>OZ002742.1:42997531-43735551 GCA_963924295.1 Dioctria rufipes
TGAAAAGGGCTACTTTTTGATTAACATCATCATAGATGCAGAAATATGGACTAGACGACACTTCCTAATATTTCTTATTTCTGCAAAACTTTCCAACTAGCCAATGGCCCGTAATGACCAAGGTGAGTCTTACAATCTCGCTGCGGGTACTGGTAAATAGCTCCTTTGTTTTACTCATATTATAGATGGATCACATCAATCTGGATATGGTACAGATATTTAGGTTTTTCCATCTGGAGTTTCCATTGGTAGACAATACCTAAATGGTAATTTTCTACTTCCCAGCTTTTCACGGTAACACAAGAACAGACAATATTGTATTCTAGCATAAAGAAATGAATATTACTATTTTGTTATAGAATATTAACTTTTAATATTTTAGCATTTTTAAACTAGACTTAAATAAAATTTAAATATCGCAGAAGTATTTTTTATTTTAAGTAATTTGCGACTCTTTGTAATAAATCGAAAGAAATTACCGCCTTTGTTGCAAATGTTTTGCCCAACACTATATGCAGCGATTCAATACCAAACTGAACACTTTCGAGCGAGTTTTAACATCGACCCACATCCAAAATTTAATTTAATTTGTATCGATGACAAAGCATTTAAAAATATTTGGCCTATTCCTTTTTGTTTTCCGTTCGCCCTCATCCTCTCGATTTTAGGAGCGTCGAAATTTTGTGAATTTTGGGTAAATTTGGTGCAAAAGGGTATTTTATAAAAATTTTATCTGAGACTGTCTGCACCAATTCTAATAGGGAAAATGTTACCCATAAAATTACATTTAAAAAAATATATGCCTAGATGGGTGAGGTGGGGGTTGAAAGAGTTAATTTTTTTAGCCATGGTTAATTTTCTAATGTTTGGGGCGATATATGAACTTAAGAGGCGCTTTTTTTGTCTTAATTATTGGGTTATTGACCACTCACACGTTGAGGTTCGACATTGTAGCCTGAAACATATTCACTGCAGTAACTTCGACTTTGCAGTAGCCGTTGCAATAAAGTCGACCTCACTGCACATGTATGCCACATTAACTGCAGCGCCTTCATTTTGACAGCTTATTTGACATTTTCTGAAGTTTGTTTGCGGAGCAGTATAAAAATTTAAAAAAATTTTAATATCTAAAAAAATTGTAATAAGGTGTATAACATTTTTGTACAAAAATATGAACGAAATCGAATTCGTTATTGTTGTATGTACTGCTTATTTAGCATACATAAAAATAATTGATTTTGCATTTAATACGCGAACTATTTGGACACAAGAAATCATACTGCTGAAGAGCGATAGTTGCGAGGATTTTTTAATACAATTTTTAAAGAGAAAGATGACCACAGATTGAAAACATTTTATTTTTCTTATTTTTCCAGCAATGCACTTTACAATTTTTTAAGTTGTCAGTACTGTAAAATTTGCAGCAACTTTGAAATTTCTCAAAGTCGAAGTTGAAGTCGCATTCACAGCTGCTGCAACTGCATTTATTGTGGCAGCTTAAAGTTCAACCAATTAAGATACCATGTGAAGTCGATGAATTCAAAGTTGAAGTCAAAGTTACTGCAGTTAATGTGTTTCAGGCTTGTCTTCTTTAATAACCACATGTAAATGTAAATTTTAAAAGTATTCGGAATATTCTGTGTGGGTACGAACCAGTTTTCTAATATGGTTACTTTGGAAGATTTTTGACCCGCAAAAAAGAAAATATTTCGAAGCGAAAAACATTTTTGAAATTATATCGTTAATTTTTTACTTATCTATAAATTTTTTTGAAAGCAAGTTATTATAAATGAAAGCCCGTAGTAATAAGAATAAAACAAGACTAAAATGGCGGTTCAGTAAGCAAGTAGCAGTAAGTTATAGCCAAAAAAGCGTTGCAAGGACCATATTTTCGAAAATAAAATGAATATAACATCTTCGACCATAAAACACCTCACCTTTTATGGATTTCAATATTGTATAGTCAAACTGGAACACCCTGTACTTTTATTTTATAGAGCGAACAATTTACACATTTTACCGTGTCTTGGTGCTTTTTCTCTTACCTTAGATAATAAAGACAAAGAGAAAAATGAAATAGTACCCCATATAAATACATGTTACTAATCCAAATTACTATGGAAATTTTCTGCTATGTGCATAAATAAAAATTTATTGAAACACTTTGAAGTCTAAGACCAATTGTTATGTTACCCTAGATGAATGCCCGTATGTAATTTCTCTGCAAGTTTGAATGTTGAAGTGGTTTTTCCCGTATATTTCTAGAACGGTTCGTCGGACATTAAAAATGCTTACGACCAATTTCATAGGATTTCATATTCTGAAGAACTTTTCAATACAATAAAAACGTCTGCTCGTTTTCACAGTATACGTAAAAATTCTAAATTTTTATATGGCAGCACCAAGAAGAGTTTGCCCGATTTAGCACATTTTTAAAATTATATTTACTATTTTTATGAAAACGTCAATTTACTATTTTTATGAAAACGTCGAGTACAAAATTTCATCTCTCTACGTTGACTCGTTTTCAGATAGTGTTGTATGGCAACCCCACGAAGGAGTTACCCGATTTGTCCCATTTTTACACTTATATTTACTTTTTTTTTAAATCCGGGAGGAGAACAAAATTTTAACTTTTTTTTTTTAATTTCACATATTAATAAATTTAAATGATAATTATAATAATAACAAAATTTAATTAATAAAATATAGGTAATACAATAATATTCTATAGTTTTTTCAAAATTTTATTTTGAAGCTTGTATTTCAAAAACACATTTCTCATATATCTTTTATAAGTATTCCAAAAACGCCTTGAAATTGACCTTTTATAAGAAACCTTGACTTCTACAATAACTACAACATACCTGCGCATCTAATTAGCATTATTAGTACCTTTAGGGCAGACATTTCTAATGTGTATTTTAAAGCCAATATTTACATAGATGATAACGTATATATGATTACTCATTCATATACATACATTTTTAGTCGGCGGAACCATCAAATTCAACAATTTCTTTGTTTTTCGGGCTAAAACATTCTTTTGAATTATGCCCAATTTGAGATAATGCTTTAATTATCACATTATGTACATTCGTTTTTAATATTGATTAAACTGGCGCGTTAATTCAAATAATTACGAGATAAATTTGAGTTACTATTAATTTAATGAGATATGCTGCTTTATTTATTTATTTTCTATTGATGATATTGTAAATATACGTTTTCTTGACTTTCAAAATATAATAGAAATATTTTCGCATGTATGTATAGGTATGTACATATGTCTAATTTGATTTTTTTCCAGTCAGTAGATAATCGAGAAATGTTAGAGAGTAGTTTATAAGTAGAAGTGCTTTTGTAAAGTTTTTAAAACTGTATTGTAGAATAATGTTCCGTAAAACCCGGGTTTCACTGGAAAGAGTCGAGTAACCCGATCCTCTGGAATCGGGTATTGAAAAATTGATTTGATGATTTTTCATAATTTTATGACGCTACATGTAAAGACAAATGCTTAATAAAGTTTTGCACTTTAAATTTATACCTGTAGGTAAACTAAACTTTTACTTAAACGATATAATCGCACTAAACTACTTTGTCTATGTCACTACGAAATATTTCGGAATCCTTATACATTTACATACCTACATAAACTTATTCAGAAATATTTCTAGTGAACATGCAAATGCCCTTTATAGTTATGGAAGATTAAACAAAGCGCGGAAACATTACGATGAATTGTAGATATTGTTTTATTATTCGCAAATTCTGTAATGTACCGAAGTGCCAAAAAATTGAGAGCTAATTGTATCCGAATAACCAGGTAACCCGGAATTGAGACAAATGAACTTGGAATCGAAAATCTTGGAATCGAGTACCCGGTTGCCCGATTCAACTTGAACACGGGTGCAAACCGGATCATTATTGTAGAAACTCCGCGCAGCCGTGCACCTTTAATTATTAAAGTAAATGTGCTAAGCATCTTGGACAAGGTTGCTGGAAAGCATACGGAATCTTTTAGCTCAGACTCTGCTCGTTAGATTGTCAAAGCTTGTCTCGAAATTTGTCATATTGTTGATTTTTTTTTTTCAAATCAATTTATTAAATATTGTTCTCATACATTACCTCTGAGTTTTGGTCTTCTAGCCAACAATAGAGCTTAATGGAAACAGCTTATCAGGTTGATTTTAGTGAATAATTCGAGATCAGAAATTTTTTAAATAGTTGGGGCGTCACATTCTACATGGCTCAATCGTTGCATGAGCGTGTGTAGCGCAAGTCAAAGCTTGAGTTGAGACTGAAGTCTGGCATGAATGAAATCAAATGAAACTACACACAACCCTAACGACTTTGCTATAGAAATGAATTAAAGTTTGAATAAAATTCGTCGCGAGTGGAGCCAAAAGTTAATATCCGATTTTGTCTAGTTCAATTCTATAACAAAGTCATAAGTTTTGCTTGTACGCCGTAGTTTCGGCTGATTTCACTCATGCTCTCTCAACTCAAGTTCCCATACGACCACACGCTCATGCATATCAAACGACTAGGCCATGCACAAGTCGAAAATTTGCTTGAGCGTGTGTAGCGGCCTTAAGTGAAGTGGCCGGTGAATATTGTATCAAGTTACATTCACCCACTCTTTCCTTTCGCTTAATAAAATAGAAAGCGGAGAGAAAAGTGAGAATAGCTAGACCGAAAGTTTGGAGGTGCAAATCATAGATTTCGACGACACCCTGGAGAGGTTGTTGGATAAAACAAATAAGGTTGAAAGGACAAGCAAAGAGAAAACAAATCTAAGGTTACGTTCCTTTTAAGTAAGTGTCTCCACCTCGTAATTTGACGGATCGCAAAAGTGCAAGGAAATATAAAAATTTACAAATGATGTTGACGGAAGGCAAATTTGAAGTTATAATTTTATGAAAATTGTCTTCTATGAAAAATTTTTAATAAGTTAAGACTAATATTGGGTAGACCCCACCACTGTAGGAATTTATATAAGATTGTTTGTAGAACACGTGGGCATACGAATCGGAGATTAAGACTAAGGAACCTGCGATTTTAAACTAAACCAAAATACTTATTTCTAGAAAACTTCCAGTAAAAAGGGGCATAAAAGTGAAGTTTTTTTTTTAATGAAAGAAGAGGGACATAATAGGTCTGTCTGTTTACTTTTGAGTAAAAATCTTTGTGTAAAAATCAAGTAAAAACAATTAATTAATTTGAAATACGTTTTAAAAAACCCACCCTCTTTAATATTTTTTTTTTTTTAATTTCGACTCTTTAGATTATCATTTTACATTCTTTCGATAACCCAACAAACGGCTTAACCTCAAATTTAATACTTTTGACAGTCAGCTGATTGCATATCGAAGTTACACATCTTCTTAATCATGAGTAAAAATGTGCAACTTTGTGCAAGAGGGGAAACGAATAAATTTACTCGATTTTTACTAGTTAAAAGTAAACAGACGGTTTGTGAGTAAAAATGCGTAAAAGTTTTTACACCGAGTAAAAACTTTCTAGTAAACAGACAGACCTAATGTGCCCTAATTGGAATAAAAAAAATGGAAGCTCTTGTGAAGGGAAGTAAGAATAGAATGACTACTGGCAAAACATAGTGCGAAAAGATTCGAAGCGTTTGTATAAACTGAAAACTCTTAAAAATCAAATCTACAATAGGAAGTGTTTATTTTGAGACTGTCTTAAGATTCGGAGTTTTTGGGGAGCAAAGGTAAATAAAACTAAACCATTTGCTAGTAAGTATGACTGAAGAGGAAGAGGTGGAGAGTTGTTGATTTTTTTCTCCCCAATTTAGTTCGTTCCATTCGCGGCAAGATGGCCTAATCGCCGCCAGGGACCTCCTTCGTGGGATCGGACGTAATGTAAGTTCAAGCAAATTTGTGTATACTATTATTGTTTATTGATTATATCATTGCTCTAAAATAAAAATAACGCTGTCTCATGTTACATATTAACCGTAGTTGAGATGATATCCGCCTCAGGGGAAGTGAACAGAATTCTTTTATAGTTAGTTAATCGGCAATAACCGGGAACGTTTCAAAATGCGGTAGTAATTATATTTCCATCATTCACCTTCTATCAGGCAATCTTCCAGGAATGCTTTGAAAATTCTCTCGTTTTTTATTACAAAAGAGATTATATTAATATGAATTTTTGTCGCTAATAATTTCAAAACACTTAAAAGATAGGAATATTTAGATTAAGTAATCTTCGTGAATCAAGAATTTCGAAGTCTGCTTTTAACAGGAGGAAACTCAGTAACCACAGGTTGCGGTGGATAAATTTATTTTAGGACTTTTGTTAACAAATATTTTCCCTAGTTTCGCCTGACAAAAGATTAATAGATGCTTATAAGATTATTCTTGTCGAGATCTGAAATTAACATTAAAATAAAATTAAACGAAAGGAAAGGTTTATTTCTAATACGCTTCAACGGGCAACGATTCGTGAACAGCGCTGAAGGATATTAGTGGTCATTTGATTCGTTTATCACGAAACAACAAATTGCGTTTGGGAAAGCATATTGATAGTCATTTTACTGCTCGTCCCGCTAGAATTATTATTTAATTGCGTGTTAACGGGTTCGGATCCGTTAAGTATACTGAAGAATATCAAAAAAAAAAATTTTTACGAAGAATAGAAGTGGTATGTACTCTGCTAACACTGAAAGTATATTATTTTTGTCAAGCATAGAAAGTGACATAATTTGTGTATTTATTTGTGAACTAGTATCAATTAAGAAACAGACTGTCTATTGTAAACCGGACATTGATTAAAAACAACTTTTTATAACAACGGTATGCAATATTAAATCTATTTGTTTCCCTTTACTCTCCAGCCCTCTTTCCCTTATCACAATTGTCGTATAGGTCCACTGCTCCGCTCTTCTTAGGTTCATTTGGGATATTGCATATACGTGCCGGCACTATTCAAGGGAGGTGGAGGAAAGACACTTGAGGATCATACGATCCGATCCTCATAACAGCTACAGGCAAGTGATGTGAAGCAGTCTCGGCAGCTACCAGCTTCGGCTGATAATTAGGACTTCACGCTACCAATCACTCAATCAAAAATTCTACCATAACAAATAAGATCGAGATATTTACATATCTCATAAACACACTACCACCAATACTAGAATGAAAAAAGAAAATTTGTTGGAGACAAAAAATTCAAAATCGTAAAATATATCTTGTGTGAATTTACAATAAAAATGCATAACGTATACGACATGGGCAAATTTAAAATGCATTGGATTGTTGAAATAAATACTAATATCTAATTTAGACAGATTTCGAATTAGCCACAAAAAAATATCATCTGGGTGTGCCAAAATCGTAGAAAACGCTCTCAGGTTTTCCGTCGAGTACTCAATGTTAAATGAGATGGAAAATATCTATGGAATTGCTATAGATACAGATTCTAAAGCAATTGGAGGCCACAACATATTTATTCCCCATTACTAAGCATATATTTTTCGGTCAATTATGATGCTGCTAGTATAACGATAAATCTTTCAGACATTTTCATAAAAAATTACCGTGAAAAAGTATTGACATATACAATTTACTAAATATTAATAAATCTCTTGAAAAACCCAATTTGAATGTGCAAAAAATTGTACACACAACAAGCTTACTTCGGTAAATTATGGAATTAGCAATTCACAAGCTTTAAAAAACCGCATTATACCAGTAAAATGTAGAAACATTAATAACAAATTTTAAGCAAGCTTAGTAGTTTATAGATGTAGGTTTGATTTGATAAGTTTATTCAGAACTTGGTCATCCTCTTCTTAGCAATGAAGTTTTAAAAGACTTTTACAAAATTCTGCAAATTATTTAAGCAGCTTTTAAGGGTATTAATTCTGGCCCGCAATGTAAGGAAAAAGTTAAAACATTATTTTGGATTTTTAAAACCTACAAAAGAAAAACCTTGCTTTCAGAATCAGTAGAAGTTTTTGATTTTGAAGGTTTTTTTTTTCAATTAAATGATAGGTATTCTTAGAAAAAAATTAACTTTTTCACAACATAACGTGAAACGATAGATTTAGAAGCTAACTAAAACAACACTGTGTTACAGTGAAAATATACTTTTGACGAGGCATAGTGCAGGTTGTAGGTCTAGCGGAACTAAAAGTAGTGGCATACTAGAAATTTCTCATGCACCCTCAAAATCTCATTTTAGACATGTATACATATAATAATTTATAACTCCGCCATTTTTTATTCCATGTCACAGTTTTCGCGGTAAAAGCACAGTGCTTCTTTAACTTTCTCTGTAGTTCAACATTATACGGACATATAGCTGCTTAATGAGCAAAAATTCGATAACTCAGTCAAATTTCAATCGATTTTAGTTAACAAATTGTCATTGGATGTGTAATCGAATTCGCTATTAGTGATATGAACAGAAAAAAAATATTGTAGAGCAAAATAAGCCATCAAATTGTTGTCAAAGTTCAAGAAATGTGTAAAAATGGTAAATTTCGAAATGTTTTCGACTGTAACTTTGTGACTTTTCATCGCAACGAAATAAGGAACATATGATTAGAAAGGCCTATTTCTCTACTTCCATGTACCATAAAAAAATTCGACATGGAATAAAAAATGGCGGAGTTATAAATTATTATATACATGGACCAACCGAATAACGGTTTTTTTGGTCTAAAATGAGATTTTGAGGGTGTATGAGAAATTTCTAATATGCCACTACCTACGCACTATGTCTCGTCAAAAGTATATCTAGTTTAACTTTTTTTGTAACACAATGTAATTAATGGCCGAAAGAATTTGTCGGCGTCGGTTTTTTGTGGGTAGGTACTTAAGATGAGATAGAGCTGAGATTCGTTAATACAGTATTATTATTGTTGATTCGGGTTTTTTTTTAAGTAACACATATTTGTAAATACCATTAAAGCATTATATGTATTAGCTTTTAATTTCTTCCTTTTTTTTCAAGAAATTTTCAAATAACCTAGACCAGTCCAATCAAAAGTTTCAAGAGCACGTGGGATTCTCCCTAAACAAAATTGATAACCCTAGTATACCATTCCCAAATGAAATCTTGTTAAAATTTGATTCGAATCTGACATGTGCCTGTAGTTTTCACATAATTATTGTTAAAAAGTGAACACAATTACAATTTCGAATAGCGTTTTTACACTGACTAGACATGAGTATTGTTCTGACAAATGCTGCGAACTTTGAATTTTGGTATGTGTTTTATATAAATCACCGAGAACATCAAATAGATTTTTTTGCGACAAGCTAGAAGAAGTTATGGCAGACTTAAGTGAAGTAAATGGTGATTTCTTGCTGGTTGGAGATTTCAATATTAATTGGTTGAACCCATTACATACGTATAAAAAAGAGATAGATAATATTATGCGGATTAGTTGTGCAAAAATGATTCTAAATCAGCCAACTAGGATAACAGATGTATCCGAGACCCTAATAGACTTTGTAATAACCAATGCGGGTGAAATAAATGCAAAAATAGAACCAAAATTGAATGTAAGTGACCATGAGAGTGTAGTTATCACTATACCTGTGGGTTCAAGGCCAGTTCAAAACATTAGCTATTACAAACATTTTAAATATAACAAAGAGAGATTTGTGAATATGATAAGTGAAAGTGAAATCAGGGATATTAATGGAATCGGTAGTGCGGACGAAATGGCGAGAATTTTTCAAAACGAATTAAATAAAGCAGTAAATGAATTTGTTAAAATCAAAGCAGGTTCATATAGGGAAAATTACTGGTTTAATAATAGATTGGGTGAACTTAGAAGACAAAAAATAATAGCAAGGCAACGTGCAGTTTTTTCAAAATTGAGAAGTGATTGGATATGTTATAGTACTCAAAGAAATAAGTATAAATCGGAAATACGAAAGGCCAAAAGTGTTTATGTGAAAGCAAAAATTAATGAATGTAATGAACAAAAAGATATGTGGAGAGTGTTAAAAGATTTGGTACTAAAGAGAAAGAAGACTGAAATTAAAAGTATTAAAGTTAATAATATAATATTGGAAAAAGAGGAAGATATGGCGAGAACACTTAACAGATTTTTTATACAAAGCGTGAAGGATATTCATGAAGGGATTCCGAATATAAGGTATCAGAATAAGATCATAAACGTGAGGAATACATTTACCTTTAGAACAGTTAATATCAGAGGTATAATGGAAACATTGAAAGAGCTAAAACAAAAAAGAGATTTCAATTTTGCTAGCCCAAGAATGATAATGGATTCATTTGATTTGTTAGGTCCAGTGCTGATGAATATAGTAAACAAATCTCTGGTAAGTGGAGAGTTTCCGACCATGTGGAAGGAATCTTTGGTCACACCAATTGCGAAAGTCAAAAATTCGCTGAAACCTGAGGATTTTCGGCCGGTTAATAGTTTACCGGTCGCGGGAAAGGTATTGGAGAAGATCGCGTACAGGCAATTGTTGCAGTATCTGGAGGTGAACTCAATACTTATTGAGAACCAATCGGGGTTTAGACAAAAACATTCGTGTGAAACAGCGATTAACATGGTGTTAACAACATGGAAGGAAGAAATAGCATAAAAAAAAAGAATAGCGTGTGTGCTCTTAGATCTCCAGAGAGCTTTCGAGACGATAGACAGGCAACTTCTTCTGCGAAAAATGGAAAAGTATGGAGTAAAAAACACAGAACTGGAATGGTTTCGAAGTTTCCTATGCGAAAGAAGCCAGAGAACAAAGGTTGGTCAGGCTATATCTATATATATATATATGTATATAAACGACATAGGCACAGCGATTAAGCATTCAAAGTTAGCCTTGTTTGCGGATGATACGCTAGTTTATATAGCGGGCAATAATATCAGTGAAATTCAAGTTAAGTTACAAGAAGATCTGGATAGTTTAAGTTACTGGTTAAAAGCAAACAAACTAAAACTTAATACCGGGAAAACAAAAGCAATGTTGATAAATGGGGAGGAGGAGCTCAGACTGAATATGGACGGAATAATGATAGAAGTGTTAAAGGAATTCAAATACCTGGGGGTTGTGATTGACGATAGGCTAAAGTTCACAGCACACGGCAATACTATGAGTGCAAAAATTTCAAAGAAAATAGACTTTATGAGGAGAGTCAGAAGAAATGTTTCAACATATACAGCAATTATTATATATAATACAATTGTCAAGCCACATTTTGAATACTGTTCAACTGTTTTATTCTTAAGTAATCAACAAATAATAAACAATCTTCAGAAGTTACAAAATAAAGCAATGCGAACTATACTAAGGTGTGATAGATATACTCCCATAAGATGCATGATAGATACTCTTCAGTGGCTCAATGTGAAACAGAGAATAATGATGAATGTTTTTATCTTCATCTATAAAATTAAGTTTAACATGGTGCCTAATTACTTAACTGTGCACGTCAACTATACCAGAGATGTTCAACCGTATGTGTTAAGGTCAGCGGATGATTTTAGATTGCCATGTTTCCTAAGTGCAGCGACGCAAAATAGCATAGTATTTAGAGGATTCCAAAAGTTTAATGAGTTGCCATTAAGATTAAAAACCGAAACGAACTTTAGGGTTTTTAAAACTGAAATTGTTAAATATGTCAAGGAAAAATTCTAAATCTACACTAGCAATTAATTAAATATTATAGATTTATGTAAATAGCTGTAGAGCCATGACCACGGTCAAGAAATGTAAACATAAATTGAAATGAAAAATAAATAAAAACAAACAAAGTTTGCTCGACCTAAAGACGAATTTGCAACGCAAGCAAATTCTGCTATGCAAGCATATATTCATACCTGAAGTCATTGCTTTACACACATATCGATACATTTTGACTCATTCAGAAATTGTGTGATCAGAAATGCTGACACTACAATTTCTGATTATTAATTTTGTATATTGCAATTCTGCAATAATCCCCCCTTTAGAATTGTAAAGAAATGTTGATTCCTTTGTAATCATTTTATATAAATAAGCTGCTACTGTTCAATAAAAATTAGACTTAAACTGACTATCGAAAGGTGTCTTTTTATTTCTCAAAATTCAACATCGGCATACTCTGCCATCATGCTATTACAGCGGCATACTCTGCCTTAGCAAAATTCAAGATCGGCATACTATGCCATCCCTCCATTATAGCGGCATACTCTGCCTTTGTACAGATATAACAGCGGCATACTCTGCCATACATTATAAAGCGGCATACTCTGCCTAAAATATTATAAAGCGGCATACTCTGCCACACAAATTACATTGGCATATTCTGCCTTAAATAATATAACAAGAGAGGCATATTCTGCCATCAAAAAGTAAGTTCGGCAGTCTTCTGCCTTTTCTTGATACAAGTCGTGACATCTACAAAACATGGATAGATGCTTGCATAAAAACCTATAAAATTATTACATAGCAATGAATATGCTAATAAATATTATTAATATTATTATTATTTTGGTATGTACGTGTATAAGCTATTATTTACTCTCTCCGAGTTGTCTTTTTTTTAATGGAGATATCTTCATGTTTTCAAATTTCATTTTTTTTTTTTTTTTTTTTTTTGTAAATAAAACTAGTTAATCTCCCTACTGAATTCTTGATTTTTGCCGACAACGGATAACAATTTGGCAGTACTTCAATGATTATCGTCTTCCCTTGACTTGAAGTAGACTTGTAGAACTGGAAATAGCCAATACTAATAAATAAATAAATACAAAAAAGAAAAAATAAGTAAAAACTAATCATTGAGATTAAGAAGTGGAAGCTACCAGAATCACGGTCCGGTTTTACATTAACGCGACTAAGCATATGTGAATGTATCATGTAAAATATGAACAGAATTATCAAAGAAACTCACTTAGTAAAGAATAATATTCGCATTCAAAAACTTTTCGAATCAGTTTTTATATATACCTACGTTAAGAGAATTAATTCATTTCAGTAAGCCCTATGCCGGAGCAACATCGTTCTATTTGGTAGAGTCCCTCACACGACATAAGTAACTACGAAAAAACTACTGAAGTAAATGAGAACCTATAAAATATCTTTTGATCGCCCAACAGTCTATAGAGGCCTTGCCATATATCGAGAATCCATGTTTCATGGCTAAAAACTTTTCAATTACATAAATACATAAAAAGACTGAGTAACATTTTCTGATGTAATAACTAAATAAAAACAAAGTTGAAAGAAAATTAAAAAAACCCTGGGAACCATTCATTCACGTATCTACACACAAAATGTTTAGAATAATATTTATCAGCACCCCACACTATGCTAATATATAAAACTGGGGTCAAATAACTAAAGTATCCGAGGCTAAATCGATAGTAAAATATAGAACAATTCGTTGGTTTAGGTAAGACTTTACCGTACTTGTTTACAAATCCATTGAAGACCTCGAGAAAAAATAAATCTAGACTGATCTTTTCACCTTTGTTTGAGTAAATTGTAAATATTGAGAAAAATGTTAACGGCATTTATATATGAAAAAGAATCGTAAACAGATATTAACGCCACCGGTCATGTGGGCGACATTGTACTTTACCCTTACTAGGTAATCAACAGCTCATCCATAAGAGCTCTAAAGCTACTGACGAGCGGGTGACTCTTCCCCTGGATTTTAATGTAATTTTCTAAACAAATAAATAATTTCAACCGATAATGGAAAAGAAGGTATTTTTTATGTTCTCTCTCTGCCCCAAATAATGAACACCAGGAAATGGATTCGATTTTCTACATCGTATCAAATATATATACATAAGTGAACAGATAACAGAAGCATTTGTATAAATCCATATCACATACAATATTCTTAGCCGGTATGTGTAAGAAATTGGAGTATTTTACTGGTCATTTGCATCTGAGACGTCATTATAGAGTCGAGAAATGTAAATATAAACAAGACTTCAAAGCTTAAAGCCTCGCATGTTACCCTTGTTTATTTAATTAAAAGACTCATAATTCTGAGAATACACGCAAAAGTTACAATGTTTCTTAGAAAAATATTTTACAAACCTGTTCCTCGTAGTGCTCCTCCATTTCCTTTGGAAGATATCAGCACCTTTCTATCTGAGCCCGTACATTTCAATAACATTATGAGTAAATTAATGCAACTCTTTCATATATTGTACATTTACAATAAATCACTTTACTATTTTTCCTCTTCACTAATATATAATTATACACCGCACGAAACAGATTATTGTGTAGAATTTAGAGAAGTATTTATAAAAAAAAAAACAAGATGTAATATCCAACCCCTTCACTCCGACAAGATTCTGGTGTATCGCTTGTTAGTAGAATTTATAATTGCACACTCACTACTGCGAATTAAAGAGTTTTTATACAACCGATCTCAACAATTTTTACTTAAAACTATTCTATAACAATTATTTGTTAATTTAATCATAAATAAACACTTTTTTGTACAGTTTTCTTCGTAAAAAAGATGAAAATATGACACGATTGCCATTTGCTACCAAAAGATAAAAAATATTTTCTGACTTTTCATCGAAAATTAGGAAATGCGAAGAACTTCACAGTAGTTTACATCTAATTTTGCTACGTTTATACGAAAGGTTTAAAAAAAATGACATATTGTGTGCGTACAAGATATAGAAGACAAGGTATTCCCGACTCGAACCACGTTCCCCCATTTTTGTTAAAACTCTTTTTCCCTTTTTCTTCATTCACTGAAGTACGTCACAGGGCATCAGCTGTAATGTGTCAAAATTCTTTGCGCTTGTACTGCCACTGTCAGATTTCCTTTTTCTTTTTTATTCATTCACTGAAGTACGTCACAGACTATCAGCTGTTTGATCAGCTGTGATATGTCAAAATTTTAATGGGCATACCTTGTTTCTTCTATATACCTTGGTGTACGTATATCTTTTTTCCACTCAGGGGGCCTATTCTTAAATTACGAATGGTTTTTACGAATTCGTTATATAACGAATTATATAATGACTGATCAGTCCACTATACAAAGAACACAAGATAATAGGTATTCTCATTAAATTTTGACACATGTGTTGTGACGTATTTTCGTCCACTACACTAATTTATAGAAAAGACAGAGTGAGGAGAGTTGTACTCTTTGTACCATGCTTTTCTATACATTAAATGACATTTCGTCCCATAATGGTGGAACGCGGTTGATATAGAGAATATTTTGTTTTCTCTTTACCGTGGATCAGTTGATTGCGACTTTGTTCAAATAGTAAACCCATGTGGCATAATTGAGTTTGCAAATTCGACATCGGCTGCGATTGTAACTGAAATTGAACTTTGCTCAAAATGTATAGTTGGTGTCGGCTACAGTCAATATTCCTGGTTTGCTTACTTTTATCCGCTGGTGTAAATATACGCGATTCAAGGAGACGTCAAATATAAAATGACAAAAATAGCAGTTCAATTGCAAATTTCACCTCAGCGTCGACTTCGACTGAAAATCAAGTCGTAGTATTAAATCTCAAAAGTTTGGGCATGACTTGCAGCTATACAATTGGAATTATGCAAAGAAATATAGTTTCGGCCATTTAAAATTGTGAGATTTCTGATCGGACGGCTGTGCAGCTCTTTACCTGCGACTTGAGTTGATAATAATATAATAATTAAATTCTCATTACGTGCTGTGAATTTGTGATGCAGTTATTGTTTATATTAGCTGGGTTTTTTATCTCTTTGATCTGATCCCGTTCAATTTTATGTACGTAAAACAACAACAATGCGTGATCTAGTGTTGTTGTTTTACGTACATAAAATTGAACCGGATCAGATAAGAGAGATAAAAAACGCAGCTATTATGATGATATGAAAATCCTCGCGCTTCGTGCTGCGGGGCTTCAGTTGTTGCGGTCTATGAATGCAGCCAATAAAATGAAGAAGAAGCAAGTAATGTCAAGTGTCAAATAAGATAGTTTAGCAACATACCAACAAGCATATTCATAAATTGGCACATATTTAGTTATATTTTAAGGTAAAATGCCACAAAAGGTTACTCCAAAATGTATACAGTGTGAGAAAACAGAGTCACTAATGTGGCGTTCACTAGAAATCGGCCAAATATGCCATGAATGTATTGAACAAAATTGCATTAAATCAGGCGGCGAGCAAGAAAGTGACCCTAACAACAAGAACGGGGATGAAAAGAAAACTCGTAAAAGCACTAGAACTACTAGATACAAACCGAAAATTGGTAATACTACAAAAGCAACACCAGATGGTAGAAGTCGCCGACATATTTTCAAGAAAACTGCTTTTAAAGCACCAACTATCCCCGCCACTGTTCGTACTGTCGAGAGTGTTTTCTATAAGGTAACTGAAGTTTTCAGATTACTATTCAATGTAAAATCGTAAATTGCAGTGCCTTGGTTTTGTATAAATTGCAAGATATCGAACCACAGTTGTGTTAATATGCTGTACGATATTACCTACCCAGTCATATGCAAACAGGGCATATAATCGAACAAATGGACATCCTAAAGACTTAAGGTCTAGTAGGAAAGTTGGGACATCGCGTGCTGCGGACCTAAATTGAACACTTATAATGCAACTTAATGCATCCAAAAATAAGCTTTTGGATGTCTGCTAATAGGCCATACCGTTACACTCTCAACCAAGCCGATCTTAAATCTCGGCCTTCTCATGGACTCAGGCCTCACTTGGGAGCCTCAGATAAACAAAATTTGTTCTAGAGTATACTATAGTTTGCGTTCGCTCTATGCTGCTTCCCAGCATATTGATCTGCTCACCCGCACAAGGCTCTTCTCGGCTCTGATTCTACCGATTTTTTTTCTACGCTGATGTAGTCCTTTTCCCAATCTCCATCGGTAATCTGTCTAAATTAATCCGTGCGTTCAAGGCCTGCGCTAGATATGCCTTTGGTTTCAAACGAGGTTCACATGTTCCTCCACAGTTTCTTGAGATGCTTCTTCCTTGTCCACTTGCTAACATGTACGAATTTAACACCCTAAAGCTGATATTCAAGGCCAGACACGGTTTACTACCAAACTACATTACTAGACGTTTCACTTGGAGCACCCTTAACAATCATAGAATTGTCCTTCCCAGGGTACGTACGCAGTTTGGTGGGAAAACCGTGTTCCTGAGTGGAGCCGTATATTGGAACCGTATGTCTGATGAGGCTAGACGCAGTGCCTCACTAAATTCATTTAAATCTGAATCTCTGGACTTCCTGACAGCAGCTATCTAATGACCTTCTGCCTTCTATCCTATCAATAATCTCTGTGTCAATATGGTCTCCAGTTTTCCATAATTTATTCTTCAGTTGCCTCACATCCTCCGGTCCCGGGCTTGGATTGTTTACCAGATATCCATCATTCAGAAGCTTCAACTATCTGTGCTGCACCTTTGCACTTTGCACTGGACTATGCTGTACATTAAGCTACTACTTCTATATTGTTATATTTTTATATTCTATATTTTATACTGTACTATATATTAAGTCTAATGTTATTTGCATTATTTTATTATTTGTTTTGCTAATATGTAAATCTACTATGTAACTTTCTAAGATGTGCCCAGCGCTATGCGTGCCTTTGGCAGGGGTACTCAAATAAATAAATGTTTATGTTTATGGTATCTAGATCTGTGAGCACTACTATAAGTGTCAATTCAATGCAATACAAGAATGCTTTATTGAAATACCCTGTCCTAGGTCACGGTCCATAAACGCTGGGTACATATGTCGACAATAGCTACTTAATTATTAGCAAAACAACAAAAGAAGGTGAATAGTACATCATCTACGGAGTGTAAGTTTATAGAAACAACACATCAGAACGACAGATTAACTTAAAAGAAATATAGTAAAATAATAAATTTAATTAATTTGTTGTCACACACAACACAACTCGATTTGAGCCTAATAAATCAAGATTATATTTTATCGATCTGAAAAACACGAGTATTATAAAGGGTTTGGTGAAATAAGTACTTAGCTAACATGTTTCAATTAGGGACAATTTTTTAAGAGAATGACAATAACAAATATTTTATTACGACGATATGTAGCAGATATGTTTATGGATAGATTAAACCGATTGTATATGGATAAGGTCCAGAATACACTTGAGAGTTGAGATCCGGAACTAAATAGACCCATCTCTAATTGATAAGGTTTGGAGTTCTCTGACCTAGCGCTCCTAAACACAAATGCTTGATGAAAGGATTTACCTACCGCTGCCAATTAATCCAGTTCAAAGCCTAGATAGAATTTAGAAGTCTATTGGGAGGAAAATAGAATTTTATGTTTTTTAAAACAGTTATTTTAACATTTGTTCTTAGCTCCAGACGTGTAGTTTATAAAGTCTCTGACTGTGATGACAATACATACTTAAATATCTTACTTCTACAACGAACTGAAACAGGCAGATTTTAAAACCTAACATTATTTTAATATTCACGTTTGCATGCCTACTTAAATACAAGCAACACACTCACGCTGCACAAAGCAGAATTTGGAAATGTTCCTAATATTCAGGTTAATACAGCGGTAAAATATACAAAGTACAAATCCTGAAAAAGTGCACTCACGTCGCCACAGGTTCATTAACTTTCTGTGCTCTTCTTCCCCCCCACAGGTCGGTACGGTATATTCCATTTTCTTCAGCACTAGCTCCTCATTTCGAGATATACATACCTCGATTTCTTCTAATAATAATTTCGCATAATGCGGCTTTTGAAGCACGCGTCCAACCCAACAACGCTTTTCATGGTGGTGTCCGAAGTTCGCCCGCTATGTTACAAAGAAACAGAACAATACCCTGTTGGTATTTATTTTAATACTACGAATTGCATACGTTCCATTTAGTATACGCAGCATCTTCAACTGTGGCAGCCCATTTTTTCTTGATTGGTTAAAACTCCTATAGTAATACTTCACTTCTGTTATGTATATATTGCCACGTTTCCCATGCACACTTGGTTAGTAATATTGCAATTATCTAAATACATCATTTAGAGATTCCTTTGGGAGTCATCATAATAAGTTCTTGCCAATCCGCCATTGTACCCATTAATCCGAGCAAGAAGCGTGTATGAAACAGACTTAAATGCACCTAATCCAAACATGAAGTTGGGATTATCTCTAAAATAAGTTTTTGATTTGATTTAATAATTTTTTATATAAACATCTTGACAGGGCTCTTATATTCAAATTGGCGATATCGTATCATTGATGGACCATAGAGATAATATATTCTATGCACAAGTCCGAGGACTACTAGTTGATTCGTATGGTGAAAAATCAGCGTTCATTACTTGGTTGATACCAACTCAGTCTAGTCCACCGCCAAATGATTGTTTTGATCCTAGCACGTACTTAATAGGTAAAAGTAAACTAATTCCAGAAAAGATAATCAACTCAATCTTTTTTTTTTTTTTTCAAATTCTAGGTCCAGAAGAAGACAGCCCAAGATCACTCTCATGTTTGGAATTTGTAATGCATGCACCCAGCAACTACTATCACGATAAAACTACTCCTTTCCCACCACCAGATTCAATGGATTTCACTTCAGAACCAACCGGCTTTATTTGGACAAGATTATCACCGAGAGAAAAACAACAAACGATTTTTCAAGACTAAGTTCCTTTTCATCTTTATTTTCTTTACATAAAACTTCACTAAAATGTTGTGGCTTACAAATATTAATAAAAATCCTCTTCTGGATCACGAGGAACATTTTGTTGATTTTTAATTTGATCCTGATTTGAATACATGTCCGCAACTTGATTAGCAGATGTAGCATCTTCTGTAGATTTGTCATCACGTATCCGAATGAAACGAGGAAATCTCAAGGAAATTCCTTTCTCTGGATCGATAAGACCTATCGCAGCTTTATGAACTGGACTCAGTGATAGATCAGCACACTTTATTTCCCAAACTTGCATCGGTTCAAACCAAACGTCGGGCTCATTTGAACTATCGTAGACATAATAGGACTTTGCTCCTGTTATTATGTGATCCTTGAAAAATTCCGTGTGGCGTTGTAAATCTTCATCACTAAATCCTGAAATTTTGCGTTTATTTTATTCGTGAATTTTGTCATGCACATAATTCATTAACTATTGCTTTACCTGTTCCAATTTTGCAAATGCTTTGATATTCCTCATTTTCTGCATCGTAACAAGCCAACAAAAACCCTCCATAAGTTCCAGTTCTTTTGCCTTTTCCTTTAAATCCACCAATAACTACCAAGTCAAGCGAATCACCAACTCCAGACAAGTAATCCTTTTTCAGTTTTAACCAGTTTCTTGATCGTTTCGCTATTTCATAAGTAGCTTCCTTTTCCAGTGTTTTTATCATTAGCCCCTCACAGTTTCCTTAAAGATATAAAATTAGATATTGTCATATGAGGTCATGATGGAGTGTTACAAGGAAAACATTGTCTTGAAATTCGACGATGATCATTGCTTTTTCATCTAAGGACAGGATTCGAACAATGAAACCTACGAATTTATTACGCGCCTGAAGCGAGGGTGTTCATACCTCGTCTATGGAGAAACATTGTAGATATCGATAGCGATCACTTGTTTCTGATGTAAATACCTAAATCAAAAATATGTTCCTGAAAACGGCTGTTGAAGAAAGCCTAGGCTATGGCCTAAGAGACAGACCAAAGGAAATCAGACAAAACGAAAAAATGAGAACAAGTCTTGAGAAGCATTATCAACTCCACCAGCGTTTCCCAGGGGCGTCAAAACTTGCAAAACGAATTCAGCGAATTTAACAGGCAAATGAAACAGGGGAAATTAATAAATATTTAAAAGCTGGATAAGATTAGATAGATGAACGGGCGTTAAGTTATTAAAATCGCATTCATAGCAACCTGGAAGATCTATCGTGAATTTCCCAGAGAATAAACATGTAAACTGGATAAAAACTCACCTTTTATCGACTCCTCTAAGAAAGCTTGGACTTCATCAATATCACTGGTATCAATAGCGTTAGCACATTTCCATTGTCCTTCAATTTCTTTGAATTTTTCCCGGAGCAGATTTCTTCGATTGATGAACGGGTCGGTCACAAGTGGATTGCCATTTAAGTAAAGTAAATCAAACATGTACACGCATACTTGAACCTTAATTTCAGTTTCATCAGCATCTTTCCGTTTCCTAGTACTTAATACTTGGAACGGAAGAATTTGCTTCCTTTCTACATCCCAAGCGACTACTTCAGTATCCAAAATATATGAGGTCACTTCTGGATCTCTTATCTCTTCTATTCTTGATATAATGTCGGGGTATTTGCTTGTATTGTTCTCTTGATTTCTACTGAATATGCTAATAGTTCCATTTGCGGACCTATGGATCTTTACAAAAAAAAAAAAGCATACGCAGTTATATTAATTAATTTACAAAAGGAATTGTGTTTTAACTGTACCTGAGCTCTTTCACCATCATATTTCCATTCACATGTGAACTTAATATCTTCGAAACGTTCCAATACATCAGAAACACCTTTAGTTGGCTGCGCTAACATAGGTTTCAATGGTATTCCCGGCTCCATTGGACAAAGTTCTTCAAGTTTTTCGAATCCATGTTCCAAGAGGGCAGCAATAATTTTATTATAATTTGGACACTGACTAATTGGCAAGTAAGAAATTAATTGTTAGTTCAAAATTGCAAATGTGTAGCCTTACCAGTAAGTTGTTTTCAGAGCTAAAGCATTCTCCTCCACTTTAGTACGAAAAGTGCTTTCGCCTAATGTTTTTGCAGCGCTTAAAATTTCCGGAGGATATTTATTTTGATTTGGTGGTGTATTTGTACATGCTAAGGCCAACGCTTGTAACAGTGACTGTTCAGCTAATCCAATTCGTAATTTCCCTGCCAGTGATCTGATAAAAAATCTCGCTTCAGAGTGTCGACATGCCACGAACATTGACTGGATTTTGTCAACTTTTTTATTCATTGCAGAATGTCCAGACATTTTTGCGATGTCTTTTAATTTACTAAAAACTCCGTCGACTGTAAGTGGTGCCGGTTGAAACATCATTCTTTGAGTACTGCGCGATTGCTCTGCAACAATTCCTACATCGCCAGTTGTTTGAATATCGCTTTTGATTTGTGCCATGCTACGCCCTGTAGTTTGGGCAATTACTTTCATTAAAGAAGTTTCAGCAACACCAAGTTCCAAGCCTGTGGAGTGGGCAATTCAAAATTATTTGATTGAAAACTACAGAGCTAGAGAGGAATGTCTTATTAACTTTGCAGTAAAAGTAACCAAGAGGATGCTACTTAATTAATTAAAAATAAAATAAAATAAATAAATAAAACTTGATGATTATACAAGTAATTAACAACAATTTGGTGTTGGGGAGTCCATCAAGAGAGCCACGACAATACCTGCATCATCTCGAAGAAGTTACTGCTAAAGGAAGGGAAACCATCCGTAACTAAATCAACATTTTATTGGAAAAATTGGAGATCTTTCAAAGATTAAGATGAGCCTCAGCACGTCCAACAAATTAGCGACAGTCTCTCCCCACGCAGTACACACACAGGAGTCTAGGCGATCATCACACTCACAATTGAAAATGTTGGGGGAATTGAAAGCGGGATGTAAAATAATCCAGCATAAGCAGAGAAAAATAGTATTTTTCGATCACTCATTGTTTTGAGAGTGGCTTATTCCACCAATGATGCCCTACGGCTTTCGGTTTTCATTCAAGAGTATAAAATACGAGAATTGCAGTCCCAAATGCAGAAGACTTTGCGATAAGAGAAATCAGATAGCATGACTACGAAGATGTTGTAGGTATAATTCCACGAAGAAGTATAGTATAGGTCCAATCTCATTAATTAATCACCAGTATCTGAGAGGTCAATTATTACTAGCTTAAAACCCACATTACAAAAGTTGTCCAGAGTGTGACAGGACAGAAAAGCATGCGCATAGCCAACAATGGAAATGCTGGCATCCTCGTAGATCTGTACAGCTTTCGAGTGTACAGTCTATCGGGAACCGCACTTTTTGAATCACAAATTCAGAAACAAGTTTACTGTAAATATAAAATCCTCATAAAAATAAAATTAAAAGGTCTTAACTATGAACAAAAGTAGAATTTAAATTAACTTACCTTCATAAGCCGGAGCTAATTGGTTCAAACATAAATACACACATGGTACAAAATCAGCTGGACTAAGAACAATAACAGACCTAAAAAAGTTACTAAGGACCTCAATCATCTTTAATCGACCGCTGATTTCTTCAATCAGCTGAAATGTTCGGGCAAGAGCCAAATAAGGCACCCTGAAATATTACTAATTAATAATTTCCAATATTATGCACTGCATAAGCAATTACTTTTCTCCTTTTTTCCAAAAGGCATCCGTGATGGGATTGTAATTCCTCTTTGAAGGATCATAATCGCTGCCTTTCTGACCTTGACCAGCTGTTTGCAATTTCAATTCTTTTTTAACGGGTTCCTTGTTTTCGACGCCATTGGTTTTCTCCTCATCTTCTTGTCCATTGGATTTATCGTCCTGTGAACTATCTTCTTCTGCAACAGTTTCTGCTTTTTTATCAGATTTTTTTGATGCAGTCACTTTGGTAGCCTGTTTCTTTGATTTTTTTGAAGATTTACTAATGGAAGTTTTTGCTTTAGCACTGAGTTTAGGGCCTTCAGATTTTCCTAGTTTCTTCTTATCCTCATTTTTATCGTTTGGGGAAATGCTTTTTTCCTTTTTGGGGGAAATTGATTGCTTTTTAGCTGGAGTTGCACTACAACAGATATTTATATTAGTACATACATGAAAAATAGGAAGTTTTTGTTTTTATCATTTACGTTGCAACATCCTCATCGCTGCTAGATAATCTACGCCTTTTTATCTTTTTAGATGGAATCTTTTCAGGGCTATAAAATTTCACATTAATAAAAGACTGACACGGTAAGAAACTTGTTTGCTCATAGATTTTTGTTAAAAATTTATAATTGCTACGAGTAATTGTATAAGTTCGAAAAAGTGGCCTTAAAACTGCCATCGAACATAGAAACGAATTTGTTTACTGACTTACCTGCTATCATCCTCTGATGTTGTTTTCCCTCTTTTCACGGGAGTTTTCGTGAAAAAGGACCTAGATTTTAAGAATTAATTATTTAAGGATTTTGATATAAATATCTTTGAACTTACGTTATAGTTCGTTGTGACATTTTACTGATAATAAGTTAAATATTTCTATTGATAAATGAAACGCACACAAATTCTCCCGCCAATTTTGACACTAGGGGACAGTCGACATTTTTTAATAGTATTGCCACAGGCACAGCGACAGACACAAGAATTTGTACCAGAATAAAAGTAACCACTGTAATTGTAGACAGATCTTTTATTCAAGAAGTTAAGAAGCTCAATAATAAATATTCTTTTTATCAAAATATTAAATAAACAGTATTTATCAAGAAGTAAGATAATTTCTTATTTCTCCAACTACCCCATGTCCCAAGATTTAAAGAAACTAACAGGAAACAAACAGCAATTAGAACATTTTTATGCAAGTAAGTTCTTAATTCGTAATTTCTCACAATAAGTAAGGAAAGGTGGAGTTCGATGGAAACTAATGAAGGCCACAGGGAAGATCATTGTGTTATTTTACGAATTCGAAATTGCTCTTTTGGATGAGATAGTTTACATGTCCGAAAATACGGTCTAAATCTAATTAATTTCAGTCTCTGGTTATTGAAGAGCGATCTAGTCCATAACGGTTGTATGAAATACTGATCTAGGTCCACACACACACCTGTTTCACTCGTGGTGTGCAAAATATAATATACCGTTATTCTGAAGTTTCCTTTGGATTAGACAGTTTTTTTTGTCTTCAACAGAAAATGTCACGGAACACATTTTTAACAGACATAAGTGAAGTTAAGGCATACGTTGTTCCTATTCTTATTACATTTTTTGAGAATCGTATCTATTGTGTTAAATTAAGAGATCTGTTGGCGTACTAGCTTGAAAGTACAAACTTGTTAAACTTTTTGAATGTTTCCTTTGGATTAGACAGTTTTTTTTGTCTTCAACAGAAAATGTCACGCAACACATTTTTATCAGACACAAGTGAAGTGTAGGCATACGTTGTTCCCATTCCTATTAAATTTTTTGAGAATCGTATCTATTGTGTTAAATTAAGAGATCTGTTCGCGTACTAACTTGAATGTACAAACTTGTAAACCTTTTTGTAAGCTTATACTCGAAAGCTTTCGGGTAGGTAGGTACTCGAAAATTGAGAGAGATAGTTAACGTCACTTTTCTCCTTCGCGCAATTTATTACTTATTTAACTAGAGAAAAATCGTCAAGTAGAAACTTGGGAAGTGTTAGAAGTGATAGCATGCCGCCGGTTTTTAGTTATTTTTCAAGTTTTCAGTTTACTTTAAATAAAATGGAAAACCTTCCTACTCCTCCTCCAGTAGGAGTAGAATTTTCTCCCAAAACATTTCTACGTATTCAAAGTGGTAAAATTAAGTTTGTTTATTGTACTACAAAAAACAATTTTCCGGAATGCATATTTATTTCAAATAGGAGCACAATAATTCAATAATTTAAATAATAAATCAAGTAATCCAACTTGAATAAGTCGTTCTCGTACATTGAATAAATAACTTATAAGCAAGGGGTGGATCGTGTGAATACAGTGTACGTTAGTGTAAGCAAATCTGATCCCAAGATCAGGGGAGGGGGAAATAACAAGAGGGCTGGGCGTTATTTGACAATTCTGCTTGATTTCTGACATTTCAGTTTTATGAAAAGAAAGTTCGGGTTTGATTTAGCGATTTAGGAGTAAATAACTAATATTAAAAGTGATTTTTACTTAATAGTAGTGTGATACAACAGTGAATATTGTTTTGTGAACGGGTTTTTATATAATCGAGACGTCGGAGTCTTGAGTTATGGTTTTGAAGTGCGCTGTACTGTGCTGCAGAAACAAACGGAGATTTTCTCAGGTAAGTTTAATATTTTCAATAATTAATTATAGTGTTTTGAGTAAAATAAAAGTGAAATACTATTTATAAAAATAAGCAGCCATGGCTATACAATTGAATTATCAAACGGGCATTAAATTATCTTAGCCATACAAAGGCAACGCCAAGAAATATTATTTGAAAATAAGGGGCGATAAGAATTTATTTATTTTACATAGCAAATTGGATTATAAAAAATGTCCCCCTTCATCACTGCCATGATGAAACGAATACAAATAAATAAATAAATAATATTTATAAGCAATAAATCATGGTTTATGATAATAATAATATTAATAATGTACCTTTCTTTCATATTTTTTATACTCTTATTATATCTACATACTATCGAACCGGATAACGTTTGCGTGTAAACTCTACAATTTTCTTTTTAAAAGACCCAAAACTGTTTTCATTTTTGCATTCACTTGGTATACTATTATATAATTGAAGTCAATTATACATTACTGTATTTTGAGCCCTAATCGTTCTCAGTCGCTCCAACCTGAAGGTTGCTTATCCAATACATACTGGAGCTCCCGGCATAAATACTCTGGCAGAAGGTTATTTTTCATTTTGAACACAATTTTTAACACATTAAAAATCGTTGGCTAATTAACTGACATCCATTTGAGAGCCTATTTAACATGCACTAATTCGTGTTGTTTTATGGCAACATAATATGCTCCTCATTGCCCTATTTTGTAATTCTTATAACCTTGCCATCTGTTCCTTCGTACACATAAAGAGAATTGATTGGCAATACTCGAAAAGCGGCATAATTATGGTATTATGAATATTAATTGCACTTTCCATAGCTCATATAGGTACTAAAGAGAACTAATTGTTCTGTCGATTGAAGCGAACTATTTGTGCTTCATTTATAAATGTTCTATGAAAACGAAGCGTGTTTTTGTGTATCTTTTGTTCTGTCCTGTTCTGCGGACACAAAAGAGCACAGTTATGATCTAAATTCTAGAACATAATCTCCACTGCACATAAAAAATAATATAATTCTCATAAAAATAAAATAATTCTCAAATAATTCTTTGTTGTGGGTGCGATCTTAAGGTCAGAAGAACAACGAACGGTTTTCAATTGTTTCCCATTCTTTATTATAATTCTGGTTGGATGGTATCTCTCTGCGGGTAAGAGAAAAGCATGGTACATCGCTTATGACTTAGTATAAGTCATCAGCATTAAATCAATTTTTGGATAACTAGTCAGTCTCAACGTTCGCCTATCGAATCGGGCGATATTTATTGCTTATCGAGACCAACGGCGACGAGTATTTACGAAATGGTTTTAGTCGGACATTTAAATTATTTTGAAAATAGATAAGTACATAATGAAATGGTGAGTTGAGTGAAAGTGCATTCTTTTTTTTAATCCCAATAAACCCAAGCGAGACTCCTATTCCATACAATCCACTCCAAACATCCAACATGATTTAAATTTTTTTTTAAATCATTGGAAGTAGTGTTTATTTGAAAAATAAAATAAAATTTGCACGATTTTAAAAGAAAATTAAAAGAAAGTTGTGTCGTTTAATTAACGGAGACCCTCCTTTACTTTTCTCACGTATTAAGGAAAATAAATCAGAATTTTCAAGTTCCATACATCATAGTGACGCCCTGCCTAATGCCAGTATTTATTCTAAGTACCAGTACCAGGACCTATTCTTCAAATCTTTTAAGTACAAGTTTCGGTACTGGTACATATAAGTTTCATGAGCTTTCGAAAACTCAAATCAGAAATTTTGAAAAATCTATAGACAGTTAAATAACTGGATGAGCTTTCCATTTACGAAATATCATAAAATATCGTATAAGCTTTTACTGTTTAATTTCTACATAATTTGGAAGTTGTTCATAAAGTACATATTTGAGCTTGCCTTTAGCAAAACAAATGTCACATCAGATAATGATTGCCTTTGTGTAGTATTTATAGGAACTGCAAATGAAAATCAATGCTCCCCATGTGCGGAGGAAGAGAGCGGATCGTGGCATCTCAATTTTTGTCCTACAGTTACTCATATATTGCGCTAATTTTCTTTCTATTTTACTG
This sequence comes from Dioctria rufipes, assembly GCA_963924295.1. Lineage (NCBI taxonomy): Eukaryota > Metazoa > Arthropoda > Insecta > Diptera > Asilidae > Dioctria > Dioctria rufipes. The sequence continues at coordinate 43,025,611 of OZ002742.1, forward strand.
AAGATGGTAAGATTTCTGGAGACACTGTCGAGATGCAGATAACCTCTATTATTAGAAGACGTATTTAAAGAATTTACAAGAGCTGAAGTATCTCGCGTTATGGCAGTATTTGTAGTAAGTGCGTTAAGTACCAGTATCGAGACTTGTACTTGAGAATTTTTTGAACTTGTACTTATACAACATTTAAGTCCAAGTCCTGGTACTAGTACTGGAACTTTACAGGTCTGAAGTTAGATACACATTTTAGATAAATTATTTACGTTTTTATTAAGCACTAATAAAAATATTGTTGAAATCTGTATACGCTTTAATTTACGGTTTTTTCTCTGCAAACTTATTTAGCAATTGTTACGCTAGTTAGTTTGTTTTTAATTAACTCATTTTCAATGTGTATGAGTGCCATGTTCGAAAACCTCTCCTGAAGCAGTTGCTCTTAGCCAAGTTTTAACTCTATGGAAAAGCTCCGTTCACAGCCAGCCGAGCTTACAAGAAGACCCAGAGCTACTTGCAGCTACTTGTATAAATTTGGGGAGAAGTCTTTATTTATTCTGTTTTCAGTCTTTCCAAATTTACTACTATGCTCTTGTTTTGGAACATATTATTTATTACATACTTTTGTAGCCTGTAAGGTGGATTTGAAAGCATTTTTATAATTTTCTACAAATGCCTCTCCATGTGGTAGGTCAAAGTTTATCTATTTTTAAAGTAAGTGATAATGTTGTCTATCACTTGGTTGTAAATATGTGTCTTCCAATATTCGGATGGCCTTGGTCTTGTATCTGATGGAAAGTCTACTAAATAACTTTTACCTAGAGTGGAATTTATCAGAAAGTCTTTTGCTCTCTCTGGTTGCCTTCTCCTTTTCGAGGTTCGAGTAAGTTCTAGGCAAATTTAATGTTTTTCTGTGAATTTCTCGGTTTCCCGAAGCATTTATTGTCTGAAGTGCTAATATATTTTTATTTCATAATGTAACGTAAGAAGAATATTATTTAAGTTTTTAATTAGCAGTTATTTCTTCCTTATAAAGATAATCAGCCTTATTACTGAATCCGTTGGGATAAGAATCGAAAGAGCTTAAAAAAGCTTTTTTCCGAAAAATTAAGTAAAGTTTTATGAAATTTTCAAAATTTCATTGATATCAAAGGTTATCAATTAAAATTTCTGCACAAACTCTGTCAAAATAGTTCTGCATTATTTCTCCTACGGATCACGCCTTTGTCAAAAAATTCAGTGGAATCGGAGCAATCTCAGAATAGATTTTAAAAATTTTAAAAAGATTTTAACATGTTTTCTTGGAGAAAAGAACTCGTTAAAGCCTTTTCGATTCCGATCCGAACGGATTCAACTTAATTAGGTCTAAGATTGTACGAATTAACGAATGGTTTTTGGGAATTTTCATAATTTACTGGGGAGAGGGGGGAGCACCCTGGCCCCTACCTAGTTACGCCAATGTTCACAGGCCTAAGTTCCTAGCATTTTTTTGTTTTTCCCACCTTTGGTATTGTTACCTACGATTACAGATTCCTTCTACAGTTCTGGAAAAACGCCATTTTTAATATCTCCTCCATCTTTAATCTTTTTAGCACTAATACGATTAAAATCTCGTTTCTGATTTATTTTTCCCAGTATGTTGTACACATCTGAATAACTCACTTAGTCAAACACAAATTCGCTTTCAATGTTACAACTTACATTTTCGTATTGCATTGGCGCTATAGAATCATGTATATCCTCAATACTGCTGATAAAAAAGTCATTGAACTCCTCCAATATTTTTCTTTTATTTTGAAATGTCTCCTTCCTTTATTTACTTTCCACATTGATTTTGGGTCATAGGTGTTCACGATTCTCTGTTTGATGCTATTTGCTTTAGCTTTTTTCAATTTAAGATTGTATGTATATATTACGAATTTCCTTATACAAATCCCAATTACTCTCTTCTTGCAACAGAGTGGCTTTCCTATATGTTTTTATTATATTATTTTATTATTTTATTTTTATTTTCCGAAGCTCATCATTAAACCAATCATCTTTTCTTTCTTTTTACTACGAAAGTTTCCGTTACTCTTTTTATTTCCTCGGAAAAAATTTTAACTTTGTTGTTTACGCATTCTGTTTATACTTTTGATCCGATTCAAGTTTAATTCCCGCATATAACTTTCTTTTTTATATTTCAAATACTCAATTTACTTAATATCGGTTCTTTCAGCGTAATAAGTTCTATTTGGTAGCAATATCTCAATAGTTTCATGGTCACTAATTTTCCATTCATTTTTTACATTGGTCTTAATAACGTTGCAGTTAGAAACTACATAATCAATTAATGTTCGCGTATTCTGAGTAATTCTAGTTGGTTGATCTATCCACTGCTTGCATGCACAGTGTCCAAAACTCTATATTTCAGTTCTTTTCTATATGTTTACTTTTCAAGCCAATTTATATTGAAGTCACCAAGCAACACAAAATCTTCTTGCATTTCACCCAACTCTTCCATTAATGTATTTAATTTTATTTATTTATTTCGAAAAGTTAAGAAGATATTACACAGACAGAATCCAATAACGCAATACCTTAAATAGTTAATACAGTAAATCATAATAATAAAAAAATAAAAATAAAAAGAAGAAAAATAGTAAAATAATCCAAGACTACAAAAAGAGAACCAAAGCCAAAAAATATTATAATAAACAAAAATTAAAATTATAGTGAAATAAAATAAACTAAAATTGTAAAAACTAAAAAGGAAAATACAAAAAATTACAAAAATTCATATAAAAATAAGCTATATACAAAAAGAGAAGGAAATCCAGAAAAATAAAAAATAAATGTAGGAAAAAAAAGCAATGATAAACTAAAATTTTAAAACTACTAAAAATTCATATAATACAAATTATATAAGGAAATGGAATTAGAAATTAAAAGCAAAGCAAAAGAAAGTCAGAGGAAACGACAAATATTAATTTGAAGAACCATTAATATGCTGCGAATCTGGAAATTGTTTTATCTCCGTTATAACTGATCTTTTAAATGTCAGAAGGTCAAAACAAAAGACATTAGCGTTGCTAAAATTAGAATTAAAAATTTTCTGCATTCTTACCAAAGGTGACTTAACTCGGAGGTTGGTTCTACAGAAGGGGATTCTAAACGGAACATGGAGTCTGGAGTATCTCGTTGGGATATTTATGCAGACCTTGAAAAGTAAATCGGGACAAAGCACGTGACCATTTAGAAGTTTATACAAAAATAAGCAGTCTAGGTACTCGATCGATCGCCAGCAAATGCTTCACAAGAAATGAAGCATAAAGGTAAAAATCTATCTCCATCTATAGCCACACAAGAGGCTGAACTAAATAAAGTTCTATCTCCATCCAAAGCTTCACAAGATATGAAGCAAGAACGTAAAAGTATATCTCCATCTATAGCCACACAAGAGGCTGAGCTAAATAAAGTTCTATCTCCATCCAAAGCTTCACAAGATATGAAGCAAGAACGTAAAAGTATATCTACATCTACAGCCACACAAAGAATTTCAATAAAGTTTTAACTCCTTCAAATCCTATCGAGTCGGAATCGTCGATTAACTCCTTCCAAATTCCACAAAAGTTGGAATCATATCTCCTTCCTTTTAAAAATCCGAAAGAATCGGATAAATTAACAAATTAAGAAAATTAAAATTCCGGCTCGATCAGAATTCATCATTGAAATTCCAACTCCTTCTATTCAAAATCAATCGGTCTGTTTCTAGAATGAAATAAGGCCAGGTTTGTTTCTTGGAAATTCGATAGTCGAACCAGTCAACGGTATGGCAAAAGTCCTAATCCTCAACACAAATGAGGAGGACGCCGATCTGGCACCTTACGAGGTGAACCCAGTTTACCAAGACTTGGACGACTTTGTGGTCATCTCCACAGACTCTGAAAAAGATCCAATTAAGGGCAGACTAATTAAACTGCAAAGCCTTATCAAATTGGATCACTGTAATTCAGCGGAATCTGAGAGTATTCGCAATATCTGTAGGGAATTCAACGATCTCTTCTTCATAGAAGTGGATTTCCTTTCATATACAGATGCGATTACTCACAAAATCGACGGTGTTCTAAAGATGGGAGATTAAAAAGAGATAGTAAGGTTATCACAAAATAATCTCTTACTGGCTTGTGGTAATTTATATAATACAACGACGTTAATTTTGCAATCGTTTATCGCCAACCCTTACTACCAACCACCACATATCTTTGTTTATTTCGACTTTTTTCAAAACTTCATTATTCCATCCCTTTTTGAATTAAATTGCCATACCTCCGGTGCGTTTTGGAATACTATCACCTCTTAGAATGTCATAACCATATATTACAATTTCACTATCATCTATATCATTTTTTAAATGTGTTTCAGTTAACATAATCCTTTTAAACTCTTCTTTTCGACTAACACTTCTAATTGCTCAAAATTATTAATAAGGCCCTGGTTTGTTCATTGTTCATATAGACTCCGCGTATTTCCTTTATTTGCTAGTATATGCAATTCTATATTTCTCCACCTTAAGTTTTCGCTCTTGCAGTTTTATATTTAATTTCATATTTGCCGCTAAACAGTTTGCGCATTTCTCTTCATCACAGCACATTAATACATTTCACCGAGTGACTTAGGTAGGTTTTCACCCGGTCGTTTCCTTATTAGTCATTTATTAAATATTCGCGTACTTTGCAAGTATTACATATTTGACGTTCTTTTAATGTAAGTTTAGTTGGAAATATTCGGTATTGCAGGGTAGCAAAATGAGTTTTTCGGCTCAGAGTTTTCGTTTTCGTCTATTGATGTAACAACGGCACCCAGAAATGAGCTTCTCCTTGTAAAAATCAAAGTATATATATATATATACATATATATATATATTTTATAAAAATATTTATACTTCAAAAGTATTTCAAAAATATATTTACGGCTTATAATAACAGAAGTTATAAGTTAAAAAATATTTATATTAGGGCTCAGAGTTAATTTTTTTTTCCTGCACTATTAGATACTGCCGATTCCGACCGTCTTTTTAAGGATTTTGTAAAGCGATCCTTGGCACCGTTGAAATATTTCTTTATAATGGTTTCTTTAAAAGAAACCTTAACTTGAATATTATTTCGGATGCAAGAATCTGAAAAATATATACATATATACGTCAGTGGCTGAGTATTTAAAATGGAGAATTTTTTAATACCTTTAAGAATTTCTACGGTAATCGAGTCCTTCATGCTAATGTTGTTGTTAGCGGCTGTTCAGGAGAAGTGCCGAGCAAATTTGTCACTTCCAAAAATTAGTTTCAAATTTGCATTAACAGTTTTTACCGGAACCGAGTTGTGAAAATTTCTGAAACTTAATTAGAAATGTTCCACAAAAACCAATAATAATCAATCTACAGCTCTTTTTGCATATCCTTATTTCCCTTTGCATTTTCTTCGTATTTGAAAAATTCATCCTTTGAGAGGGAATTCAGGCAAAAGATCAAATGTGTTGCGTTTTATTTTTATTTCAAAATAACGATAAAGAAAACAGTACGGTTTCAAATTTGTAATCACAGTCAGACATTCAAATATTAAAGGTGCGTACAGCTTTACTTTTCTAGATAAAATTAATTCTTTATATAAGGTTCACAAACTTACGTTCTTTTTTTGTTCTACATATACTCCACTTAAGAATTTTTAATATTTATTTATTTATTTAACTTAAAAAAAAAAAAAACTTGAACACAGTGAACCGCACTAGAAGAAATCACAATTCGTAATGCTGTGGGCTTCAATTTCGTAAAATTTTGAACGTGCTTAACTGCACATTGTGCTATTACAATATAGTTCCGGGAACCGTAAAAATGCATTAAATATCGATTTCTTTACGAAGTTGTAACGAAAGTTCGTAAGAAATTGAAATTGAAATTCACACTTCCAAAATCATCACGAATTCGTAGCGCAAGTTCGTATGAAATTGTTGCGTGAATGTTACGAATATTCGCACTTCCTTCATCATCACGAACTCGTAAACAACCAACGGAAGCGAAGTTTTGTTTCTTTCATCAGTTTAGTTTTCCGAAAACTTTCAGATTTGTCTGAAGTTCGGAAAGTTGTGTTTGCTGGGTAGGGCGGAATGGGTGTTTTATCCAACACAAATCCGGCTACTTTGTATGAAATATTTTATCTGTTAACTCAACTCAAGCTGTTTATGGAAACAGCATCGAGTTAACTCAGCCAGCAAAACTTAACGCTAACTCAATCCTAACTTAATTCTGGTTCATGAAAACATAGTACATGATGTAAAACACATGGCAAATTTGTGAGACAATTCTTTTACCTTCAAGAGTAGATTAGTGGAGGAAAATGGTGCATTCAAAGAAATTGAAGTGTATTGAAAAGCATTTATAATAAATTTACATGGAATCAATAACAGACAACTTATAACATTGAAAAGGTATTTAAAAGAAACTGGAACTACGTCTCTTGACACATAGAAGAGAAACTCACCATCATCAATAAAAAGTATCAAGGGTAGTAAATCACATTACAGCCTCAAAAATACGAGACGACTGTACCTTCCGGAGACCTTAAATATAAAAAAAAAAAAATGCATGAAAAAAAAACACTAACATCCTGTGAGTTATGAATTTTACAGGAATATTTTTCTTAAAGACTTCAACATTAATTTCGGCTATCCTGGGACTGAGGACTGACACCTGCAGTAGGTGTGATGCAGCAAAAGTGCAAATTATATCGCTAGAACCTCAACTCAACTGTGTCAACTTGCACCATCGGATATCTAAAGAAATGGAGGGTAAATTGAAGAGAAATTTGGAAAAACTTCAAACAGAAAACAAAGCTAACAAGCTGAGGGCGCAAGTATTCTATAATAAAAAATGACTGGAGAAAAAATGCGCTCGGAAATCCTAAAAGTTTGAGGCCTTTACAATGAATTTTTCCAAAAACTTACCAACACGGAATATTAGTACCTACCATTTACGTTTACTATAAAAGGCAACTTACTTTTATTAGCTTTAATATCCACGTTTTATTTACAAAACCAGTCAGTGTTTTATAGGTACCCTCAAACTGTGGCGAAGACAGAGCCTATGAAGTCATGTCATTTTTGTACCATTTTCTCTGCGAAATCCTCAACCTGCAAGTGAAACATCTATGTATATTTTGTAATTCCTATGCGAATAAAAATAAAATTTTTACCTTTATTAGTTTTTTTCATTATATAACTCATGGACAGAAACGGCTTGAACCAATTCCTATAAGAGGGCATTCATTCCTCGAATGCGATAAAGGAACAGCAATCGGAGTTTCGTAAGGAACATTCCTGAGAGACAGCTTTAGCATGGGTACCATTGGAATGGAAACAATGTGTGTATGACGGAGAGTTTTATACTAGCAGTGTTCTTACACCTAAAGCAGGCATTCGAGACAGTTGATAGAGAAATACTGCTTAGAAAATTGGTTAAGTACGGGATCAAAGGCAAGGAGTTAAGGTGGTTTGAATCGTTCTTAAAAGGGAGAAAACGGCACGGTGTACGAAGGTGGATGATTCAAAATCAGCATCGCTAGAGACGAATTTAGGGGTACCACAAGATCAGTCCTAGGAACGTTACTATTCCTGATTTACAGTAATGATATGGGTTGTATCTTGGAATATGCTGAACTGGTGCTAATATATATTGCAGCAGAGAATATTAGGGTTTGTGAAGTGAAGTTACAATCACATGAAGGAGATTTCTCGTCTAACAGACTGAAATTTATTGAAAATAATTTCAATAAATTTACAAAACGCATTTTAAGTACAATCTGATATAGATCATTTAAGTGCGTGGTTGAAGCGGAATAAGCTTAAAGTGAACATTTCAAAGACTAAATGTATGGCAATAAATTCAAGTTTTAATGCTAATATTTATATTGATGGTGCGGTAATTGAAAATGTTACTGATATAAAATACCTAGGTGTGATAATGGATAATAATTTGAGCTTTAAAGAGCATTGTGAATATGTTACTAAAAAAATAGGTAAAAAGATGTCTTATTTTAGAAGGATAAGTAAGGAAATGTCTATTCCTACATCAATTAAGGCTTTCAATGTCATGATAAAACCACATTTTGAATATTGTTCTTCAATTTTGTTTACAGCAGCAAACAGTTTTAAAAAAAGATGGCAGGTGCTACAACATAAAGGAATGAAATCTATATTAAAGGTTGGTAGATTTAGGCCAACCTGCTTTCTTTTAGAAGCATTAAAATTGTTGAGTTATAGAGCAAAGTCTGATATGGAATGTGTTAGTAGTTTTATTACCGAAGTACTTATCTAGAAAACTTAGGTATGTAGGTAGATATTGAACAAGGATATATGTTAAGAAATAACGAAAATTTTCGATTAACTACCTAAATTTAGGAATACCAAAACGGAGAATATGTTAATGTATAATAGTCTAAACGTTTTTAATGAATTACCAAGTAGCATCAAGAATAATAGAAATTTAAGAAGTTTTAAGGCAGAAATAATTAAGTTTTTTGGGATAAATTTCCCGTATAAGTTTTAAGTGCTCATAAGAAAGTTATGAATAACTAATAAACTACTACTACTACGAGATTTCGAACTGATCAATCTAAAATCAATCAAAAATCTATAGTAGAAGTTCCTGTCTGCCATGACTCGAAGTATCTCGGACACCAGGATTCAAACCCATGTTTTTCCATATGTATGACTGTAACCAAGAATTTTTTCATGCTTGGAGCTTGGACAAACTTTTTAAGGCAATACTACCGAAAACATGCCCATTTGCTACTAGGCCAGTTAGAGAATTGAAGTTTAATAAGAAACATTCACGTACTGTAGCAGTTCTACAGATGGCATACAATGCAACACTCACTGAATGTGTTATCATGAGTAAAAATTCAAATCTGGAATTCCAATGTTAGTCCAGCACCACTCTACTCTAACTAAATACCTCTTCAGAAAAAGAAATATGACCAACCAACCAAGAATTGAAAGTTCATCTCAGAGGAAGACTTTCTAAAATAAAAAAAAACAATCTTTTGCTTTTTTGTATGAGCTGTGAATACAAAACGACTTAGTTCATTCTTGTATATACATTTTTAATAATGCAATTTCATTATAGTTTTTGTTTTATTCTATTTGAAAAAAAGAAAGTGATTTTTTTTTGTAATCCTCGGAGATTTTCCTCCAGACTGTGTTTTTCTAACTATTTATATCTATAACTAATAGTGTTTGAAACTTAAAACTTAGTTTATCTTAATTTGTTTAAAATGTGACTTATATCGTTCTTCCAATGTGCCTTTCAAATGAATCAGGGTGTTTCCACCATGGTCATCCATAGGGCAATAGGTGATAGTACTCACTTAGGCAAATAAAAAAATGTATGGCCTATGTGGGGGGGGGCGCACCTTAACCGTTTTACAGGGTGACTAAGAAAATATTCTAGTTTTTCATAAATCACCCTCTATCTTAAAAAGTGCAATTCACCGTTAAGAACCTCATAGCCTTCCCAACGACTGCTCAACTAACTCCGTACCTCTCTAGAGTTATGGTGGTCTAAAATAAAAATTTCGGATTATCTTACCTTTTTGTTTTACTTTGAAATCCTTTTTTTAGAAAAAGCTGATAACATAACTATTCTTTTATAAAAACTGTGGACTTTCTACTTTATTTTGACATATGTGCTAACTGTAGCCGTCAAAGAGTTATTAACTTTTAACCTATTCTTAAAGCTATTCTCAAAGATAATTTGTACCCATTAGTGACTGAAAACAAGTCATTTTAAAATAATTGTCTAATTTCGGTATGATCTGAATAGGTTATGAGTTAATAATTTTTTAATCGCTACTGTTAGGACATAGGTTTAATATGTCAAATTAAAGAGGAGAGTCCGTAGTTTATATAAAGAAAACGTCCTCTTAATCAGATTTTTGTAAAAAAAAAGAGGTCAAAATAAAATAAAAGGTATTTTAAAGATCTTTAATTACGGAGAGTAAAGGAGTACAGCCTGGTTGAGCAGTCGTTGGAAAGGTCATGGGTTCTTCATACAGTGAACCTACATCCTGTACTTTTTAAGATACAGGGTGTTTTGTGCAAAACTAGCATACTTTCTTAATCACCCTGTAAATACAAAACTACTGAGATACCCCCTCCCGTGCCAGGTAATTTTTTGTTTGATTAAATGAGTACCGTTAACTCCTGCCCCATGGACCACCATGGCAGAAACACCCTGTATAACAAATATTTATCAAATCAAATCTCCATTTTGTTATGCCAACTTTAAACGCGCTAAATAAAATTTAATTGAGAAAAAAAAATCAAATAGTTTTGTTTTGTTTTTATTCAATTGCAAAAATACCATAAATAAAAGATACACACACACATATACACTCTTTTACAAATAATATTTACTTAGGAAAATTATCATTGCTTTAGGTTTGGGTGACATTTTTGCTGGAATTTTTGTCAGGCCATAATGTCACTTCCGGAAGTAATACCAAAGTAATTTAAATTAAATTCATCACTAAATAAAACTTCCTCCTCCACATTGGACATATTGATACCAAGTTCGATTGGATCAATCTCTGTCACATAGTAATCGTTTACAATTTCTGATCGATTTCTTAGACCACTCTCAATGATGGCATCGTCTTTATTAATTGGATTAAGATAGTCTCCTATAATATAAATAATTAATAAAAGAATTTAATTTTATACTCTTTCCTTTAGTAGCTTGTTCCTACCTGTTTCAATGAGACTCTCTTGGTAGGTGTTGATTACAGAATTTATCGATTGTACTTCGACGTTTCGACGGATACCGTTGAGGATTTCTCCAGCGGCTTTCTTCAGATCCTCTTCATGTACTAATCCAAGATTAAATGTTGAGCTTTCATTAGTTAGTGGAGGAGAATGGCACGAATTGATATTATGTTCAGGGGAAGTAGATTCATTCCTTAACTGCTGGACTATACTTTCTGCTGCAGCTGCAGCCTCGTCATAGGAATTATTTATTGGTGGGCTGCTAATACGTTTTTGTGACATTTCCATCTTGAAAAACAATTCCAATCGCTGTTTTTTCTGTCAATATATAGTAAAGATTTAATATTAGGAAAATATTTATTTTTTATGAAAAATTATGAAATTTAACATACATGTTCCCATGCAAGAGCATTTTCTTCTGAATCTCGGCTGGAAATTGTCCATAGATGACCTGCTCCCTGTGGAGCCTTGACTCCTTTTCTAAAGTGCGGATTTATTGATAAATTATGCCTTACAGAGTTTTTCCATCTGTCGTCATTGGATTTATAGAATGGAAATCTGTCCCTTTGGATAAAAAGTTATTTATTTTTTTTAAATTGTTTTTATTTGAAGGCTTGGTACCATAAATAAGTAAATACACATAAGAATATATAATTCATTTCGGGTTCGAACATTATTTTGTTCATGTTATCTATTATCACGCAAAGAAAATGAAATTAAATTAATTTGTCTGTTAGCCCACAATGATGTCTGCTAGCCGTTACACAGTATCTCTACGAAGTGTTTTAGGTTAGGTATTTACTTATTTTTGGTGACATATGTACATATATGAAAATGTTTTAGATTTTGTTTTTTTTTCAAATATTCTGAGGAAATGGGTAATCCTTATTGGTATTTTTAATAATTTTTACAATCAATTTAAATTTACAGAAAAATTAAGACCTTAATTTTAATTTGAGGTCATATTTTAAATATGATAGAAAACTCCAAACAGTTCTATATTTTTTCTATAATATGGTTATACATAGTATATATAAATTAGTTATGTGTTCTCTGCTGTCTTGTGACGAATGAATTCTACACTATCAGCCAAAACGTATTTCTGTTTATTTTCATAAACTTTAGACGTGCTCTATGTTGAAATCTACATTAAAAGCAATTTTGCGTCATTTAGAAGTAATGAGGTATTCTATCGCCAAGAGGTTAAAAGGGATCTGAAAAATGTCTGCATTAGTATTGTTAAGACTCCCGTAAACTATCAGATTTAGAAATTTAAAAAAAAAAACACTGTTGCGGTATTCCGTGATGGACTGGGTTTTTAGCGTGAAGCCACAAATTCTAATTTAAAAACCTAACATAGCCGTTTGGTTGAATCAAAATTTTTAAAAATCATACCGTTTCATGATCGGTAAAATGTGCATGTAAATTGATATTTACATGGATTTACCATCGTTTCGATCAGTCAACTAGGAGTGCATACGAAGCTTCAGCATAGAAGGCATAATATTGCTGTTTAGAAGTCGCTAATTGTTCATAGCCAAATGTTTTTTTGATTAGTTTAAATTCTAGCGCCGTTGTCGGCTTTCGTCCCATTGAATTTTTTCGAATATTGTAAAAGAAAGTCGGATGTCTTCGATATAAATGTAGATATAAACCAGTATCACTATCCATGATTATGGCATAGTGTTTTTTTTGCTTTTCTTTTAAAAGTATCCCCAAAGACTTTTTATTTTTCGATTTAAGCGGCCTACACACGATACAACTGTTGGTCAAACTGTTGTACCAATCTGTGTTGGCATACAACCGTTGTATGGTGTGTGGGCCAATTGTACGAAGCATCCAACGATCGCAAGCTCGGTTGGATGGTTGGATGTGCATGCAGGTAAACCGCTGTTGTATATGCGACCGTTGTATAGCGTATGTGCTTGTTGTTCAACCGTTGATCCGATTTCATTATCTGTGAAGTTTTTTATTGTAATTTCATTGTAAAAAGCAAACCAAAATGGTGTCTATTAAGTATGAGGACTTCTGGGAAAAGTTTATTGATATATTATTAATTTTCAAAGACATAATCACAGCTGAAAAACAAATGCACATTTTCTTTTTTTTTGACAACCGATGACATTATTTCGTAATACTCAGTATGAAAAGTTACACAAGACTGACAGCGGAAGAAATCGGTCCAATAGTTGTATCGTGTGTGGACTACCATACAACTGTTGGTCCAACGGTTGTTCAACAGCCGTTGGACCAACAGTTGTATCGTGTGTGGACCGCTTTATGGCTGGAGCAATTCATCTCCCTGACTGAAATTGCTAACATATTTAGCTTTTTAATCACAAATTACTCATGGAGTACTTTGAGTTCCTACATAATGTAGGTACATAGGGTAGGACATTTGAAAAGTTTTTGGGCTGAAATCGAAATGTCGCATAAATCGCAAGATTTTCACCTAGAGGTGACCCACGCAGTAGACGACCATGAATGGCAGTGAGACAGTGTTGGGCAAAATGCAATCTGATTGATGACTAATAATTACGATTACAATCTGTAATCTGTAATCATGATTACAGATTGATAACCGTAAACATGATTACATATATAAATTACAAATTTGCAAGAGTTATAAAATTGTAGTTAAAAGCAAACAAATATTGTTGTATTTCTATTCCGAAATATATTATTGAAATCGGTAGTAGCACATAAACTAATGTCTGTAAGCACACACATCTGTAGTGGGATGGTAATTGAATAGCTGATATCTATAGATTGGTAAACAGTATTATTAGCAAATAAGAAAGAGGAAATTTCATTTACGGTTTTACTATCAGAGTCAGAATTTTCTTTTCCATATCAAAAACAATACTGTCTTGTTTTGTTAGATAGTAGTTAGTGAATCTGATCATTCATCTTCACTCTTGCTGTCATGTCAATAATATTTAACGAATGCAGCGTTTCGAGCATGCTTCTACTGGTGTATATATCTTGCATTTCAGAATAAGTTTTCACAGACCAACGCGAAACCGCGAAGCGGGAGCGATTTTTGGCGGGACTCAGTGGGAACGAGAAATTATGACCCAATCATACCCAGCGAAGCGGGAACGAATTCGTCCCGTCGTTCTTATAAAAAAAATTTCATGATATTCATCTTTCTTTCTGCGTCAGTGCGAGTGGTTCCATATCCCGCTATAGTTTCGTGTCCCGCAAAAATTTCGCTCCCGTTCCTGGTTCGCGTTGTTCTGTGAAGGTCTCGCACTGTCTTATTCTGCAATAAATGCAGTCTCTCCTTAGATTCATTCGAACTTGTACATAGCAATTTGGAGCAATACCTGCTCAACGACTTTCTTATACACCCCAGAAGTCCTCGAATTTACGTTGATAATCAGATATGTGCGAGTCTCTATAAATAGAAAAACTTATGTACATTCCTTACACTGATTTCAATTAATACATAATCCAACAGTGTCTTAGAGTCTTCTAAAATAAAAATCTTACGATTACAGATTGTTTGTTTTCTTAGAACTAAATTTTCAAATTTTCGTGAAAAGTATAATTTGTACTCAAAAAAATGTAATCATGTAATTATGATTAATGTTATATTTTACTAAGATTACTTGATGTAATCATGATTGATTTAATTATTATTATTAAGCCTGAGTTGCAATGTGACGCTGTCGCGAGAAGCGGTCGCGAATGGGTGTATTTGCGAAGCGCACAAGCCATAAAAAAACACTTCTCCTAGCGCACAAGCAGGAGTTTGCGAAGCGCACACCTATTGTTAAGGGATTACGCATTGTTTTGGAAACGCGCGGCTATGATTAAGGTCAACGCATTGTTATATCACGTATCTTTACCTGATCTATGAATTTTGCCTGATCTATGTAAGTTAAGTTAAGTTTTTAAACCACTAACATCAATATAAGGAGTACGCTCTGCGCCAAGCGCAAAGGCACACACACAGGCAGGCAGGCACACACAGGCAGGCAGGCACACACACACGCGTGTGTGTGCCCCTGCCAGCCTGCCTCTGTGTGTTTGTGTGTGTGTGCCTGCCTGCATGCGTGCATGTGTGTGTGCCTGCCTGGGTGTGTATTTCTTTGCTCTTGGCAAATATACCCTACTGGGGTATATTACTTAGGGCAGGTAAAGATATGTGCTAGAACAATGCGTAATCCCTTAACAATAGGTGTGCGCTTCGCAAAGTATTTTTGACTAGATTAATTTTGGGTTGTGCGCTTCGCAAATATACCTTCGCGAATGATGTTGCTGCTGCTGATGCGGACGCAGTGCCTGTTGCTTATGCTGTTCCAATAATGACGCTCTAACATGCATTGAATTTTCGTTCCATTATTAAATAAAATCAATAAATCGTAAATAAATAAATTAAGTAGTTATTAAATACTGTGGCATTACTAAAAACTTACAATTTTCACTCACAATTTCAATGTTCTGCAAAAATAAATTGCCTCAACTGCAGCTGTCAAGATGTTGCGCGTATCAAGTTGAAATATTTTCAACTTGAAGCCGAAGTCATCTAAATTGAACGGTTAAATCATAGATTTTAACTGAAAAATTGAGCTTACGTAAAATCCGCTCAAGATATGTGCCTCCATCCTTAAAATATTAAATGGAGACTAGTATAATAGCGGGATTTTTTTTACACTCATTGTCTGGTAAGAGGTATTATTTACTATTTCAGAAAAAAATATTATTCGAAATGGTACAATTAAAGTCATTGAATCAATTTCAAGAAAAATTAAATGATTCTGAACGCTCGTAATCCTTTAGAAAATCTTAGATGGTATTTGTGTCGGCATTTAGACCTAAACGTAAAAGGGGTCTATATTCCGTCATGGTCATATGTATCATACCTTATCAAGCAGGATTCTGAAATCGTGGTAAGAAAATAACGTCACACGGAAGGGTTTTTTACAAGTATTTTCTAGAGACGCGTGAAAAGCAGTGAATTTTGCCCTTTCTTCTAACACTTAAGTGAATATTTGAGAAAAGACCGTTTATACACGTGGAGTGCTTTTTTGGTCATAAGTACTGTAAGTAAGTAGAGGAAGGTAGTCTATAATGACATAGTCAGGTGAAACGACACATTGTCCTTTCCACGAAATCTAAGCATTCGACGCATTCCTAATAGGAAGTATTGGTCGTGTTCTTCAGTTGCTTTGCAGCCGAAAACAAGAATAGCAGTGTCCAAAACTATCTTGGAGCGAATTAGTGGAGAAAAAAAAGTGAATGCTGAAGTATTTTTTACCAGGATTAGTATTGTGTTTTTTCGGTATTAAGTATTGATTTTATTTAATATGATAATTTTGCCGAATTGGTCTTATAAAAAAGCAATAGATGTGGTCTTCGTAGATATGTGATGAATAAAAATATTATTATAATTATTTAATTTTACATTTGGCCATTTGGGTAAAATGACATATCTTGGACAAGTGCAAATTGACATACCTTTGCCAAGGGAAAAATGGCATACCTGTGTCATTTAACTCATGGATTCTAAAAATTATAAAGTGCATAACAATTTTAAGGAAAAAAATTGCCAATAAATTTCTAAGAAAAATTTCTGGCCTTCTCTTCATCGGGTCGTCAAGGCAACATTGATTTTATATTGGAGCGAGGCATTGCTGGCTTACACATGGGCTACATCACTAAGTGCAAGTCGAAGCATCGTCAATTTTTTATTTAAGAAAAACATTGCATACTTTTGTTCTACTTGTCCAGGTTTTGTATGTTATTAGTTTGTCGGTATTAAGACCGAAATACAATGATGCCGACACGACAATTACGACGACTTCGATTGATAATTATATTGGACCTTTCCAACAGTCTATACATTTTTCCTTTCCTCCGATCCGTTTTGAAGTTATGGCTCAACAAAGTTGAAATTTTGGAATTTTATCCCGTTTTTGTTTTATTTAACTACTAGTTTTATCAAAAACATGTCATCAATGCTAATTTTTCATATTGGATTTAGAAATCCCAAAATCTTGGCTTTAAAATCACCTATCACACTTTGTACCCAAAATGTAACTCTTTCTGCGTTTTATGCACTTTTTCTTGAACATATCCAGTAAAAATGACTTAAAAAGCTCATCCCCAAAAGATAATTGCATACTTTCTGGCACTAATTGATCTTTTTCGCTGGATTTGCTTCCCCACCCATACATTTTCGCTCGTCTAAGCATGACCTATCCGCAACCATCTTATATTATACCACTTACGGGATACCCTGTATAAAGAGAGCTAAAATTTTTATTTCATTTTTGACGTCCTTTCTTTTAGAAGTGTTAATGCGAGAAAAAGAAAATGTCTATGAAGGAAAAATTAATTAATTTTGTAAGAAATAACAAATTAATTAACAATTAACATCAATTTTTTAACAATTATAACTTAGACGTATAATTGAAAAGAAACTATTTTCTGCTTCTGCTTTCAATGTGGTTGACAAAACAGAAATGACGGATTTCTGTTTCTGCTTCTGTCCCTGCTTTCTGATTTTAATGTGTCACGGCCTTTAGGCTTACAATTGCACGAAAAATGGCATTTAACTTGATAGTTAAATTAAAACATATCTCTGACTGAATATAACATGTATTATGGAGTACTAGGGTAAAATAACACAGTATGTCGTTTTACCCTCAACCATGATATGTCATTTTACTCTTAAATTTAGTTGGACATTTTTTGTAATAAAACAAGATTAACAAAGAGCAAATAAATAAAACTGCGAGCATTATGCACACACATGGCGTTATGTTCTTATATTTTTACTACAATAACACGTTTTTCACAAATCCCTTTGTTTTTTTCTAAAAACAAAATTTTGTACTTTCACTTTTGAATATCCGTTACTACTATATACTCTTTGAAGTTTTGCTTTCACAGAAACCGCCCAAACTGATTGGAGCTTTCTCATCTTTACTGTTTGTTAGATCCCCTACTGTGGTAGTCATTCGGTTAAGATACTTTTTTTTAATAATTTTGTTGATTACGGTTGGGAAGATAAAAAATCAAGCTTAAGAATATCAAACCATAATTTTTCTATATGAATACTACTACAGACACATAAGAACACTGGAAATATTTTAGAGCTAGCTAAAGTTGCCCAGTTCTTTGAACGGCATTCTCTGTTAAGTTTGTAAACTTTTTTTTATTCCTTTTTAATTTTTTTAAGTCATTTTAATATTTTCAATTTAAGTTTGTTTTTTTATTTTATTTTATTTATTTTATTTTTTAAATAGGAACGCTTTTGTAAAACTCGATAACTAAAAATTGAAGATTTTTCAGGAGGAGGTTTTTTATGCTCTAAAGGGAAAAAAATGAATGTTTTGAAGAAACACATTTTTAATCGTGGAATTACGTTCACCGGCTACATATAAAGGCATCAAAAATCATCCATAACAAATAATGTAGAAATACTGCTGAGATTTAAAGTGATTTCATCAAAACTATATAATTACACTTTTTATCGAGTTTTGCTAAAATCAACTTAAAATGATGCTTTAAACGGTATCTTCATCTTCTTCTTCGAAGTATATAGTTCGAGTACTTTGGTCATAATATTGCCTGGCCTCATCGGGAATGGCTAAAAAATTTAACAAGTTTCTCTATATCCTGCTACTTTTTCACAGATATCATGTTTTCAATTGGTACATCTTGCAAATCATACATTCGTAAGCATACATTCTTCGATGGCTTTGCCTTTTTTCAAAGGATACATGTCACTAGGCGCTCCGGAGTAGGTGAAATTACATTAATTCTTACTTTGTAGCCGTATTTCTTATAACCAATCACTCTTACTTCGCTAATTTTAAAAGGAATTTTGGTTTTTAAAATCATGTTCGACATACTTATATAGTCATACATATAATTTCCAATCAGTGGTTAGTATCCTGACCGTACCGAGTTAGGCAAAATTGTTAATTAATCTGTAAGACTTAGAATTTCCTCTCTCTTCTTGTATTCTTTTTTTACCGTTCCAAAAATATGGTCAGGTAGCAATAGCTGTGATTTTTATGGGAAAAAAAGTGTTGAATTTGTGTAAATATTATTTTATTAAGAAATAGAGGCAAGTGCACTCTACCAGAGAAATATTTTTATGCCGCCTAAAAATGACCATTTTAGCCGTCTGATCGTTATAGTGCATTTATCGTTATTTGCTTGACTTTTGATACAATTATCGAGCTTTGATATAATTTTTGTTTAATAATCGGCTTTGAAATACCACGAAAATTTCTAATCCCTATAATTAAGTTTTGAAAAAATCAAATGAAATAGGTGAATACTGAATTCCGAATAATATCTGATTTTCGCTGGAATGGGAGTTATCGAGTTTTGAAAAAACGATACAGTTTTTATTAAAAAGTTACTATTGGTCTAAGACCAATTCTTATGATAGATGAATACAGGCGTATGTAATTATTTCGTAGTGCAAGTTTGATCGTTGAATTGGTTTTTCGTATATATTTTATTCTTCTAGAACGGTTCGTCGGACAGTAAAAATAATTATAACCAATTCCGTAGGTTTTCAAATTCTGAAGAACTTTTCAGTACAATAAAAACATCTAGGACTGATCGTTTTCACAGTATACGTAAAAAATCGAATTTTTATATGGCAACACCAAGAAGGGATTGCCAGATTTAGCCAATTTTTGAAATAGTATTTACTAATTTGAAAACGCCGTATACAAAATTTCAGCTCTCTATGTATAATGAAAAACGAAATTTTGTATGGCAACCCCGCGAAGCAGTTCCCCATTTTTTCTATTTTCGAACTTAATTTTACTTTTTTGTTAAAAGCCCGTGTGAAAAATTTCAGCCCCCTAAGTGTACGCGCTCTCGACTTATCGTGTAGATGGACGGACATGCAAAAATAAAAATAACTTTTAATATTATGCGTGGGTGTCCAATCCACTTTGCTCGACCATCATTATTTCAAGGTGTTACAAACGGAATGACAAACTTAGTATACCCTATAGATTTCATTTAGGGTAAAAAAACCATGCTATGATTCGTCCGCGTTACAAAAAAAAACAGGGGCTTTTCTATTTATGTTAGGACTAAGTTATAGCTCTCATGTATTCGTGAGAGTATCTGTTTCATGGCTTGAGAAGTATATCTCAAGGGTCTTGAGCTACCACGTCACTGCGACGTAATCTATACGAGAATTTTCCTTTTACATAATTTTCTAGAATGTGGCAATACGACATGTGTAATATGTGCCTTGACCATTAGTATCTACAAATATAAAAAGCTAGGTTAAAAGAACGTGGCATGTACAGTGGGTAAATTCATCAACAATAGATACCTACTTTATTAATAGCAGTAAATAAAATTTTTTTTTGACTATCAGAACCAACTTAACACAACCTCGCTGCAGTGACACGTTTAACAATACATTCCTTTCATTAATTAGTCGATGTTAGTATTAGTAGATATGTTAAACTAAACATAAACCGAACACCGGATAAAATGACATGCAACGTAGAATAAAAAAAAATTAAAAAAGTTAAATAGAACAAAAAATTAAATATTATATAGATGCTTTTTTAAAAAATTGCTTAGAAACGTCAACAATAAAATTCTCAGCCATATTATTAACAGTAATACACATGCGATTAATAAGGTTCGTACATGCCAAAGTTAGACCTTGAGGAGTTAACATGGAACTGAGGTAGCCTTCTCAAATTGTGCCTACTATCGCGAAAAAAAATTATATTAAGTAGCAACGGAGAGTCAATATTCGCGTTTAAGAGTTGATGCACAAAAGTTACATCGGCAGCCATGCGACATTTCTCAAGCGAGGGCATATTTAGAAGCTTCAAGCGATTCTGATAGAGTGGAAGAATCAATTGAGTAGGTGCCTGAGAGCAAATCGTAGAAAGTTCCGCTTAACAGACTCGATACGGTCGATGTGTGTACCGTAAAATGGAGAGCAGACCTGGCTAGCGTAGTCAAGCAGTGGGTCTTACAAAGAAAGTGTACAAACGCAATATTATGGTATGATTCGAAAACTCTCGGGACCAACCCGGCATCTACTCTTTGATATCATATAGTTTATATGGGAGATAAAATTCCATTAGAACTCACACAGCAAATTGAGGAATCCGAGAACTCATAATTTATAAGTGATTGGTTTCTGATTTCTGTGGAAAGTCATAACCTCACATTTGTTTATATTGAATACCAAATTATTTCTTTTTCACCAATCGTTAGATTTGTGAAGGTCACTCTGTACTTGGTTGTTCACAATCGCTAATAGATTTAATCTGAGCGAAAAGCTTAATGTTGTCAGCATATATCAAGACCTTTTAGTACCTTAGAACAATGTCGTCAATAGATAGAATAAATAACAACGGGCTCAAGTGATTACCTTGAGGTACGCCAGACGAAACCATCAAGACTCTAGAGATGGAATGGCGGAAATAGATTTGGTATGTTAGAAATGAAAGGGGAAACCCGCATACTTTTCCATTTTAAACAGTATCACGGTTTGAGATAACTTGTCCAAAGCTTTACTAAAGTTTGTATAAATTCAATCTGTCTGATAGCTTTTTGCAATTCCGCAAATGGTATCTGAGACGAATTCCAACAAGTTAGTTGTTGTAGACTTGCCCGAAATAAACCCAAGTTGGTTTGAAGAAAGCGAATTCTTACAGGAAATTTATAGCTGAGAATAAATGATGGATTCGAATAATTTAGGCATGCAAGATAAATTTACAATTGGCCTAGCGGAGCTGCCAAGGCAAGGCAGCAAGACTTAAAAAAGTCTGGAGAGAAATCCCATCAAGACCAGTTGTAAAGTCATTTGGAAGCTCATTAATATGATCGAGTATATATCCTCATGTGAAATTGAAGGGACAATCAATGAAACGTTATGGGAGTCGTTCATATGACTGAAGTTGTTATTTAGAGGTTGAAAATTTGACAAGGCAAATGCGTTGTCAAAAAATGAAACAAACTTATTACAAATTTCAGACGAATCATCACTAGCAGAATCTTTGTACCTTATGGTATTGGGGTACTTGTCCGTTTTTTTTTCTTTATATTAATGGTGCCTTACGGCAATTTTGTATGCAAGAGATCTTTAATTGTTGGAAATAGTTTTTTTTTTAATATTCAGCTTTATTTTTGCAAAAAAGAATTTATATTCTTTAAATTTTTAGAAGCGAATATCCTGATATTTGAAAAGTTCTTATGAATGAGGTATTTTACGATATATTTTGTCAAAAAATTTTTCTCTTCTATAGGTACCTATATATTAAATTTCAAGTCAACCAATTAATTTTCTCAATTTTGTTTATTGCTTTTCCTTGAATTTAACATTTACATTATGTATGTGTACCTTTACTGGACCCTCAACTCAATCATATAAAAATAAATACAAATAAAAGTCAAAGGTTTTATATGTACATTTAGTAGAAAAAAAAAATTAGATAGAAAACCAACAACTAGAATTCATTGAGCGCGAAATCTGTTAATCTGTAAGTTTTTCTCTCATTTAAAGATGTTAAAGCATGTGTGTCAATATACCTTCCTTTGTTCTTCTTAGTTTATTCCAGCGGATAATATTTAGGCAGATAAAAAAAAAATTGGGCCAGATAGTACCTATATATTGCTTATAAGTAAGTAATACTTTTTCAAGCCTTTCTTGCCGCAGGTTTTACATAATTTTAAGCCAATTATAAAAAAGCAATATAAAATAAATGGGTGCAAATTATAAGACACATAAAATAAAATTGAAAAAATTTGCAACTCTTGCCAGTATTATTTTTTTAACAGAACTATAAGCGTAAGAGTGAAGTTTTCAAGATTGACCAAAGCTAGGGTTGCAGCTATCTATATCATTAATAGCACACTGCAGGCAGAAAAGTTTTAATGAAATTTCATAAAAGCAACCTAAAATATATTTGAATTCAAGGCAAGGTGGCAAAGACATAATTATATACGATCTTCTTGCCAAACTACAGTTGGGTACCTTATTTACCTTTACCTAGCTATGCACCTATCTACATACATATATTTTGAAATTTTTCTTTCCTTACCATGTTCAAGAAAATTACAGACCTGACAAAACTCCAAAGTTGATAGTATATAATTTAATGACCTTTCTTAAATTGTGCTATATGTCTATGCGAGTTTTTACGATTTATTACGTACAAAAAAAGCATTGCGTGTCCTTAATTATAACCGCCCCCTTCCCTTTATTTTAGCTAAAGCTACCCACATATATAACACAAATCAATTTGATAGGCTAAACGTTGTCAATCGTGTTTCGTGCTACTTTATCCCTGGCGAGGGAAGCTTCTCCCACTTACAATAGTGCCATTCACATTACTGTTTGAGAAAAAGGAGGGTGGTTTCGTTTTGTGTCCATCCCTTAAGCAAAAATTGAATGGCGATTCGTGCCAGCAAAGAAAGTGGTACGACCAGGTGAGTTCATAAATTTCATACTAAAATGTTCAGCCTGAAATCCCAGCCAATGTATGTGGTTTACTTGAGCGCGCCAATGGAGTTTTTCATTTTCTTTATGATTTATGTTCAAAAATTTTTAAATGAATTTTCATTTGATTTTTTATATATAAAAGATATTTTTGGGGCTTCTATGATGGCTTGACTCGTAGTGTAAGTAAAAATAAGGAAAAACATTTCGAGTTATTGCGTATATTTGAAAAATACAAAAATATTATTTTCATTTTAGTGCAAAATTTTAATGAAATAAAGAGTTTTATCATCTATAATCGCCAGCGTAAATCAATCAGTAACATTCGAGTTTCCGTTTCCAAATTAGATTTACATCCGTAATTTCTAGAGCTCTTGGCTGGGGATTTCCCTAAAGGACCACTTGGAAC
Organism: Dioctria rufipes; assembly: GCA_963924295.1. Lineage (NCBI taxonomy): Eukaryota > Metazoa > Arthropoda > Insecta > Diptera > Asilidae > Dioctria > Dioctria rufipes. The sequence continues at coordinate 43,049,265 of OZ002742.1, forward strand.
TACAGCTTATTATCTCTGACACATGTCAATCCCTTTTAAGTTTGCTAGATTTGTATAAATAGTTTGGAGTCCCATAGATCTTATATAAGGATTTACTTGAATACCTTGGAATAACAGGTCCTATGAGGATTAGTCCCACATCAGCCTTTGAACTGATGTTGGGCTTACTTCCTCTATATATTTTCATTATAAAGGACGCTACTCTTAGTGCCAAGGTGTTAAATGGCGACTCTAAAAAACACCGAGAGACTTAATCGGTCATTAATAAATTCTGGCAGAAAGGTCCTTGTGGTTTAACGTGGACACCTAGCTAGAATGTTTTAATTCCATGGCAGTCTAAATGAACGTATTATTATTAATGCAACAAACAACGACCTCATGAGATACAGTATATCCTATCGCAATGAGTACCAGTTATGTCAGTGCATGCTTGGCATTAACTTACTGGTCGTAGCGAGACTCATCTCAAATCTCTGCCGATCTCTGGAGCACGGTAGATTTAGTGCAACTCCACGCCGAAAGCCAAATATCGAAGCATACATTAATAAGCGACCATCGTTCATCGGATGCAGTATGCAATTATACAAGGACATACTCTTCTGCCCGCCCAAGTCATGCAGACTCATGCACCATATCTCTGCCGCATATGGACTACCACAACCACCACGATGTTCCCATAAAGGGGTCTACGTCGTGTTGAAGTGAATAGTAGCACTATCCAGAGTTCCTCAACCCCGGGGTACCAAGTTAGCAATGTCAGCTACCCAATTGGTGTGGCTTCGTAACCCATGGCCATGAGGCAATAAGCCAATGTGCACTCCCAGTGGCATTTTTACATTTAAATATCGCTTTATAAACGGGATTGGTTACTCCATTCGGGCTTACAATCTTATTGGTACACAAGGATCACGAAGCGGCTAAAGATTACGGAAATCACGCTAGTAATCTTACCCGGGGATTACACGAGATAGTACAGCTTGCATGCAAGCCTCCCTTCCAACGCGATTTTTAACTTGACAGCAGAAGACAGTTCGGTTGATATCTTATCATCTTGCATGCAAGTTCATTTAAAAAATGGCATTGAGGCGTAAAGTCATGCATATATTGGAAAATTATAGCAATAAAGGAAGTAGCAGAATGATAAACCAAAGAAAAAGTTAAGAGAAAGGTAAATGATGTAATGCAAATGATCCCAGAAAATCTCATTTTCCAGAATAAATTTACCAAATTCTCTCAAGCATTTCTTTTCCGCCATCTTGAAAACTGTATAATATCAAATTACTATCACCTCAGCTGCCATGGGTTTTTCATCATGCAAGTTCGCTGAAAGCTGAACTGCCAGCATGGCATTAGAGGTTACACGTGCAAGAAGTATGACAGTGCGGCTTGCATGCAAGCTATACTATTACGTGTAACCCCCGGGTTATAGCATACAATGCAAACTCGATATACAAGAACTACCATCATACATGTATTAACTTCTCCAATCAGCTAACTTTTTACATCCTCCGTCTCTTATTAGACCTATGTTCGAGATTTTATTTATATGAGACTCGCGTGAGCACTTAAATCCTTTGTAAAATGACCCAGTGCCATTCATACCCTACTACAGAACCCACAGAGTCAAAAATATCATATTTTATTTCACAGTGGAATTGCGCATGTGAACGCATAATTTCTTTGTACGTGACATTCAGGCTTATCATCAAACGCCATCGTACTGTACTACAATGGCCACAGTGGCAGATCTAAAGCGATCTTCGGTAACAACATTTCTCTAGTTCAACACAATTTTTATCATTAAACAAAATATACATATATCTTTCACTTTGGCTGCCCTGTGCGTCACAGACCTCTTTTCAACCGCCAAAAAATTCTGGTAGAATTCCAAAATGATTCAATACCCTCGAATATTGGCCAAAATTTGGACGCCGCTTTGATGAGGTCATAAAACACAGCCAAAGCGAGCAATAAAGTTAGCCGAAATTCACTCGTCTGGTACACAGATGGATCTACGAAAGAAGGAATGGTAAGTGGGAATCTATGGACTAAGATGTAAATTATACAAGGTCCTGGGATTTTACCCAATTGTTTTTTAAGAAGAAGTAGATATATGCCATAGAAACGTGCAGGCTTTTTGGCAAAACTTGGGGTCTTAAACCAAAAATGACTCTGTGGTCATACATATCTATTATAAGACCCATGGTCACATACGCCTCACTCGTTTGGTGGCCAAAAACAAAACAAAAGACAGCTCAAGCTAGTTTGCAAAAACTACAACGGCTTGCATGTCTAGGAGTAGCCTGTGCCATGCATACCTGGCCAACTGCGGCCATAGAGGCTATGTTGGACCTGCTACCCTTACATTTGCATGTTAGGGAGCAGACCATACTTAGTGCAGTTAGGCTACATAGGGCGAACCTCCTAAGTACAAATAATCTGGTTGGCCACCTGAAAGTCCTCCAGGATTTCATAGAGGACCCGAAGGCCAACCCAATTTCAGACGTTATGCCGAAACGCCATAACTTTGAAACAACATTTAAGGTGATCGTGGGGAACCGTCAACAGTGGCACACTGGGGACCTACCCTTTGAAAAAGGATCTCTTAAATGGTACACGGATGGATTCAAAATGGAAGGTAAAGCAGGCGTGGGCATATATGGGCCAAAGTGCCATCTCGCAAAAGCACTGGGGGCCTCACCAACCATTTTTCAAGCAGAAATACACGCCATAGAGCTCTGCGCTCGCGAAATAATCCATAAAAATATGCGTGGAGCAAAAATATACATAATATCAGACAGCCAAGCAGCATTTAAAGCGTTAAACTCATTTACCTTTGAGTCAAAGCTGGTTTGGGACTGTCTTACTGTCTTAAAGCAACTGGCCGAGACAAATATGGTGACACTGATCTGGGTACCAGGACATGAAGGCATTATGGGAAACGAGATTGCGGACCGCCTGGCAAAGGAGGGAGCCAAATCTCCGTTCATTGGCCCTGAGCCTGTCTTTGGACACCCAAAAGGTCACCTCTCAGCTCAGATCAGGCTTTGGGAGGACAGAGGACCAAAGAATTCCTCACACTCAGCAGGAAGGAACTAAGGCTCATAACGGGCCTACTTACTGGGCACTGCCCACTTAGATACCACCTTAAGAAGATGGGTAAGGTCAATGATGAGACCTGTCGATTCTGTATGGAAGACGATGAATCCGCTGAACATGTCCTATGTGACTGTTAAGCTCTGTGCCGCATAAGGCTAAGTCATCTAGGAAAGGCATTTCCACTGCCAGAGGATGTCGAAAAAATGGCCCTAAAAAATATTATAGGCTTCATCAAAGACCTTAAATTCGAATGGGCGCCCTAGGGCATCAAGGGCTAATGTCACAATAGATCTTATAGGTCGCAGTGTCAAGATGAGAGGCAGAAATCCTGTCTGCATCCCCCGTAACTAATAATAATAATAATAAAACGTGCATTAGATAGAATCATTACACAAAGAGGCTATCGGCACGCAAACATATATACATGTGGAGTCTATTTAGTAACCGATCACAAAATACCAGAACCGTAACTGTACCGAGTACGATAATAAGATAGTCATCATCACCATCATTGAAAGGCAGGTGCAGGCATTCGATAAGTGATAAGCGAGCGAATCGGTCATGTAATCTTCAAGTAGACTCGGGTTATTTTTGTCAAGGTCAAGATTATTTTAATTAACCAAATTTTGAATTCACATTTACGTAATCGAGTTAAAGATCTACCTATTGAATTAAATATCTCCCAATAGTATAATATCGTTAATAAATTATAATTTTTATCAAAGAAAATCGAACTGAGTTTTCCTTTTATTCAAAAACAAAAAGAAATCCCACATACATATGTATAAACTCCGACAGCCAAGTCGCGTTAAAGGCACTAAATAATGTCCAAAACAGAAGAGGCTCACCAGGTACAATGGCAGAGTCTTCCTGAACTAACACACGTGAAGAAGTTCTTTAAATTCCCATACAAAGACTTCAAAAAAAGTCATTAACTGTGGTAAGCACCATATCAGGCTTTTCACTGACATAATGACCATTGTCCACTTGGGCATGGCTTAAGAAAATGGGCAAGAACTCAAACTACTAATGTCGATTCTGCAACGAAGCGGTGAAGAATTTGCAGAGCACATACCAAAAGACCTCCTTTGCGAATGCATGGGATTTTGTAACCCCAGCAGACATCCGGAAATTGTCCCTAATTAGGTAATAAACTAAATAAAAGGGCAAACATGAACTGGATTTAACACGGCATAAAAGATCTATCAGGTTGAAGAGCTTTGGCTCTCCTGCCCCACACCCCTACTCATAATAATAATAATATTTAGGATTAGGGTGTTTCGCATAGGCCGTACGTATTTCTTGAAAAGGGTTGATAGGGAGAGGGATAGTGGGGTTATACAAATCAAAAATTATAGGGCACAGGGGAGCGGTCGCAAATTTACCGCTGAGAAGTTATTTAAAGTTTAAAAATTTTGGAATTTACGAGTGCAGAATTCCTTTCTGTCCCTTGATTCTCCTGGAAATTTTGACGCAGAGAAATATTCCCACTTAAATTTTGTATATTAGTAATGTCCGTAAGTTAGTCAGCTCTGGAAATAGGACTCGAAAAATTACATCTTTTTGTTTTGGAATTCAAGATTTTTATGTTCAGAGCAACTAAAAAAAAAGTTCCTACAATTTTTTCGCTATGAAAAATCATTCATAATGATTTCTCTAAAGAACATTGTACAAATTTTAAAAATCTTTACCGTAAAGAAGTTGTAGCGAAGATTGTAATACTCTGTACCTGTGCCTTACAATTGAGATAATACGGTCTTATGATATACACCCTGTATGGTTGAAAGGGACCGCGGCATATTTTTAAATTTATACACTGCGTTGCATTATACGCAACGCACCATGCAATAGTGCGGTAGCCCATCTCTGTAGTAAGAAAGAGTAAGATGTGTGATGGCAATATACATCTGCCTTCCCATCCCTCATAAGGTTTGCATCAGGAAAACGGGTCGGACAGCCGAGAAGATTGATATTGTACCCCAAGAACTATCTTTTGTGAATTTTCTTATGTGAATCGTAGCGTTATATGGTTGATAAATTTAATGATCAGCACGGTAAATGAGTATGATACGGAAGGAGTTTTTGTCTGAGGACTCTTCGGTACTCCACGTTATTCACACGATAGGAACAAAAGGCCAATTCTATGGTTCCATGATCTATAAAAGTCGTCCCATGCAATCAATAACATACCTCAAAAATTAACTCCGGGGATCTCTTCGCAGATCCCTCCAATATCCGCACATACTATCTGGACTGTCGTATCACCTTTAGATAATTTATTCAGATGACAAAAAGCTTAGCCTTAATGGATCCACATAAGAAACTCCACAAAAGACGGTTCTTGGGATACAATATCAACTTTCTCGGCTATCCGACGCGTTTTCCTGATGGAAACCCAATGAGGGATGGTTAGTTCTAACAGTTTATAAAGTGCCAAGCAATTTAATACCATCAGAGAGCTGAAGATGCTTGGCTAAGCTTGACTGCAAAATGTGTAGATCCTTTGTGGAATCAATGCCAAAAAACCTTCTGAACATCGTAGCGAACAAAGGTGCAACTACGAATTTTACTATTTATAGTTCGATTCGCATCCACAATTGGCATATTCTATAAAAATTAAAAAAATCAAAACGGATGGATTTTGCCATTTATAGTCTGATTCGATGTAAAATTGGACTTGACTTTGGACCCTAAAGTATTCGAATTGATCTACAAGATATTAGTATGACAGAAATAGGAAACTAATGTCGATTAATGTATAGGGAATATTATAGTAGTTTATTAAATATTTTGTGCAGAATTCGACGCGTTTTATAATAACTAATATATCTAGGATGTGCCCTTATTTTGACTGAAAATCAAAATTCAACAAACAAATCAATCAGCTAACTGGGAAAACAATTATACTCATTACTTTATGCATACTATCAGAGAGTCATTAAAAAAAATTTACTAACCATATTAACATTTTTAAAAGCTAATAAAAAATAATTTTAAATAAGATATGTAGATACCAAAACAAATAAAAATAAAAATGTCCAGCCTCTCCAGTTCTATTTGTCATTTAATATGACAGGAAAACATTTTTCAGAACGTTCTAAACTGTGTGTTTTAGTGTTAATTAAAAGAATTGTACGTTGTAAAATGGTTTCCTTTCAAAGTAAAGCAAATTTCAACAATGTTGTGCAATTTTGAGAACGAAATGATAAATTTTGGCAAGTAAATATTAAATGTGAATTAAATGAGTTTTAACAAACTGCCTAAGAGTCATGATATTTTTGAGACAAGAATGCTCAGAGTCTAACAAATAATAAAAAACAGGTTATTTAAAAATATATCACAATGTATGTTCGTTACTGAGTTATGACAACATGAGATTTTCAGACCATTATCAACTAATCTGTATTTGTTTTCGGTCGTGATAATGGAAAGAGTGATTTATACTAAGTACCTACATAATTAGTAAGGATTTGTAATTAATTGTACACACTTGAAGATTATTCTTTTTAATAGATGTAAGACAAGCATTCGATGTATGGTATGTAGGCCTGAAGCAAAACAACCTCACGTATAGGTCATTTCCCTCCAGCATTCTATCTCTACGTGTTGGGACATCTAAATTCTATGATGTATTCTACACTACGTCGTGATATTGCGGATCTTCAACCAAGAGGGGCGACGGATGTCAGCAAAATTTGGAACACACCAGGAATTTTTAAGCACGCGAGGCAGTAAATGATCTGTTCAACCATGTACTGATGTCCGTGGAGATTATTTCGAACATTTATTATGATTTTATTAAGTTTAATTTTATTATTGTATTTTTTTATTGTTACCCCCCTTTGAACTGAGTAAACATAATTTATTGTTAGTATAGTAAACTAAACAAAAAAGTTATTCAGTAACGAATAGTTTTCGAGTCGTTTTCGCAATGATAGGCGTTTAGTTCACCATTTTTGCTACACCTTACATATCAGTGTCGTGAGCAATTAGGTAAATCAACATAATAAAAAAATGGTAAAATAAAGGAAGAAAAAATGAAGGTATTACACTATATAGGAAGAAACGCAGCAGCACGATTTTCGAAACATCATGGAAAATCAGCTGACTATATGTAGGTCCATTCGCTTTTGGAAACTTGGTGTTGTCTGGAACTACACTCAACGACACCAAACCATTCATTTGTAAAGTGTACATAAGATTGAATTACACCGAGCCATTCGTTTGCTGGTCAAAATGTGATGTAGTGTATACTGAGTGTAATTTTTCTGCACCATCGAAATTGTGGATGTAAACAGTGTAGAAAAGATTATATGACAATTATTGTCATTTGTTTAAACTATAAGGTCATTTGTTGATTTTTTCTTAAGCAACTGTGTAATAACTGAACTAATAACTAAACTGATTTGAGTAAAAAACAAGTGAACCTAGTAATCTAGATAATTAAATTGATTTGAGTAAAAGCCACTGCGTTCAGCAATTTAAATAATTACACCTGACCCTCAATTTACACGGTGGATTCGTTCTCCGAAGGTACCGTGTAAACCGAAACCGTGTAAACCGCAACCGTGTAAATTAAAATCATGTAAATTGAAATTGTGCAATTAAATTCATGTTATATATTGAAAAAGTAGACATTTATGTAAAGTAAAACAATATTACACATATATTAATATATTTTGATATTATAAGTAGGTATGTATGTAGTTTTTCATAAATTCAGACGAACATACATATTAAATCGAGAAAATAATAATAATACTTTATTAGCTCCATTTAGCTTTACAATACCCATTTATAACCATAATAATACATTACGATAGTAATATATCTAACTTCGTTTTGATAAATTCAATACATAATTTCTTAAATCTAAATATATTTCTTTCAGCTCTATCACATTTTAACTTATTGTACATTTTTAATCCCTTATATAAAAGTGAATTTTGAGATCTACTTGTACAAAAATTTAATTAAGTATTACATGAATTAATTCAATAAAGTTAGAGATTTTCCACTCTATTGAAAAAGATTTCCTCTTTAAATAATCTACGCTGGCTGTTTTATCGATGTAGAAGTTGCCTTTAACAATGTCCTTCATTGAACCGTTAACAAAATATGCAGTGAACCGGTCCCTAAAATACTGGATTGCACACATGTTGAACAAAAGAACTGGGCGGGGGTAAGCAGAGATAAAAAGTCCAGAGAGGCACCCTCAAGGCGGTATTTTATCACCTCTGTTGTGGGTGTACATTATGAATGATCTTTAACACTCTAAGACTTACCCGGATGGGCACAAAGCAGTATGTTACGCCGACGACCGGGAGATCTTGGTCACCGGTAGGTACGAATCTGAGCTTTGTGATCTGATGCAGAATGCGATACGAACGGACTGGATTACGGATTTCGGACTTTGCATTAATCCATTGAAAACAGATTTATGCCTCTTTACTAAGAAATAGAACCCTCCACCGAAAGACAGAGTAAAATATCTATGTATCATATTAGATAGAAAATTAAGCTGGAATAAACCTCTTCGAGGCTTCGCGATGTGCCGCAGATCCATAGGAAAAAAAGTGGCGACGTAAACCATGGATGATCCTTTGGATCTATGCTAGCATCATCCGACTCATGCTAACCTACAGTTCTGTGGTGTTGTGGAAGGCAATGGAGCTCGTTAATCATCCCAAGATATTGAAGAAGATTCGAAGATTGTGTCTCCTTAGTGTAAGTGGCGCTCTCAAGTCAACCAGCTCGACGGCTCTTGAGCTCATCCTCAACACACCCCGTTCATATACACGTCAAGGAGGGGGCGTCAATCGCTGCACTAAGGCTGAATCTCAATCGGAGCTGGATTTACACTGGTACAAGAGTTCTACAAGAATTCATTTTTGAATTAGTGTAGCCCATCGTACTTCCTTGAAACTATGCTGAGGAGCAGCTTTAAATCGAAAATTCTAGATAGGGCAGAATGGGCTTCAACCATTGACAAACCCTATCATATATACAGACGGCTGCAAACTGGAAGAGAATACCGGGGCATTTGTTTTCTGCTAAAAGACTCACATGGAAATTTCCATTCACCTTGAAAGCCATGTAACGGTTTTCCAGGTGGAATTCAAGGTCATCCTTGAAGCGGGAAGGGATCTTCTAAACTCAGGTACTAACAACAAGGAGATTGCAATCTGCTCGGACAGCCAGGCAGCTGTCAAGACCTTGTCAAAACCTTTTACAACCGCCAAACTTGTATTTGAATGTAAAACTACCCTGCATTCCCTTTCTCGGAGCAACAAAGTACTGGTGCTCTGGGTGCCAGGTCACAGCGGCATTAGCGGGAGTAAAAGGCGGATGAACTTGCTCGTCTTGGTGCAACCTCGGAGGAAATGCTCTCCACAATTGGGATCGCACCAAAACACCTTTGCCTCTACTATCTCGACTTGGGCCCACTGCCAAAACAGTTGCCTTTGCTTGGACCCCTCAGGTAGAACCATAAACCATAAGCTATAGGGCTTACCCAACACAAATGAAACGAAAGAGTTACTGAAACTAAGCAAGCCAACCCTGAGAACTGTAGTGTGAATTCTCACTGGACACACTCTTCTCAGGGGTCACCAGCATAGGGTGAGGATTGTTGAAGGTCTGGTATGCAGAGGATGCGGAGAGGAAACTGAAAAGTTGACATATTCTTTGTCACTATTCGGCCCCCTCAGGAAAACGTTACAGATCGCTTGGCTCACACCCCCTGAAAGAACTGCATGAAGAGGGAAGGAAGGGTTGGGGGCCAATTTTGAATTCTATTAGAGCGTCCGAGCAATTGCTCATAAGTCTGGAGGGTGAACAATGGGCCTTGTTGTAGCCTACGTTCCAATCCATCCCTATTTAATACACGCTCTATAAAATGTTCCTGGAGAAAATTGTTCCTATTGCCGTCTGCCATCGCAACTTAATTCCTATTATATTTCTTGCTACATTCTGTTCTGTTGCATTGTGGGCCTTGTTCTCCTCTTTTGAAAGCTCAGAGCTCAAGCATAAATATTTTCAAGCTCATTCAAATGAAAACATGAACGCACAAGCAACTTCAAAATATTTCATTGTAATTCATCCTATTCGTAGGCGAGATAACTGTGTACTATATAATAGTTTTTTTTAGATTTTAAATTCTAAATTTGCGCGATTGTTTTAAACTTTTTTTTTTTTCAAAAATTTTTGTGACCGTGTTAAAGTGGTAATTGGTATAATATAAACGGAATTTTTCCTCATTTTTTCAGTCGTGTTAAACCGAAACCGTTCGAATCGAGTACCGTACAAATCGAGGGCTAGGTGTAAATTGATTTGTGGTAAAAAAACCAAATAAGTGTACTCAAACAATTGAATTAAATTTTGATAAATATAATCAAGTATTTTTAAACAAACAAAAAATGAATACAGTGTCATTAGTTGACTCGGTGGACGTCTCTTCGAAACAAAATATTTATATCTACACTTTTTACCAAGGTACATATATAGAATACAAGAAATTCCCATTACGACCCACGTTCCGCCATTAGTGATGAATTATCGTGAAAATGTATAAGAAAGCACGGTACAGAGAACACGATACTCTCTCTCCTCTCTCTGTCTTTCCTATAAAAATGTATATACATTAGTCACAGAATTACGTCACAGGATAACAGCTGCAATGTGTAAAAATTTTAATGCGAATACCTTGTCTTCTATATACCTTGCTCCAAGGTACGCTATCGCCCCTGTCTAGTATTACTTCATGAAATCCCACCTTATCACAAGTTCATCCGTCGGTCGGGAGACTGACTGCAGAGCTCAGTTTCTTCCAGGTCAGAATTATATATTGCAGCTTAAACCTGATTTTTCTCATGTAAACTAGGAAAAATATTCTCTAAGATTTCCAGAATAAACATGAACACACATTGAATACGTAAAATTGAACTACAGGGTAATCTGAAAATGGCGATATTTCAAGACATAAATAATTAATCGTCACTTTTCGGTAAAGAATCTAAAATCAATGCACGCAGGATAATATAATAACACGCATTCAATTCAAGAGCTATAACAACTGAAAGGATTTTCATTCGTCAATATATTAACTGTATATAGGTATACCTGAATTATATATATATATACATGTATGTACATAAAACAGAGGCAATATTTACATACATATTTACATATCCGAACAAATAATGTTCGACAGTTGCGTGTGCAAGGTGTATCAAAAGAGCGACCTGCTCCTTACCATAATAAAACCATTCACAAATAGCAAGGCGCACATGTTCACCCTCTGTCTATATAATTTACAAATTGTCTATTTACCGTTTCAATATAATTACCATACCTGGTAAATCATCAATAAATTGCCACGTGACGACCTTTAATGCACCTTTTACACGGTTGGCCGATTCGATTATACCTGCCCTGAACTGTGTGTGAAAATTTTCAAAGCGCACGCATGGTCAATTGAGTGGGACGGATGTACACATCGTGTAAAGTCAATGCGCAGAGAATGACGAGACGGTCAAGGATCTCCTCAGGTGGAACGGAAATAGACTCCCATTATGATCCTTGGCGTAAGGTGCAGGACTAATAGTACATAGGTATAGTATAGTCAAGACTCGAAAATTGCGGTATTTTTTCTTCTTCGAAAATCAATTGACCTTAAAATTTTTGAAATATTCGATGTCGAACATAATTATTTTTGGGGAAATTCGTGGAGTAAACTTACACGAATAATGCTAACCAGTTAGAGCAAAAGAAAAACGAAAAAATGGTGAAATAAAATTGCAAGGCATCTCATGGTACGAATTATTGATATTTTCCTGTTGTGAGTGTGTGTGTATGTGCTTTCAAATCAAGTCCACATATGTATAAGTAAAAGGATATATGCAGGGAAAATTTTCTACACAGCAAAGTCGAAGCTGAAGAATTCACTTTTGCGACTAATTTGAATGGAAGTTAGTAAACAAATATCAACATGTTTCTCGGCAGAAAATTCTTTTAGAAACTTTTTGAAATTCCATTAGAAGAATCTATTTTATGGGGACATTGCGCTTTTTACAGTTTATAAGATCTACATAAAAATACATACATACATGCATAGATAAGTATACTTACGATATCCACTGGTATATCCCAGATACTGTGAGTTCACCTTTGTCCTCGAGAGCGTATTCGATGAGTTCTGTGTACGTGAATGGTGGCTTTTTTGGCCTGTAAAATAAATTATTCCAAGAATTAGAATTATTTTTGCAATTTAGAGTACGTGAACATAAAATTCATATGCCTGTATTTGCATGTTTACATGATTTGTTTTATTGATTTTGTTTTTATTAATCTACATATATCTGACATAATTAGAGCAATATAGTGACGTTAATTTTCAAGGTTGTAAAATAATAGAACGAAAAATTATAAGGAATTTGAAAAATATAGATTTAGATATTAATATAGTTATAGAGTGAGTATTCATTCAGAAGTTTTAGTTAAATCATTTTTGAGATATTTTAAAACAAACCACAATTCTCCAAAGTGAGCTTGAAGGAGTTAACTTGTAGTTACAGTGAATTTTCGTTATAAGCGACAAGAGCTGAAACAATTTCTACTCTTATAAAAAGGTAAACTATAGAAGGACTAAAGAATTTTAAATAAAAATTACATCTTTACCGAAACATGTTTATTAAATTTTTTATAGGTACGGATATATAGAGGTTGTCCCACGTAACATGCATTTTGGGCATTTTTCTCGAAAATGTGCGGAGATATCGAAAAAGTCTTAATAATAAAAGTTACGTAGGTATTATTAGTCAAAAGTATACTTTGCCATAGCAAAAGTCCTTAAAAAACGAATTGGAAAAAGATTAAAAAAAATATCCTTTTGGTCTTTATTGAAAATACATTTAGATCACATTTTAGAATTCCGCAGATAAATCTAAAATGAAAGTGTCATATTGAAAATTCGAGTTTTAAGTGCTGATTACATAGCGCCCGTCCCATTTCGTCACATAAAGCTGTCAAATTTGAACTTACCCAATGCTATGTAATTGCTCACATTGTAAGAAACGGATCGGAACGGGACTGAGAAGTTGAGCAAATTTCAATTTCGACGGAAGACATAACCTCCAAAATTCGGAATTTGTTTGTTCACAATTGTAGACTGTGGTGCTACTTGATTGAATTTAAATTAAATAACTTAACTTTTGATTTAAAAGTGAGTATATAGTATACCTACATTTATAAAATTGACAAAATGGGTAATTCCAATTTCAAAGCGCAATGAGTTATCTTGCCACCATATAATTCACACATACTCTTTATAAAAAGTCTTTATATGGGCAATTGGTGTGACCTCCAACATTGAACTTCTATGGTAGGCGATCAGAGATAACCATACCGATGAGACCTCTCTGATCACTGGGTCGAAAAGTTCAATAATTTTTTTTTGCACTTAAAATGCATTTTGTAAATTTATTGAAATTATTTTCAGTAAATTTCAGTCTGTTAGACGAGAAATCTCCTTCACATTATTAGTATAGTAAAAATTTCAAAAAATTTCAAAATTTCACGAAAAAAAAAGATATCTTCGGTTAGGTCCTTTTCGTCGTCACTGAGGATACATTTTGGCTACATTGAAGAATTACATGCAAATAAAATTAGAATGAAAGTGGCATATTTACTGAAAGTTCTTCTTCGCAAAATGAAGATGAATCATTTAGAGAATAATTTAAAGTTACGGGCCGGCTTTTCGTCCCGTTTCAATTTGCAGGTAAATTATCACTATCTTCTTTTTATTGTTAATGTAAACTTCTGAAGCATAAGCATATAGTATACCGTAGATACAGATACAGATCAAAAACTTATTGGAAAAGAGATAAAAATGATGGAATTTTCTGTGATGTGCAAAATATTGATTTAAAGAAAGAAATATTTTATTAAATCTTAAATTATCAACAAATTAAATCACGCTAATAAATGTTCAAAATGGCCGCCACCGTGATGAATACAGCATGCAAGTTTCTGTTTGAACATCTTCAGGAATTTCTCTCGTTTCATCTTTCTGGAAACATGCTATTTAGTTGTCTTCGTGCATCTAACGAATAATGTGGGGAAGCTCCATTCTACTGGAACCACATCAGTGGTCTAGTTCTTAAATCGACTTAATCTAAAAGTATGGGAAGTTCATAATTTTAAATGGTTTTATAAATTTCTCCATTTAAAATTCCATCGAAAAAAAATGGACCAATTATTCTGCTGCCCAATATTCCGCACCATACGTTCAATGACCAAATATGCTGGTTTTCTCTCTACTTTTTCCACCTTTGAATCGTCTGACTGCAGTAGTGAATGTAATGTCTATTGGGCTCTTTAGAATTCCTAAATGTAGCTTCATTGGTTAAGTCCAGTTGCAAAATTGTGTTCTCCTACTGAAGTCCTTTTCTTCTAATTTCTGAGAAAGGTGTAAGTGCTAGGAATGCATTCTTAATCCTCTCAGCGTCGTTTTCTATAGTATCCAGTATCTCGTGATATTTCGCGAATGCTGATGTGAGGATTTCTTCAATATGTTGCCGAATAATGCTGATCTGAAGATATCCTTTTTTGTGTGCCTTTTTTGAAATGTTTACTATACCAAAAGATAGCCCGGCTTATGATGGGTAATTTTTGTTATTACCACTTTGATGATATCTTTGTGCATTTTCGAAAAAAATTGGCAAAGGAACACGATACATGGAGTACAATTAGAGACCTTAAATGTATTTAGATAAGAAAGGATTAAGTTGGAATTTCAATAAAACACTTTCGTTTTAGTTTTATCTGCGAAATTAAAAAATGTGATCTAAATGTATTCTTAAAGGACGTTTTTTATACCCTAGATGAAATCTATAGGGTATACTAAGTTTGTCTTTCCGTTTGTAACACCTCGAAATAATGATGGTAGAGCAAAATGGATTGGACTCCCAAGCATAATATTAAAAGTTATTTGGATTTTTGCATATCCGTCTGTCTGTCCGTCTGTGCGCACCATAACACGAGATCGCGTATACTTAGAGAGCTGAAGTTTTGTACACGGACTTTTAAATAAAAAAGTAAAATTAAGTTCGAAAATGAGACAAATCGGGCAACTCCTTCGTGGTGTTGCCATACACAAATTTCGTTTTCCACTATATATTTGTACTGGCAAATAAAATTTTAAAAATGGACTAAATCGGGCAACTCCTTCTTGATGTAGCCATACAAAAATTTAGGTGTTTTACGTATGCTGTGAAAACGATCAGTCCAAGTCTACTAAAAATTTCTTCAGAATACGAAATCCTATAAAATTGGTTGTAATCATTTTTTCTGTTCGACAAACCGTTCTAGAAATATATGCGAAAAAGTACTTCAAAAATCATACTTGCACAGAGGTGAGTGACCGCATGAAATTACATACGGGCATTCATCTAGGGTATCATAAGAATTGGTCTTAGACCAACTCTAGCTTTTTTACTTGTTTAATGTATCCTTTTCCAAGTCCTTTTTAAAGAACTTTTGCAATGCCAAAAGATACACTGGCTAAAGATACTTAACTTTTATTCCTGGGACTTTTTCGATATTTCCGAACATTTTCGAGGAAAATGCCCAGGAAACATGTTACGTGGGATACCCTGTTTAGTGTAGAACAATTAAGAAAGCTAGAATTGGTCTAAGGCCAACTTTTATGATACCCTAAATGAATACTCGTATGTCATTTCGTATGGTCACCCATCTGTGCAAGTTTGGTCTTTGAACTGGTTTTTCGCATATATTTTTATAATGGTTCATCGGACAGTAAAAATCATTATAACCAATTTTATAGGATTTCATATTCTAAAGAACTTTTCGTTTAGGACTGATCGTATATGTAAAACTCCAAAATTTTTATATGGCACCACCAAGAAGGGATTGCCGGATTTAGTCCGTTTTTGAAATTCTGTTTACTATTTTTATGAAAACACTATGTACACAATTTCAGATCTCTACTCTACGTTGACGCGTATACCGTTAGTATACCGTAAAGATTTCATCTAGCTAGGGTATAAACAGTAAGTACTTGAAGAAAACGAAGTCCATGCTTAGCCTTAATTTACTGTAACAAAAATAAATTTTCCACAAAAAGGTTCATATAATATGACACAGACATTCTTACTATGAAATGATAGCTCAGATAATCGTATGACGAATCATTAAATGTACATAACTGGTCCTAATGCCTAAACTATAGTTTATAATGAAAATTGTGCTTTCAGCAGTGTTGCCGCTTTGGCTAAAATGGCTACTTTGGGCAAAATTTAGCTACAGGGATACCCCCCTAATATTTTGTTTTTGTCTACGCTAAGGAATTTTTGAATACGTCCCCCAAATATTCCCAATAGTTTTTATTTATTTTAATTTTCAGTGCTGTAGCAGGGTAAGTGTAGTGTTATTATTTATGCTATCTGAACTCGCCTTTAATTCTAAGACATAGCTGACAGCTCATTTAATATAATAAAAAAAAGTTACAGGAGGAATTATATGCTTAAGACAATGTCGACTTTGTCTTATGCAATAATTTGGCTTTTCAAATTTATGACCACTGCCTCATAGCTACTTAAGATTTTTTTATCTTAAGGGGGGTTACCACCAAACAAAAGCTCACGATTTCTGTTCCCAAAAGCTTAGTGAACATAAACGCATAAAAGTATGCAATTTGAAAATTGAAACAAATCACTATATTTAGTACCTACATGCAAAGCTGCTTGGTGCTGTGATATTCGTCTGTATTGTAGTTGCCAGAAATTATTTGTGACTCTACCGTAGGCTTGCTAAAAACTTACCTTGTTTAGAACGTTTTTACCGTAGGAGTAATTAAATATCTTATAACTCAAAGAATTTTTTTTTAAAACAGCTCCACTTATACTGTTAGCATTTAATTTATTTCGAAATTTAGTTTTTAGGAGAAATATTTTAGAAAATATATGTTCACAATCTGCATTTGAGTGGGGTAGTGAAAATAAATTTAAAGCGAATTGCAGAGATTTTTAAATTTGTGACGGTTGTCATAGTCAATAAGTAAGTTTACTTGTCTCAGATCTTGGGGTATGATGGCAGCTAACGCCACTCATTGTCTAATTCTTGGGCATCAATATTCATACAAATTTTGAGTCAATGTTTGCATATATTATATAGAGAAGGATACGTATCCCTAATTAGGAAATCAGTAGCCTTTTCTCGAGTAATGATATTCCTATGATTTTTAAAATAGGGTCATCAAAATCAAATGGCATTTTAATTTCTGTATATCTTATTCTGTGAAATTTAAGGCGCTGACTTTTTAATTGGACGGCTTTTAATCAAATTGTAACCGTCACTTCAAAGATTATATTTTTCGACACAAAAGCATTTAAAATGGAATGAAATAAAGCGGTACTTGGATCCAATTGATCCGTTTTAACAAGTTTATAAAAACTACTTTTAATAATAACTCCGGAATCCGTGAAAATATCGTACAGCTACACAAGTTTTATTCTCATTGGACATATCAGTTGCTTCGCTAACTAAACTGCTAAATTTATGTTTTTTTTAAGTTTTCAACGAGAGTTTCTTTCTGACTAGAACCTGTGACATTTATTATTATTGCATTTGTTTCTTTTCTTTTTAATTTTTATTTCAAAGCTAAATGCAAGACAGAAAAGCTACTTTTAACAAAATCTGACAAATGATCCATTGTTGTGTTCAGCAAAAGAAAAAAGAACATAGTTCTATCTTTGCTTCATCAACATTTACATTAAGTTTTTTCTCTTTAAAATTTTCCTTTGAATGATAATAATTCAAAATTGTTTTTGATGAGCTCACACAACATTTTATTTCATGTATTTTTGAAGACCCGTTTTATTACGGTTATTCCGCAATCTACGGTACACAATTTGACCTAGCTTTTTACTTATTATTTGGAACAGAGCTTAGCCAAACTTTTCGTGCTGCTCAAGCCACTCTTTCCGAAAACGCTCCATCCCCGTCCATATATGTTTTTTTCTACGTGTTTTCATCTTCATTCCCAGACATTTTATAGGTTTCTTAAAATTAAATCAAGTTTTTTTAGTTAAATCTTTTTAAAATTTAGACAAATAACCCACATTTAACACTTTCCACTGATACACAATTTTTAGCGGAATAATTTATTGTTTAAAAATACTTCCACGTGTTACGTGACAAGATAACCATGAAAGATTGAGTACGTTTAGATCGGAGCTATTTAGGACTAGTTTTACGTAAGTCGACTTACGTAGTACATACTGATCGGGCTGCCGTTTAATCCGCTCGTATTAAAGCTTTGACAGTTGTCAAATTTGGCAGATCTGCCTAGTTTGTACATACTTTACGAAGAAAATGAGAAATAATATTTTGAGTTTACCTCATGTCAAGAGAAGAGAATGAGAGCATAGAAAAAAATTTAAAAATTTTCAATTTTCTAAAATTTTTTATCATCCGAAATACTTTCTTCTGACCAGTTCGCATTTTGTTCCTTCTTAATTCAACTCATTTTTATTACAACTAAATGGAAATTCTCTCCATTAATGAACAAGATTGAAAGCACTTCCTTATGTGAGATAATTTTTTAGTGCAATTCCACTTCAGATACCGGCATGGTTAGATCACTGCATATTAGTTCTACGTAAAACTAGTCCTAAATGATCTAAACAGGCTCATTGTTGAATCAATTGCTCCAGATCTTTTATAAACATATTTCAATTTTAAGAAGAGTCCTGAATCATTCCAAGATTTCTGGGCAAACCGTTAACCAACACTAGGCAGTAAATAGAAGTCTTCTTAAAAACTACTTCATTCTATCTGTAATTCTCTCATTAGATGCTTTACTCTTCACTAAATATCTTAGCGTACTTTGGGAATTGAATGAAATTTTCTTTGCTTTAAAATGTATTATTCTAAAATTACCATAGGTGTCATACAAGGTAATTTCCTTCAACCGTAGGTTAGATTTCTTCTACAATTACCTTGAAACTATGGTAATTACCGTATGTATGGCAACGCTCTCCAAAGCATGTCAGGCATCTGCACAGCAGTCGGTAGAATTGCATAGGCATGGCGAGATTTTAAATTTGGCCGTCGGATTTTTCTTGGAATTTTTTTAAGGAGCAGGCAAGAGGCGAAAGAAATGTATGCGCTCTGTGCTGCTGATCAGACACTTTTCCATGTAATTTGTCTGGCACTATTTATTTCTTGGGCAAATTTATTTGACTGAAGCCGGTCATCAAATAAAACTCTTCCAAGAATTCTGATTTTGTAATATCCATATAATTTTGGCAGTGTTCACACTTTGTCAGATTACCATTTTATTAACTAGATAACCAAAGAACTACTTTAGAGAGTTAGATTTAAATTTACCAACAATACAATTTTTAGGTTGAGCTATGTATGTCTGGTAGATTTTCTAATCCAATTTTAGTACCTACATATATATAGTAACAATTTTATATCTATCTAATTCCTCAATTTTGTTCGCAAAAAATTTGTCATCTTCAAGAAACGTAATTCAACCAGATTAGCCTAGTCCCGATTTACTGTAACTAGAAAATTCTAAGGGTGACACATTATGTTTGTATAAGATTAGCAATATAGCAAATAGTGAATTCTTTTCTGCGACTCGATGTTAACACTGCCATCGAATCTATCATTCTTGTGCTCTTTTCTTCCCTACCCTATCCGAATTTTACTAATACGTCCCATGATTAAATAATAGTTACTCAGAATTCGTTACCCTATAACCAGAATAGAACTGCCAAAAAATGTCTCGCCTCAAAAGTAAAAATAACAAATTACCAATTATAAAAATTAAAATATTCCGGGAAATCTGAGCTTATGCATAAAATGGCAGCACACACTCTCCGAGCATGCAGCTACAGCCCGCTAATCTTTCAGAACAAATGAAAGCCTTCCAAAAGCACATTACACCATCTGACGATGATAAAATGAATTTAAAACGCCTAATTGTATGCAAACATATAAAAACAAGAAGTTTTTGCCGTTAAATTTGAGTTTTTCAAAATAAACAGAAAAAGATTCGATCATTGTTACAAATTGAATTTTCTTTGAAATAATATCATAATTTTGGTAGTTATACGTCTCTGAAAATAGCAGCTTTCAAACGAAAATATATTAGTAACCAAAACTTTTTTACTGGTTTTCTTTCCTTCACTGCCTCTTCCAGCCCAAGATCTTCCATAGTCACGTACAAATTTATCTATTTGATATACCATTATTACGTTTTGATGTACCAAAATTTGCAAATGTCACGAATTCCAGAGTTTTCTAAAGCTAATTAAATAAATATAAAACCTCGAAGTCTTTATTTTTGACACGTCATTACCTAAGTTTATGCTTTTTCTCTAACTATGTGCAATTCTTATCATGATAGTACGCACAGATTTGCAGCAAATTTGTATTAACTTTTCGTGTTTTTTATTATTTCAGTGGTAACCCCCCTTAAAAATAAAATGAAAAAGGAACCGATTAAGTTAGAATGTGATTAGCAATATATTAATTATATATTAACAGTATTTTAAAGTAAAAAAACTAACTTTACAAATTTAGACCCCACCGAAATATTTGTAAACAAAATTTATAAATTATGAAAAATAATTCTTTTAAGACAAATTTTCAGTTATTACTCTGTAGTTTTTTTTTATATATGTAAAATTCTTCAGGTGTGGCTACTCAAACTACTTTCGGGGTACGCTAGAAAGATTTTAATTAGCTTGGATCCTTAACTTTCCAAAACTGGTCTAATTTATAAACATTTCTAAAGAAAACTATAACAACATTTTAGTGAAAGGCAAACAAAATTAACAAGTCGTGAGTAGAAATTCACTTTTATAGATAGATATTCGCCTAGGCGGTCTCTCATGTTTCAATTAGATCATCAGATTGTAATAGTTTCCTTTATTAAAATCAGAAAATTTTGTCTTCAAAACTTCCTACTACAATTAAAATCATAACGAAAATAAAGTTTTCTCCATAGGATTGATAATTCTTCGCGGTAGGATATGTTGAAGATAGAATTTTCTTAGTATTTTGATAGCAAAACTACGGCAGTCTGATGGATCTGATTGAATTGTTAGAACGCTTTGCTTTGTAGTTGTGCGAGTAAGAGCTGGGCTGGTTCTTGGATTGTTAATATATCCCGGGTATTTGTATGTAGAATACCAGCGATGATGGCAGTGAAAGTGATAATAGAATGTAGAATTATATATCTAATTACAATTTAACTTGTTTCTTTTACATAAAATTAATGCAGTTTCTATACCTATCTTAGAGAAATACAAAAAATTTGCCTAATGGACTAGTATGCCCTATCTCGAACTTTAGTTAAGAAATTTATTTTCGAATTACTTATGAATTTGAAGAAAAACAAACTATATTATTCGTGACACGTGTGAGTGCTTACCTACGTAAATGAATTAAATTTCAAAATTTAGCGATAACAAAAATATTTTTACAAATTACCACACTTGTGTCAACATTGCTCTAAATGTGGGGGTGTTTTTAGATTTACTAAAGACACGTTCTTCTCATTCCAAAGAAAAATTATTAGCAAAATTGTTTTTTAGACTTAAATTACCGAAGTCAACAAGATTTTTGAATATTGATTGAGGTGGTTTATAGAAAATAAAAGTTAATTTGAGGAGAATTTTTAAAATTATACGCAGCGGGAGAAATTGGAATGCCTGACTTACATAAGGTTTACTGTAAACATTACCTGGAATTGATTTGTAATGAGTACATGAAAATATCTTACGTTGACCTGGTTTAGGAAGGCAGGCGTAATGTATTGATGCGTCGTATTTTTGAGCATGCTGTATACCTTTCAGGGAATACTTAGAGTAGGTGTAGGTAATGAATAGATATATTCATTCGTGTTGTTGTCGAAAAGAGATAAAAATTTGTGGAGGGAGTGCTGCAGGTCGAAATTGCGTCATATAGTTTCATTCTTTTTCCAAAAACAAAATGAAGGAAGGAAAAGTGCGTATAGATGAAAAATATTTTGATTTGTGCATTATTTTAGAAGAAAAAGTAGAATATGTTCAGTTATAAATGCGAGATACGAATAAATGAAGAGGCGTTTATTTTCCACGCCTTTCTAAAAAAGTAGGACGAATTCTACCATTTACATACCTCTCAGTGAAAACAGAATGAATGCTTACTTCCACCTTCCTGAGAGTATAACTTGAAAATGAGAAAATTCATTCATTTAATTCTTTCCGTTCACTTGTCTGAGATGGCAGAATGAATGCTTCTCTTCACCTTCCAAAGAATTAATAAGGAATGATTCTTCTCACGTTCCAAAGAATTAATAAAGAAGGTTTCTTTTCATCTTACAGGTCATGCGATGTAAGGTGTGGAATTGACCACCTTATATACCTTCCAGTCGATATCAATGCATTAAAAGAAATGAAGTGGTTATTTGAGCGTATTGCCTCCATACATTTCATAGAATGTTTCCGGAATGCATCCGAGATGTTGCCGTTTCCCGGTGGGTAATAACTATGGATTTCGCTAATTTGGTGTGTGTATGTGATACGTATATTAATGTCAGCGTTGCCAACTGAACCTTTCAGAAAAACTGAAAGATTGGCTTAAAAAA
This sequence comes from Dioctria rufipes, assembly GCA_963924295.1. NCBI lineage: Eukaryota > Metazoa > Arthropoda > Insecta > Diptera > Asilidae > Dioctria > Dioctria rufipes. Next base: position 43,072,030 of record OZ002742.1, read on the forward strand.
CTGAGAAGTTGCACAAAAAACAAAGTATGTAATGAAATATCATAACTAGGTATATTTCTTTTATTATTTATATAGTCCAGTCAATAGAGACTAAATAAGGACTTTGCCCTACAAAAGGTGGGGCATTTGTGATTTTTATATATGTTATTTAGTTCACCTTCACAGGGGTATATTTTGGTCGTAGGATCAACCGTTGAAGAATTATTTTGAAAAAAACAATTTTCGGTACCTTTAATCCAAGATATCGGACCGCGCGGTGAAAACTTGTGTTTTACATCGGAGCTCGGAACTAAATAACATATATAACAAGTAAAAAAGCTAGAATTGGTCTAAGACCAATTCTTATGATACCCTAGATGAATGCCCGTATTAAATTTCGTATGGTCACCGATCTATTCAAGTTTGATTTTGAAGTCGTTTTTCGCATATATTTCTAAAACGGTTTGTCGCACAGAAAAAATGATTATAACCAATTTTATAGGATTTCGTATTCTGCAGAAGTTTTTAGTACAATGAAAATGTCTTGGACTGATCATTTTGAAAGTATACGTAAAAAACCTAAATTTTTATATGGCAACACCAAGAAGGAGTTGCCCGATATAGTCCATTTTTGACATTTTATTTGCTAATGTAGAAAAAACATCACATACGAAATTTCAGCTCTCCACGTCGACGCGTTCTCAGGCAGTGTCCAAATATATAGCGGAAAACGAAATTTTTATATGGCAACCCCACGAAGGAGTTGCCCGATTTGTCTCATTTTCGAACTTAATTTTACTTTTTTTTTTAAAGTCCGTGTACAAAATTTCAGCTCTCTAAGTATACGCGTTCTCGAGTTATCGTGCGCACAGACGGACGGACGGATGGACGGACGGACGGACGGACGGACATGTAAAAATCAAAATAACTTTTAATATTATGAATAGGTGTCCAATCCATTTTGCTCTACCATCATTATTTCGAGGTGTTACAAACGGAATGACAAACTTAGTATACCCTATAGATTTCATCTAGGGTATAAAAATCACAACTACCCTTTTGTAGGGCAAAAGCCCCTACTGACTGGACTAATAATGTAAACAAAAATATAGTTCAGCATAAAAAAAAGTTAAAAATAAATTTAAACAAATAACAAAATAGATATTTACATATTTCTCATTATAAAAAAAAAGCAACAGTAAAAACAGTAAAAAAAACACTTAGAGAAGACACAGTAGATTGAGAGCAATTTCATTCATAGCCTAGTACTAAGGTCCGTGCTAAACTAAATTTTCATATAAAATTTAGCGTGCTAATGGCGAAAACTTATCCTGAATTTTAGCGAGAACAGGTAGGTACTAAGGTCAGGACGCTAAATTTGGCTTGTTATTCTTGATTAGCAAAACCTTTTCGATGCTTGGATGGATAGATGGGATTGAGAAAAGGTTGCGGTTCTCTGGAACTTTAGCCACTATACTAGGTCCATTATTCACCCTTCAGATTCTTAAGCTATTGCCTATAAATCTCAGCCGGACGTTCTAATGAAGCTTAAAGCTGGCTCTCAATCCTTATTTTCCGCTTCATGCAGTTCACCTATAATAAATGCGAGCCAAGGAATCTATATCGCCATCCGGAGAGAGAAAATAAGTCCCCGTTTCTTGGCTTGTTAAGTACCAATTGCTTTTTCGTTAAATTTGGGTTAGGTTTCCCCCACATGTTTTTTTGTAGTTCTACCCTTGGGGTCATTTAACCAGGAACGACTGTGTTGGCAGTCAGCCCAAGCCAAGATATGTGTATTAATCCGGCTGCAGACGGTGAGCACACTTGCCACACATTCGAAATTTTAGTCAAATCTGACATCGTGTGGATGGCAGCTCGCATATCTACAGAACTGTATCCACACGACAAATATGTGTCAAGTGTAGGGAAACATCACATCATCGTCTGGTTGAATAAGACAGACGATGCATCGGATTCGTGTTGACTTGTGAAATGTGCGGCATATAACCGCACATACCAAATCGAAGCCACATCGTACCAAGAAATAATGGTTATACGCTTTTTCATAAATTTCCGGACCAGCTAGAGCTCTGCAACTTTCAGCATTTATGTATTTCCGCTGCCATTGCAATATTCAATTGTTTCCAACATGATTTGTTTGAGAGATATTTTACTCAGGGACCGAACCAGCTATGACTTTTTACGAAAAAAGCCAACTTTACCTGTTATTCCTGACCGATAATAATTTGAAGCTAAGAAAACCAAGCTGGAAAGGCTTTTTATTTTTTCTGGCAAAAATAAAAAGCCAGCTTGACTAGAAAATATAAAAAGCTGAGCTCGCTTTTTATATTTTTACCGAAAAAAGTATCAAGTCGTTGCGTTTACTTTTCTAGCTTAAAAACTATTACCGGCCAGGAATAACAAGTAAATTAAGCTTTTTTCGTAAAAATTCATAACTGATTCGGTCCCTGAAATTAAGAAGCCAGCTTGGCTTCAAAACCTGTTACTTTTTATTTTTGTCAGAAAAAATAAAAAGCCAAGCTGCTTTATATTTTTGCCAGAAAATATAAAAAGCCTTTTCAGCTTGTTTTTTTTTAGCTTTTTTTAAATAAAAAGTTAAGTCTTCAAAAGCTTTACAGGAATCGAAACGGGTTTCACGGGACATCTTTTGGTATATTCTACAAAATTCCACGATCATGATCCTAGCTTTTATTGTTTAAAATTTTTTCAAAATACCAGTTATTTTCGGTCGCTAGTTTTACTCTTTGTTTTAATTTAAGTTTAGTTACTTTTTTTAGTAATTCTCAATTTAAGGCGGTAGTAAGTAAATCGGATGAACTACCAAATAAAAATAAAAATAAATAAAATAAAATAAAAAAACAATAAGGCGAAAACGGGTAGTAATTTTGCTTTTTCTACTTTTAAGATCATGTAATCTTTGTATATTATCAAAAAAAAAAAAACAATTGTACTGAATTTTATAAAGCGTTTTTTAACTGGGCAGTAGCAATATGAAATCACAGTAAACACTCGGAGAAGATATAATCTTTTTAAAAAGCTATGGAGTGGTATAATGACGGGAGTTTTTATCGCTGTATGAAGTGGAAGAAGTCAGATGGAATCCGAAGCAGCAGTTTAATTACTAAAGTAGTTTCTCGCATCTATTTCTAGAACAGCTCATCTGACAGTAAAAATGATTATAACCAATTTCATTGGATTTCAAATACTGAAGAACTCTTCAGTATAATAAAAACGTCTAAGACTGATCGATTTCCCAGTACACGCAAAAAGCCTGAATTTTAATATGGTAATACCAGGAAGAGGTTGCCCGGTTTAGTCCATTTTTGAAATATCTTTAACTATCTTTATCACGTACCAAATTTCAGCTCTTTACGTCGACACGATCTCAAGCAGTTCCCAAATATATATTTTAAAACGAGATTTTTGTATGGCAACTTAATTTTTTTTTTTAAAGCAAATTTTCAGCACTCTAGGTGAACGCGATCTCGAATTATCAGGAGGACGGACAGACGGACATGCAAAAGTCAAAATAACTTTTAATATTACGAGTGGGTGTCCAAGCCATTTTGATCTACAAGCATTATTTATGTACTTTACAAACGGAATGCCAAACTTAGTATACCCTATGATTTCATCTAGGGTATAAATAAGTAAAACATTATTTTTGAAAGTGTTTGTTAAGACAGTCCTCAATTGGCTAAGAAATTTAAAAGACTTTTTCAACCAGTTACTAATGATAAAAGTGATAAAAGTAAAAAGCTAAATTGACTTCTCATGTTTACTGGAAAAAATAACTTTGAAACTTTCTATTTTCGGTTTATATTTTTATCGAAAAAGAGCATCAAGCCCTCGCGCTTGCTTTTCTATAGCTTCAAAACTATTATCGGTCAGGCATAATAAATAAAGAAACGCATCATCTCAATTTGTACAAACTTTGTCCAAATGCACGCATTGCAAGATTATAGAATCATCTAGTTGGCTGATGCGAAGAAAAATGCGGACACGTATGCGGCTCATATACGTTTGTCAAATATGTGGCAAATGGGCGCATCGTCTGGAGCCGGCTTTAGAGATAAAGTGTTTTAGTGTGATCTTAGATACTGTTTAGTTCTTTTAAAATTGAATAAGAAACTGTATAATTTATAAAAATTTCAACAAACATAATTGTTTAAGCTGCTCGTTTAAAAAAGTTAGGTAGAGCAGAAAATCTCTTACTTGAGTTCACTTTAATGCAAGCTCATGAAACACAGTTCAGTTCACATTACAGTACTGTAGAGTGATGAATCCTGCTCTTCTCTACTCTAGAGTAACTTATAGACCTAATTAATAAGAAGCATCCATGTGGATAGAAGTTCAAGCACGTAACATGGAATTCTTAAACCTTATTCAAAATCATGAAACCTCAAAGTAATTAATGGGGATAACGGATAACAACCGAATATGATGACAATTCAAAATATTCTCAACCGAGGTTCATAACAAAGGAGAACAGCTTTAAGAGGACAACGAAAAAGAATCAGTTCATGAAGACATCAAGATAGAAGAATCTATTTTAATTACCTTGTAACCTTAAAAGTTGCACGGTGTGAAAACAGAGTATAAGAATACGAACGCTCACTTAGTGCATATGAAGCCAGAGGAATGATACTTCACAATAAAAGCCGAAAGTAATGAACAACGATTGTAACAAAAAACTAAAATGACAAATTTTTCCAGCAAAATAACGAAATTATCTGTTAAAAGGGAGTAAATGCATGCTTTAGAAAGCCAATCAACCACCAAAAACTGTATCTATACATACATTTGGAAATTTTGCAAATTTTCATGCAAAGTTGAAGGAGACAAATTGCCAAAAATCAGTCGTATTGTAATAACAAATATTTTAATATTGCTTAAGTATCTAACTAACAGCTTTAGAATAAGTAGTTTTTATTAAAACTATTAAATATGACAAACTAATTTCTTCTTTTCTTTTTTTAAACTAGTTTGTAAGTACTAAGTCAGTATACAACAGGTTTTAAGATACTAAGAAAACACTATACTAAAATTAGATTTTTTCTAGATATTATTTTGGGTTAAAAGGATAATTTCATCCATGAGAAAATAACAATTAATAAACATCAAAAACTTTATTAGCTTATTAGGTAACATTATTTCTTTCTTGGTGATCGCCTTCTCCTATATTTCGTCATTTGTTTGATTTAATCCATTCTTTGTAAAAGTGTACATCCGTATAATTTGATGGGAATTCAGGAACGCAGACTTCCTCTATCTTTTCTATTTTTTCTTCATTTAATACTTCATATTCTATATCGTAAGAGCTTGAAACTACACCTAAAACAATTCCGTCAGAAATAAGAGGGCTTCCAGAATCTCCACTACATGTGCTATGTGTTTTGGTAGGATCTAAAACGTAAATTTTTCCTCTGCGAATTTTAACCACGTTTAAAGTTGCTTTTAAAAGTACATCAGGCGAAGTATCATCATTCATAAGTCCCCACCCTATTATCGTTACTTGCTGATTTAAGGTTGCTTGACCTAAATTGCCTAATTCAATTTCTCCCCTTTTTGTACGCAAATTCGGACTGAATTTAACTATGGCAATATCTGCAATAATGTCGTCGTCGTTGTCGTTATATTCTGCATGAATAATATAGCCGGCTGTCCCCATGGTCCTAGTTTTTTCAGGTTTACCGAAATCCTTTAAGTATACATCTCCAGCATGTATTTCGATTTTTGGCTCTGTAATGCTATCTGTAAGACAATGTGCTGCGGTTAAAACCGAACTTCTTGAGAGAAGAGTTCCGCCACATGTGCTGTCGTAATCATAATATTCATTATCATCCACGTCTAATTCTCTGGTTACGATTGCTAAGTGGACAGCGAAAGGGAATTCCACTGTGGTGACTTTTATTCCAGATATGACAGGTTCGGCAACTGGAATTGCCATGAGAACGAACACGCTAAGTATAACTATTTGCAACATTATGGATAATTTTGAAAATTCAAACTGAGATATATTATTTTTGTGTATGGTATTTATTTATATCTCCAAATTTCTATAGATTATCATTCTTGCACTAACACTATTTAAAAGACTAATTTAAAAAACAATATTTACACAAGTGATTTGAAAAACTGAAAACATTTGTATATACGATTGATTGAATATGACAAAGTACGCAATTAAAGTGCGAATTTTCTAATAATAAGAAATTTAGTAAACATTTCCATATGGCATTACACACTGTGCAAAAAAAAACAGAAGAAGTAAGGAATTTGAGGTTGTTAAAAATCACATTTTCTCATTTTAGCTCTTAGTTCTACTAACTTATAACAATGGACTGAGCGATTTGCTATTTCATGTGGCACACATTTTGTGTTTATGTATAACAGGGTTTGAGCACCCCTTAAAACGTTTACTACATACATAAATCAGATGAAATTTTACACCTGAAAATCGAATTAAATTAAAAAAATATTTTTCTTGTGTTCAAGTGATTATTTTAATTGCTTATAAGAACTCTTATAAGAAATTAAACTCATTCCGACTTTAATTTTTAAAAGGTTAATTTTACCTGAATCCTGCGTATGGGCAAGAGAGACGGAGCATGGTAAACACTATATTTACCTTATTCTTCTGGCGGTGGTTGCATTTACAGTCAACATTAAAACATCAAATGATGTTGGTAGCTCCAACCCTGCCATAGCGCGAAAGAGAAAACTATAAAACTTGTGCCACTCTTTCTTGAAAGCTCGTAGTGCTTATTTTCTCTATCCCAGTTCATTGCTTTTTTACATAGGCATCTTCGCAGAGGCTGTTCTTAAGAAACGCTATAGGAGATATGCTAAATGATGGGCAAAGAAGTTTATTGAAGGTATCTTTTCAAAAGCTCTAAAGAGCTTTTTGAATAATCATCGATCATGGTATACCATGATCGTATAGACATAGTACTGATCCATCAATATTCCAGACTGCTTCCTGAGAACAGTAGTCGAGCACCTGTCACTGCAAGCATGGTTGAATGAAGTAAGGCAAGGAGCTGGGATGGAAAATACAGTGGTGCATGCTTCCGAAGAAGCGTTCCACTAGACTACTTAGAGCGCTTTGTTATATGAACAGAACGAAGAAATTTGATCCAAAAAATATAATAATATAACCAAAAATTCGGATTCCGCTCTTCATCACTCTGAACTTCACATTAAAAATAATAAATACTTCTACGTGGATATCTTGGTAATTTTGGTTGCTCGCACTCCGATTGATTCTTCATCAAATGGATCTTCTTTCTCAAATCGGGCAAGGGAAAAGTCGAGCGAAAACTTTTCTCTTCTCGAAGTTTCAATGATCACGAAGACATCATCTTCTACTTCTACACGCTTTCACTGGATGTCACACAACGTCAGCTCTTTTTCATAAAGGGAAAAATGCAATTTTTGCGAAACGTCAAGACCTACGTGTTGCAGTAGAAATTTTCAATCTCTAGAATCAATTTCTTCGAATGGAATTCGAAACTTTCTAGCTATGTATGGCGCTCCAGTTAAACAAGATGACTTGAACGCATACCGTTGTCCTTGCTTTAAGAAAGTTATAGGCAGAAATAAGTCAGCAAATTTGAGTTAATTATTCCCAACAGCTGACGCAGCTAAAGAGCACCTGTATCGTGTATACTACCAGGTGCAGTATTGGTTAGAAAAGATGGGTACTCAAAACCGGCGGCATAATAGAGCCAATAAAAACATTGCAACCTCCTGCCCCAGAGAGTCTTATGAACATGATATTTTGTAATTCTTCGAAAGGCTGTTTCATGTGAGAAGATACCGCACAGAAGCTTCGATTTCGATCATGCAATTAAATATCCATACAAAATTTTTATTGGAGTTTCAATGCCAGATTACGGGAAAACTATGTGTTATCAATAAGCTTTATTCTACCTTTTTTTGTAGAGAGTTTCCCGCTTTTTTTGTTTTTTTTTTATAAGTATACCTTTTAGTCGTTAAACCGACAGGAACGAAGATATTCGCAAAACACCGAAGAAAGCTAATTTTTTTTCCTCGTCGTCGGCTGTCACAAGTTATGCGAATTCCGGGAACGTTTCACGCCTTTTTTGGAGAACTGAAAGGAAACTGTATACAAATTTACCAATTTTCAGCTTGGTTGGACTTTTTTCGAAGATGAACCAATTTTTTGCCTAAAGCTCCTGGACTATTTGAGGAATCAAAACTTATAATGAAGGACCAGTCTGGTTTTAGAAAGAAGCATAATTGTGAAGCAGCGGGAAATCTGATCATAGAAGACTGGAACAGGAAATTAATTTGAATAAATCATACTAGCAGTATTTTTAGACTTTAAAGAACGAACTTTGGATTTAATTGACAGAGGAATTCTTATGCAAAAATTGTCTAAATATGGAGTGGTGGGCAGAGAGCTTAAATGGTTTGAGAGTTATTTTAATGGCAGCAACAAAGAACAAAAATAGGTGAGGTGCTATCAGAATCACAAGACATAATCTTGGATGTGCTTCAAAGATCAGTTCTTGGAACCATTCTGTTCTTAATATATATTAATAATATGGAAGACCAATTTTGTTGTTTGGAGATGATACATTGCTCTATATATCTGGCAATGACATACATCAGACGAAATATAAATTAAAATAAGACTTGCATCTTTTAAGGTTGTAGTCTGGTAATTACTTTTGGAAAAATCGATTTTCTTTTTATACATGTTTCGAAAGTAGCTACTATATATTAAGAATAAACTGTAAAAAGTAGTAGTAGCGCTCGCCGAGAAAATGGCCGGACCTCTCTATTGTTTACGCGTTTGCTGATTGGGTCCTTGAAATGCATGGAAATGATCCGGAATTCCATCGAAAACTCATCTTGAGTGATGAGGCCCATTTCCACCTCGATGGCTTCGTCAACAAGCAAAATTGTCGCATCTGGGGCTCGGAAAACCCAAGAGTTATTGTTGAAAAGTCTCTCTATCGTCAACGTGTGACTGTTTGGTGCGGTTTATAGTCCCGCGGGGTCATTGGACCTTACTTTTTCGAAAATGAGGCTGGAGCAACAGTTACGGTGAATGGATTGCGCTATCGACAGATGATTAATGATTTTTTATGGCCGGAATTGGATGGTATTGATCTGGACAACGTTTACTTTCAACAAGACGGCGCTACGTGCCATACAAGCAACGAAACCATTGATCTATTTCGAGAAAAGTTTCCGGACCGTGTTATCTCTCGAAGAGGTGAACACAATTGGCTACCGAGATCTTGTGACTTAACACCTTGCGACTTCTTCCTTTGGGGCCACGTGAAAGAGAAGGTTTACGCCAACAGCCCAGCGTCGATTCAAGACCTGAAAGATGAAATTCGTGAGGCTATCGAGGACATAGGGCAGCCATTTTGCGATTTGGTTATGGAAATTTCATGAAAAGGATATGGTCCTGTAGGCGTGGTCGTGGTGGTCATTTGGCTGATGTTATTTTCCATTCTTAACGGCATACCTTCCTCTTTATAATGAAATAAAGGTCCGATCATTTATCTCAGAAAATGGCGTTTTCTTTGAATATCAAAATAACACCTCTTATTGGAAAATCCTTTAGAATCATCTAGTGGGCTTTAGAGATGAAGTGTTTTAGTGTGATTTTAATTACTGTTTAGGCCGTTTAAAAGTGAACAGGATCAACAAATCCTGCTTAATGAGAACGCGAAAAAGTTCAGAGTAGAAAAGAGCAGGAAACTGTATAATTTATAGAAAATTTCAACAAACATAATTGTTTAAGTTGTTCCTTTAAAAAAGTTAGTTAGAGCAAAAAATCTCTTACTACAGTTTAATGCAAGCAATTTAGTTCACATACAGTACTGTATAGAGTGGGTAGTACCCTAGGTTCAGCATGTAACATGCAACTCTTAAACCTTATTCAAAAAGATGAAACCTCAAAGTTATTAATAGTGATAACTACCGAATATGATGACAACTTAAATATTCTAAACCGAGGCTCACAACAAAGGAAAGCAACTTTAAGAAGACGACGAAGAAGAAGAATCAGTTCATGAAGACATCAAGATAGAAAAATTATTTTAATTACCTTGTAATCTTAAAAGTTGCACGGTGTGAAAACAGAGTGTAAGAACACAAAAGCTCACTAAGTGCATTTAAAGCCAGAGGAGTGATACTAACCACTAATCAGTCAGCACAATAGAAGACGAAAGTAAAGAACAACGATTGTAACATGAAACTAAAATGACAAATTTTTCCTGCAAAAGAATGAGATTCTCTGTTGGAAGGGAGTAGATGTATCCTTTAGAAAGACAGTTTACTATCATTTGGAAATTTTAAAAATTTCCATGCAAAACTGAAGGAGAGAAATTGCCAAAAATCAGTCATATTGTAATATAACAATAATTTTAATATTGCTTAAGTATCTAAATAACAGCTTTAGAATAAGTAATTTTCATTAAAACTATTAAAAATTACAAGCTAATTTTTAATGTTCTTAACAAATAGGACGAATTTGTATTATAAACACAGAGGATAAAAACCACTATGCATCCATTTGAGACTAGAACTTGGGGTTCTTTTCTTTTTTTAACTAGTTTCTAAGTACTAAGAAAACACTCTACTAAAATTAGATTTTTTCTAGATATGGATTTGAATTAGAAGGATAATTTCATCCATGAGAAAAGAAAATATTAATAAACATCAAAAACTTTATTAACTTATTAGGTAAATTATTAATTTCTTGCTGATCGCCTTCTCCTATATTTCGTTATTTGTTTGATTTAATCCATTGTTTGAAAAAGTGTACATCCGTAAAATTTGATGGGTATTCAGGAACGCAGAATTCCACTATCTTTTCCTTTATTCCATTATTGAATACTTCTTCTTCTGTATCGTAAGAGCTCGAAACTACACCTAAAACAATTCCGTTAGAAATAAGAGGGCTTCCAGAATCTCCACTACATGTGCTCTGTGTTATGGTAGGATCGAGAGCGTAAATTTTTCCCTTGTCAATTTTAACCACGTTTAAAGCTCCTTTTAAAAGTACATCAGGCGAATTACCATCCTCCATAGCTCCCCACCCTATTATCGTTACTTGCTGATTTAAGGTTGCTTGACCGAAATTGCCTAATTCAATTTCTCCCCTTTTTGTACGCAAATTCGGACTGAATTTAACTATGGCAATATCTGCAGTAATCTCGTCGTCGTCGTCGTTATATTCTGGATGAATAATATAGCCGGCTGTCCCCATGGTCCTAGTTTTTTCAGGTTTATCGAAATCCTTTAAGTATACATCTCCAGCATGTATTTTGATTTTTGGCTCTGTAATGCTATCTGTAAGACAATGTGCTGCGGTTAAAACCGTACTGCTAGAGAGAAGAGTTCCGCCACATGTGCTGTCGTAATCATAATATGCATTATCGTCCTCGTCAAATTCTTTGCTTTCGATTGCTAAGTGGACAGCGAAAGGAAATTCCACTGTGGTGACTTTTATTCCAGCTCTGATAGGTTCGGCAACTGGAATTGCCATGAGAACGAACACGCTAGGTATAACTATTTGCAACATTTTGGTTAATTTTGAAAATTCAAACTGAGAAATATTATTTTTGTGTATGGTATTTATATCTCCAAATTTCTATAGATTATCATTCTTGTACTAATACTATTTAAAAGACTAATTTAAAAAACAATATTTACACAAGTGATTTGAAAAACTGAAAACATTTGTATATACGATTGATTGAATATGGCGAAGTACGCAATTAAAGTGCGAATTTTCTAATAATAAGAAATTTAGTAAACATTTCCATATGGCATTACACACTGTGCAAAAAAAAACAGAAGAAGTAAGGAATTTGAGGTTGTTAAAAATCACATTTTCTCATTTTAGCCTTAGTTCTACTAACTTATAACAATGGACTGAGCGATTTGCTATTTCATGTGGCACACATTTTGTGTTTATGTATAACAGGGTTTGAGCACCCCTTAAAACGTTTACTACATAAATCAGATGAAATTTTACACCTGAAAATCGAATTAAATTAAAAAAATATTTTTCTTGTGTTCAAGTGATATTTTAATTGCTTATAAGAACTCTTATAAGAAATTAAACTCATTCCGACTTTAATTTTTAAAAGGTTAATTTTACCTGAATCCTGCGAATGGGCAAGAGAGACGGAGCATGGTAAACACTATATTTACCTTATTTTTCTGGCGGTTGTTGCATTTACAGTCAACATTAAAACATCAAATGATGTTGGTAGCTCCAACCCTGCCATAGCGCGAAAGAGAAAAACTATAAAACTTGTGCCACTCTTTCTTGAAAACTCGTAGTGCTTTTTTTCTCTATCCCAGTTCATTTTTTACATACTAGGCATCTTCGCACTTCGCAGAGGCTGTTTTTAACAAACGCTATAGAGATATGCTAAATGATGGGCGAAGAAGTTTATTGAAGGTATCTTTTCAAAAGCTCTAAAGAGCTTTTTGAATAATCATAGACCATGGTATACCGTGATCGTACAGACATAGTACTGATTCATCAATATTCCAGACTGCTTCCTGAGAACAGTAGTCGAGCACCTGTCACTGCAAGCATGGTTTAATGAAGCAAGGCAAGAAGCTGGGATGGAAAATACAGTGGTGCATGCTTCCGAAGAAGCGTTCCAGTAGACTACTTAGAGCGCTTTGTTATATGAACAGAACGAAAAAATGTGATCCAAAAAATATAATAATATAACCACAAATTCGGATTCCGCTCTTCATCACTCTGAACTTCACATTAAAAATAATAAATACTTCTACGTGGATATCTTGGTAATTTTGGTTGCTCGCACTCCGATTGATTCTTCATCAAACGGATCTTCTTTCTCAAATCGGGCAAGGGAAAAGTCGAGCGAAAACTTTTCTCTTCTCGAAGTTTCAATGATCACGAAGACATCATCTTCTACTTCTACACGCTTTCACTGGATGTCACACAACGTCAGCTCTTTTTCATAAAGGGAAAAATGCAATTTTTGCGAAACGTCAAGACCTACGTGTTGCAGTAGAAATTTTCAATCTCTAGAATCAATTTCTTCGAATGGAATTCGAAACTTTCTAGCTATGTATGGAGCTCCAGTTAAACAAGATGACTTGAACGCATACTGTTGTCCTTTTTTTATGAAAGTTATATGCAGAAATAAGTCAATAAATTTGAGTTAATTATTTCCAACAGCTGACGCAGCTAAAGAGCACCTGTATCGTGTATACTACCAGGTGCAGTATTGGTTAGAAAAGATGGGTACTCAAAACCGGCGGCATAATAGAGCCAATAAAAACATCGCAACCTCCTGCCCCAGAGTGTCTTATGAACATGATATTTTGTAATTCTTCGAAAGGCTGTTTCACACTGTGCGGCTGTCGAAAGTTTGGCCTCCAATGTTCAGCAATTTGGCCCAATTGTCGTGGAATATTTTCCAGCAATACTGCCCCAATTGAAAATTCGAAAAAAGGAACGATATCGACGAACCAGAAACCGATACTATTGATTCCGAGCAATCTTGGAATTTCCCACCAGTCCCGTGGGAAAATCAAGAACAATTCGAGAAAGAAGAAGAAGGAATTAAAAGAGAATAAACTGTCAGAAATTAGTTATATAAACAACCTAAATTATACCTAACCTGATAAGCTTAATTTTTTTATCGTAGACTTTTACATCTTTATAATGTTTGAATAAGATCAAAACAGGAGCGTTGAATTTGTAGCCAAATGTATATAAAAATGTTAACACGAGAAGATACCGCACAGAAGCTTCGATTTCGATCATGCAATTAAATATCCATACAAAATTTATATTGGAGTTTCAATACCAGGTTACGGGAAAACTATTAGTGTTATCCATAAGCTTTATTCTACATTTTTTATAGAGAGTTTCCCGCTCTTTTTGTTTTTTTTTTATAAGTATACCTTTTAGTCGTTAGACCGACAGGAACGAAGATATTCGCAAAACACCGAAGAAAGGTAATTTTTTTCCTCGTCGGCTGTCACAAGTTATGCGAATTCCGGGAACTTTTCACGCCTTATTTGGAGAACTGAAAGAAAAGTGTATACCAATTTACAAATTTTCAGCTTGGTTCGACTTTTTCCGAAGATGAACCCAATTTTCTAAATATGGAGTAGTGGGCAGAGAGTTTAAATGGTTTGAGAGTTATTAGCAACAAAGAACCAAAATAGGTTCGGTGCTATCAGAATCACAAGACATAATCTTGGGTGTGCCTCAAGGATCAGTTCTTGGAACCATTCTGTTCTTAATATATATTAATAATATGGTATACCAATTTTGTTGTTTGGATCTGATACATTGCTCTATATATCTGGCAATGACATACATCAGGCGAAATATGAATTAAAATATTTCGAAAGTACTATATATTAAGAATAAATTGTAAAAATTTTAAACCGAAATTCGAAATATTTATGAAGTTATAGCACATTTACGTAGTAGTAGCACGCGCCGAGAAAATGGCCGGGTTACCTTTATACCTGCTTCGACGGATACCTTTGTGTATACTACATTTATTTTGGAGATCAATTATATTGAAATTCAAAATGAACAGTCAGTGTACGTTCGTTACTTCGTGCGTAAACATCTCCGAAGAGCATAAAAACGGATTTGAAAGGAAACTTTAAGCGCGTTTTTCTCGATACAACATTTTTACGATCGGCCGGGGTAGTAAAAAAATTTCTATCCAACCAATTGGGCTGAAATTTGGATATGCTATTCTACTCATCAATAGCTCTCACAGGAACTAGGATCTTTTTTTTCGTCGCTAATTTTCCATTTTAAAGCCCGATTTCCACTAAAAAAAGTCACTTTTTTTTTCGAAGTTCATCATTTTGTTATTTTTCAACAAAATTGTTTAGTCCTAGTTCCTACCAGAATGATAGCCTTACAGAACAATAATCTTTTTGAATTTTTTGTTTGAGATATCTTCAAGCGGCGAAATCATCACGGCCACGCTCACTTTAGTGCTATAAAACTATACAAAAAATTAAAAAAAAAAAATTTTTTTTTGTACACTTAGATACTATTAATAACATATTAAAAAATCAAACTGATTGAATTTTATTTTCCCCTTAAAAGAAAAATTTCCGAAAAAAGCATTAAAAACGTGCAAGTTACCACACTACGACCTTAAGTAAATGGTTAAGAATGAATAAAAAGAAAAAGAATATCTATAGACTAAACTGAATTTTGCTTGCGATGTACAACCATACAATTTTCGAGGTGCAGAAGAATACGGCAGAAGAAGACGACATAGACCACAAAATTCATTGTTGTATAAGGGATTACAGTTCTCAGTGGGAAATATGTCAAGCTCTTTTAAAGGGAAGCGCTTCCACACCATAGCCAGAAAATATCTTTTCCAAAGCGTGCTCTTACCATAGCCAACGGAACGGAAGCAGATATCTTCTCTGAGTTTACGCTTATTCGTTTGTTGTTGTGAAAATATGATTGCATCTGAAATCACAGTAGAATTCATTCTGTAGTAGTCAATGGAAGTGTGCGGTTAATTGTAATTTAATTCAATTCATGGCGCATGAAGTGATACATTCATCACTATTGCCGATATGGTAGATGTCTGAAGATGCCCAAGAGTCCAGCAATAAATATATCAAAAAGTTTCGAGAAGATTTTGCAAGAAAATGTTCCCAAGTTAAAACAATGGAAGACATTTTTTTACGATTACTACTACACCCGTTCCATATATTTCGAGTTTGCACGCATTGCCGAAAAAAAACTCTAAGTCGCTGCTTCCAGAAGCAGTGTATTTATTAGTTGCGCCAAGTATACCGGAAAGCGTGGGAAGCTCTAGAGATCTCACATTCGAATCGACTGACTGTGAGTGTAATTATTCGTCGGATGACGATGTGTAAACTTTTAAGCGATTTGTTAGATAAGAGAATTTTTGTATTCCAATATAATATATGGATTTATTTTTTACTTTCGACTTTTTAATGCACTTCTTTTCCTTCATTCAAGAAAAATTATCAATTTTAGCCTACAGCACTTTCTGTAAAGTGCTAAACTTCTACGAAGTAGTACATGCTGGATCCGCCATTTTGTTTATTCAAATTTTGACTTCGGATCCGTAATCAGCGACCCCGAAAACCCCCGAGCTCTGAATTTTACCTGAATTTGAAACATTTTCGACTTTTGGCCAGCTTTTTGGGATTTCGCCCTACTGTGCGTCGTGCTTATCTCTAGGCTATTAGTTACAAACCAGTTTCGTGTTTCCTTTCGCAATATTTTGAAAATGAGCGATAAAGTATTTAGCATTAAATTTGTACGGGATGTAGAGAAATACCCTTGTTTATATAAATACGTGCAACCGGAGTATTCGCGATAGGATTTAACGGAAAAAGTATGGAATAAAGTAGCGAAAAATAATAATTGAACAGATAGGTTGGATTTCAGTTATTTGGATATTTGTGTATTACTAGCAACACATGCGACATTCTATAGAATGCTAAAAACTTGCCGTGACGAATAGTTTACAGTTTCTATTCCTTTCAATGTCGGGATGAATCCAAAATCTTATTTGCTTATGACTCCTGTATCGATAATAATAATCCTCTTCGTCATTTGAATCACTCAACATTATATTAATTATAAACACTTCAAAAACTCTAGACTTGTCTTGCTACTGAAGCAAAGTGATTCGAGTTCCATCATATATGTAGCTCCGTGTGCGAATCTTCAATTACTAACCAGTTTGCGACTTCGATCACTAAGGGTTTAATCTAGATATCTATTTTTAACTGTTACACATTTTGCGCCGGACACATAAAAGCAAGTCTTTTCCATATTATCACATAACCGCCGGTAACGTAAGAATAGGTTTTAAATATTTACTTGTATTTTTTTCATGTTTTTATTCTAAGTAGATATTTTTACAACATTTTTCCAAATAGGGTAAGTCGTCCGGGGGAAAATAAACTCAACAGAAAATTGTTTTGCTAAAAATTCCTTGATACCAAAAAGTGCAATCATTTTGTAAGTTTATATAGCCATCACACGAAACCGATCATCTTGGAACCCGACCATCTCCGATTTAGATGAAACTTTCACAGTTTGTATGGACTATAAAAATGACTCCCCATATTTTTTTGTTTCCTCAACCTACCTCCCCCCCCCTATTTTTTTGTTTCCTCAACCTACCTCCCCCCCCCTTAACTAGGGGGATTAGAAATTTCGTGACATCACGATGAAACGTCATTTTCAAAAAATCATATCTCGAGAACGGAGCAACCGATTTTTCTAATTCAAATGCTAAACGAAGCTCTATCTTTTTCGATAGATCTGGGGGGTGATTCTGATCTTTTGTCGTACTTTAATATCAAAACAGATATATGTTCGGGCTTTTATTCATTTCAGCAAGCCTTGAATTACGTAGAATGAACTGAAAATGACACTTCACATTACAAATTCAAAGTATTATTTCGAATTTAAGCACTTCTATTGCTCTAATTAGGTGTAGATATCCATTTACCACAGAATAAAATTTTTGTCACAAACTCGGACGCAGTTGACTAATTTGTCGTCCTTTTAGGGGTATATTCTGACGTTTATTCATTGCAAATTCATTTTAGTTTATTTTGTGGTTGATGAAAGGGATAAATCAAAATCGAATATGGTGAATATAAGAGTACGACAAATTTGAAGGAAATGTCAAAATATGTGACTAAAATATACCCCTAAGAGATCAGAATCACCCCCGTGGTATGACTTAATAAGTGAACCAAGCTGACGCTGCCGCGGTGGCTGCTTTATATTTTGTATAAAAAAATATAGTACACCGAACGAATTTTTTTTTTAATAACAGTATTTAAAAAAAATAGTATTATCTACTATTGAGGACTTCTAGCACTCTTTTTGTATTCTTATTTCGAAAAGCTTATGCCCTAGACACACAGCACTCTTAATGAAGAAATAACTAACGACTCATTAGTGTATAATGATTCATTATAAACTGCAGACACACAGCCATTTCTTTAATTAAGTTGATCTGTCAAACTGGCTTTAAGAAACTTATCACATTAAAAAAGCAATATGGATCGAATTAACGCAATAAACTTTGTTATTATTAATTTTAAATTTTATTTATTTTTATTTTATTTCATTTAATTATTGAGAAATGAAAAAAACTTTTTATTAAAAAATATTTTGACATAATACTTTGTGATTTGCATTTCTTCTTCTTATTTTTCAAATCAGCAGATGCACAGCGGAGCTCAATACTTAAATTATATGCTAAATCTAGCACATTATTCCTCATTATAGCTATAATGAAAGAAGAAAACACTTCATTAGTGTACTTCATTATCATCTGATTTTCGAGCCATAATGACGTATACTGTGTGACACACAGCATTTTAATGAATAGTTAGTATTAATGATTCATTAGATCGTGCTGTGTGTCTAAGGTATTATCTATCTATGCACAAAAAATTGTGATTGTGTCCAGCTTTGTTTTGCATATATGAGTTTTTAAAGTCACCGGATACCCAAAGTAACCTGTATGAGAGCAACGCACTAAGGGGTATATAGTTTGATTTGTTCAATGGGGGACCTCTAGTACTTTTTTCTATTTGTATTTTGAAGACTTATCTATTTATGTACAAAAAATTGCGATTGTGCTCGGCTTCGTTTTGGAAATTTGAATTTTTAAAGTCACCGTATACCCAAAGTAACATGTATGAGAACACTGCACTGAGGTTAATATAGTGTGATTTTTTGTATGGGATTGGACGGTTAGATGTCCCTTCAACTTCTTAACGAATGGGCTGGCTATATAGTACCTACTATAAATTTTTGTTTTTGTATATTTTAAGGTAGTAAATATAACAGACTTTTTTACGTACGCCCAACACCATATTCAGAATTTTCCCGCGATTAACTAACTTGACATTAACAATCCAAAATGTATCACTGCTATTTTCCTATTGTTCGCAACACTACACTTTCACTTCATTGTACTTTTTCTTCAATACAATACACCATTTTGATCACTACACTTTTGTTAATCTCATGCGTAGATCTTTCGTTTTTCTTGTAGATATTGCGATAAACGATATGCTTAACGATAATTTTTCGGAATAGTTGATTTTAAAAATAATTTCCCTTAAATTGTTAAGCCTAGTACTAAGGTCCGCGCTAAGCTAAATTTTGCATGAAATTTAGCAAGCTAAAATATATTGGCGAGAATTTATCCTGAATTTTAGTGAGAGCGGTACTGAGGTCAGCACGCTAAATTTAGCTTTTGGATTTTGATTAGAGATGGCACCACCAGTAAGTCTTGAAAAAATTTAGCTTGAATTATCCGCCCGGGCCGTTCTTTAACGTGCTAAAAATATTTATTGTCAGAGTTCTAAGATTTGATAAATTTATTGATTGGATTTTTGTAGTTAACGTAGCTTTGTACGTCCTTGCTGTTAAGTACGGATGAATTGAATTTCTTCTCTTGGCCGTATTTTCAAAATCATTGTTAATTTTTTTTTATTGTTTACATTATGCATATTATTATTATATTTTTAATATTTCCAAATAATTTTAACTACCTGTTTTTAAAATATTATGATCGCGCGTTGTATTTCCGTAAAAAAATTGAGAAATTTTTCTTCTTGTTTTTAATATATCTTTTCTCTGAGTCTCCGCTGTCATATTTTAGCTGCTTAAGAACGGCCCGATATTGGAGACCCGCTAAAATAAAGTACTTAAACCACAGAGAGATAACTATAGAAAAGTTGGGCAATTAGTTACGCAATTATGAGTTTTCGCGTGTACACAAAATTTTTTGTACGCTACTTTGTTCCGACTCCTCAAAAGCGGAAATGATTTTTTCTGTCAAAATTGTGTACACTTTAACTCAGGGACCGTAAATAACTGTTATTATTTTTTTGTAAGCGAAAAAACTCTTTCATTACTCGTAAGTTTTCTAGGAAGTAGCGTAGTACAAAAGAGATCTATGTATGTACAGCTGCCTATGTTGAAATTAAGAAAATTTCGATTTTAATACATATATAAATCCAATCCTTATTGTTATTGTAAGACATATTTTTTATATTTCAATTTTAACTGTTAAAAAAAATAATTATATTATTTTACAGCGATATAAAACTAATTCGAGTTTTATATTTTCCTCGTCTTATAAAAGTTAAAAATGAGTTTTATTTTTATCCTCAGGAAATAAAACTCATAATTCGTGTTTTATATTTTCCTCGTCTGTTTTTTGAGGAAAAATCTAAAACTCATTTTTAACTGTTAAAAGCTGAGAAAAATGAAAAACTCGAATTATGAGTTTTATTTTTTGAGAAAAAAAAAAATAATAAAACTCATTTTTAAATGTTAAACCGAGAGAGAAATACAACACTTAAGATAATACTCAGAAGAAAATAAAATTCTTTTTTTAACTATTTCATCAGAAGATAAAATATAAAATATTAATAACAAAGTGTTAAAACCAGACTTTTAAAATACATATTTCTTATAACTCTTTCGGTCCCTGCTTTAACTGATATTTTTTCACGGCCATTTTGGTCGCGTATTTTGAAGAAGTACCTATGATTTTTTGTCAAGCGGTATTTTCAAAATTATTTGTCATGTTATTTATTTTACCATTTTCTAAGCCATAGTCACCTTAATATTAGTGAATTCATGTAACTCATTTCTTATAACTAAACCTAACTTCTTCAAAAATACTATTTTCTCACTCAAACAACATTCGGACAGAACAGAATAATTTTCATTCAGCACTTAAGTGTACACAGTTACTTACGGAATCACTTGAAATTCAAAAGTGTACACTTGCGCTCACGTGAGTTATTCAAATCGTGTACACTTGCAAATTGTTCACAGTTGCTGAATCCAACCCCTGATCTCATAATAATGTCGAATAATGTAAACAATTTCAGTAGTGTTAGCAGTCCAAAAAAATATGTTGCTCCATTCTAGAGATATGAATGTTTGAAAATGATGTGAAGTCACCAAATTCCTAGTCCCTTAACGGGAAAAGGATGGGGGAGGAGGTACGGGAAACAAAAAATATGGCTGAGTTATTTTGGTATTCAATACAAATTGTGAACGTTTCATACAAATTGTAGATGGTCCGGTTCCAAGATGATCAGTTTCGTGAGGTATGGTATGGCTGTATATTTAGTATCGAAAGCTAGCGAAGTGTGGTACAGGTGCGGTCGCGAAAAGGTTAAATTGCAATAAATTCTATATTAAAATAAATAAAGTACAAGATAACAATTTTTCTAAAGGGTAATTATGAATCGATTTATTGCCGGCGGGTAAGCAAATCTAGTTGAGGACAAATCCGGAGTAAAATGTGGGATAAATTAACCCATTTCGCTTACATTTTTATACTTTTAAAGCATTTAACAGAACCGCTTTATAACAGTCGATCGACCAAATGTCATCGAGTGAATTTTTCGCTTGGAAAGAGTCGATAACGAGTTCTGTAATCTCAAATTGTCGAGATCATCTTAATCGCATCGAGCTCTGTAATAAGGTCCCTGAAATATATCGTAGAAAAAATTTTGAATTGAAAACTTTAAATATTTGTATCTCCATTGTATATCCATTTTTGAAATTTCATTTATAATTTTTATAAAGAAAAAAAAATGTTCTCTAGAAAATTGCAAATCGTTAACGTTCTAGCTCCGACAGACAGGCAGACGGACTGATGATTATGTCCAGAGTAACCACAGACAAGTAATAACAGATATCCAGCGCCTATGGGTGAAAATAATGTTCTGTACAAGAAGAAGAATACAAAAAGCACTCTAGTGTCGTTTGCCCGTAGAAGTTCTTGTGTTTGCTACGGAATGAAAAAAATTATATAGATTTCAGCTGTTAGCGCACGTTGATCGTATTGTACATGTATATATGTATATACATATATGTATATGTGTTGTGCCATAGACGCTACTCAGCCCCAGCGGAAAAAAGAAACTAGGAATGCAGAATTCATCGAAGAAATCAGCATGAAAAATATGTGTACAGGTCCTGCAGAAAAGAAGCGAAACCCGATTTTGAAGTTCAAAACATGTTAGGACCAGGGTGTCTGTATATAGTACATGGTTTTTTTATTCTTTTCTAGTTAAAATTTCATTGATGAATAATCTGCGTAAACGTCACTGTCAATATTATTTTTGATGATTATTCATTGAAATTTTCAGCGATGACTATTCATTGATATTTTAACAACCGATGATAATTCATAGACATTTTCTTTGACATTGACTCCCCTGCCTAAGAAATCATGTATTAAATTCATCGAAGTTTTCGTACAGAAATGGATCGATGATACATGATAAAAGTGCAATACGGCCTCGATGCATCTATTTCCCCTCTGGGTAAATACTAATTCATACAAAGACTGGTCAAGCAAAACAAAAATCTGCAAAACCTCGCACGAATATGAAATCGACGATGCCTCGACTTACTGACATAACCAAAGGGTTAGCCAGCAATGCTTCGCTCCAATATAAAATCAAGATCAATGAAAGCCCTCAATTTTTTGTTAGAAATTTACTGGAAATTTTGTTTATGTATTAATGCCATGCGAGAAATTCTGAGATCTTCGAAACAAGTATTGTTTTCAGTTGACACTTTGATTTATTTATCTGAAATTCGAACTTAAAGAGGACGTAGTTGCCACTGGCATGTATAATATGACCCGCTGACACCACTTAAATTATTTACATTAACATGGGATCATTTTTCCATAGTTTTCTGTTTTAGATTTAAATACTTTATTTCTATCAACTTGAAGTAATAAGTTCTATACGAAATCCACCATAATTCAGTTGATTTTTCAAATGAATATACAGAACAGAAATAGCTGGCAATACAATATTTGTAGTTCTTTCTCTGTCCGCCATACCTACTTTTAGGGATGGGCTGACAAAAATTTCTTAATTTAATTTAATTTAAAAATCAAGTTTAAGGAATATTTTATGTTATATGAGATAAGTATCTCTCCTCTGATTTCGATGCTAATAAAAAATTCGAACAGGCTGCTTTTACTGTTAAGCAGGCTGAAGAAGATGCTCATGTCTTGATTATCAACACAGCTATTTCCTTCTGTGCTGACAGCATTACTATCATCCAAAACGAACATCTAAGTTCGCAAACCGGGTAGAGTGAAAACTGCTGAAAGAGTGTATTCTGTGAATAGTTTAAAAGTGAAAGAAACAGCCGAAAACATCCTGTTTTTACACACGACATCATCCCTCTTCAACCAAGAAAAAACAATTTTTTTTCTTTATTTTTTCCCGGACGGGAATTGAATTTACAATTTATTTGTGCGCTTTCATCTTTGCTGGTTCATGCCAGCTGAAAGCAAATCGTGGCTTAGTAGGCTAGTGACAAATTGATAAATGCAAGAGGGAAAATCATGTCTCGTTAGCTCAGTGGTAAGAGCAGTCGCCCGGCAAGCGGAAGGTCCAGGTTTCATACCCCGGACGAGGCAGTTGTTTTTCTTCTTGTATTTATTAATTTGATTTAGAATCGTTAAAAATAAAAGTTCTTAAAATTCTTCTCTATCCATAAATTTTTTTTCGCTTGTCCAGAAAAACAAAAGACTCAGTGCTGTCATTGGCAGCTTCAAAGATCAGAATGTCAAACCAGAAGACGCTGGAGCATGCTTTCTCGTTGCTTTGTAATGGTGGCAACATGGAAGAGGAAATCGTCAATAATCGGCAACTTCAACCTAGCAGCTTCTTTACCACCAACAAAGGACGGTATCATGCGTTTGGGATCTACGATCATTCAAGAATACACCAGAGGTAATCCTCGAGAGCAACGATGAAGATGAGACAATGACATTGATGGAAGCCCAGATTCTCAGTGCGAAAAATAGGTTATAGGATAACACTCACGAAGACAATTATAAAGGTTTTAACATCAACCTATCCGGATCATAAAAAAGAAATAAATAATAGAAACATACTCGGGGACATTACGAAATACGAGCCATACTCAACAGCAAAAAAAAACACATTTGGCCTACTGGGACACCACAATTTAAAAAAAGCCCCCATTTACTCTACCTCGTGGTGGTGTGAAAATAAGATGACCTTGAATTTACAAAACTACCATCATTATGTAATGTAATGTAACTATAAATTATTTCTTAAAGACAAACAAAGAGTTGGGCGATTATTTGGAAAAAAGTTTACGCTTCTGCCCGCTGCTGTAACTTGTTAGGCTGCTGTCAGGGTGCGCGCGAGAAGCAGAGCCAAGCTGAAAGCTGGCCAGTGCGAAAGCTCACGCGAGAAAACTGTGCACATACATTTTCATACAAAGTTGCGCGATCGTGTCAAATTGGGAGCAAAGCGGAACTGAAAGCTAAGCTGATGTCAAAGCGCAAAGCGAGAAAGCTGGCTGTGCAGTGTTTTCTCGCGGAAGCAAAGATTGAAGCGCGAATTACAATTACGACTTCGACTTCGGCTTCGACTTTGCTCAAATGGTAAATACATGTCGCAAGATACAATTGCAACTTCGACTTCGACTTCGACTGCGACTTCGACTGAAATTAAACTTTGCTCAAAGTGCAAAGTTGGTGTTCGCTGCGGCCAACTTCAGTTCAATCGCAGAAGTCGGGACTTCTGGTTTGTTCAAGGAGTTGAAGCTTTAATTTAATTACAGCGTCGAATTCGACTTAAAATCAAGTCGCAGTCGACAGATCAGCCGTAATTGTATTTCACGCTTGATTTTTCTTGAAGTTCGCAGTTTTGTGTAGTATACAGGGTGTCCCGTAAGTCGACGTCAAGCCGGAACCGGGTGATAAACCAAATCATAATAGTTATCAGAAATATATTTAAAAAAAATCCAAGTCATGTAATTTTTAAATTATAGACATTTCTTTTGTTTTAGAGAAAATGTACACCCTATGATGGTTCTTAAGCTCCTGTTGCTACAAATCTTTACTTTTTTTCAATTTTATTTTTCTTACGTAATCCCGAATAGTGCCTATGTAACCTGTTGCTTTAAATTCTAAGCCAACTGCTCCAGCTTGGATGAAAATGTCACATTCTGCCGAACCAAGAATAGAAAATTAATACTTCGCCCAACCTTAACTGACTGTATTGAAAAGTAACTTTAAACGTTGACGCATTTAATAAGGATTCTAAAATGGTACAACACTTGCTACATTATTTCTTAGATTACGGGGAAAAAAAAGTTTTTTCAAGCAATCCAGTTTAGAAAAATTTCTTTTTAGCTACTAAAATTGATTCTAGTGTACCCAAAGATTGCCTTAAGAGCGTAACTTTAAGATTCTAGATTGAGTGAGACGGAAAGTCATTCCATGAAGTGAGCCAAATAGTGATGCTAGCGAATCAAATCATCGAGTTTTTACAAATGTTCACCGTCTACTCTCCACAGAGGGCCGACTTCCAAACCAAGTACATGGTGAAGGAAGAAGCACCCTTCCTTATGAGAACGTAGTACTTCAAGCAGCTGAAAAAGACCCAAGTACTTCGGTATGTGCAATCCAGGAAAGCACAGGAGTGCCTAAAAGTATAGCTCACCGAATTTTACAAAAACATAAGCTCCAGAATTACGAAAGTAGTTGAATTTGTCAACAACGGAAGATTTGCCCATCTGATAACCCGATTTTTTTTAAGAAGATGTCGAACATGTATTGCAACTGAAGGAACGCAGTTTCAACATCTTTTGTAAATAATAAATGTTATCATCCAAATAATTGGTGTTTAATTTTAAACTTAAGGAAAATTTGTCCTAAATTTAACAAAAAGTTAGATCTCTAACTTAAAAGCGTCATTATCTGTCTCACTCACACTTCATGTAATGACTCTCCGTTTCACTCAAACTAAAATCTTAAAGTTACGGTCTTACGGCAAGCCTTGGATATACTAGAATCATTTTTAGTAGGTAAAAGAAATTTTCGCGAAACTGGTTTTCTTAAAGAAAAAATTGTTTTTTCGTAATCTAAAAAATAATGTAGCAAGTGTTATACCATTTTAGAATCCTTATTAAATGCGTCAACTTTTAAAGTTACTTGCCAAACTGGCGTAGAACATTTTTTTTTCTGTACAGTCAGTTAAAGTTGGGTGAAGTATTAATTTTCTATTCTTGGTTCGGCAAAATATGACATTTTCTTCTGCTGGAGCAGTTGGCTTAGAATTTAAAGCAACAGGTTACATAAGCACTATTCGGGATTACGTAAGAAGAATAAAATTGAAAAAAAGTAAAGATTTGTAGCAACAGGAGCTAAAACTCAATCACAGGGTGTACATTTACTCGAAAACAAAAGAAATGTCTATAATTTAAAAAATACATGATTTTTTTTATATTTTTCTGGTATAACTATAACTTTTATGATTTGGTCTATCACCCGGTTCCAGCTTGACGTCGACTTACGGGACATAAATAGCCATATACGCGGAAATACTAAATTCACAGTGTACCACATTTAGTTGTGAGATTCGGAAAATAAAATTATAGAGTTGTCCGACGAGGAATATTTTTTTTCGTCAAGGAATATTTTCGTTCCCAAAATATTTGCAATTATTTTTTTTTTCCAAAAAATAACAAAACCTCATTTTCTGCGCATCTATTAAATATTAAAAGAAAAGAAAAGGGGGAATTTCATCACCTATATACATGTAAAATCATAAGCGCGTCTCGTATTCACTCAGAATTCTTCTAGCATTGTTTGTCGCATGAACAAGCTCTGCTTACGAGCTGCGCTCCGCTATCCTCGCGCGCACCTTGACAGGAGCCTTACATATCAAACTGAGAAAAAAAGTATTTATGAACAAAATTTAGGGAATTTAGTCCTCTTCAAATTTATATTTATACATTTTTCTCGTAGGATACACCGTTGAGAAATTATTTTAAGAAAACCAATTCTTTGTACGTTTAATCCAAGATGGCGCAAAGCACAGACCCCTTCCAAGGTCGAAAACTTTGATTTTTCATCGGAGCCCGGAACAATTATCAAAATCGTTTCGATACCATTTTTTTGTAGGGCAAAAATCCCTATTGACCGGACTATATATTATATAACGCCATAATTAGACCGCATTTGAAATATTACTTCAAAAATTGCAAAATAAAGTTCTGCGATTTATACCGAAATGCAATAGATTTGCTTCCCATCAGATGGATTTTGGAGGCATAGAATTGAATGAGTATTAAAAAAAAAAGGACAGTATTAAATATTGATATATAATTCAAAAAAGATAAAGTGACTTCCTTCGTATTTGAATAATCAATTGAACCTGAACAAAAAATTCGTTACTTTATAAAGTTCTCCAAAAATTTAATGATCTTCCCATTGAGCTTAAACGAAAGGCGATATTTAGGGCGGATCCGAATCCAAGTCTTCGTCTTCCTCTTGTTAGTACAGCTAGTGACGTAATACAACAAGCTCAGCTATTATAATAGTTAGACGAAGACGAAGCTAACCTGTCCGAATTCGTGTGCTTAGCTTGCTTGATCTCGATAGCCAGCGTGCAAATAAAACCTCAAAATATGTTGTCTATTTAAAATAGTCAACTCGAACCTTGACTCGATAATTAAGCTAACCAAATGTCTAAACTGTTATACAAAGAAGCAAAACTCCGTGGCATAGACATGGATTTGGATAGAGCTTGACTCGATGTTACGTCACTAGCTGTACTAACAAGACGAAAACGAAGCCGAAGACTTGGATTCGGATCCGCCCTTAGTCGGTTTAAAAAGAGATGTGTACAATACATCAGAATATGTAAAAGAATAAGGAAATATTTATTTTTGGAATGCTTTTAAATGAATTTGTGATAGTAGGAGCATAAAAAAATAATTGAACATGTACGAACTTCTGCGAATCGAAGATTTTGTCATAAAATAATAACGTTATACTATTATTATCATAATCTAGGTATCCAGTCTCAACGATATCAAAATCAGGTATACAGCTTCTTCAAATTCATTAAAATTTTGTTAACTCGGTTTATGTTGCACTTGAATATGAAGTGGTTTTGATTGGTGTATAAATATTATAAAAAACACTAAAAATAATAATATAATGTAATAATTAAAACTTACATTTTAGGAGTATTCTCAACAACGACATTTTCTCCAACTATTATTTCACTATCTTCAATTTCTGATGTTATTTCCATAATTAATTCGTCCACCTTTTTACCAGTTTTCGATTGTCCACTTTTCAATGGTTTATTCGTGGAAGTAGTTGAAGTTGAATTCGGACGATTTACTTCAGGAGATAAATGCGGAAGTTCTTCTAGTTTGAAGTTGAAAAGCCAAGATAAATTCTTATCCTCGAAATCAGAATCAGTTTCTAAATTAGAATTTAGATACATATTATGGCCAATGATCTATATAGGAAAATTCATAACGTTTATGTATGTATATCTTACGTGACGAACTTGAATTCGCTTTCGGCGTAGTCTGAAGTTTTTCCCCAATATTAGAATTATTTGTTGAATTATATCTATGATCTAATTCCAGTAAATCCGAATTTTGCCAGGTCGTATCAAATTGATCGGTACAATAGACTGTTGTCTGAACTGGAGCCAAATTGTTGTCATAACTCAAAAATTCAATATGTTGACAATCGGTATTAAAGCTGTTATTATTTATATTATATTGCACTTCACAACTATCCTCAAAACTGTTACAAATGTTTTGGATATGTCTCTTTTTTGGCTGCTGCATATATGCAGGATTGCACTCAACACCCGATGAGTCAGTACTGCTATCCAATTTACGTTTCAAATAGAAATTATCGCATAAATGCGAATCAATTTGGGAGTTTTGATTCATTGCCGTGTTCACTATCATTTTCACACGACATATAGCGTATAAGAATTGAGATTCTTATTAAAATTGTGAGATATATAATTTCACTAGTACAGACACTATCATCATTTTTATAGAATTCACTATTAATTAAAAACACGCGAAACATATACGACAATTAATATTTTTAATCACTTTCATTTTTCCAAAAAGGATTTTTACTATAGGTTTTATAAATTATAAGGAGAGATTAAGGTGTAACGATTGATTGCACTTTGTTAAAAAGATAGTTATAGACCGATTGCTAGATGCAAACTAAGGTCTATCTGTCTTTATTTCTTGCTAATATAAAAAAAAGTCCTTCGCCCTTTGGCGCAGTCATGCGGAAAACTTTCCTTTCCTCAACAATTTGGCGCTGACGTATGATGTTCAATTGTTTTGGTTGGTCGAGTTTGTCTTCCTTTTTTTTTTTGTTCTTTTTTGGTTTTATTTTGCCTTTAATTTTTGAACACAGGTGCGCAGGATTTTATCGGTTGCTAAGATATTTAAATTTGTTGATGATTCCTGTTCTTTTTGTCTTTTTTTTTTTTTTTTCTTCATATGTAATAGGTATTTCATCAAGGACTTCATATTAAAGTGGTAAAAAGTTGAGATATAAATTTGGTTATATTTTTTTGAGATTTTTAGTATGACGGCGGCTTAAAAATTGGGTGGATAAATCATACAATTGGTTTTGAAATTGAATGAAATTTTTTTTCTAGTAATCTACTGACATACTGAGGGTGTTAACATTTTTACAGGCTAATTTTCATATCTGATAATAGGTCGGGGGGAAATGATGATTAGCCTAATCTATATGTTTCTGACAATAACGGCCTACAATAAGGTAATATTGTCATCCTTAGAAAGTCTTACTTTCTTCACTATCTATTTTATCTACCATGGAGAGCTACACATGTTTGTGTTTATGTACATATATGTAGGAGTACTCAGGCTTCAAATATATATATAGTTGTGAGAATACAAGTGATTAACCTATTTTAATGACTAATTACTGAAATCAATTGATAACTGCCTAACAATGAGCCCGATTAAACATTCATAAACAAACTGTAAGTTTAATTCATAGGTAAGTGGTTAACTGAGTAATTGCAACCGCAGTTAATCGGATAAAAAATTCTATTTCCTATTTCATTTGAATTTCGTCATAAAATGGTGAAAGATAGACACGTTAGAACATATAACAAACAGTAATACGGGTATCATATAAAACTTGTGTACATGAGTGAAGTCAAAGACTCCTAATAATATCTCGAAAGGGTAAGTGATAACGAAGGATGGTAAATACAAAGCCAATGAGATGCAAGCACAAAACAAAAGCAAGTAACAACTGGAAAAAGTATTCGTTGACAAAAACAAGCTGGAGGGGAGGGGGGAGGGGACAGGAAATGATACCCCGAACAGTAGCTCTGGTTTGATTCAAAAACCCTCCAAAAATATTCCCCAAGCCATGTAACAGAAATTCATATCTGTGCGTGCTGGTCCGAGTATCTAAACTGTTTTATACAGATTCTTATGGAAAATTGGCTACACATTGATTTTATATATGCCATAAGGTCCAAACTACTATCCATACAGGAAAATTGTTTTCCAGTAATTTTAAGCTTGGTGGTTCCTTACTTTTCCAAAGGTTACGCTTACAAAATAATAAAATAGTTTTGATTGAAAAGTAACCTTTTTACCTTACCATTTTACGCTTAATAACTCTAAACTGAGTAAGGGTACGTGCACAGCAAGGCGATAAGAGGCCAAAGTTTGTAATGCTCCCTTAAAGCGTACGAATGAAAAATATTCCTCTTTGTAGCTCACACAAACACCTCCTCCTCAAACCAGACGCATGCCAAATATTTGACAAATGCACGCGTTATGTGGGATCGGCTTAAGAAATAAATGTGACGAGACATCTCGAGGAATCACGTTCGAGAATGAATTTTTTCATTTTTTCGAGAGGTGTAGCGCGCTAATTTTGATAGCTGGCATATTCTTATAGGTTTTTTCTTTGATATAATCGAAGAGTTCTTCAATCATTTTCATATACTGGAAGAATCTACATATATGGATGATGTAATTTAGCTTGTT
Organism: Dioctria rufipes; assembly: GCA_963924295.1. Classification (NCBI taxonomy): domain Eukaryota; kingdom Metazoa; phylum Arthropoda; class Insecta; order Diptera; family Asilidae; genus Dioctria; species Dioctria rufipes. The sequence continues at coordinate 43,102,994 of OZ002742.1, forward strand.
ATTTATGGGATTACAAGCAAAAGTGCGGAAAGAGCTAAACAAAAAGTGAATAATTTTATATCGTTAAAAAAAAAACGAGTTTTCAAACAAAACTGAGGCCAAGCCGCATGAAAAAGTAGAAAATAAACTTTTCATCACACACAGAGGTGGACTCAGATTTTTTGATTGGGACATTTCTCTTGAATATTCTCACTCTTCATGAATCAAATCACTTATTACCTCTTATTGATCATACTGAAATATATCAGTGATTTTCAGCGAATAAAATCGGAGTCCACCTTTATGTGTGAAGAAAAGTTTATTTTCTACTTTTTCATGCGGCTTGGCCTCAGTTTTGTTTGAAAACTCGTTTTTTACTTATTTTATTTTCTGCCCTTTTCACGTTAACTAAATTCTTATTACGTGCTGCATGGAGATATTTTAAAACAATTTTATGACGGCTGAAAAGACACTGATTTACCAGTTTTTAAAAAAATTTATTCGAGTAAATTCGAGTAAATATCATTACCGACATTTTAAGTCATGTTTGGTGCCAATCGGAAAATAAAAATTTTTCGAGTATCAAATTGTTGGAGTAGGTACTGCAACGGTTTTCTGAAATTCAAATTATGTTTTAAACAGCGCTTTTTAACTGTATTCCACCTTAATCCCATATAAGATGAATTTTCCCGATTTTCCATGTTTTCCACAGACTTTTCCGGAAAAGTCGGAAAATTCCGGAAATTTTCGGAAAATTTTCCAGAAAAATTGGAAAATTCTGCATTTTTCCTGAAACAGATTTATCACTAATCATATCGATGAAAATTTGTCCTACGATTTTCCCGCTTTTCCGGGTTTTCTATGGAGTTTTCTACAAAAGCAACTTTATGCAACTCATTTCGCTCTATAACTCTGTCTTAGGTTGCAAAACGCTCAAACGCTTCCTTGGTCGGAGAAAACTCCGGAAAAGCGTTTTACATGAATTTTCGTCGATTTTTTCTGCAAGTTTTCACCATTGTCGGAGAGAAAGTAATGATGCTAGTTGATAGGGAACTTTATCCTGCATAATTTAGAAAACTTTTTTACCGGAAAATTTTCCGGAAAAGTCGGAAAATTCCGGAAATTTTTTTCCGAAAAATCAGAAAACTGCATTTTTCCTGAAACGGATTTATCACTAATCAAATTTGTACCAAATTTTCAAATGATTTTTCCCGATTTTCTGGGTTTTCCATGGAAAATTCCTGTGTGCCAAATTTCAGCTCGCTGTGATGACGAAAAGTGGGTCTACGAGAGTGTCGAAAATAGTAAAAAAGAAATATTATATAAATAAATATACATACAGACAAATTCGTGTACGGGTTAAAGGGACGGGCTGGCCTCAAAAAAGAAAATTTAAGGAATATTTGATGCTGTTATGGAGATAAGTTTGACAAACATAAAAAATTTTCTTAAAAATCTGATGACATAATTATTTATACTTTCACTTCGCGATTTACCAAGAAACTGAACGCTTTGTTGTGAACACTACACCTTGAGTTGTATATTCACCGCGCCTCGCTCAACTTCCTAGCACATACCCTAAATGAGTTTGCAGGCAGATTCATTCGATTTCATCCGATCAGCTGAGATTTTTTGTTTGGGGATTGTAAAATTGTAATCATTCAGTTAAGATAAATTTTTTAAATGATTCTATTAACAAGGGTGTTAAACTTAGGACGCAGTGTGTATTCAAATCGGGTTGGGTACAATTGACTGCGAGCTAACGTGTCGCGTATTAAAATCTCGCATTTCCAAAATCTGGCATATAAAAATCTTGAAAATTATTTAAACTATAGAAGACTTCGAATTAGTATGGTTTTTACAAACGATATCACGGAGACGAGCTCCATTCACTTCAGTTTTTTAGCGAAGATAATCTAGTTGAGTATACTTTCTGCAATTGGTACACTTTTTAATATATGTAGTCATTCAATATCAGTTGGTGTGGAACTTATGAAATATCAATACATCCGTTTTGGCTTGTATAAACAAGGGGAGAATTTTTTATTTTTTGGTAAGAAATTTCGTAGACTTAAGATAACACACATTGGTAAAAAAGTACTTGTCAAACAAATGAAAAACAATTTATAGGCAGTTGAGAAATGCTTTATAAATGTTTGTTAAACATCTGATAGGATATTTGTGTGAAAAATGTTTTCCAAATGTTTAATTTTAATCATGTATTCTCCGAGTGACGTGACGTGCATTGCAGCATCTTTCGTCGTACTTACTTCAACGTTTGAGGAGAATTTGCGAAAAAGGAGTTGTTGGAATAGAAAATTTTTAGACAGAAGATTACAGTACAGTGGTCGTGATTTTTTAAATGATTAAATTGACGATCCTTCCGGTTTTCGAAATCTCTTCAAGTTAGAATAGAATCGAGCCAAAAATAAGAAGAAATATAACTGGCGAAATAGTGTAAGTGTATGTACAGACTATCACTTGCTAGATCTAATCACGCATGGTCTATAGATCCAATTATTATTTCAAATACCTATACCACTTCAGAAGCTTGGGACAAAAAAATTTGAGATGATTTCAACTATCGCTGGAACTTACTGCACTGTATTGGTGCGTTGGATGGAAAATATTTAATCATCCAAGCTTCGATAAAATCCAGGAGTGAGTACTTCAATTATGAAGGTGAATTCAGTATTGTTCTTATGGCGCTTGTTGATTTTTTTATGATTATGTTGGATGCAAAGGAGGACATTCGGATGGAAGTGTCGTTAAATTGATCTGTGGCAAGCTCTGGAAACAAATACGCTACATTTACGTACCACAAGAAAAATATTTGCTGGGAAAAACTATAAAAGCCCCCTACGTTATTGTGGTGATGCAGCATTCCTCCTGCACGACTACGTGATGAAACCATATCCCTGGTTTAGTGAGAAAGGTTCAGTGAAGCAAGTATTTAACACTGTTTAAGCTGAGCTCGAAGGATATCAGAGAATTCGTTTGGGATCTTTAGTGCAGTATTTAGAGTACTCCGAAAACTAATTTTACTTTAACCGAATACAGTTACATCTGTCACTTTAGCACATTCATATGCTTAAAAAAATTTCTTAGTTTAAGTAATTCCTCTAACAGTAAGTATGCACGTGCAGCTAGTTTTTATAAAGAAGACTTAACAATAGGGGAGGTTATGTCCACATTCATTATTTATAAACTTGCAAATACCTTGGAGAGCCAAACAAATGAAATACGAAATGGATTCGCTAACTTTTTCGTAAGCGAACAGGGAGGAGGGTAGAGTACCACGGCAAGACAGCAAGTACAGATATTAATACTGATAAAGTACTGAGTAAATAATGAGCCCCGTATTTTACTTACTTCATCCGCAGACACTGATAACTATCACCACTTCCAATTGCTATCAAGGAGTCATTACGCTTTAATTCATCTTTGTAATCTTCACTCGATTTATTCCACAAATTTCGGTGTCTACAATATAATTCTATTAATTTTATTACATTTATCCTGATCCATTTTTCATTCATGATTAAAACTTAATCATTAAAAAATTCCAAAATGAATATTCACTATCCACAGCTGTTGAAAACTGACCGAAAGTGCTGTACAAACTTTAAAAAACATCTAATGTATTCCATTTCATTTGGATTAAATTAAAACTTTTTTAAGAATTTATAACTGTAAAATTTACGTCCATACCTACCCATCAAACATTCCACAAGTGTTTCACAAACGTTTGACAAATGTTTGTCAAACATTTGGGGAATGTTTCTTATGTATGGACGCGCCTTTAGGGTCGTATTCACCAAACCATTTAATTGAAATTAAATTTAATTTCTATTTTAGTACTCCTGTAAGAGAGGGTTAACTTAAAATTAAATTAAAATTTAATTTGTGTTATTTTATGTTATAACAACGAATATATAACTTTAATTTTAATTCAAGTGGGCCCCAGCCCTCTCTAGCGGGAGGTTAATTATAAGCAAAAAAATAATTTTCTTTAGCAATCTTATCTAATTGATTACATAGATCAAAAAATGTACCAATTGCAGAAAATACAATCAACTTGACTATTTTTCAGGTTCCTACCACTTCGCTAAAAAGTTAAAATGAGTGGAAATTCTAACGGTTTCCGAAATATTTAGGTAAGTTTTTATAGATCACACTGTAACTTCTGAACGTCTCTTTTATTGGACTTGCAAGTTCAGATTTAAGCGAATTGATAGATAAAGAATGTAGGTTAGGTTAGGTTAGATTTAGAGTGGCGGACATCGGAAAAATATGTGAACAGCCTCATTTAAACCATCTATGGTCCATTGCGATGCCACTTTATTGAGACTCTACCTGGAAAATATTCCTCAAATTTATAAATGAACCTTACCAGATCTCCCCAACTCATTGTCTGCTAATGCCACCAATTTGCAGAAAAATTAAGTACCAAGAGTGTTCCTCTTAGGCTTAGCAACAATCAGCAGCTGATGAGCACTCTCATTCATACAGCTTCTGCAGAAGTCATTGTAAATATGTACCTTGCATGTGCTCCGAATGTTTGGCAAAAAGATAGTGTCCTGTGATAACTGCAATAAGATTTCACATCGCACATCATTAGCTGCCTCATTTCCTGGTATATCACTGTGGCTAGGCAAGACACCTAGCAGAAAATATCTCTGAGAAATCCACACTGAACAGCTTCATTTCGATCGATGATAGCAGGATAGCATACTTAAGGATTAGTCTAAAAAAAGTACGATAAAGAAACTTTTGTAATGTAAGAGTTATCAAGCCCTGTAGACCATCTTTTAATAAGACCCAAAAAACCGAGCTAGCCTGACAAATTGTGTAATCAATGTGATCTTCAAAGAAATGGTGCGAGTGGAGAATAACACATTTCGTTAAGTCTGAATAGGTAACAGTCTAACAATGTGCGCAATATGTTAGCGTCGTCTGCAATAAAGGACGAAGTAAACTGTCCTATGTCATTTCCAAAGTTTATGTAATCACAGTAGACAGAACATCACTAAATAGAACTTCATATGAAATAAACTTACAATAAATACATTGAAAACAAGCTACATGGTGTTTCAACAGAGCAAAAGTTGGACATTGGCATACAAGTGCAACGAGAATTTATTAAAAGAGCTGACTCAATAAAATATTACTGGGAATTATAATGGATGATAAACTGACTTGGAAACAACACACTAGGTATGTTAAGAAAAAACTACCACTACATGAGGAGAAGACATTTTTTTAATTGCCATACGAAAATACTAATTTACAATGCATTTATACTACCAATAATTACTTACAATATAATTGATGTGACAATGTAGCAACAACTTACTAAACTGAATGCACAGAGTGTTAAACAAAGCAATAAAGTCCATATTTAAATTACATAGAGCTACACCAACACATGTGCTGTATTAATCGACAAATATCCTAAGTTTAAAACAATTAATATACATACGTGGAAAAAGCTAAAATGATATATGTATATAAGATAAGAAATAAAATGATAAAGTCGAACGTTAACTTAATAGATCATGGTGAAACACATACAAACCTATGGCACACGATTACGTCAGCATATACGCGTACCTGACGCTAGAACAGACAGAAAACAAAAGATGTGCCCATATGGGTTACCAGAAAAAATAAAAAATACATAAGAAGTCCACAAGTTCAAGAAATTATCAAAGAACTTTGCACATGAAAATTTTGCAATAGTATCATATGTAAACTGATTAATTATTTAGCAAAGATAGCTTGTGACTATAAAAGAGAATAATTGGAAAATAGAAGTGCTCTTCACAAATCCAGTTGGGCCCTTCGCTGTTTGTGAAGATGTTCAACTAGTTCATATAAGATAAATGAATAGTCAGACTAAAGAAACGGATAGAGTTGTGGAAAAGAAGATAGCTCTGTATATTAGACAAATAGGAAAATAGGCATTGCAACAAAAGGAATTGGAGACCCAAGCATGGAGAATTCAAGAATAAAAATTGTGTAGTTAATTCTGTTAACGGGCTTACTTACTGAAGTCAGTGCAAATGCAGTCAGCCTGCTTACTTGACTCTGCAGACAAAAGTGAACATTGGTCGTGGTTGATTTACCATTTATAAATCAGTATTAGAATGAGATCAAGATAAGGCTATATTGCAAATAGAGAGCATCATTGACTAATGCTTTGAAAATCTTCTCTATACAACATAATGGATGTTTATTATATGTCAAATTTTTTTGCCTTTTATATGTAATGAAATAATCAGAATTTTTTCTCGACTTAGAAGCGAGAAAAGTGAGTGCGTCTTTAGCCGCGTCCGAAAAAGGGCCGAAATCCGTCGATTAAAAATTTTCCGCTAAATTGAGAGCAATTGATATGTGAACTGCATTTAAGTTCTGTTAGTGTACAATTGGGTGCACTTACAAGCTTTCTTTATGTAATCACTCTAATCTTTCTCCTTTCGCAATTACATTTCTTCTTCAAGTGCATTTTTGTAAGCCCACAGAAGGATTCGGGTGCAGAAAATAGAGTTTGAGATTATTATTGACTCATGCTCTGGTATCCATCTAAGGATTAAATTGTTTGCCATTGATAGTAGATCCATGACACTTCTATTTTTCCAACCCAGCTTTGAAGCGAAGCATATGATTTGAGTTGCTTTATCTCGGTTTGACTATCTGTATACCACAGACTGTTTACCCAACTTTGGCGGTCTTCGATAACTACTTCAAAACAGCGCTAAAATTTTCAAGTGTAATGGTATTGTGTGAGTGATTCTTACCAACTATTGAGTCGTTTTTGAAATTTTCATAAAGCTTTTAATATCCGACTAAGTCTACTGATTTTCTGAAGTTATAATAGCGATTTAGATTGCAAAAATTTTACAGTTCAATAGCTCTTTTCCTTCCATGTGCTTCATTTTGCAAACGGCAAAAAAACTCCACTGGCAAATATACATCGGGGCTTATCAAGTAGTATCAATTAGTTGTTTTCCTCTACATTTCTTGACTAAAATATATATTGCCAACTCACATTGAAACATGTAAGGAAAAAATTAGAAAATTTATTATTCTGTCCATAAAAACAAAAATCCACCGATGTGTCACTAAAAGAACATTTTGAACTGGGTTAAGAAGCTTAGTCTAGACTAGATCAAATTTGAAATTGTTAATCGAGTTCAACCAGTAGAGACAGTACGTGATTTTTACGTGAAAATCTAGATTACAACTACAACACAAAAAAGGAAAAGGAAATCCCAATAAAGGGAATCATGGAATCAGAAAGTTACATCAAGCTAATAAAGTCTTATTTAATTAAAATATGTTTATTTCTAAAAAACACCAAAACCTAACAATCAACTACTCAACAAATTTCCAAATTTTTATAGTTCCATCATCACTCGTGGACAAAAGTTGTCCAGGACTTGAAGAATTCCACACCACTGCATTAACATCTTCTGCATGAGCTTTATCTACAGAAGTTACTAAGTTAAAAGTAGGCTCGTTCTTATTCGAATTTTCATCTTCCTTAAAAATTCGTATAGCATCATCTCCACAAGCAGTAGCAATCAGTCCTGAAAATAAGAAAGTTCAAAAATGTTTCTTTGTGCACATAATATGAATTGATTACCTGTTGATTTACACCAAGCAATATCATAAACGCTTCGCGTATGGTATCCTGACAATGTACACACACATTTCCAAACAGTTTCATTATCAGGTGTGGCAACGTTTTCTTCATTCCCTGGATGATATGCTTGCCAAATTTTCACAGTCTTATCATCACTACAGGAAGCTAATCGTTCTCCTGATGGATCAAATGAAATGCTCCACACTGTAGAGTCATGTGAAACTAATGTTGCTGTGCATTCCCAATCATTGTCTATAGAATTCTCTTTGAAGATTTTAATTGTGTTGTCATAGCTAGCAGATGCTAAAATATCTTCTTTCGGATGCCAGATAACCTTTTAAATGTAGAGGACATTGTAATACTGTAAAGTAATTACAATGAAAAAATTAAATGGAAATGAATCAAGTACCTTTTTAACATCTTGTGTGTGAGCATTTAAAACTGCAGCACATTCGAACTCATCTTCACCAGTCACTTCCCAAACCCAAACTGATTTATCTCTACTACAAGTGGCTAAAAGTGTTCCTGATCTTGACCAGCAAACACTTTTCACTTCGTTTTCATGTCCTTCTAATGTTGCATTACATTCAAATTCGCCTAGGGATGAAATTCATTTATTATATTTAGAATTAATTTAAAATTAAGTGTTACACCTTCATGAATAAGAAAAATACACTACAGTTATACCCTACTCTTTTCAGTTTTACACATGTATTCATGCATTAATTAGATGAATTTTAGTTCTTCTTTTAATAGAAAGAGGCACACAAGGTCTAGGCTAAACTGATTGATTGATTGATTGGTAGTCCTATTAAGAACTCCTTAAGCCATAAGAAGAAATTTACAGAACAGAAAAAAGGCTTGCGGTAATATTGTGAATACCAAATATTAGATGGTATGGAAACATCTTCAAGCCTTACAAACATTCCTGATTAGACGGTATATTTGAGCTACTTCTCAAATGAGTATAAATTAATTACTTGGACCATTAAAATAAATTTTAACGCCACTTTCTTTTTTGTTTTTACCTATTAGGACGATATTTTAGCTCACAGGTTCTTCCAGCAAAATATACTGGAGCGTATGGTATAATAGCTCTTCAAAATCATAGCAATATTTGGAATATAAACAAGATTTTTAGACGTTATAATTTCTTTGTTACCTCTGGGGCGAAACGTTGGCCAATAGATAACTTTTGTGTTAATTGCTTCTACGCAGCTGAGATGTAGAATAGAATTGAATAGAAAAATCATTTATTGAAGAACCCCAGCTTAAGCTACGTAACAACGTTAGGTACATCGAGTAAATATTAGATGATTGGCATAATTGGTATGGTACAAAGTTATTTGGCAAACTAACAAAGGAGCAATGAACAGGCTCATTGCGGTAGAATATGATAACAGTAATATAGTTAGATCATGAGAATTGAGAAGCTTCTAGTACTTTTCCTACTATTTATGAAAAGGATACATATAAATAATAGCGTGCCGAGAATTTTTAGCTAACCTTTTGGTTTGTAGTGTAGTGTAGCACATCCTATTTTGAGAGAATCACAGAATCTTTCTAACTATTAACTCAACCGGCTTTACTTTAGGAGCTGTGTGACATTTAGTCGAATGAGTTCAAATTGAGAAAAGTATTTGATTGCTTCGAAGTATTTTACAATATAATTACAGTTCCTACATTAATAGGACAATTAGAGATCATATTGACTATAGGTAGTAGTCGGCATAAGCCAAAAATTTGTTATAAATTGCTTAAATACCTGTAGTTTTGCTCCAAATTGCTGTTGTTGCATCAAAACTACCCGAAGCTAGATATTGCCCGCATGGAGACCAAGCAACATCCCGTATTGTACGTGTATGTCCATCAGATAAAATAGTTTTTGTAATCCAGTTGCTGCCAGTTTGTGACCAAATACGAATCGTCTTGTCTTCGCCACAAGAAGCAAATGCAAAGCCTTTCGGGTGCCAGGCACAGCCCCAAACCCTACCTTTATGTCCTTTCAACGTACTTTGTTCTTCTAACTTTCCCATCTTTATTTTTTATCATGAAAAATTACGAAATTATTCCGCTACCACATAATAATGGAAAACCACAAGAAACTTTCGTGTGAAACGAAAAATGTCAAATGTGCTGTCAATTGTCAAAGTTCTGGCTTCTTCTTCTTCATGAAATTGGTATAAAACCTTAGAAAATATAGCAAACAAATGGTTGAATCGTGTAAAATTCGTGTACTTGAGCGTAATTTGTCAAGAGCAGGAGACTAGGAGACTATACATAGGAGTAAGTGAGATGCTGGAATGAGAAGTTGTCAAAGTTTTGCATAATTGTCAAATGTGCTTTTGTTTTGTGAGATTTAGTCAACTTAAAATTCTTTTGAGAAATTTAATAAAAGTACCGAATCAATTCTTTTCAAAATTATATATCTTTGAACTTTATTTAGTGCAAAGTTTTATAGTGCCTGTTAAAATCTTCATATCAATTAAAAAAACAAAAACGAAGTGTTCGGTCAGTCAGAAAAATTCTTTTCTGTCAAATTTAATAATATGACAGAGATTTTCTTACTTTTCTATAGAGGGTGTCCCGTGTGATACCTGAATGCTATGGATGCGTCATACTCTAGGTATATAGAATACCAGGCGTTCCCGCTACGCATCACGTTCCGCCATTAGTGACAAAATATGGTGAAAATGTTTAGGAAAGCACGGTACAGAGAACTCAATACTCTCTTACGCCACAGAACATGTGCCAAAATTTTAAAAGGAATCTCGTATTCTATATACCTTGGGTCATACTTAGATTGGTAAAAAAATTGAGCGAATGTAGAGGGGGGGGGGGGGCAATTCTAACGATTTACGAGATATCGATACTTTAAAGACCTTTGGGTATGGTTTTATTATAGGTCGACTTCTAACTTTGTTAGATAGATAATCTTTTGACCTTTCCAATGGTCTATTCATTTTTTCCCCAAATCAAATAACTTTGCAATTTCGGATGAACCAGTGCAGTATAACAAAACGCAATTTTATTACCATATCCGAATGCTTCTAAAATAGTGTCGTAAACGTCAACGACAATATTATTCAAATGGATTCAAGTTCATGTGTTATCTGTGACATTTCAAGATAACTTGACAGTTAGTTGAAAGCTTCACTGTTTTTGTGGTTATCGTAATTTTGAGAAACATTCTCACGTGGACGATAGGATGTCTTCATTTTTTATCAAAAACAAACCTAAAACAACACTAAAGCGAAAGGTAAGGATAAACTTATAAATTCTTCAAGTATAACTAAAATTAATACAAATTTAGCATGAAAATAACAAAGTAAATAAAGCGCCAAAGAAAAAGTCTAACGCTAAGGACGATGATGAAATTGACAGTGATGATGCTGAAGATATTGAAGGTAGACACATTCCTGAGGTTTCTGATAATGAAGAAGAAACCGCCCAAGATAAGCGCCTTAGACTAGCAAAAAAATACTTAGAAGAAATTGAAAATGAGGAAAAAAACCGCGCCGAAGACAAAGAATTACATTCTCATGTATCACAGAGATTAAAGGAAGAGTATTTGGATAGTATAGGAAAACTTCGGAGGAATGTAGCTGCATTCTATACTGGATATAAGCAGGACGAAATAAAGGTTCTTAAGAGTAAACTACATAAATTGCCCTTAACCACCGTTGTAATCTCTAACGATAACAAAATTATGTTTAGTGGAAGTAAGACTTCTTTTGTGGTTAAATGGGATTTGGAAACAATGAAACCGGTGGGATCCTTAAATTGTCAGTCTGCTGTTATACAACAGGAAGAGAAAAAAGATACAAAAAGACGGCCACATATTTTAGCTATGAGCTTATCAACAGACATGAAATATCTAGCGATAGCAGAAGGCGGAAAAACTATTCAAATTTGGTGTCCAGAAAGTATGAAACACTTGAAAAATTTTAAGGGACATAGAGATAAAGTTACTTGCCTTGTTTTTCGCAAAGATACCCACGATCTATATTCAGGCAGTAAGGATAGATCGATAAAAATTTGGTCTCTAGATGAAATGGCATATGTCGAGAGTCTGTAAGTAGTTTATCTGCTAATTGGCAAAGAATTTCGCTGAATATTTTTATTTATTTCATAGCTTCGGACATCAAGCGGGTATTACAGGAATTGATGCCTTGTCTAGAGAAAGGGCGATTTCCGCTGGTGGTACCGACTGTAGCGTTAGAATATGGAAAATAACTGAAGAATCGCAATTGATTTATAATGGTCACAGAGGAACGATAGAAAATGTTAAGTTGATAAACGATGAACATTTTGTTTCTGGTGGTGACGATGGGTAATATTCTCCATAAAAACAGCATTGGATCACCAATTACATATTATTTTCGTGTTTTCCAGATCACTTTGCCTTTGGAGTACAATTAAGAAAAAGCCTCTCTGTATATTGCCTGAAGTTCATGGGAAGCAAACAAATGGGGATTCGAACTGGATAACTGCTATTGCCACATTAATAAACACTGACCTTATTGCCTCAGGTAATTTTGGGTTTGAGTTTGCCAATTGGTCGATAGATTTATAATGATTTCCATTTGCGGGTAGGTTCATGTGATGGATTTATCAGGCTATGGCAAATCAGTGAAAATGGGCGGAAGATGCTTGCCTTATTTCAAATTCCAGTTCTGGGTTTCATCAATAGTTTGGCGTTTAATAGTACCGGAACACATTTAATAGCTGGAATTGGTCAAGAACATCGACTAGGTCGGTGGTGGCGGATAAAAGAAGCAAAAAATACCATTCTTATTTTTAAATTGGAGAAAATAGAAAGTTGAATATATTTTTATTGAATTATTTTTTCAAGAATTAACAAGTATTTTGGAAAATCTGGATCGATCGAGGTTTCGTCCTTGTTCCGAACGGAGATGTGATGGTATGAATATTCTACTGATCTAGATCTTTGCTGTCTTTTGGATAGGGATATCATATGCTCCCGGCTATTTACTAAAATTGTCTATGGCAAGCAGGGTATAACGGTTTCATTGTTGATCTTTTAAAATGTTCATCGATATCTCTACTTGATCTCTAACAAGTACTTCGATGGTAAACTTTCGTATTTGCGTTCATTTCTGTTTTTCAGTTCACACAATGTGCAAGAGCGTCATTGCTATCTTTGGTCATTTTCGTAAGTACTGCAGTCGAGAGCATCTATATAATATTTCTTCCAGTGAAAGTATGCAAAATTACTACAGCCAAAAATCTGGTTTCAAGATTTTCACAAAGTGGCTTAGGGTAAAGTGTGGAGAGGGCTATCCACACAACAATCTTGAAAGCTATTTACATTTTACCTCCACGGACAGCGTAGTGGGTAATTGAAAATATGATTTTAATCAAACCATTAACATTTCTGATGAATATATTGCTTTAACACTGTTTATTAGTTATTATGCTAAATGATTTATTTATATAGTTTCGATTTCTCTCCCAGTTGGTGTTTGCTGCTTGACCGAAAGAGAGTGCAATATAAGAATGAGAAAATTTTCTGCAGGTATTTTTATGAACGTAGTCAACCCATATTATGGGGAAAATAACTGCTTACTAATTAATGCCATTGTCCACAAATTTCAACAAATTTGCACTCTTATTAGACTTACTTGACTGCGCCTCAGCGAGGTAATAAAGCCCGAGATACAGTGAGCACAATTTTAAAGAAAGTGTATTGTTGCTCACTGAATTTTTGGATAAAGTTACTACTGTGTTGTTCGAGAGGATCCTTTGAAGAAACTGGGACATATCATATGGTACCAGGAGGAGTTGTTTCCGAGATCTGGTCAAAAATGTCCCGACCTTTGGTCAATTCAGGAATTTCGCTCGATTTTCTTTATGGCCGACGAAGAGTTTGTCGCCCAATCAAAACGTGTAAAAGGACAGTTTAAACAGAGTGCAAGAACTGGACCATACGAACAATGCCGTCATTGTATCAAGTGTCATTATCATATCCACGGTTTGATTTGGCCTGGCACCGATTCGATGCTACCATTGTGTTTCGGTCTAAAGGTTAATTTGTGATGTCTTAAGACTCATTTGAATTTACGTATATTATAAATAATAGAGTTTCCAGTATAGATCCTTGGGTGCCTAATTGGACTTCTATCTGTTCTGAAACTGGTCCTTTAACTTTTGTTCTCTGCAGTCTGTTCATCAAAGTAATCCTCGTACCACTGCAATTCCTTACTTTATCACTTAATACAGCGTCCGCACATATACGATTGACATCGCCATTTCTGTATGGTATAGACTGTGTGGACGCTTGAGAGATAGAAATTTTTAATGGCAAGACACGACACTATAGGAAACAATGATGGGTGGCCATCTCAATGATCATAAATTTGACATTTGCTTACAGTAAAGACGTCAAAGGAGTGCGGTTTGTGTGTATGTTCAAAGCGCTTTTTATTGCATGAATACAAATTTTCTTCGATTCCATTTCTTCAAATAAAAATTCGTTCCATAACTTGCCCACCTCAATAATATTTGACATTTCAAACCCTAAAATCTGAAAATGGCGATGGTGGGCGACAGATATGGAATCTGTAACGCTGTTTAAGTTTCCTCTTGTTACTAGTTTTTTTTTCTTGGATCTCAATTTGATGTGGAATTTCTATCCTTCGTTCACTAACCCCTTCGAGCCAAAAGAGGTACTTTATTACTTTATTTACGCTGATTGCCACTTTTTTCCACTTTATTAATATCTTTAATACTGCTTCATGCCCATCTTCTTTTGCATTCATTTCTATTTTAAAGTTCACTCAATGAAAGTCCTGTTGGTATTTTCAGTTGTATGGTATTTTCAGTTCAACAATCGCCCTGGTTGGATATCAAGTATTCAAGTCGAGTTCTGAGATTACATAAGTACATAGGCATAAATCGTAACTTCCGGAAGATATAAGCCATGAAGTCGGCTATGAAACCGACACATTAAAAGGTCTTAACGGTTACAACCATGCAGAAAGAGCTCACTCTCACTTGTTTTGTACACTCATCATGGAGGAAGAACTAAGATTACATCTTTAAGAGATCCTAAAGCCTAAAACTATCGCTTCCACAGAAAAATGAAGTTAAAACAAATTGCAGGCAAATATGTTTTGTTTCTAAGGGTTGAAAAAAAAATAGCATCTAGAGCAAAACTTTTGGAATGTAGCGTTTAAACAAAATACAAGCTACTTTTATATGAAAAACTCCTGCAGTAAGACAAGGCAAGAAGACTGATGTTCTCCTGCTTATCGGCCCGCTACTCCCTTTTTCAGACTTTGTTCATGTCTTATATATTCCGGGGGTTACGCATAAATTCTTTGTAGCACCGTAAATTGGTATAAACTCATTTTACGAATTTTAGTGCTTATCCGGATGTATTTAGTAAAGCTGTGTATTCATAAAAAAACCAGCTTGTATAAGCCCCCTTCGTTAAATAATTTCAAGTCTTTTTTGGCGAAGATGGAAATCTGCTTCAATACAGGAGAATAAAACGGTTTGGTAATATCTCAGAGCTTTCAAAAATTAAATTCATGCGCATTTTAATTACAAAAGTTTTTATTGTGATAAATTTTTCGATATATGGCACTAAAAAAATGTAATAAAAAAAAAACTTCGCCTTTTTTTTTAAAAAAAAAGAACATTTACGCGTAGCATGTACTTCATAAGGCGTTTGCCAGATTCAGACTAACGTACAAAATAAATTTCTACAAAAAACAAGGAAAAGCTTTCAATACATTTTTGATATTTTGTACTTTTTATACGGAATACTTTGTTAAGCTAGTACTGTAGAGAGGACTAACTATTACATTTCAAGTTCAAAACAGATTTACATAAATAATAAATTTTAGAAAAATCGTAACATCGAATTAACCAAAAATTCTGAGAAATTTAAATAAACTTTAATACTTGGAGACAGTAACAAATTTTTGAATCACAACATTCCAGTAGAATGAGATCAGTAATAGATTGAGGAAATAAAAAAAAATATTATCGTCGGATACGTTTTGCTGGAGGTTCCAAAAAATTCTCCTCATCCGAACTAACGAGTGTTCATGAGGATATTTGCTTTTTTTTTTAAAAATTTTTGGATCACGAAGCCATTTATGTCTAAGTATGGAACCGATGAAGGCCTTTGTTTCGGATCGATTGTCAACATATCTCTGATTAAAGACTTTGCCACTGGACAAACTTTATTCCACGAAGGATGACTGAAATTGAATTCACCTTTCCTGATTTGCTCACTTGCTAGGATTCCGTAATCATCGGAAAATGGCAGTGTGCCACTCAAACTAGAATTAAAATTTGATAAATACAAAAAAAAAAAATATATAAATCTTAGCATACCTTGCGCCATTATAGAATGCTTTTTATTTACCATGTAAACAGGACAACTCCCAAGCTCCAGATGTCAACTTTTTGATTACATGGTCCTCTGTGGTATACGCATTAAGGAATCTTTTCGAACAAATTTACCGAGACCAATATCAGAAATTTGTATTAAGGTTTCTTCGGCCTCGGTCACAAGAAGCACATTATCTGGCCTTATATGTATAATGATGAACTATACCTAAAAAAATTAACCATAACTTTTAATGAGGATCTGGATGCAAAGATATTGTAGAAATGAGTGATAAACCTTTGTTATGCAAGTAACTAACAGCATGGCACATTTGAAAGATAAATAACTTGGAAATATTCTTTGAAATTTGTTCCCAATACCACATAAGTCGAAAGTTAGGCTCAGGTGCAAGTGGTGTCGTAAAATTGGTTTATCACAGGCCAAGAATTTGCAATGAAACACGTACAAAAAAATCTTCTAGTGAAATGTAAATAGAAAGATTGGCAATCCTAACGATCCCGAAAGCGTAATGAGAGTCAACATAATGAAAGCACTGCAACATGTAAG
This sequence comes from Dioctria rufipes, assembly GCA_963924295.1. Classification (NCBI taxonomy): domain Eukaryota; kingdom Metazoa; phylum Arthropoda; class Insecta; order Diptera; family Asilidae; genus Dioctria; species Dioctria rufipes. The sequence goes on from OZ002742.1 coordinate 43,119,553, forward strand.
ATTGCTTTTGGAAACTTTGTGCTTAGACGATTACTTTAATTAACAATTTTGAATAAAGAGCAGTACGTCATAGAATGCATAACATCGTCGATAATCCAGACTCTTTTTATAAGGTCCTCGAATTAATAAAAGGTGGCAATCTACTTTCTAGGATTGTTAAAAATCTTTAACAATCCGAGATTACAATAAAATGTTTTCTTCCGCAGCTGTTATACTATTGTTTTTCGAATAGCATACTCAAAATTATAATCCAGGTACGGTAACAGATCTATATGATATTTAACGGCTGAGGAAAATAAGTCAATCCGATGTAAATTATTGAAATCAGGATTTTTCCACAAAGCGACTTAATTAAAGACGTAAGGCAAGTTAAAAGTTTTGAGTGATCGATGTTATCCCCTTCGAATAATTTTACAGCTACTTGTACTTCAGAAACAACAGTTTTTAAGTAAATTAAATAAAGTTGATTTATTGGGTCTGTATACATTGAGTGTAAAATATCGGCTTTATGACATACTATATCTCTTCTCACGACTCAATTGAATATGTAACGACAATTCTACATATCGGGCTTTCCAATAAGAGGTGTTATTTTAATTAGCCCACTATTTCGGTAGATGTCACTTTTGGAGCTGTTATTTTTTGACATTTGACAAGTAGAAACTACGCCATTAATAAAAATGGAACGATACACGATTCGACAAAGCATTGAAATTATTAAAATTCACTATAAAAATGGTGAAAATGTGGCAGAGATGGTTCGTAAAACTCGAATATTTTTGGGTCGTCGTGAAGCACCTTGTCGGACCGCAATACAGAAATTGGTAGAAAAATTCGAGCTGTCGGGACAAGTTAGTGATGTGAACAGCCGAGAATATTGCTGCTGTAGCCGAAAGTGTTGAAGAAAACCCAGGTTTGTCTATTCCTCGTCGTTCTTTGGAATTAGGCATTCCACAAACGTCATTACACCGTATTTTGCATAAAGATTTGGGTCTTAAGGCTTATAAAGTTCAATTAACACAAGAACTCAAGCCGGTCGATCATCAACAACGTCGAGTCTTTGCTGATTGGGTCCTTGAAATGCATGAAAATGATCCGGAATTCCATCGAAAAATCATCTTGAGTGATGAGTCCCATTTCAACCTCGATGGCTTCGTCAACAAGGAAAATTGTCGCATCTGGGGCTCGGAAAACCCAAGAGTTATTGTTGAAAAGCCTCTCGATACTCAACGTGTGACTGTTTGGTGCGGTTTATGGTCCCGCGGGGTCATTGGACATTACTTTTTCGAAAATGAGGCTGGAGCAACAGTTACGGTGAATGGATTGCGCTATCGACAGATGATTAATGATTTTTTATGGCCGGAATTGGATGGTATTGATCTGGACAACGTTTACTTTCAACAAGACGGCGCTACGTGCCATACAATCAACGAAACCATTGATATTTTACGGGAAAAGTTTCCGGACCGTGTTATCTCTCGAAGAGGTGATCACAATTGGTCACCGAGATCTTGTGACTTAAAACCTTGCGACTTCTTCCTTTGGGGCCACGTGAAAGAGAAGGTCTACGCCAACAGCCCAGCGTCGATTCAAGACCTCAAAGATGGAATTCGTGAGGCTATCGAGGACATAGGGCAGCCACTTTGCGATTTGGTTATGGAAAATTTCATGAAAAGGATATGGTCCTGTAGGCGTGGTCGTGGTGGTCATTTGGCTGATGTTATTTTCCATTATTAACGGCATACCTTCCTCTTTATAATCAAATAAAGATCCGATCATTTATCTCGAAAAATGGAATTTTTCTTTGAATATGAAAATAACACCTCTTATTGGAAAACCCTTTAGTATGTATGCGAGATATAACAGGCTCAATTTACAGCCAACGAGTATCACTATTTTTAAAATCTTAAGTGGCTCTTTTCCACTTTTATGCTCCTTGTTTTATTTCAACCTAACAACTCAATCCAGAATTTGACCTTCGTGGAAAAAATCGCCTTAGATCCAAAATATCCCTTGTGATTCCGATTTCACACATGTTTTGCTACACAAAGTAAGCATGGAATCTTTTCCTCAATACAGAAATCAAAGCTTCGTTCTAGTTTGATGCTTACGGCTTCGCTACTTTTTCCATGTATATATTTAACAACAATAGTACCTTCTAATCTCGTCCATTCATAGCATACAAATATTTGAATATATTACCCGTATATTGTTTGAATTGTTCTAAAAACTGCAAGCTCTGGGTAGAAAGTTGGAAAAGTTCGTAAAAATGCCTGTAACGTAAAAACAGCTTTGGAAAGAAAAAGTGGCTAATAGCTAAAAGTAAAAAAAAATGTAGCCAAATGCTTTAAAAAGTGGCTAAATTGGCAACAATGACAACAAGTAACTAAGTCAAACCTCGTTTCGCAATCATTATATATTTTATACACGAGGCTAAACCTCGTGAGTCACGATGACGCGATACTAGTAACTACTGTTACGGTGATATTTCTGCGCCTCGCGCTTAAGGCGGTGCGCAGGTTATGACCAGTCCACGAGAAGTACAAATGCTCCCGTCCTTGCATTTTCCTACACCGTTGCCGTTATTTGATTTTTTCCCTTTGAGCTTTGATTTTGGCGCCCTATTTGTACGACGCCTGGAGCGACGGCACCATTCGCCATATGTATTATGGGCGTGTATCTTTTTTCCGCTCCGTAGATCGAACAGATTTTTTAGAACGGTCAGAACACTCTGGAAAAAAGATACAAATCGAGAGTGCTCTGAGTGTTCTAGTAGTTTTTTTTTTATATTGGCAACACTTATGATTTGTGAAATATCTATTGATAATACAAAATTCTTTATAAAAATAAATAACTAATAATAATAAAGTTATAAAAATAAATAAGGGGTGAAGCACAGGAAGGAAATATGGAATTAAAAAAGTATTCGCATTTTCAATAGGATTTTGTCGCGCTCTATTGGTATTATTGACGAATTGCTCCAAATGATGCTCAAAGGTTTATCTACGATTAGTTAGAGTACTCTGAACAATAATAAAAATACACGTTCAGAGCGCTCAGAGTACTCTGAAAGTAAATAAAGATACAAGAAATCGGTGTTCAGAGCGCTCGTAGTGCTCTGAACAGAATAAAGATACACGCCCGATGTTTCCATGCAGACTTCTATCTGGATTGAATCAGAATTAGTGTTAGAATGCGGATGGGTGTCTTATCCAACATAAATCCGGCTACTTTGTATGAAATATATTATATGTCAACTCAACTCAAGCCGTTCATGGAAACAGCATCGAGTTAACTCAGCCAGCAAAACTTAACGCTAACTCAATTTAACCATAGATGGCACAAGAACTAGATGTCGCATGGCATACTAGTGCAGAGTATATAGATTGTGAAATGGGTAGTGCATTCTGGAATGGACCATAACATGTTTTAGAGCGTGCCGAAAGCAAATGTTTTTATAATAGCAGTTTTGTATACATTTGATCGACTTCCTCAACACTTCAGATACGAAAAAATATGAATCACTCGACGTATACATCATTTCAAATGTCGTGGTCCATTCCGGAATGGACCATCCAGCCATATAAATTTAGTATACTTTTTTGGTACTGCATGCGACATCTAGTTCTTGTTCTATCTATGATTTAACTCAACTCTGGCTCATGGAAACATATTAATTGTAGGGCCGGCCCTGATAACAATAGTTTTATGCCCATGCTATGGCTTCCGACCATTTACATATTTTAGGTAAAAAACAGTGCGTTGGAGGCTGAGTGGGGATGATAATTTGTGATCCTGTTTCTGCATAAATTGTTGGCAGCAACCAGTTCCATACACCACACTCGGTTTCTTACCACATTTAAAATTTATTCCTACCTACGTCGTAATTTTTCCCATGAAGTGAAGTATCGCATAAAAAAATCTTTCATCACATCGGCAGGTCTCAGAAATTTTTAATCTTGAACTTATTGATCGCAACTGTAAGCACAATCCTAGAAGCACTGTTCTTGTTTCAGGGTTTCTTGAGGTAGAATCAGTAATATAAAGAATAACTTAGATTGGACAAGCTTATTACATATATTTCGTAATATCTAAGACAACAATAAATAATTTTTCGTATATTTACAAAATCACTCCTCATTTAATTGAGCAGAAGAAAATGGCATCGTTTTAGGATCAATAATGCGCGACTGACTATAATAGCACTCTCACTAACATTTCTCTTTTTTTCTTTTTCCCTTTTTTTTTTTTGTGTTAACTCTCTCAAAATCAAAACACAGGATCACAGAGGATTGAGAACCATTGGTAAATGGATGAGAACAAAATTCTTCCTTTAAGCCGAACAATATCATCTCCAACATCTTCTTAACTTTCGGACGTCCGACGTTTCTTCTCCATGCTGATATCAGAATTTTTATACGAATCAAAAATATGAAACAAACTTGAATGTTTTACAGGTGGGAAGATCATATTACTGACCATTTTGAATGGACTAAACTTCTCGGAAGTGACATCGATCAGTTCTCCATCATTTGTGCAACTACATGATCGAGTCATTCGTTCTCTTCTAATACGAAAAGGTGATGTACGTCGCGGTGATATTCTTCTAATACGAGATATACGATCTGGCGATAACAAATTCGTATCGTTTTCGATCATAAATACTGAGGTGCTGTGCTGTGCTAGCAAATCTTTGGTATTAAAATCTTCTTTGGTTGAAATGGTTCCGTTCAATGGATTATAACTTTGGTCACTTGTTTCACTTGATTCGGGTACCATGGAATTTTGCTGTTGCAGAACTATATTAATGCTATCGTAGTCACTAAATGACTCGGACATTGGAAGCTTTTTATTGTATACATCAAATTTGTCTTCATCGGATCTAAGTTCATTTTGTATGTAATTATCGAACTTTATGGTTCGTTGCTTTGGGCTCGAGTCATTCGATGGCAGAAATACATCATCATCAAGTTCATTAAGACTCGAAGAGTAGTTTTTATTATCATAGGACAATTGACGATTAAATTCTGTAGATGGACTCCCTTCAATAACGTATGTCGAAATTTCTCCAGATGCCTGATTGTTATATTTTGAAGTCGAACTATCTTCGACAGTAGTTGAACCTTCTGGTATTCGCCAAATTTCTCGATTCATGTCAGCTGTTACAGATGCAACTGCAGCAACGGTTTGATGAACACTATTTAAACTGCAAGTGATTGCAGATTTTTGTGGAGATTCTTTCAGGTGTTGTTGCTGTCTTAACCAAACTGGAGAATCTGAAAAAGATGAATAATAATAATTTGCTCGTTCGACGATCTTGTGTTAGGATTATGCCATAAAGCAATGTAGAATTCAAGAAACTTACCTATGTACATTCTGCTATGGAGGGACGATCGTTTATCAATAATCGATTGAAGTCTCTGTTGGCTAGCTAAGGAGACACGATATGCAAGATCAGGTTGCGGTTCAACATCAACACCTAAAATCTTTAAAATAAGATTTTTCAAAGCAGCTCGAAAATCCTTTAAGTGATATGCGTAAAGCACTGGATTTACAGCAGAATTGAGATGTGACAAAATGATGCAAAAAAATGTTAGCTTCGGATGAACATAGCAATCTGGACAGAATGCTTTTATACAGTTAATTGTGTACAATGGAATCCAACAAATCATAAAGAACAACACAATTATGGAGAGATTTTGTGTTGCTTTAACATCTCTTTTACGGGCTGCGCCTAAAACGCGCAACATTGTACCACCATGAGTTCGATTTGTGCTTGTTGTTATATGTGCCAAAGATGATCTTCTACTGCTATCACCAATTGGATTCATGGTGACAATTTGACGGACCTATGAAGAACGTAGACTTAATTACTGCATTAGGACATTATGTGTTTTGTGTAGAACGAAAGTACTTACTTGGCGAATTATTACTCGGTAAATGTGAGCATAGAATGCCAATAATAGAAGTGCTGGTGTTATGATAGTGGCAAAGTATAAAAATACCAAATAGTTGTAATCCATGACTTCGACAAATAGGCAAGCTTGATTTTCACCGACTTCTGCATGCCATCCGAATAGTGGTAGGAAACCAACTATTGTACCAGCCAACCAACACATGGAAATTATACCTGAAATTAATGAAAGTATGTTTTTTAGTAAAACTAAATAAATAAAAAATTAGTAAAATAAGGGGAAGTATTTTATCAAGTACGGACCAGATCAGATGGATGAGGGTAATGAATTGTATTTAAAATATTTTACTAATCAAACAAGCCTTCACAATACATATAACCAAACTATAAAGGTCCACTGATTTTTGGCTAACGACCATCCAAGAAGTTGGGTGTTTTTGCGAACTCTGGTAAGGAAAATTGTTCGGAAAGGTTTGCATTTCCGTTAAAAATTACTATAGACGTCGTCGTGAATGTAATGCAAAGATACTACAGTTCCATAATTGAAGCGAAGCTCATTTAATTTGTTTTTGCTGAAAGTTGAAATAACTAGGACTATAGTACACTAACTTGTGCAATAATCGAAATTCTACAGGACGTATTTCCTTGTCGAATAATGTCCAAAACAAGTGATGCCGATTGGAATCCGAGAACAATTCAACAACTCAAGGCCAACATTCGTCATTCGTCACTTTATTTCCATTATAGAGAAATGGACTGCGGTTAAGGATCTTTGCTTCTGGTCTCACTGATTTCAAATGAAATCTCTGATTACAGTGCAGTCTTGATTTCTTCAACTAATAAAAACATGGTATGTTGCAAAAATCGAAAAGGTCGCAAGAATCGAACATAAGGATAATGTACTATTTTTTACTAAAGATGTATCTTATGCACATAAAAATAACTTCCCATATTACTATTAATATTTATTTAAACTTTTAAAGAAGAAAAAATGAGAAAATAAGATGAAAAATTAACATGCTTCAGCCAAAGAAGAAAATGAAAATAAATTTTATTTTTTAAAAAAGTATTCAGATATTTTTGGCTGAATCCTCACATTCAGTCGCTTTGACACAGCTCTTTCACGCATTTGTTGAAGGTGCATCATATCCTCGACTGAAGAATCGTTTTGCGGAACAAAACGCCCATTCCAAACATGTTGTGAAGCACTTAATTGCATCTTCCAGTTTTATTTTTGGTGTATGATGTGTAATTTCAAAAAAAGTTCTTCATCTGTGTCGTCGCTGTCGCCACTTTCAGCGAAAGCATTTTGAGGAAGTTCGTTTTGGAAGTTCTCTGAAATCCATGCGGCGATATCATTTCTGCCAACGTTCTAATTTGGAAACATTTGGTTTAACATTGTTGTTATATCAGATCTTTCCGAAAGAATTTGGATGCGGATTTCAATTAGTGGTATGTTGTCTTCCTCGTCCCAGTTATCAGTTGAGATTTTCAAAAACATTTTCCAACATTTGGCCACAACGATCGGATTCAAATCTTTCCATGCGCTATTGAGGAAACAAATTGCATGTTTTAAATTTAAATTTGTCAGAGAATCGTCATAATTACTGGAACTAATCAAATGACTCAATAAGCTTTTTTTATATGAAAGTTTTGTCAACCTAATAACATTCTGGTCCATAAGTTGCAAGAGCGCTGTGCAATTCGGAGGAAAACACATTATTGTTGTACATAATCCATTTTTTGGGTGACAAGGAGCATTGTCAAGTAAAAGCAAAACTTTTTTTTGGCAAATTTTTGGATTGGAGGTATGACAAAACCTAGAAAAGGAAAAACCTCATATTCTAGGCAATCATCAGTGAAAATTATTAAATTCATACTCACCTCTTTTGCGAAATTATTCTTTAACCAATCGTTAAAAAGAACTAAGGTCATCCAAGCATTTTTATTACCGTTGTACGTAACAGGCAAATCACAAAAGGCTTTAATTTGTGCTCACCGCTAGCATTTCTACATGCCAATAATGTTATTCTCTGTTTTGAAGTTTTTCTTCCTGGTGCAGAAGTTTCACGAAAATGTACCAATGTTTTTTTCGGGGAGAAGTTTCCAAAAAAGGCCAGATTCGTCCGCATTGTAAATTTGATCAGGTCTAAAATCTTTTTCATCCCTCCTTTTCTCAAAGTCCAATAAAAACGGTTGAACAAGTTCAGACGCATTTGAAACTTTCTCGCCGCATGTCGAACTCCATACCGCTTTTTGAAATTTGAGAGCCAACCAGTACTTGCACGGAAATTTTCTGGTCTTTCTTTAATTTTGTTATGCAGATATTTTGCTTTTTCACACAAAATATGACTCGAAATTGGAATGTGAACTGCTCTTTTCTTCAAAAACCATTTATGCAGAGCCTTTTCCAATTCCTTTTCAAATTTCCTTCCATTTGTTTGATCCTGCATACAGTTGCTTTGTTGACACAATACTCTTGGGAAATTATCTTTATAGATGCGCCAGCAGATAACTTCTTAAGAATTTCACTTTTTTCTTGTATAGTGACCCTCTTTTGACGAACAAGTCGAGTTTTAAACGTGATTTTCGGCATTGCTCAATTAACTTTCAATCTTATCAGTCAAAAACAATGAAAGAAATTTTTAACAACTAACCAAAACCGAAAACAATTTAAAGTTTTAAAACTAAATTTGATAACACTGAAATAATTATAGAAAATGCGACTGCGATTGCGAGATGTGTTTTATACCCACTAGGCAGACAAACAAAATCAATTATAATTCATTCGTAATTAAATTTTTCTAAAATCTAGTTACCCAAGATTTTATGAATCAAAATGAAAGTTCTGTCAATTTTTATATGTAATTGACAGCACATTTTTATAATTCAAATTCAAATTTAAAGGTAAAGTTATATTTGAAAATTCACAAAATCTTGGGTAACTAGATTTTTAAAAAATTTAATTACGAATGAATTATAATTGATTTTGTTCGTCTGCCTAGAGCAGGGATGCCCAACCCATAGCTCGCGAGCCACGTGTGGCTCGCGGCAACTTTTGATGTGGCTCATTTTATCAACTCGGGCATAAATGTCTAAAAAATTATTTGCTTTATAAAATACAATTCCGCTGTTAATGGCCATAGCACAGACAAAATAATACCCAGCTATGCAAGGCCCATAGTAAAATGTGATGCCACTCAGTTCATATTAACCGACAAGACAAGATTAACTGACAAGACAAGTCTTGGCTAACTTTAGCGAAGCTCCGAACAATGAAATGAACCGACAAAACTATTTCATTGACAGCAGAGCACAGCAATCGTTTTTCTTTTGCTTATTTTCGTTTGTAAACTGATGTAGAACGCAGTGAGTGTGTAGATTGGATGGATTGATTGGATAGGCTTCATGCCTATGCAATGGATATGAGTTCCTCGTTCCAATATAAAATCAACGTTGCCTCTACGTTGCCACAAATTTTTCTTAGAAATTTACTGGAAATTTTTTCCATAGAATTATTATGCATTATTGGAGGACGATAACGGGTGCTCGAGCCACTAACAATTTTTATGAGCGTAGACTCGTATATGAGCAATAAGCATTCAATGTTTCGGCAGAATTTTTATTCAGTCTGTTGGCCGACTGGAGCTATTTTCAGATACAATGTGTGCCATTGTCGGCCACCAAAAATGCATATAAATTCTAAAAAAAAATATCCAATAAATTTCTAGGAAAAAATCGAGGATTTCTCTACATCAGGTCAGTCAGGAATATTTTCGCTTCACAACGGCATCACCCGAAGTGTTTTTCGTTTGTGCCGATACCGGTTTGTTAAATGTTAATACGTGACGTTGGTCAGTAGCTACGGAGAGGACAGTGAGATAGGTTTCTTGAGTTTGGAATACGTTTATATACAGAACTTTTATTTATCAGAAGTTGTGCATGAACTAACAAGTGGTTTCATCCAGGTGTATTATTCTATTTATGTTAGTCATTATTATATATTAGCAATTACTTTGTAGTTACCCTAATCATGTCGGCACAGGAACCAGAGAAAAAGAAAAAACGTGTATACAACTATAATTTTCATGAAGAATGGGAAGGGAAATATTTTTTTCTGCATCTTAAGAACAAATGTATTTGTCTGATTTGTGGTTCAACAGTTACTGTTGGGAAAAAATGCAACATAGAACGACATTTCACAACAGTTCATAAAAAATATGATACTGAATATCCTCCTAACAGCAATTTAAGAAAATATAAATTGAAAGAAATGAAAACAGCATTAATTGCCCAACAATCTTTGTTTACCAGGCTCGTGAATAAATCAAAAGCTGCTACTATTGCATCGTTTAAAATTGCACATATACTTGCAATGCACAAAAAACCTTTTGAGGATGGTAACATAATTAAAGAATCAATGCTTGCTGCATCAGATATATTATTTCAAGAATTGAAAAATAAGAATGAAATTATGCTAGCTATCCAGGAAGTTCAATTATCCAGAAATTCAGTAACTCGTAGAATAGAAGCAATGTCTGTGAATATCAGAGAGCAATTGAAAGATGATTTACAAAAAAGTGTTTTTCTAAGTTTACAGTGTGATGAATCAACAGATATCTGTAATGTAGCACAAATAAATATTTTTATAAGGATGGTTTTCAACGATTGCACAGCAAAGGAAGATATACTGTCAGTTTTACCATTAAAAGGGAATACACGTGGGTACGACATATACCAAGTTATTAAAAATCATGTTACAGAAATTAATCTTCCGCTTCAACAGATGGCGCACCTGCCATGATTGGTTCTGCTGTTGGCTTCATCAGGTTTTGTAAAAACGATGCAGAGTTTCCAAATTTTTTTCACTACCACTGTATCATACATCAACAGGTATTATGTGCAAAAGTTCTACATTATGAACACGTAATGAGAGTTGTTCTAAAAATTGTCAATTCTATTCGTGCCAGACCACTTCAGTGCAGATTATTCAAAAAACTGACCGATGAACTTGATGCTGAGTATGGAACTTTAATGTTACATTCTGAAATTAGGTGGCTTAGTAAGGGAAAAGTCCTGCAACGATTTTTAGAGCTTCTTCCAGAGATAAAACAGTTTGTAGAGTCTAGAAACGAAAATTATGTAGAACTTACTGATCATAGCTGGTTATGTGATTTAGCCTTTCTTACAGACATAACAACTGAAATGAATATACTCAATCTTGAACTTCAGGGAAAAGGAAAAACTATTATTGAATTAATAGGAAGTATCAACGCATTTAAATCAAAATTAAATTTGTGGATAGCCCAAATAAAGGGATGTAACTTTGGTCATTTTACAAATTTGGAGTACTACGTTAAGAAATATGAGAAAATTGAAACAAATAAATATTTTGAATCTCTCACTGAGCTCAAAAATGATTTTGAAATTAGATTTTCTGATTTTCGTAAAATTGAGCCAATTGCTTCATTCATTTTAAATCCATTTGTTAATACTAATATTTCTGAAATATCACAACAAATTGCAAATATGATAAATAAAAAAGCTACTAATTTAGAGATGGAAATAATAGATTTTCAATCTGATCTACAACTGAAAACAAGAATATCACAAACAGATTTTTGGATACTCGTAGATGAGAAAAAATATCCACTCTTAAAAGAAACTTTTCAAAGGCTACACTCCTGCTTTGGATCAACTTACTTGTGCGAAAGTGGTTTTTCAACAATGAACTTGTTAAAATCAAAGTTGAGATCCAGGATAACTAATGAACATCTGAATGACTGCATGAATTTAGCTATAACATCGTATGTACCAGAGTACAAGAAACTGGCAGAAGAAATGCAGTGTCAGGTTTCACATTAATGTTTTTCTTATATTTAATTTGTAATTGAATTCTTAATAAAGTACGCATTTTCTTTGATATATTAGAATTTTTTGTGCATTACCAATATATATATATTTATTATTATGTGGCTCGCCAAAAAATTTTAAATACTTAATTTGCTCAAGCCAGGTTAAAGGTTGGGCACCACTGGCCTAGAGTATAGGTGATGTCGTATTTCCGTAATTTCAGTTTACTGAATTTCAGAAATTCAGAGTAATGAATTTAAGAAAACCGAAATACACGCAATAAATGGGCCATGTCACAATATTCTGGAATTCAGTTTTGCTGAAAAAAATCAGAGAGAGTTTCCAATTTTTCAGTTTACTGTATTTCAGTTTAATGAGTTTTTTTGAGTTTGCTATTTTCGGTAAAGCTTGTGAATTATTTCCGATTTTTAAGATTTTTGTTGCATTATCAGAATTCAGAAGGTTTTGTGAAAATGTTCTAGACGGAAAAATTCATTCTGGGTATAGAAAAATAGGAGGGTTTGTGAAACGTAAAATGTCAAGATTATATGCGTCTGTTAATCTCTTAAATCTAAAGTTCATTTTTACTAACAATAAAATATTAAATCTTTAGACTAATTTAGAGTTATTAGGGTTTCTACCTCTGCGCCAATGGATAATCTAAAATTCAGTTTTAAGATTCAATAAAACTGTGTCAGACATTCTATACTGAAACTGAATTTCATTTACTCAAACTACTGAAATTACAGAAAATATTACATCAGCCTAATTTGAACAACAGCTCCAATTGACTTATTGGAACTAGATAGTTTCATGGACGAAATTCGCGGGTGGAGCTTCTGTGTATGAATATGTACCATACAATTTGCATTTATAAGGGTTCCTTTTAAAATTTAACAAGAAATCTGTAAATAGTTGTAAAAATCGAGATAAAAAAATTTGTTGTTGCAAAAATCGAATAATAACGAAACGAATGCGAAGGTTGCAAATATCGAGATTTTGCAAAAATCGAGAGTTGCAAAAATCGAGACTGCACTGTATTTTGAAATATTTCTAGGTTGGACTTTTGCCTTGGCGAGGCTTTTGTGAGTTAAAAGCTGTCCACAACTTTAAGGGATATCTTTCACTTATGATTACTTCTGTTGATTGATCTCAATTAAGAGTGCACTAACCAGGTGTAAGTTGGCTTTTTTAATTATTATAAGTTCAGAGGATATCCTATGATGAAAAGCATAGTATGACAGGAAAGATATAGGGAAAGGGTTAAGGGAATATGTGGATAGCGGTCAGATTAGACATTTCTTCAGAGCACTGACCATGCATGAAAAAGGAGTGAAAGGTATTGGACATTACGTCGGCATTCTAGCGAGTCGATATGACAAGCCATTGCCACATCATCAATGAGGTTGAAAGATCGCTTTTGAACAATATCTAATGTAGTTAGTTAAGGCTGTGTGATTTTCATTGGAATGGAATTCTATTTTAGTTTTGATTAATGTAGTATTTGTAGAGGAACGTCAGATTCGGCAGACTGAAATATTTCTTATAACTTTTCAGAATTCCAAGACATTTTGATGCTTCATTGGCAACAAGAGAAGATGGACGGATCAGTCCAATTTAACTTGCCAGATATGTTAATGCGAAAAATACTTGCTTGACACTTGACGAATTCGTTCTGGAGTCCGTTAGAATATCAATGAAATCAAGAATATTGTCCAACAATAAAAATATCGATTTAATTGAAAGTAATGGAGATCAAGTTATTAATGAAAATTAACAAGTAAGACAGACCAAGAGAGAATAGAATTCTGGGGTACCCCGACGGTAATAGTTTGGGATTTGGACGTACCGCCATTTAATATAACCTACATTAAGCAAATAAAAAAGGCTCTATGGGTGCTTCTCCTGAATTCATCAAGCCGCTTTGGTGTATACGGCAGGCAGGAACAAAGCCGTACTGACGATTATACGGTTCCTGCTTATATGAAACGCCTTCTTTTTGCAATGAAATTTCTTTTTTAAAGATTTTTCGTTTGCATAAAGAGTTTTTTCAACTCAATTCTCGAGCTGCAGACTTAGCAGCAAACTGAGTTATATTGACTTATTTCGCTATGAATTTTCATAGCAAAACTCTCTATGAGTGCAAAGTTTATTCTTTCTTAAAGATGTTCTTAAGTTTCTCAGTAATTGCCCATTTTTCTCACAATCGCTTTTCAAAGTAAAGCAGTGATGTTATGTATCCATTTTTATTTTATTTATTTTTTGTATAATTGTGTCAATTATTTGAGGGTTATAGCCATTTATCGAGGCATTGTCTTTGATGTGCTTCAACTCGGTTTTGTAGTCAAAGTCAGTCATCGAAATATTCAGCATACGATGGATCACAGAGTAAAAAGCAGACATCTGAAGTTATAAATCTCTGCGTGCTAGTAGGCTTCATATATATTGAAAAATTCAGCTGATTGTTGACTCTTTTAATTAAAATATCCAGAAAAGGAAGACTTTTAATTTGTTCTACCTCATAAGTAAGTTTAATAGATAGAAATAGAAATAGAAATATTTATTTAAGGATACTGTACACAAGAGTTAATAATCTTTTTTTGTACATTTGATGTAAACGTGCTAGAGATAGAGTTTTTAATGCTAAACAAAAAGAAGAAACATAAAGATAAATTTTTCCTAAATTATAACAAATGAGAAAATTAACTACAACTATGTGGAGATAATGAATATAATTCATTATAACGATAAAGTAATATTATACTATAAAAGTGTTTCAATGTGCCGCTTAAATGCACCGACAGTGCCTGCAGTTTGGATACTCAAGGGCAGGTTATTCCATAGACGGGTAATTTGGACAAGATAAGAACCTTCCATGTAAGATTTATAAAAACGTGGGAGCAGTATATTCCTATTGCGTCGTGATATTGCGAACTGGAAGAATTCTCGTAAGTATCTAGGTCTATCGTAATTAATTAGATTATATAAGAAAACAAAAGCACGTCGCCTCAAATAACGAAACAGTGAACAGCCAAGCACTCGAGATCGAAAAGGCCAAACATGGCCAAACCTGCGAAGTTCATAAACAAATCGGATGCAGTCGTTGAATACTACTTCCATCTTGCGGGTACAACAACTATCCAGTTTAGGAAATACAATACTACCATAAATGAAGTGGGGTAAAATTAAAGTTTTAATTAATCTGATGCGATTTTCAGTAGATAAGATACTCAGAGACTCCGAAGCCCTGCATAAACTTTTCTGATAATGTTGTTAACGAAGTCGCAACACTTCATTTCGCTGTTCAAAATAATACCAAGGGTAGTGGTGACTTTGTTTAGTATAGGCAGCGAAACTTTGTTTAAGACTACTGGTGGTATATCAGAAAAATTAAGTTTTTTATTGTAGAAGTAAATACAGTGTTATCATAATTAGTCTTGTTCAATATCACAACATTGTCGCTTTTATCCGTTTTCAAATAGTAACAGTTCTTTATAATTAAATTTTTTATTAAGATATTAATATTAGGAGAATTACTTTTCTTGCAGGTGTTATTATTGATAATGAGAATGACAGCTCTTCTAACAAATTCTTTCTCACTGTAAGGAGCATATCTGATGGCTGTTTATATGTCCACTATCAACTTCCTTTTTGGAATAGTTATATCAGGAGGGACAAAATTAAGACCTTTATTTAGTATCGACAACTCAGATAAAGTAAAAGATTTATCAGAATAATTCTGAACAAAATCATCTATACAAGTGGCAGAGTTGGTTCTGGATGGAAACGTTATTTAAGTTGATTAAATTTACCTTTTAAGGTGAAATGTTTTTTATCTAGTTTCACATATTTGCAAAAAGGCAGTGTACCGTTATTACTGTAGTAAGGCTCTGCGTGTCATTCCAGTTCGTCCTAAGCACATTATTTTGGACAACAGTTGCTTGAAATCGTGTATATTTAGTTGGTGCTCCACATCGGCAGTTAGCCAGTTTGTATATCTATAAGTCTACAATCCTTTTAGAGACAATCGTAGGTGTCTTCTTATGGATTCTGTTGCTCAGCATATATTCAAAGCTGAACCCCCTGGCTGGCTAGGACTACAGATGCGCAGAATCCAAGTCTTTAGAGTTCGCTGAACTAGGCGCAATCTAATTGGGTTCGATGATTACAGCTTGGCTGTCAATACAGGTTCTGGATTAGGTACGTTATCAGTTGTTTCTAGCAGCCTTACTACGGTATTTTCAGCTAGAATCTCTTCCCATATCTACACTTTTGAACCATCTGTAAAGCATAATTTACCATGGCATTATCCTCTCACTCACTCCTCTATACTTAAGGAATGTTAGATGACAACCTTTTTCAAAGTCAATCGTGGGACAGTGTCAGCTATGGCTGAACCTCCGTATATAGTTCTGGAGATATATATTTAGTATTCTGCCATGATCAAGGTTGCTTGACTCTCTTGATTGATTGAAATAGAGGTTTGGGAATCCGAGGGATCCCCCGAACTTAGGCCAAATCAAGACCCATTGTTCATCTTCTAGATCCGGACACTCCTATAAATTTGAGTATTGATCCCCAGCCTTCCTTGCCGGCAGCGTGTAACTCGCCCAGGAGGTGTGAGAAAAGGAATCTGTAACGTATTCCTGAGAGTACCGGACAGTGACAAAGACAGTGGATAACTATTTCGGACTCCTCTCCGCAACTCCTGTATGTAGGACTATCAACAAATCTCATCTTGTGAAGGTGACTCCTGAGATAGGAGTGCCCAGTGATAATGGACACTAGAGTTCTCAAGGTTGGGTTGTTAAATCCTAGGAGCTTATTCGTTTGTTTTGGGTTTGGTTTACCCCACAGTTCCTTTGTTGTTCTACCCGAGCGGACTTCTAACCAAAGGCGACTGTGTTGGCAGTCAGCCCATCTTGAAATGATTGAGATAAAGTGTTTTGGTGCAATCCCAACTGTAGAGGCTGCATTAAGATGAGCAAGCTCGTCCGCCCTTTCATTCTAGCTAATGTTGCTGTACCCCACCATCCATTGCACTATCACCCTATTATTCCGAGAAATGGTGTTCAGCGTGGTTTTCCATTCCATTAATAGTCTACTCTTTGCAGCTACGTAATTACTATAAAAGTCAAGGGCAGGAGCCGCACCATAATCTCCAGGCAGCTCTCTCTATTTTTGTAAGACTTTTTAGGTGCGTCACACTCTCTAGAGCACTCTATCATCAGTCACGACCTATATTCCTCAGCGCTACCGTATAGATATTGACTTTTCCCACAAGAAATAGACCGATTAATCAATCTTCCTAAGATACTGATTTCCATTGGTTGAGCATATAAATTCAGTCGTGATTCAATAGTGGTCTGAAATACCAAAAGTCGAGCTTATCGAGAATGTTTGACAGGACAAGAGAAAAGGACGAGATAGAAACAAATCTGCATGCGTTAATATCTGGATGTATGTAACTCGTGTTTGTGTATAGGTACACTTGCGGTTGTAAATTAAAAGGATCACAGAAGATGTGAATCGCCTGCAGAACTTGTGGTTGATAATTGTCAGAGCCATTTTATTTTATAGGCATTGTAGAATGTCATCTTTATATTGTTCCTTACAATTTGTGGTATGTTTATTAAAGCCTTTTCGATTTGATTATGTCTGCTTCTAGCTATAGTATACATATGTGCAAGGATAGCATACGACATTCATGACACTTCTATATAAGTAAAATGTTGTAAGAGAAAATTGTTGAAAATCTCCATGAACTATGACCCCATGACCAATAAATATGCAAAAAGCTTCATACATACATAAATGTGGGTAGTATCACCCGCAGTAAGAAGAATAGAACTTTCTTGTCTTGTAAGTTTTCTCTGTTTGTCGCTTTAAGTAACAGAAATCTGAAATTACTCCTCTTTGTTGTCCGATTCTTGATTGAAATATCCCAGGAGGAATGACATAGTTAGAGAAAAAGGATGAAGTAAGGTTTTGAAAATTACGTTCAATAAAATGATATGAAAAGGATCCAACATTAGGCTTAAAGTATTCCTTAGGGAATTAGGAATTTAATTTGGATATTACTTTGGTATGTATGTATGAATGTGTATAAACATTTTTATATCCTTTCATCTCTTATGCAATTTAATATCTTTCAATATTGATGGTAAAATTTCCATTTAATATTTTCCTGGCACTTATAGTCGCCTAGTTCCGTAGTTCATACAACGGGAAAGTTCAATTATATTATTAATGCCATCAGAAATACATAAATTCCTTTGGAGCTCACTTGCCCATAAACTTGTCAGTTGGATTAAGTACATCAGACACAAGTACAACAAGTTTCAAAAGTACATTTAATCACGCTATCGGAAATGAAATGAATTCGCTTCGAATTAGTTTCCGAAATTTATCAGTTCAATAAGTTTTAAATTATTATGTAACTTCAGGATTTCTTTGCATTCGTGAACTGTGTTGAAAAGTACACGTTAATCCCATTTCGATGTTCGAATTATATATAATAATTCAAAATAAGTGACAGGAATGTATGCAATAATATAAACCATAGAGAGGTCCCGGTAACTGTGGAGGTGGGAGGTCGAGCCTCTCTCAGTGTGCTGGTGGAGAGAGGCTACGCGCAAGGTGGTGTGCTTTCTCCAGTATTCCGGTGTATGTTGATTGACTCACTCATCACGGTGCTGAAAAACGTGGAATTCTCATGTGAAGAGTATGCAGATGACATTCCTCTGCTCATTTCCAGGCACAGCATGACTGCTGCCTGTGCCTTCATGCAACGTGGTTTCAACATTGTTGAGGATAGGTGCATCCGCATCATGACATGATAGTTAACCCAAAAAAGACTAGCTTGGTGCTCTTCTCCAGAAGACGTAAGCTTGGGTACTTTGTTCTTCCAAAGCTCTTTGGACACACTCTGCAATTCTCTTCTCATGTCAAGCATATTGGAGTCTACCTCGACTCGAAGCTGACATAGGGATTGCACGTAGAGGAAAAAGTAAATGCAGCTACGAGTGTCTTCGCCGAATACAGCAGAACCTTCGGCTGCACATGGGGCATGAGACCGAGGGTCGTGCACTGGATGTACAGCTCGATCGTTAGACCCATGCTTACATATGCCTCCTGTATATGGTGGCCGAGGACGCTTTTGGGGACTGCGATCCGTAAGCTGGTAGGGATACAAAGGCTCGCCTGCTTGGGTATTACGGGCTCCATGCGAATTACAGTTCCTGCTGCTCTGGAGGTCCTACTCAATCTGCCACTCCTGGATTTAGTCATTCAGGCAGATGCCAAAACGGCTGTGTGCAGGTTGCGTTCATGGGGATGTTGCGGGGACGACTGGACTGGCTCTTCTCATTGCTCTCTGGCGTACGGGCTTGAAAAGCCCTCTGGCCAGTATGCTACGTGAAGCGATGGTACCTGAGCTTCAGTTTGGGCGTCGCTTCTCTCCTTGAAGGGAATCGTGGACTGAGGGAAGTGCCTTACCGAGCCTTCCCCGGTACGCTCTAAAAATTTTCACTGACGGCTCTCTGACTAATGAGGGAGCTGGGGCGGGTGTCTACTTTCCTGAGCCTGATATTGGAATGGAGTACTCACTTGGTAGACACACCACTGTCTTCCACGCTGAAGTCTTTGCATTATCGGTGGCAGCGAAGTTAGACCTTGACATGCAAATCAAGGAGAAGGACATTTCTATCCTCTTGTTTCTGGGGGAATGCAGGACTTCTGTGGATAAGCTGTGCGTACACAACAAGGTGTCCCTTCTGTGGGTTCCTGGTCACATGGGGATCTTTGGGAATGAAAGGGCTGACCTTTTAGCTAGGGCTGGCTCTGTTTCTCCGTTCTTCGGACCGGAACCCGCCGTAGGCGTTGCCACCTCAAGTATCGCCTCTCTCATTAAAGGGGATGTTCGTAGAAAGCATCAGCAGAGACAGACGAACCTGAATACTTGCAGATGTACAAAACTTTTTCTTGATGGGCCCAATGAGAATATCTCCGATTTTCTCATAGGGCTCGAAAGGAAACAATGTTGAACTGTGGTTGGCATCATTATCGGCCACAGCTCAATTCACGCTCATCTAACAAGGATGGGAGTTGTTGACAGCCATGAGTGTCTGTTCTGCCTGTAGGGAGAGCGAGATACAACCGAACACTTTTTGTGTGCGTGTCCGGCCTTCGCCCGGTGCAGGCTGGATACTCTAGGGTCTGCCCTTCTATCTTTGAATAAGCTGAAAACAGGAAGGTTTTGGTGAATGGCCTTCTAGCAGGACAGCACAATGGGCCGCTTTGGCCTCCGTACTTTGGGACAGGGTCACCTGTCCGCTTGCCTAAAAAAACAATCGCCGTAAAACAAAGAATAAAAATTATCTCATACAAAATAGTCCATTTCTTGGAAGCTTGAAGGATGCTGTGGTTGAGTTCGGCGATCAGAAAAACTTTCTGACACTACTATCGTTAAAAAGGATGAAAGGTTCTCTTAAATATTTTCAAATGTAAATTTGAGGGGGAAAGAGTGATTTTAGGGTGAGATAAAGTGTGACACTCCAGGGATTTCATTGGCATTTTCACCCAAATTATTTACCGAACGTACTGTATATAATCTGACAACGCAGACCACATCATCAATTTTCGTTCAAAGTTTTCTGGATTACATATGTATATTAAAAAAAAAAAAAATAACTACACAACTTTAAGGAGTTCCATTTTCACCTTACTACAGCTTCTTTAAAACCCATTGAAGATTAAAATATGAAAAAATCGTGACTGCGCATTTTGAGATATTGAAGGGCAGTCATTGTAGACTTTTGAAAATGCAGGTGAACCGAGCAAGCTGATTTTTGGATATTGTGTAGGGTGGAGGGCTTAGAAAAGCTTAACTTGAAATTGTCGACCAAGATTTCCTGTGAGCTTTCTCCGCCATATTGAAAAAGGGCTAGATTTGGTTTTTTTCCGATAACTCGGCTCTCCGTCATGATACGAAAATTGTGAACATATACTCTTTTGTTGCTTTTTGTACGCTGTACAATTTAGACAATTTAGAAAGTATGAATTTTTCACCCAGCGTTGATTGTTGTTGAGATATGGGACGAGAAAGTAAAAAATTAAGAGACTGTAGAGGAAGTTATTAAAGTACAAAATATAAATAAATAAAAGAATAAAATTATGAATCACACACATGAAATTTATTTGTAAATAATTTTTTTTGTGTTGTAGAAGATGGAAATGAATGGAGGTCCGTTTTTAATATCTATACTCTTCTTCGTTTCGATGGTCCTGGTTCACAGTCTTCCTGCTCGGAACACATATCGAATTGTGGAGATCCTTCAATCACATGAAATGCTTCTTCAATGGTCGAATCATTCTCATCATCGTCGTTGAGTAGGATGTCGAATTTGGTGACGTTGTTGCATGTTTGCCCACTGTAATTGAGGCAAATAATAGAACAAGCAATCGCTGCTTTTCTGCACCCACAGGCAGCTTCATATTTCCCCTTGTACTTGCACGATATGAGCTTTAAAAGTTCAGGAAGCACGGTTTGAGCAGTACTGAGAACTGGTTCAAGTCCATGATTTGTTCGTCGCCAACCACATTCCTGAGGATCCTTGTAAAACCTGAGCCACGTTTGCACCTGCAGATACGTATATCGTACGTCATTTAGAAAAGTGACCCAAATCAAAAAATTCAACTTTTCTGGAGAGCGAAAAAACGAAACACTATATAATTAATTCTAGCTTAAGAGGAGTCAGTACTCAGCAAAAATTTCAGTTTAGATACTAGCGAGCCTGTAGACAATAAAACTTACTATACGTAGGTTTGTGTCCTGAAAGTATAAAAATTCATATAAAATTAGCCTAGACCTAGACCACAAGTCACATTAGAGACATGTAGCATAAAACACAGAAACCCAACATGCGACAATTTAAGACGAAAATAAAAATTTGCAGTTCAAAGAAATTGAAAATTTTTAACGAGAATTAACTCTCCTAAATTTTATTTTGCACATATTGTTAAATATACTATTTTGCTTTATATTTCTAAAACTTTCAACGATAATTGCAATTTCTCTTCGGTGAAATATCGAGAATAAAAAAACAAGTACTATTAGAGTCAAATAATTGAAAAAAGCGCCACTAAAAATGAAAAAAACTCGACGTTATTTGCTAGATCTAGGCTTTATCTCTCTAAAATAGTCACAATCTAAAGAACTGAGAATAACTACTAACAGGAATTTGATTTGAAAAAAATCAATTTTTACCATTTTTTACAAGTTTCCGAGCTAATATCTCCATTCCAATATATTTTTTTTTATTTTTCTCGACGTTATTTACTAGACCTGTTTCTTACCTTTAATTTAACATATAAATAATTATTTTGCTAAAAATAGTTTGCTAGAAATTCGCATTGAAAAATGTATAAAACTTGCAAATCTTGGTACTGACTCCTCTTAACGTAGTAATTGTTTGCTTAAAATAGTTTGAACTCTTAAATTTGTTAGTAAATTTATTTCTGAAGATTTATATAAAAGAATTTTTTAATTTTTGTTATCGTAGTTGACGGGGTTATCTGTTAATCCAGCATGCTCTTAAGTTGTGTCGCTTTTCTTTATTACTAAATAAATATTTTTACGACTTAAAATAATACTGTCAAAATGTCGAAAATACGTTTGTAATGAAGATCGTTACAACTCAACAAGTGACACTGTTCTATGAAGAATACCTCTGGTTTTAAGTAAAAGAAAAGTTACACTATCGCTATCTAGCGGCAAAAAAATCAGATAGAAATATGCCGATTTCACCAAACGATAGAAACAAAGCTTGCGAATCTCATGGTGTAATTAACTCAAAAACGACAAATTTTGAATTAGGTCACTTTTCTGTGTGACTTGCGATATGTTGGCATACTGCGTTTTTCATTGGTGCGAGTAGTGAGAGGTAGTTCAATTTATTTTTAGGGCTATGAGGAATTGTTCTGCTGTGGAAGTAAGAACCTTTGGATCTACTTTTTTTTTTGTTTGAACAACTCCACCGATGCCCGTAGCTTGGGATAGTTTTCAAGAGTGTTGATGAATTTTGATTTGTCAATTCTGAAAAAAAGCCGATGTGGCATCGTAACCGTTAAAAGCATGAAGAAAAAGTATGTTGTCGAGAACCGATTTATCATGCTTCAAAATAGTCGGAGAGTAGAGCTTTGCAGGTGTATTTCCTTTTGCTGGTTTTTGGAACTAGTTATAGGTTTCTTTTGTCCTATGCGAGTTCACTGATTAAAACCAAAAGATCGATGTCTTCACCGACGATTTCAACACAAAATCAATTATTTACTAATAAATTTCAAGCGTGTGATTCATAATTTTATTGTTTTATTTATTTATATTGTACCTACTTTAATAACTTCCTCTACAGTCTCTTAATTTTTTAATTTCTCGTTCGATATCTCAACAACGATCAACGCTAGGTGAAAAATTCATACCACCTAAATTGTATAGCATAAAAAAAGCAACAAAAAAGTATGTAATCATGATTTTCGTATCATGACGGAGAGCCGAGTTATCGCAAAAAAAAAACCAAGTATACTCCTTTTTCAAGATGGCTGAGAAAGCTCATAGGCAATCTTGGTCGACAATTTCAAGTTAAGCTTTTCTAAGCTCCCCCCTACATACACAATATCCAAAAATCAGCTTGCACGGTTCATTTACATTTATGTGCCATTTTTCCGCTATAATTACTGGCCATATGTACTGTATCCTTGAAAACAAATTTTTAGAAAAAGGACCACGATTAATTTTTCTCAGAAACTTCCTTAAATAAAAAACGTTTGTTTGATGGATTCATCATGCGTATATATACTGAGATATAAATTTTTGAAGTTATACCTAGCAAGCCAAATTTGTCACTTTTTTAAATTTAAAAATACCGTATCTCTGTCATATATGGTTCAAAAGAAAAAATCTTTCAGAAAAGTACTACCACAGATAAGTAATACCCACATTTGGAAACCAATGTTAAAAATCTGCATCTTATGAGCCAGCTATGATGTACATATCAGCCAGCCTGAGCTTTTAACAAAGGCAAAATCTCTGAACATTAACCAGCCAGCACACACAATGGGTCTAGCGGTCTAATTTACAACTTTCAGTACGGTACGGTGCATTGCCATAAAAAACTTAAGTTTCGGAATGGTATCCGGCACTTTCTTTCATTGAATTCATTCAACTTTAGTAATATTACATTAAACTGTCATTGAAATTTAATCCATTATTAATATTGAAAATCATAAAAAATATTGAAAAATTCGTGATTCGAAAAGTCATCTTTTTGATATTTCCCAATTTTAAGCGGTTTCATGAAAAATAAACCATCAACATAAATAGACCATTTTAAAGTAAAGATTTCAACGGTTAAAATGACGCCGGATAGAATATTAATAAAATAAGTAAAAAACGAGTTTTCAAAACAAAACTAAGGCCAAGCCGCATGAAAAAGTAGAAAATAAACTTTTCTTCACACACAGAGGTGGAATCAGATTTTTTGATTGGGACATTTCTCTGGAAGATTCTTTCTCTTCATGAATCAAATCACTTATTACCTGTGATTGATCATACTGAAATATATCGGTGATTTTCAGCGAATAAAATCTGAATCCACCTGTGTGTGTGAAGAAAAGTTTATTTTCTACTTTTTCATGCGGCTTGGCCTCAGTTTTGTTTGAAAACTCGTTTTTTACTTATTTTATTTTCTGCCTTTTTCACGTTAACTAAATTGTTATTACGTGCTGCATGGAGATATTTTAAAACAATTTTATGACGGCTGAAAAGACACTGATTTACTGAATTTTCCCGATTTTTCATGTTTTCCACAGACTTTTCCTATTACTATGAAATTTTTTTTAAAAATTTACATGAATTTTCCTCGATTTTTCATGCAAGTTTTCATGATTGTTGAAGAGAAAGTATTGATGCCAGTAGGGCGGAAAAAAAAATGATTCCGCATAGCTTATAAAACTTTTTTGTCGGAAAATTTTGCGGAAAAGTCAGAAAATTCCGGAAATTTTCGGAAAATTTTCCAGAAAAATTTGAAAATTCTGCATTTTTCCTGAAACAGATTTATCATTAATCATACCGATGAAAATTTTTCCGATGATTTTCCCGCTTTTCCGGGTTTTCCATGGAGTTTTAAACAAAAGCAACTTTATGCAACTCATTTCGCTCTCCAACTTTGTCTTAGCTTGCAAAACGCTCAAACGCTTCCTTGGTCGGAAAAACTCCGGAAAAGTGTTATACATGAATTTTCCTCGTTTTTTTCTGCAAGTTTTCACCATTGTCAGAGAGAAAGTAATGATGCCAGTTGATAGGGAACTTGATCCTGGATAATTTAGAAAACTTTTTTACCGGATTTTTTTTTGGAAAAGTCGGAAAATTTGGGAATTTTTTTTCGGAAAAATCGGAAAACTCTGCATTTTTCCTGAAACGGATTTATCACTAATCAAATTTGTAACAAATTTTCAAATGATTTTTCCCGATTTTCCGG
Source organism: Dioctria rufipes (assembly GCA_963924295.1). Lineage (NCBI taxonomy): Eukaryota > Metazoa > Arthropoda > Insecta > Diptera > Asilidae > Dioctria > Dioctria rufipes. The sequence continues at coordinate 43,144,855 of OZ002742.1, forward strand.
GTTTTCCATGGAAATTTCCTGTTCAAATTTTGATATATTCAATTGTCACGCGACATCATGAACCTGTGTGCCAAATTTCAGCACGTTGTGATGACGAAAAGTGGGTCTACGAGAGTGTCGAAAATAGTAAAAAAGAAATATATAGACAGACAAATTCGTGTACGAGTTAAAGGGACGGGTTGGCCTAAAAAAAAAAAAAAAACAAAAACACCATACAGTGTTCCGTGAAAGATTTAGTTTTCTTTTTTTCGAAAAATGTAAATATTTACGCAAATTGAATTATTTTAACGAGAGAATAAAATAAAAAACTGAAAAATCGTTGATTTTCCATTTTCTCAAGAAAATTTGTGGTTATGTTGAAAAATGCCTTGTATGAAAGTTTTAGTTTTTTGTTTATTATCTACAACTTTTGTGAAGGCCGCTATGAGGTAACATTTCGCCAAAAATCGCAAAAAACGCTTTCAATCCCTAAACAGCACTCTTATTTCACAATTTCAAATTTTCACTTTATGTCGCGTTTGATTTTTGTTTTTTCTCTTAATTACAACCTTAACTAAGTTTTCCGCCTGGCTGTTAATAACGTTTTTAAATACGAATAACTTTCGGATTTTTTATTATTATTATTTAGACGGAGTTCGTTATGGTTTTGTTATGAGTAATGTCAATATTTTTAATAACAAAGGCTTGAATAATAAGATGTCACTACTTTTCTAAGTATCGGTTTAACTATACTGTTTCGTTTCAATAGGGAAATGCCGGTATTCGAGCATAAATAAAATATATTAAAAAAAAAAAATGTTTTAATGTTGTAAATAAATTGTAATAAAAAGTAAAAAATAATTTCTTCTTTCTCAGTTACATACACAAAAAAAGTTTCATTGCAAAGTGTTTAAACTTTTAGGGCCGTATTCGCACCAAGCCATGTAATACAAATTTAATTTTAATTTAATTATTACTGAGGGACTGCAATTAAATTTTTGTAGCTATTCACCAACCTTAATAAAATAAACAATTTCGAATTTCAGCTGCCAGATTTGCGAATTTGGCAAGTGTCAGTTGATGAAATTTAAATATTATTTAAAAAGTTAAAGCAAGTTATTTGATGTAATATTTATTCTTTGTTGATGTGCTTATAGAAAAAACAATTTTTTAAATAAAGATGGATAAAACTACATGGCATAAAATTTAGCTTTGAACTTCTACAATTCTTCTGCGGTTTCAGGCATAAGAATATCCTAATCATGAAATGGCCTTTGACACCCTTAGATATATTCTGCTTATGGTAGGTTGAGAAAAGCCAAACAAATCACCTTTATTATTTGGAAATTACTTGTTACATAATATCTAAGGACAATACGTATTTGGTTTTTCACAGAAACAAGATTATTTCCTTTCAAATGAAACTCTGGTTTTCTTTTCAATTTTCCCACCATTTTCATGACAAGATTTTTGGGTAGTCTGAATCTATGCTAGAAGAAATTTATCGTATTTTAAGAACATGTTTTGCCTTTTTCTAATTATTCTTCTCTTCGGCAACAACGGTGTTTAGGTACTGCGATTCTCTAATAACAACATAAACTTTCCATCTGAAGATTAGATTATCATCTCTTGCTGTGGATGGTCTTGCTTCTTCCATAGCAGTAATAATTAAGATTAAAATAATTTGTATTCACTTTTTAATCCATTTGAAACTAAAAACGTTAATTCTATTTACTGATATCGGTTTATTTCTAAACAATTAGTTTTTCAATTTTTCAATCTTTTAACATCGCTATCAAAAATGTGACATTTGACTGCATGATATTTCAATCAGCTGATATCGAAATTAAATTTATTTAAGAGAGGGTATAAGGACTCACTTAAAATTAAATTAAAATAAAATTTTCATTAAATTGGCTCGGTAAGAGTGGTTGGTGAATAGTTTTAATTGAATGTTTTTTTTTTTAATTTTGCTTGGTGAATACGGCCCTTAAAGTCAAACGAGATAATATAATTTTAAAATATTGTTAATACATTCAATTTTAAGATTTAGTTCTAGCATTTGTCATTTTGCAATGAAACTTTTCTTATATTTTTTACTTTTTAGCACAATTTATTTACGAAAGTTATTTATTTTAAAATAATTTTTAGTATTATATTATTTTCTACTTTTTAGAGATTTTATATTCCTAAAAACTCATATAACGGTACATAATATATCTGACATATGCATATTAATTCGCATCTACGTTCTCTTGCGAAAATTGTGGGATAATTCTCTTTTCTCTGTGGTATGTAATTTAGAAGATTATCGCACTTTAATGCAAGTATTTCTATGTCGGAAAAAGTTTACATGAAAAATGTGGAAAAATTTTATTTCACATCCCATATAACGGTTAAACATAGAAAATTCAAATTTTCCCATGAAATATGTAAAAAGTTAAAGCGTTCAAAAGAAAAAATCACCCCCGTTGTACCAACCTGCATACCTTGTGTACACAAACTCGAAAATCACGCATATTGACGATATTTGTGAGAGAAAATTCTTTTATAAAGGTTCTTACAGAAGAAAATAAAGCACTCAGAAAGAGCTTTAATTTGATATCATACGCGGCCCACATCTACCCAAAAACCCACAAAACCGTGAATATTTTTACACCATCGGAAAGCTCCCCATTTACTCATTCTAAATCAGAAAATCTCATGTATATCCATCGACGGTTAGCATATACCATAAAAGTAATTCTAAAATTTCATACTTTCATTCTGAACATGTCCCTTACGCACAAAATTACAATATAAAGTTATTTCGTCATGGGTTAGTAGTAGAGTAGATAAAAGTTATTTAAAAATAGCGTTATTTCGGTGTGGAAAGGATAACAACATACCCGTCAGATATTCACAGACTGTGTTACTATGACTGTACCAGACAAAAATTTGTTTTTATACTTTGTTTTTATCCTGAATTATGCGAATGTGGAATTATCTACCATCCCCGACCTATCCGCGGGCTAACAATTTGTGACAAGAACGCGGTATACCAGTATACCGGGATACGGTATACCGGTATTGCAATCCATTATAAGGGGACCAAAAATGACACACACCTTCTGTGATTATATCGACCGCCATTAAATGAAACTGATTCAGATTTCTTACAGAGGATCATAAATAAAGAGCTAAAAGCCAACATGTTATAAGAGAAACTATTTATCCGCATTTTCCACCTATACAACAACAAAAACTTGGGATAAAACTCTTACAAGGAAAGTCACCCTCACATCTTACAAATTTCCTGCCCGCTTGCGTTGTCCGACGATAATATAGATGCTTAGTTGGATGGTGGTGGGGGTTAAAAGAGGTGTTATGGTTCGAAATGCATAATATCTAAGCTATCATCTGACTCGATCGCGCGAATCCGTACTCCAGGGTTTCACTCTGTGTGTGCATGTGTGTGTGAATACGGTCATATGCATGGGAGAGTGTAACTCTCTATGTCGACGCATTCTCAGGCAGTGCTCAAATATATAGCAAAAAAAGAAATTTTTGTATATAGCAACCCTACAAAGAAGTTTCCAGATTGGTTTCATTTTCGAACTTAAATTTGCGTGAAGCAGTGTCGAAATATATAGTGAAAAACTAAAGTTTTGTATTGCAACACCAAGAAAGGGTTGCCCTATTTGCTCCACTTTTGGACCTGTATTTGCAATTTTTATAAAAACGCGGTGTACAAAATATGACCTCTCCACATCGACGCCTTCTCAGTTAAGTTCCAAGTATATAGTAAAAAAGCAAGGTTTTGTATGGCAACACCAAGAAGGAGTAACCCGATTTAGTCCATGTATGAAATTATTATTTACCATGAAAACATCATTTACCAAACTTGAGTTCTCCACATCGATGTGTTCCCTGGCATTGCCCAAATATATAGTTAAAAACCAAATTTTTGTATGGCAACCCTATGAAGGAGTTGCCCGAGTTGTACCGTTTTTAATTTTTTTTTTTAAAAACGCCGTTTACAAAATTTCAGCTCTTCACGTCGCCGTATAGTGAAAACTTAAAGTTTTGTATGGCAACACCAAGAATGGGTTGCTGATTGCAATTTTTCTTTCCCTAAAATCCTTATTCCGACTATTATGAACATTTAATAAAAAAGTCGGCAGCCTTTCTCTTCATTAAATTTTTATTTATATAGATTGGGTAGCCAGGTATTGTAGATGGTCTAGGTCTAAAACCGTTATTAGTGATTGACCGATAGTACATTCCACATTATAATGACAAATTTCTTTGAAATGAATATTGGTAAAGTTAACTTTTGGTTACCCAATATGATAGTTTTTGAAAATGTTTGTCGGTAGAATTTAGTGAGATAAGTTAGCCAACATAAATTGTCGACACTAGAATTTCTCATTATTAATTCCCACTCATATAAAATCGACCCTATATCAGTGATGGGACTTCCCTGCCAAATTATGCTAGCAAATTTGAGAATAAAGGGTAGCAAAATCGCCAAAAAGGTAGCAAACAGACCACAGAGTACGGATAACACAAAATGTATATATAATTATAAAATGTTATGTTTTATTTTATTATAATTGTGAGAACTTTCTTTTGTTTCTTTATAACAATTCCTTCGAAAAATTTATACAGACTGCAGTACTTAATTAGTTTATTTGACGGTGTAAAAATATTTTCATCTTCTACAAAGAAGTACAGCCGAAACTGTTTCAGTATTCAACCTATTACGTTTTCTTATTTTTTAAGTTATTAAAATCTGAAAATGCTCGTTCAGCAGCAGCCGTATACTGTGGGGAAGAACAAATAAATTAATTATGTAGTTGTAAAGATTCTCGAAAATTGGTTGTTCAAAAAGATTTTTCTGTTTTGATAAATTTAGCCAAATTTTACCAATATCGTTACAATCAACAAGTTGGTCTAGCTTTTCAAAGATTATGTGGAGCCTCCACTCTGAATAAAGTTTTTCAATATCTATTTCCTTTTGAAAAGCAAAGGTTTCAACTAAAGGAAGTATTGAAGTCATTTCGCCTGTTCTAATCTTCCTTGGATCCAAATATTCTAATAGTCTCATTTTCTGATCATTAAGATCGAAAATTTTTTTAATTTGTTAGCACAATTCTATGTAAAATGATAATAGATTATCTTGGATATTACCAATATTTTCACAAGCATTTGAAGATTGCAACTGTGCAAATTTAATTCCAAAAACATTCTTGATTTTTCAAGATGAAATGAACCGTCATTAAATTTGCAGTCAACTGAATGTGTTCTAGCTTTATACAATTTGTTAAAATATTTTTGAAGTTATTTTCAATTAAAGGTCTTAGTTTTGTGTATTACATTTTTTTCAAACTGGAAGGATTTATTGAGGTTAATAATCTCACCTAAAATATAGCACAAAAATAATAAGTACAATTTTTTCTCCGAACTATTCAGACAACCAAGAATTGAATTTGCATCAAAATTATTAGAACTTTCATAATTAAAAAGAGTGAAGTAATGAAGTAAAGCTGACCACTGGGACAAGATTCTTATAATGACTTGCTCTAGCTCCAACCAGCGTATATCGCTTGATTTTAGAATCTTATTTAAATTTAAATTAAAACTATCTTGAAATTCTGCCAATATACTTTGTGTCTTAACACTGTGAGCAAAATGATTATATACGCAAGAAAGGAAGTTTCCATCTTTCCGAGGAATTTTTTTCATAGCAGCCGCAGGACACAAGTGGAGGGAGTGGCAAGTGTATCCAAGATAAAATAAATGTTTATTCTATTTCTTTAAACGTGCTCTAACTGCCGTAACTTCACCTGTCATTACTGATGTGTTGTCAGTACCAAGGCCAATAAAATTTCTTGCTTGCATATCCTTTTTGTTGTAGGTATAAATATAATCTCAACAACAAACAGCAACAATCACCAGAAATCAAAAATAATCTCAAATTCACAACAGAAATGCGTAATTAATTTTTATAGCAATTATCCAATACAGCAGTCAGTATCAGCTCAGCAATTACAATGATCAAACAAAACAAAACGTGTTGCAAAGTGCAAATGCATTTGTAGTGAAATATTCATAATAATCGCCACAACATAAAACACAATTCCTTAAAGGCTGAAAGAAACACTCCAACTTGCTGTAACTCAGTACGTTTACATGAATACTTGTAGTATACTTCAAGTAGATATCAAGTAATCAAAATATCATGTAAACGCGCATTGACTTCAAGTATACTTGAGTCAAGTAAATCACAAAATTTTGTTCGATTTACTGGAAAAAATTCATGTAAACGCAACTTCAGTACTTGAACGTTTTTCATTTGTGTGAATTATGAAAACGGCAAAGAGGAGCAAGAAGAAGATTATTGTTGATAATCCAGGTAGTTAGTGACTTTTATCACTTTTCTCAAGATATTTGTGTATCATCCGCACCTATGTATTGAACCTAATGCAGAGTAGTCAAAGGTAAAATGTCATTTCAAGTTTATTTCAAGAAAATTTCAAGTCAAGTAATTGGAATTAATTCAACCAAAAACCCTATTAGAGTTTGAAGTGGATTTCAAGTCAAGTACTCAAGTATTCATGTAAACGTACTGAATGACACTTTTGGTTTGTCCAGCACAGCAACGTCAAGGCAAATGCATCGGCTTCGGCGCCATTCACACAAACAAGATGCAAACGCATGCAACGTACGTAACGTACGTAATTAGAATCCGCGCGTTCTTTTTCCACTTCCTTTCCTTTCCTCGTATTAGTAGTTTTCTTTAAATGAATAAAAAATCCCAGAAAATCTGAAACATCAACATTCACAGTAGATTTTTTTTTTAAATAATTTTGTTTTTTTTGTTACGATTAATGGGAAAAAGCGAAAAAGTAGTAAATTTGGATTTAAAGTAGCAAGGTAGCAAACATGCTTAAAAGGTAGCAATTTTGCTACAATAGTTGCAAAGTCCCATCACTGAATATAACTGCAACCCGAAAAGACTCTATGGAAGACAGAAAACATTTGTAAGGTTTATAATAAAACATGAAGGCTCAAGCAAAAACGTCAACTGGAAAACACTTGACACAACAATCAACAGAATCCCTAATATGGCAGAAACATATCCAGGCCTTGGGGCTTCCTGGCGGCGTTGTCAAAATTTCCAATATGGCGTTTTTAAATGATGCAACACAAAACCAAGCCAGCAGATAGGCTCAAGGCGTAGACGCAAGGCGCGTTTTTCTCAATGTTGGAAATTTGTCTCTCTCAGGTCTACTTCTGTCAACAGATATACTATCAAAATTATAATGACAGCAACGAGCCCGGTAGTATCATTTTGTTTGCAATTCTATGAGGCAAGCCTTGAAGTAAGCTGGAGGAAGCCTGAGAGGGGCCAGGCTTGAGATTTGCTCGGATGTTTTTCTGCCGACCCCCAAGAGACTGAAGCAGAGTTTTGGATAAGGATAGATAAAACAGAATCAGATGGGAAGCCTATGTGGACATCTTATGCTCCCAAGGTGAGTGAAAAAGGAAAATAAATTATCGATTTGAAGGGCAACTGCCTAAATTAACTCAAATTTCAATTTAAAAGAATGAAAGACAGGTTGACTTAATTCGTGAACAATTTTCAATTTTCACTTTAAGAGTTTATTTAATAAAAAAAAAAAACAATTTTCAGCAGAATTTAGAAACGCTAGGTGCGATAAATTGCGCAAAGTCGCTTTTTCCAAAGACAAAAAAAAAAAAAAAATAGAATAAAAATAAAGCTTCTTTCCTAAGGGAAGATATGACCAGCAGCAATTAAATTATGCAAATTTGTCTGTTACCTCAAGAAAGGAAAAAAAAAACCGAAAACAATTAGTTTTTTTTTTTTATATATATATAAAGAGAAAAGTCCCCTTATTTTTCTACGCATCATCTATAATAAATGAAATACGAAAACTTACCTATAGCAGTTTTGGTGCGAACATTCCTTGAATATGCCATCGGATAAAGTATCGCCCAGTAACGATCCACTGATACAGCTACCAGACAAAATATGGAAATTGTACAAAGTACGACTAGAAGCGATACAGTAAATAAGCAAGCATGAAGATTTGTCGGAAGACCAATAGATGCTAAAATGGCGAATGGTACTCCAAGTAGACCGACAAGGAAATCAGCTATAGCCAATGATACGATATAATAGTTTGTCCTCCGTCTAAGTTTCTTGTCACGCTGAAACACTATGATTACCATAAGATTTCCAATGATAGCAATGACCGCCACAAGTATCTCAAAAATCGTATAAGGAACATTCAGTTCTGTAGAGATGTCCTGCGAAGTCTTAATTTTACGAGATGCTAAGTATCGTTCAAAGGGTAAATTTAAAATATTCTCGGATTCATTATAGAACTGGAAATCAGAGTAGGAGTAGAAACGATACTCTGACATTTTGTAGCACGCACTATCACCACTTTTCTGGTCCACTATTGCTCAGTTTATTTTGTTTTGTTTTGTTTTAGAGATCTGATGTATGTTGAAATTTGACTTTTAACTCGCTCAATTATGTAGACCGACCACTTTCTCACAACATTTTGCACTTTTCTTATACATATATATATTTTTCTTCTTTTGTAAATTTTAATCACGGACTAAGATTTAACTTAATTTCACCTTTTCATACACAACAGCTTAATTGGATTCTTCTATCCGAACACTGGATTTGTTTGATTGATGCTTTTATGTTGTGATGACACTAACTTTGCGATAAATGGAATGGTCAACAATAGCCAAGGGAGAGCCCCCTTGTTTGTAAATCCACCCACTCTGATGGTTGTTTAGCTATGTAGGTACCTATATCGATAACTTGTGAATGAATCCTTTCTCCTAACTCTTTGCATCAATATAGGGTTAGGTTAATGTAGTCTTGCAAATATAGTCCTCACGTTTCATGTATAGTTCTTAGAAGGATAGTGCACAACTAGTTTCCGTGTTGGATGCATTACTGCTGGGTCTGTGTAACCGGGCTGTTTCACTGTATCTTCTTGAGTACTCAATGGAACGACGTCTGATGATGGTGATGATGATGATGATGATGTTGATGATGAGTACATTTCATTAGGCGTCGATGCAAAATGCATTTCACGTACTGCCATCAAATCGGCCATTTATTGCACCAAATGCTAGTCCATCGTCGGTCAAACTGCAAAAGGAAAGAAGATTAATCACTTTGTGTGGCAACTACTGTTTATGTACAACAAAACGACCAGATTCAATATATAGGTACGCTATAATTGCAACATAGGCGACAATGCTTGAAGAATGAATGGAGCGCCATTTGGTTGGCAGTTAAGTCTAAAAAGAATGAAATTATTTATTCAAAACGTGTTCTCAGGTAATATCCGATTTGTCTTTAGGTGATATTTTTTTAGTTTGATGGGTGGTTACGTGACAGAATAAACGTTTCTTTTGATAAAATCTGTTTTGAGAAAGTGTAGAGATGGGGAAGTTTAGATGTTGTGTTGGATCTAGATAAGTATGACATGTTTTTTGTTTCGGTATTCTAACAACAAACGTTTAGCTCCATTAATAAAAGGCAAGTCAAAATATCTCTGTATTTTAAAGTCAGCACCTATGCATAGATAATTGGGTATAGGGATAGGCAGAGCTGGGCAAGTACAAAAGAAAAAGTATTTAAGTACAAGTACAAGTACCGAAGGCCTGAGTACTTCAGCGTAAGTACAAGTACCGCATGTATTAAAAGTACTTGTAACTAAGTACTAAGTCTATAAAAAGTACTGAGTACTTTTTTAGAATCTTTGTCTAGTTAATAGATATTAATAAATAAATACCGTTTGAAAACTATAATATGTATAGTAACCAGTGGCTACTATTTATAGTATTTTATAGTTTTCGGTGCTGCACGTTGTAGAGTAAAATTTTCACCTCTCATTGCTACACTCATAAAAACTATTAGAGGTCCGCTCAAGCACCCATTGTCGCCTCCAATAATGCATAAAAATTCTAAGGAAAAAATGTCCAGTAAAATTCTAAAAAAAAAATTGAGGCCTTCCCTACATCAGGTCGAGGCATCATTGATTTTATATTGGAAAGAGCTATTGCCTGCTTACCCTTGGTTATGTCATCAAGTCTAGGTATCGTCGATTTTATATTCGAGCGAGACGTTACTGGATATTGTTCTACTTACCCAGTCTTGTTTGTATGATATTTGTTTGTCTATTGGTTCTGACGTGACGCGTGAGTGCGGCACATGTTTTGACAGTTTATTGAGTTTTAAAACTAAAAAAAAAGGAGTTGCGCTAGAGATTGTGTTTGCTTTTCTACGAAGTGTTAGATATTTGTAGGTACTTAATAGACTCAGAAATACTTAAGTAAAAATCATGGTGCTTAAATACAAAACTAAGTTTTAAGTACAAGTAAATCGAAGCAAGTACTTATGTTCAAGTACTAAGTAGGGGCATTTCAAGAGTATTGAGTAATAAGTCTTAAGTAACGAAAATGTACTTTAAGTAGTACTTAAGTCTTTTTTTACTTAATTATTGCCTAGCTCTGGGGATAGGGAACAGACTGAGGGCAGAATGACAACAAAAAAAAATGCAAAAAAACGGAGCATTGCACATTTTTTTTTTTTATTTTCCATAGATAAACACAAAACAAAAATAAAAGGAAATGATTCGAAATGTAAAATAATATAATACCTTAATTCTTAAATAGCATCACATAAAAAGTACAAACAAAAATTGTTAACTTTTGTCAAACAAATATTTTTTTGATAATAATGCAACACGAGTTTGTAAAGATTTTGTAACATATAATAATAGATGAAAATAAAGTATTAATTAATTAATAATTGATTTAATAAATAAATGCTGCGTTCCTTTTCTCGTTCAGAATGAATTTTTTCAATCCATGTCGTTTTTTTTTTCTCGGGCCGAACGATTTAGTTTTAATCTCGTCGTCGCCTTTTTCGGACTTAAAATGGTTCTGAATGCACTTTGAAGTTTTCCCAGATTCAAGCAGAACGATTTTAATTTGTATTCGTGAATGCATTATTTATAATTTGACAGAGGTTGTAATACCCAGCAAACAATTTGACGAACATTCGCAACAGCGAAACTTAAGCGACAATACAGTAGCACAATGCCAAACATGAGAGTAAATATGACAGAGCTAAAAATTATTTAAGTTATCGAAGCGATATAAAAGCGAAACAAACACGAATATAAATTCTGTTCGCTTTTATTTATTTTACCCCCTGTCTACACTGGCCATGAAAAATTGCTTACCATATTTTATGGTAATGTCCATCTGGGAAAAAAAATTTGTTGTGGGTAAATTATTTTATAACATTTCATTTTTGGCTGGCCGATGGCGTTATCAAGACCGAAAACGACTAAGATCAAAAGATTTGATTGCATAAAACAATTTGGTGCTCGCCGAGTTAGAAGGGATGGAAATATTAAGAAAACGAATATGCACCTTTATAGTTCCACAAGCACTCCTTTAGTTCGTAAAAATTAATTAATTAAATTAATTCCGCACGCGTTAACTTCATTTCAGCCATTTTGATGATAAACGTCAAATTTATTGCAAGCAATTTTCTTGGCAATATATGGTAGGCAATATGGTATACCATATATTGCATACCATGGATTATTGCTATGACTACACGGTCTACACTGGCAATTCCGTAGCAATAACATATTGTATACCATAATTTATGGCCAGTGTTGACGGGGGGTTACATAAACACGTGCCTGAGCCCTGTTTTGTGTTCGAGCTTTTGAGAATTTTACAGTTTCAAAATTTTCGTTTCTATTTTTCAATTTCAACGTGAACATATAAGAAATTTGTCTTTTTTGTGTTTCAGTTAATTGTAAAAGGTTAGCAATTAAAATTACATTTAATTAACATTAAGGGTAAAATGAGAGGTTACATTTATAGGAGACTGGATTAGATTGGTAGGTACCTACAAGTATAGGTTAATAAATTATATTCATACGCTGATGTAAAAATAATAATAATATATTTATTTGCGGTTATTGTACACAAGAGTTCATATCTTTTCTTGTACGTTAAATAAAGCGGTGCTAGAAAAGTAACTACTTATAATAATAATTAAAAATTTAAATCAAATTCAAGCAAATTCTTATTAAATTACAGAAGAAGTTAAATTCAGTTGAAAATATTGTACTACAGAGACTACTAGAAAATAAAGAAAATAATAGCGTTAAATTATGTATGTATCAATGCATTTCTTAAACGCGCCGACGACAGTTCTAACACTCTGAACATTTAACGAAACATTATTCCATAAACGAGCTGTTTGAACAAGATAAGAACCTTCCATGCAGAACTTATGAAATCGTGGAATTAATATGTTCCTCTTACGTTGTGACATTGTAAATTGAAAAAATTCGCGTAAGTACCCTGGTTTGCTCGAGATAAGTAGAGAATATAAGAAAACCAAAGCTCGCCTTTCAAATACTTAGCTAAGGAGCATCCGAGCAAGCGCGAAAGAAAAGCGAAACGTGATCAAATCTTCACAGCCCAAAAACAAACCGAATAAAGTCGTTGAATGCCACTGTGACTTTCCTGGCACAGATGCTATCCAGCTTGGGAAACACATTTTTGCCATAGGTGAAGTGTGGCAAGACTAAAGCTTTAGATAATTGTAAGCGCATGTTAACAGACCGCAGACCCGATGAAAGTCATAGACATCGAGGCTCTGTATATTATTTTGCTGACCATGGCTTTAATGTAATCATAACATTTCAAGACAACTCCAAGCATTTTAACTTTACTTACAATAGGCAGCGAAACATTATTTAGAGTCACTGGTGGGATTTGAATTAAACCGTTATTGTAAAATTTAACACAATGAGACCTTGCAGGATTTAATTCAGGTGTTAATTGTTTCCAAATCACAATTTATACCTTCAATACAGTCTTCAAAAAGACCGATCGACCGGCTTAAATACATCATCGGAATATAAATGAATCTGTACATCTTGAACTACATCTGGGAGATCATTGATAAATAAGCTGAATAGCAAAGGTCCCAGAATGGAACCTTGAGGCACACCATAAAGTAAAGGCAGTTCAGAGAATGAATTATTATCAATATATACTCATTGGCTGCGGTCTGCCAAAAATCCCTTACCAGAGTAATGGCAGAACTACTAAAATTAAAAGAAGCACCAAGTTTCTTGAGATGGTCCACACTGGCTTTCGAGAAATCCAGAAGTACCAAAACACTGAACTTGTCCGGAAGCAAAGACTTCCTCAAATCACAGGTCACCTTCAGAACTGCAGTCTCACAGCTGTGCAAGCGTCGGAAACCCGATTGACTACCTGCAAGAAAATTATTGGCATCGACAAATTCGACGATCTGCTTATATAATAGCTTTTCTAAGACTTTGGATATGAAACATAATAAACTCAGATGAAAAAAATTGACAGGCCTTCTAATGTAAGCTTGGAGGAAGCAGTAGAAAAGTTTTCTATTGCTTCCTCCTAATGACATGTAATGTTAAAAAGAAATTTGGTGTCCAACGAAAAGCCATGCCATGCCTTCTGAGTAGAGCATCTGCTTGCATCCTGTGTTGTTGCCAATTCCCGCTGAGACCTTATTAATGTTCTCAGGAGGCAGTCTTGAAGTCCTTTGATGAGGTTAAGGTGGAAGCACTGCGGTAATTATTCAAAAAGCTCTTTAAAGCTTTTGAAGAGACACCTTCAAAAAATTCCTTCTTCGAGCTTTTTTAGAGAGCTCTTTTTTCCAGTGGGATTCAGTTGTAAATGTTTATGTATAAGTAACATCTGATTCTACATTTTGAGGGAATTATTTCTGCTCTAAAAATATAAACACAAAAACTTCGGAAAAGTTTGCTATTATCAATTTATTCCAAAACTGATTCTCCCATATAAAAAAGATAATGGGTGTTTTTTAATTTTTTTAGGTTGTCCATTTTCACTTTTGAATTTTTCGCAAAAAGTGATTTTTATTTCTTTCACGTTTTCCTTTCAGTTGCACTGAAGGTAAAAGGTTCGTTTCCTCGAATGAATCTGTGATCGTAACGATTTTTGCGTTCAATCCGGGGCTCTTAGGCCGCTTTTCTAAAAAAAAAAGCAAAATAATATGAATTTTTTGTTTTTAACAAAACTTAATAAACTTAAAAAAATTCTTTTATTATCAATCCACCGTGCAAATATTTACGGGCAGATGTGCGTTGTGTGAGGATTAGTTCTGAGAAGCAAAGGAACCCATCTTTAATAATAAAAAAAACTAGTAAAATTTTTGATCAAAAATTCAAAATTCAAAAATATAAATTTTTATTTGTTACTACAAATTTCTGCTACAGCTCTCCATCTCAACGCACAGAGAAGTACGGGTATTCTCCTTACTTTATGTAACATCCCAAGCACGGAGGTCAATGCGCGTCTTCATTGTACTAACTTGCTAAAAAAAAAGAAAAGTCCTCTCACTGAATCCTTCCTTAACGAAGCGCATCAGGTCCAGGTGATATAAGTTTTTTAGCTTAAAAAATGTGCACAATCGTTCCAACAAAGCTTAGGTATTTTCCCCTAAAATGTAGTGAATATTCCCTAGATTTCCATAGCTCGAAGAGCAGGCTTTAAAGTATTCAGCCTACGCGGGTAAGGGCACAGAAAGCATTGGGTTAACTCAAGCTTTTTCAGGCGGGACATACACTCAGGGCTATGTGCGTGAAACGGTGGCCAATGTCAATCACAGCTCTGCATTGTTTTGTTCAATCAGTGCTAAGCGAAAGTCAGTGAGCTTTCTATTAGGCCCATCAAGCAAAAGTTTTCTACATCTGTAAGTACTCAGGTTCGCCAATTGCTGGCTGATTGTTAGTACAAGCATTCGCCTTGATATGAGATCTAAACATTGAGGTGGCCACGTGAACATCAGGTTCTGATACAAGAGTCGGAGAATTAGAGTCAGACCTATAAAATTAGCAAATCCACACTCTCATTCCCTATAGTTGCCATGTGCTTGCTCAGGTATCCACTATAGACAGACCATAACTATTATGGATACACAGTTTATCTAAAGACGTCATGCAAACATCCAGCAACTTCCAGGACTGTTGGTTGTACTTATCCTTTGTAAAGGAGTCCGATAGAGAAATGATTAGTATTAAACAGGATGATACCCCGGAAGTTCTTACAGTACATAGTTTTCATAATATTCCTCAGATTTGGTTTCGGCGTGCTTCCCGAGAGAACAGTTGTAGAATTCCGAATGTAGTCCTTAAAAAAGCAGGAAAGGCTTCGATTGAAGTGTTTAGATGTTTGGAATGGGGAAAGGTAACTTCTAATGTTGAATGTTCTAATTGATGGGGATACCCAACAGTGTAGTGAAGATGTGTAAGACACTTTAGAACATAGATTTACAATTTTTAATCATAGTAATGACATCATGCATCTTGATAAACCAGTCTGATTATATTTGTTATTCCATGTGTGCAATCACATTACAAATGCAATATAAATTGCTCCATATGTATGTATATGTTAATTCACATAACGATATAGTTTCTTCCATGCGCAACACGGAAACAATTAAATTTCTGAACGGAAAAATCCATATTTGTTGTTTCAATTCGACTAAGAATGTTCGGGTAGGTTCAGGCAGAGAATGATTGTTGTTACCCCTCACAAACAGTTTACGTAGTATTTCCGAAAATTTCCTCAAGGTGCTAATTAATTGGAGCTGTGACACTATCACGAGTAAGTAGTATTTAGCACTTTTACATTAATTTATTGATTTTTACAATAAAATTACATATGAGCAGAAAGATTTTCTTGTATTGTCATATGTTTTTCATGGGCTCTATGTCTATGATTTCAGTGGTCATTACCAAAATTTGTTATGACAATCAATATTTTTATTTTCACTGCAAAGCAAAACATCCGAAGCAGGATGTTTGCAATTTAAATCGACTGGGGTAAATTACAAGAAAAGATATACGCACACATGTTTGTATATGTCGGTATGTAATATCCACGTGTATGTTTCAAATATCATTTCATGAATAATGAAAATCGAGACTGGGAGCTTATTGACTTCTAAATATAAAGTCTAATCAAAGACCTTTTCATCCTTCCAAAACAACCCGGACTAAAAATTTTGAAATGAAAGGATTTGCTGAAATAAGCTGACACAAGCAAAAGCTTGAAAGGATACAAACTATCTAAATGTTAGTAATCCTTTTTTATTTCACTATCAATGCCCGCCTCAATCAAGAACTGTATGGCAAACATATTTTGGATTTAAATAGCGGGTGTTTTCGTGTTTTTGCTTCAGAATCAAGGCTCCGAGCACATCGGAGCTTATTAGCATTAGAAACATCGGATTCCAATATGACATGGCTCTGAAGGTTTGAGTATCATGTTCGTATTCAATGGAGCAATAAACGTCAAACTTCACAAATCGTAAATATACAATATTGATGTATTAATTATGTCAGAAAAAAAAAGATATTTCGGCACAAATCGGAAGTTAATAGTTTACTTTACATGCAAAATTAATATTAAAAGTAATAAGAAAGTATTTTTAAAACTGATTTCAGGTTTACTCTTACGAGTGCATCCATTCTAAGATAAAATTCAACTTGATTAATTCAAAAAAACCCCAAAAATTCGTCCACCGAAGTAAATTTGAATTTTGGAATTTGAGTTTTAGAACACTAAGGTTCCTATTAAAAGGCAACGGCATTGGGTGCTAACTCCCGGTACATAAAGGACCAAACATGAACACTTGTGGCGTCTTGACAATGCCAGCTGTACGGCGTTAATGACCTTGGACAGCCACATTGCATTTGTACGGTTTTCGCTAAGCACATCGAAACCCACTTTGACAACTGGAAGGTGTGTGTGTGTATGTGTGGTGACGTATTCGTTTCAAACCGTGCAGCCGATAGTTGTTAAAACCGCTGTAAGCGCTGTAAAGAAATTTGAAATAAAAAGTACTTTGAAACATTTTGGTTGATGACAGAACGGAGATTAGTTAGGTAGGCGATTAATTTAAAATATTGTAAAAAACAAAAATGTAAATAGTGTTAGAAAGATTTTCATGTCAGAGACATATAAAGAATAATAAAACAAAAAGGAATAGATAATCTTTTCTTTTATAGTTCACAACAATGGGGGATTTAGGATTCTTGTGAGGAGGGGGGCTCAATTATGTTTAAAAAATAGTATATACTGAAAACTGAACAAAAGTTTGAAGACACTTGCCACCACTCGCAAATGTCAAATGCATAAAATTTATCATTTAAAAGATATGAGTCGAATAGATTAGCAAGAACGAAGAAACTTGCTTAAGGTTCTTTGCATACTTGCGTGATATTCAAGTAAATCCCTACTGCTTTTTCAACCAGTACCAGTAATTATACTGGTGAAAAATATTCAGTAAAAGCTCAAATCTCTTTACTGGTACTTGAAAATTACCAGTACCAGTAAATTTATTGGTACTGGCGAATGCCAGTAAATCACCAGTAACCACCAGTAACAACCAGTACGCCAGTAAGTGCCAGTAATAACCAGTAAGCCCCAGTAAACACTTAACCTACCAATAATAAGAATTAAATACCAATTTATCCACCAATCTGATAAATGCATGAATTATTAAAACAGAAGTCTCATTTATATTACACGTTAAGTAGGTATTACTTCACGAAAAGCAATTATTCTTTCTTTATTCTATTTAAAATTACGTTAATCCTTAAGGTCCTAACCGATTTGAATATAATGTGTTAAAATTCTATCGCAGTCTTAATAAAATGACTACACTTAAGCTGCGTATAGGAATGTATGTATATATATGCACCTATATACTATCAACAACATGGACTATCAGCAATTTCGAAAAATTGATACTCATGAAAGTAAGGGAACAATGATATTAGCGGATTATTTATGGGTAACTGACAATATTCTTAAATGATATATTGAGATACTTTTATGTAAAATACAAAACTATTTTTGTTAAATAATATATAATGGATATAAAAATGAGTCTTCTGCTTTAATAATTCATGAATTTATCAGATTCGTGGATAAATTGGTATTTAATTCTTGTTATTGGCAGGTTACTGGTGTTTACTGGGGGTTACTGGTTATTACTGACACTTACTGGCGTACTGGTTGTTACTGGTGATTTACTGGCGTTCATCACTACCAATAAATTTACTGGTACTGGTAATTTTTAAGTACCAGTAAAGAAATTTGAATTTTTACTGAATATTTTTCACCAGTATGAGTACTGGTATTTACTGGTACTCACAATCATACAAGACTGGTTCTTTGCCACTACGAAAAGTCAAAGGATATGTTAGATTTTTCATTTTGTTTTGATTGCAAATGGTGGAAGTGTAAAACTTCCCAATCATCCATTTTATTTACTAAAACTAGGGAAATGTATTTTATTCAAATTCACGAATTATCATAAATTGTATCTTTGTAAAAGACAGAAATTAAAAATTTACGTTTAGACAGAATAGATGCAATACATACTCTGCACGTATGTAATTTCGTCGGCAAGCTAAGAAAGTGTGACTTCTTTTCTTTTTTATATTATTAAGCCAAGCTCAGGATATATCCTATGAACTATGATGCAAAGCATAGCAAGAAGGTGATAAAGAAAAGAATTAGCGAACGAGAGGAGAGTGGTGAGGGTGCCGATGTACGTCACTCTTAAACTTTCGCAGATTGCATGCCAGAGCAAAGACAGAAGATGGTAGACTGTTCCACGTTCCCACAGTTATAGATAAAAAATCATCACGGAATTTTACTCAACGGTCGAAAGTATTTTGAAGGATAAAAGGATGTGCGCGGATTTCAGAGTGAATGTTACATGCAGAAATCAGGGATCAAACTAGATATTTCATTAGAACATTGACTATGCATGTAGAAATATAGGAGCGAAACGCAACCAACATTGCGCCGGTGCACGAGTGAGTCCATATGACAAGTTTTTGCTACATCGGCAATGAGCTGAAAGGCTCTCTTTTGGACAATATCCAATGAAGCTATGGCTCTGCGAGCAGCCCCGGCCTACATATGGAGATTGTATTCCATTTTAGGTCTGATGTAGGACTTGTAGAGGTACATTAGAATCGATGGGCAAAAATATTTATTATTGTCTTGTCATTCATTAATAGCAGCAGTTTTTTGAATGCAAGAAAAATAGTATTGTATTCACTATCTTGTAAGGAAAGATATAACACCCAGTTTTAATTACAATAATGTCGTGTTTTTAAAATAAAAGAATCTACCCGATGCGTCGTCTTGGATTTATGCCTTTTTGCTTCAGCATATAGAAAACTTTTTTCAGGGTTCTCGTATCGAAGTTTGCTGAGCTTGCTTCCCTTTGGACGCTTTGGGACTTATCTCTAGTACTTGCACAATAAGAAGCACTTATTCAGGATTCGAGCTCATTGGTCGTAAATGCTGAACAGATCTGAGTCGGCATAGAGTCGATCCGGTGAGACTAATTGCTTTTCATCAGCAACACAGTGTACACGGACTCCAACCGGCCTGTCATTCCTTGAGGGTCTTAAAGGCTCACATTAGAGCAAATTCGAACCCCAGTCAGTCATATGGACAGTCTGGACTTTGACGGTCGATTGGATCAGAGTGACACGATTTGGTGTCATCGCACAGCAGTACTTGAGATAGACTTGCCTATCACTCTTTTCAGATCTTAGCTGCAGTCGTCGTGACGTCAGTACTCATGGTTTTTCCCTCGAATGTTACACTAGCGTTCAAGACTAGACGCAGCGGCCCGTAACTTCCTCGAACTCATTGTCCCCTGTGAGTCGAAGGTATTCAACCACTACTAACATAAAGATTAAGAGATTCTTCCAGGAGTCAAGTTGTCAGCCTCAGGCGGAGATGTAACATTGATTCTGTTGAGGCATTCATTTGACTTGTCGAACAGATCCCTTAACAAAGCAGTGAAAACTGCAATTTAAATTGGTATAACTAACTATCAAACACTTAATGAAGCGCCCGGAGTCCTGAGAGCTATGACTTCGACAACAAGGCTTCCTCGGTTTGGGGCTTGAGTTGGGAGTTAGCTCTGAAGTAAAAAAGGAAACCCCCAACATAACAAACGAAGATACACTCACGTAGGACCGAAATCGGATATATTCTGGTCTATACAATGATTTATGCAGAGGTTTTTTGGACGACGAATAAATTGCAAATGTAGAAGTAAGTTAGTAATTTCCCAAATTGAGAAAAAAATATCAAAATAAGAGGCCCTAGTTGACTTTTGGGATTAGGTTATCGCATTTCTATTAAATTAACAAATCAGGTCCAGGTAAGGCCTTTGTTAGGATCAGATAATCGAAGGTCTAAGGCATTTTGTAGACACGACGGCAGAGCCGCTGCTAGAATTGCTATATTTCTATATTGTCTTGCTGATCTCGTTGCTGCCTATTATGCATTCGGCTGATTTCCTTCCACATATTTTATAAGCATGACGGCATTGCTTTCGTGTGTGGAAGCAGCCCAATAAGTGTGTCTGATGGTAGCTACTTTGGCAGCCACTAAACCTGAGCCTTAGCCTAGGATAATTGTTATTATGCTATGGTGGAAAACAATAACTTGAGGGCCTTTATAGCCGCCATGCCAACCTGATCTAACCTAGAATAATTGTCACTATGTTGTTGTGGAAGGCACTCGCTTGAGGGCTTTTATTTTGCTTCACCTTTGCCAATTCATTTGCTAATCTGGTATGGGAACATGACAAAATCTAGAAGTATAAAATCCAGAAGGGACAAAATCCTGAAAAAGTGAAAAAATGCCGAAATAAGAAAATTCACAAGTGACAAAATTCAGAAACGTCAAAATACATAAATGTCAAAATCCAGAAATTGTAAAAATTGTTAATAATTATATTCTACAAATATATAAATTATTTGAAATTCACATGAATGAGACAAATTTGCTAAATATATGTACTGGTTATGGTTGGTGCATTTGGATTTGGTGATGGCAGATTTACTTCTGATGGAAACCTGTGTCATCCAGGATGGAGTTCTGATGCAACCCAACTGTACCCAATTTATATTCATATAAAGAAAGGTGTGCTTAAAAAAAATTTTTTTTTTAAAACTTAACAATCGTTAATCACGGACACTTTTAAAGGAGTTCTTGAGCCACACCTTTCTTCATATGCATATAAACGGGGCACAGTTTGGTTGCACCAGTTGTCCTGGATGACACAGGTTTCCATGAGATGTAAATCTACCATCACCAAACAAATTCCAATATTACAACCATAATGAGGAATTCAAACTAAGAGCAATTCCAAAAAAAAAAAGTCTTCTGGATTTTTTTCCGGATTTCTTCTAAATTTGGTCGCTTCTGGATTTTGTCACTTCTAGATTTTGTCACTTCTGCATTTTGTCACTTCTGGATTTTGCCTTTTCTAGATTTTGTCTCTTCTGAATTTTGTGTTTCTGGATATCGTCACTTTCGATTTTGTCTTTCTGGATTTCGTACCCAACCCATCTGGTATTAATTTGTCTTTTGATTATATATTGACAAACGTGGGCAGCAAGTGGAGAAGCTAGGTATAGAAAAAGTACTGGAAATCCTCAGAATCATACTTCATTTTGGGATCTTTTGTAATTTCTATTTTAGAGATATTGTTTTTTTATAATTATAATTTTATGAATAAAATATTGCACATTACAAAAATTATGTTAAATTGACAGCACTAATTCCATATTTATAAATCATCCAATTCCAGGGATTAGAAGGAACCGTTTGCACTTACAATTTGCACGGAATTGAATGAAGATATAGCCTTAAATTGGTATCGGCATCAGGATGAGAAATCAATTGCGAGAGGCAAAGAATTATTCTTAGAATATAAATATATCAGAAAATGTGATAAACGGAAAAGGAATGGCTGGTTTTAGTCAAGCAATTTCTTTCGTGTATATCAATGAAATTTTCAAGATTGTTTATAGGCTAATTATGGGAATAAAAGATACTATGGTAGATAATCAGATTTATGTATATACTACACAATACTTGTACATGGGCACATCAATTAAATGTAAGTTGTCAGAAGAGGAGAAAAAAAAACCTATTAACTTCTTAAGACTTTGTCCCCATAGCAACTTTTCAATTCTAGAATTAGTCTGCAAACGTTTCTGGGGGTTTTATTGCTGAAAGTACATAAAAAAATAACGATGTAATTACGATGTTTAGTCGAATATTCGATTTGTATCAAAATCGTTGCTTTGTGATTGAAAACTCAGTCTAGAAGGGAATTAAAAGGAATTTAGACAAAGCAAGGTAAATATAATTTAATTCCAATTAGGCCTTAATTTGATTTTAATTCCATTAAATAATAATAATGTGTTTTAATGTTTTAAAGCATTCTGAATTGTCCTGCCAAGTAACTTGTTTTATGTAATTCCTTACTATTTACTTTAAAATTTGTGGCGCTATACTAATTACTTGATTTTCCTTAAACCATGTTTCCTAGAGATATGTTCATCTAGACCGGTTGAATTTACATGTATTCATATCCCTGTTTCTAATTACTAATTTTTTCTGCCTAGATTAGATTAGGTTAGAGTGGCGGCTATCAGAAAAACCTGCGATTAGTCACATTTAGACCAGCGATGGACCATTATCTATCCGCCTTACTGGGAAATATTGTTACCTGAAAAATATTGTTTAATTTAGGGAGTGCGTTAAAACCATCCACAAGAGTTCATAAATCTGAAAAGGTCTCCAATTCCTTGCAACGTAAAAGTAGTTTCTAAGCGTATTTCTTCTATGTTTGGCTATAGCCAAGTTCGGATATTTACATAGCAGGTTTTGAACTCTGTTCTCAAACTTTTCCTAGTTCATACAGCTTTTGCATAAGTCATTGTATGACGCTTGCATGCGTTCCTCATCTTTGCAAAGGAGAAAAAGTCCCGTGATAACAGCAATAACATTCCTTACGTTATTACAGTTTATCCTCAGCTGAGTTTCTGTCTTCCTAGGACAACATGTTTTATGTTTTGAAATCACCCATGTGGTTAGTCCTCCCCATCTAAGATTAGTCATTGTACGGGATTATAAATCCAGAATCCTCTTTTCTTATTCTAGGGGCCTATCTATGGATTCTTGCTAATCATAATATACTCTCCTACCTAAATCGCTACCTTGTACTCATAGATTAGAGGAGTAGTACAGAAGTTTTTTTCGCGGTTTATTTTTATGTTTTTTTTTTCCACTATGATTTATTTCTCGTATTTTTATGTTGATTTCATCTTTGCAGATTTTCTTTGGTCCTCGTTAATTTTTGTCCGTTTTCTTCTACACTTCTCCTTCAGATGCCCTCTATTGTACGCCTGTTACACTAAGACAACCATACTATTGATCTTCTCTGTTGGTTTTCAGAATGAAGATATAGGAAAGTAAGGATTGGACGGATTGGGGGATATGGGAGAGTTCAAGATGCTCAGTTCCTACATTATTAGGTCAGTCTGTTGGAGACATTAATTGGGTTACCTGCGAGCCTCGTAGAAATCCAAACGATTTTGACAGATTATCACGATTATCCTTTTGCAGGTAATTTCGCTCACAACTAAAATACTGTGTGACTATACTCTTTCTTGAAAATTTTTCTTTAAGTTCGAAAGTAATTCAAATTCAAGTTAATATGAACATTATATTTCGCCTTGAAATGTGCCTCAAGACTACCTCGTTTCATTGATTTGACAATAAAATATATTAAAATAACTTTTAAAATAAATAACTTTTGTAAATAAAATGCACTAAAAAGTATAAAATAATTTCTTTCTTTCTCAGTGATATAAACAAGAAAAGTTTAATGCAAAATAAGAAATGCTAAAACTCAGATTTAATGTTATTAGTTGGGGTATAATCTGCTGTTAAACAATTATGATTATAGTTATGGATGCCCAAACTTTTAAGATTTCTTATTTTATTAAGATTTTTTTATTTTGCATTAAAGTTTTCTTGTTTATATTACTGAGAAAGAAAAAAAATTATTTTTTTACTTTTTAGTGTATTTTATTTACAAAAGTTATTTATTTTAAAGTTTTTTTAATATATTTTATTTTCTACTTTTTAGTCATACTCTCGAAACGTGACTCTCGAAATTCGACTCTGGAAACTCGACTCTCGAAAGTCAACCCTCGAAACTCGCTCTCGAAAGTCAACTATTGAAAATCCACTCTCGAAAATCAACTCTCGAAAATCGAATCTCAAAAATCAAATCCCGAAAATCGACTATCGAAATTGGTCTCTCGAAAGTCGACTCGTTAAACTCGACTCGTTAAACTCGACTCTCGAAACTCAACTCTCGAAAATCAACTCTCGAAAATCGACTCTCGAAATTAGACTCTGGAAAGTCGACTCTCAAAACTCGACTCTCGAAATTCGACTTTCGAAACTTGACTCTCGACATATATCACACATGTTCCAAATTGGACAGCCCCAAGGGTGGTAGTTACCACCCCACCCCAAAACCCCAACATGTAAGAAAATTTTACCCCATCGTAAAGCTCCATAATCAAAAAACCCCATGTAAATCCATCCACGTTTACTACCCTAAAACTCTTCTGTCAAGAACAGCACTCTCAAAGGGTGGAAGTTACCACCCCTACCTCAAAATCCCCAACACGTAAGAGCATTTTACTCCATCTGAAAGCATTTTACCCATTCTAAATAAAAAAACCGCAAGTAAATTCATTCACGTTTACTACCGTAAAACTTTTTCTTTCATCGCGAACGGCACTCTCAATGGGCGGTAGTTACCATCCCCACCCCGAGACCCCCCAACACGTAAGAAAACTTTATCCCATCGGAAAGCTCCCCATTCACCCATTCTAAATCAAAAAACCCCATGTAAATCCATCCACGTTTACTACCCTAAAACTATTTCATCAAGAACGGTACTCTCAGGCGTTCAGGCGCTCAAACACAAACTTTCATAGAAAGTTATTACAAAGGTGACCATTCATCGTGGACAGCGGCGGGTATGAAACCAAATTTTAAATATTGCTCTGAATACTGATGAATTTTTTTTCTTGCTTACACCACTCATTTCACAATAAGCATTTCACGCCATTCAGAACAAATAGCCGGCGGTCAAGTATAATAGCTCTAACACGTCTAACAATCGACTGAAAGTCCCCATACGGTTGATTTAAACTCTAGACGAGTCCATTTTCGAATTGCCCCCCTGTGGCGCGTGGACCCTACGTTGGGGCACACTGATCTAGAGTATTCTAAGAATTGTTCTAAGACCATTAAATACACTTTATGGTTTCATTGTTTGCTTTCATTAAAAGCAAAATATAAGGAATCGTAGTAAAAACCAATAATATAATTATAACATTTACATAATTTATTAGCTGTTACTAAATGTCAGTAATTAATTGATTAAATTACGCGTCATTGGTTGAGGGGGGTCAAAAGAAAAATTTACATGACAACTTAACTCCGGAGAATTGGTACTTTCCAGCTAGATAAAGTCGTCCTTTCATATCCACAGGCCTTATAAGATAATATTTTTTTTAGGAAGGAAATTTGATTATATTGTTGTTGTTTCACACAATTTCCCAACAATGAATTCATTGAGTTTATATCTATGTACTACATACATATATCCATGCATGTATTGTATACCTATATTTGCAGTATCATAGCACTAACCCAATCTGACCGAAAGACCTAAACAACCCTCAGGGGAGTCAGGTAAAGTCTCCTTTACAAGCAACATGTCCTTTACGGGCAGATATTGGATTTCTTTTTGCAA
Source organism: Dioctria rufipes (assembly GCA_963924295.1). Classification (NCBI taxonomy): domain Eukaryota; kingdom Metazoa; phylum Arthropoda; class Insecta; order Diptera; family Asilidae; genus Dioctria; species Dioctria rufipes. The sequence goes on from OZ002742.1 coordinate 43,170,665, forward strand.
CACTACGGTTGAGAATTTATAACTGTTGCTCCCTTAACCTTAACATTAAATTTATGTAGGATAGGCAAATTAATGAAGTGTTGCGCTAGGATATCTTTTGCACCGGTTAAACCGAGAAGAGAAAGTGTGGGTCGTAATCTGATTAGGGTTAAATGAAAAGAAAAAAAGTCTTAAAGTTTTTACAAAGAACTGTTCTGTCATCGTACCTGTATCAAATAGGACAGTTGACGTGTTTGGTGTCAAAGTATAATTAAAAATTATGAAAATTTTTTCTCCGGTTTATTCACTTTTGCTTAAATTAAACAATAATTAATTAATTAGTGATTTTAGTTAGAAACGTTCCTTCAGATTTGTTTGCGTTGGAGATTTATTATATTTTTTCTTGTAGGTATAATGTCCGACCCACGTTTTGGCTGATATTCATATACCTAGTTATGCAAATTGCTACACTTCCTTGATTTTGGGTTTAGCTTATACTAAATTAACGAAAGGACCAGGAGTCTCTAACTATGACTAGGAAATAATTTTTGTTTTCATACCTGACGCTTTGTTGAAAAGAACATGAGAAAAATGCCTTTATGGTATTTTCGTGAATTTCTCGAAATTGGAGCAATCGGGGCAAAAAATGGGGACCGTAGTTTGTTTTTCTAGCAAAAATAGTCATATAATAAAAATATTCAGTTAAGCTATAAATGCTGAGAAAAAAAAAATAAATAAATAAAAAGAAATATGCCTTTCTGGATTTTTTTTTGCAGAAGGCAAAGCTTCCAATATTGCTCCACTTCCGGGGCAAAATGAGGTTACAATAAAAATTATTATATTATAAATTTTTCGATTCCTAAGTTGTAGATAATAAAAATTTTTATGTCCTTTTCTTCTTCTTTTATTTTCAACATATTCTTTTTTAATTTGTTTAATAATAGGCTCTTCCTTGATGTTTCTAATTTTTTCCTGTCACTTAAGTTTGTTTTCGCCCTACTCATCTTTTAACATTCTCACTGGAACCTCTTGCTGAAGCTTATTCTGGTATGGTGACTCCTTGAGAACGGCAGTAACCTTCACTGACGCAAGGATAGGTTTAGTTGTACTGGCCTGGACCTGCAGATTTTACATTTCTTTTTACTTTACTTTTTTTTTTTTTTTTTTAATAATAAGGAGAAGAACAGGGAGTTCCAAATCATTGTTCCGAACCCTTACTTTGGGTAGAGGTATGCTTTTGAAAATTTTCGCTTTCAACAGTAGCATGGCTTGTTACTGCTAGCGCATCTGCGACCATGGTTATGTTGTTGGTAGTTACAGCAGCTATAAATTTTCATTGCCGATAATTTTGAGCATTATTTTATGATTTCAAACCGAAAAAAATTACGACATCCATAACTTGTCCCTCCCCATCTTGCACCAAGCCTATCTTCATCACTAATACATACATTCATAGGAATTAAAATTGAGATACATTATTCCTAGTGCTATTTTTCTGGCAACTCTGTGCTTGTGTCTACTGTCTTATATTCTGTCTTCATTCCAGATAGGATTGGTGGATGATGGTGAACATAGGACTGCCAGACACCTTAGTACATGTGTACAATTTTTGAATTCATTTCATATTATGTTAAAAAAGTACAATTTGAGAATTTAGCGGAATTTTTAATTTATTTAGCTTACCGAGGCTTATTTACATTTGCAGACTGAAGTATAAGCACAATTCAAAGTATGATGTCAGCAAAGGATCTTTTAGATTAGGGAAAGAAGAATGAAGTGTGAGGTATGGTTAGGTTTTTTCTCATTAAGCTATGAGTTCAGAAGTCCGTTGTATTGCCGCCCTCTTAAAACTAGCGCCCGGATCAAGTGCACCCGCGTGCCCCCCCCCCCCCCCCTGAAAGTTGTCCTATCTTCAGTACCTGCATTACGAAATCGGTGTTCCGAATAATATGGAAAACAGCGCACGTACTTCTTATCCCTACGGCTACTACTCCTGCCGACTATATAGACCCATTAGCTTGCTTTGTTTTCTTTTGAAAGCTCTAGAAGCTACTATGTTCGTAGATTCAATAGTATATACCGCAAAACAACCTCATAAGTAGCTGTCAATCTAGGTTTCGAACAAAGCCACTGTGACATGTATATAAATAGACTGATTGATCTCGTGTTTTATGTGGCACCAGTTTTGATTTCAGAAAGTATGCTCTCGCTGGCGCTATATTTAAATTATTTGGGAATTTACTTATATGCATGCCAGTGGGATTTACCGAATTTACCCCAAAGTATTTGGGACTATTGTTAAATTTTAATTATGAGGCGAAAGAAATGGTTCTTACAAGGCTGTTTTGGTTGGAAATACCGCTGAATCGTTACAGTTCAGTGGGAAAGTATGCTCTCAAGGAAAGAGACAGGAACATAAATAAAAGTGGTGCGATTTGCTTTCATGCATTTTTGGTTCAACGAGCTATCCATTTATATACATGTCAGTGAACTAAGCATAATTGCGAAAGTACTCTCGTTAAAGTCACAACAATATAAGAGATATTTGTGTTCTAGCGCTTTTAGACTTCTCCAAAGCTTTCGACGATGTTTGCGCCATGTAAACTTGTTAGAAAAATTGTTTAATAAATTCGATTTTTCGTGTCAAGCTGTTCATTTAATCAAAGAATATTTGAACGAACGATGGCAAATGGTTACTCTTGGGGACAATAATTACTCAAATTTTCTTCCTCTGTCTTGTGGAGTACCACAAGGTTCCATTCTTCGTCTTCTACTCTTCAGCCTATACATTAATGATCTGCTTAAAATAATATATTTATCCAGAAGGCTTAATCGATGGGTAATTTCAACGTTTTCGTAAATTTTTTGACATAAGTAGCTTTGTTGTTTTTTCTTCTTCTTATAATATCTTTCTCATGGTATTTATTAAAATTTGGATTTTCTTATTTCTTCTCATTTTCTATAATTTTTTCGTTTTCATTTTGTTTTTTCTCTTAATTTTACTTATTTATTTATTGTTTATGTTTTTTCTTCATATAATATCATTTGCTGTTTTCCAAATTTTTGTTGTTGTTGTATTTTTAACATTTAATTTAGATTAGTTTTTTAATTTTCTCTTGTATTATTATATTCCACTCAAATTGGTGTTAAGCAAAAGATTTGTAAATCTTGTAGTATCTCTTCCAAATACACAAATATTCTATTCTATTCTATTTATTGTTGTCCGGCTGTTCCACAGTAAGTTCACAATCACCTTCACTCTTTCTTTACTCTGTGATTTTATCCAAATGCATCGTATATAAGAGGATGGCAGATACAAATTTGAATACAATATGTAATTTGGTCATTGATATGAAAAGTGTCATCGATATTTGTATGTAAGTAATTAGAGCTTGCAGCGCTTCCTGATATATTGTGAGATGATTCCAGCGAAAATCATGGACCTGTTGCAGAGCGTGTGGTGCGACAAGAGGTTTAAAGTCCTGGATCATGTATGGAATCAATATGGCCATCATAAGACTCATGCTAACATATAGGGTGATAACATGGTGGTCTAGGGCTCAGATCAATGCTTAAGGATAAATTGAATAGTATACAGAGAATAGACTATCTGGTCAAGCTGTACATAGTATAGTATAGTAAATATAGCCGTCTAAACACCTATTTGGATATGCTCTAGGCGTTTCACCCGGTCCATCGGGATCATCAGGAGTATTATTCTGTTATGTGTAGATGACTAAAGGTGTGTGGATGAATGTATGTACGTGGGTAAGAAAGGGTTAAAAGTTCCCAAAATAAAGGAATTGAAGATGTTTTATCCTTTCTTTTTCTTTTTGGGAGTCAAAGAAGATGATATACAAGGTACAGATAATATTATACAAATATGGCGAATATCAATAATGTGATATGTTTGATGACAAGAAAAGAAAAATCTTCCATCTTATGTCAACTGATGGGGGTGGAATGGTCTCTGGATAGTATGATTTAGGTATCTAGTGGAAATGTTCCATTGGCCAATCGTTGCTAAACTTGCTGTGATAATATACGTTACAAATTGATGTCTCTAGTAAAAGCCGAAGTCGCAGCTAATAGTTAGGCCATTTTAGTAATGGATGAATCCTGTGAACAATATTATCGGACGTACTGAAAAAACTAAATCAGGTCTGTCGGTTTGATTAGCTTGTGTCTTGTATTTATCTAAATCATGTAGCAGTGGTACAAAAAATATCATGAGTGCAGCGGGAACTGTGTTCTAAGAGGTGCCCCATCTTTTAACATGAAAATTATCCAAAAGGGCCTCATCCAAATATAAAAATATTCAAAACATGAAAAGTATTCCAAACGAAAACCTTTAAATATAGATTTTTAAAAATTTTGTCTTTAAAAACCTCCAAAAGTCCATAGGACAGCAGGTGATAGTAGTGATTAAGAAAAAACGCAAGTATTTCACAAAGAACTCTGTATCTTAGAAAGTTCATTGTGTACGGTCATTTACAGAGTTCATTGTCTGCAGAACTTCATGGCCTTCCAACGATTGCTCGATCAGCCCCGTACTCCTATCCCCTCAGGAGTTATTGTCGTCTAAACTAAGAATTTATTTTACGAAAAGGTGCTTAACTGATTTTTTTTTTTTTTATAAAAACTGTAAGCTGTGGACTCTCTTCTTTAATTTGACCTATTACACCTATGTACTCACTGTGGCCGTTAAACAGTTATTTGCTGTTCAAGTCATACCAAAATTAGACGATATATTTTTAAAATAAATGTTTTTAGTCACTAAGGGAATGAACTCCTTCATTTAGACCACCATAACTGCTAAGAGGGGAAGAGTTCGGGGCTGGTCGTGCAGTCGTTAGAAAGACCATGAAGTCCTACATATAACGAACTCTGCAAGTGACCGCACACCTTGTACTTTTATAGAGTATTTTGTGAAGGACTTGCATATTTTCTTAATCATGCTGTAACTCCGAAACGGTTGAGATGCTGCTCCCCCGTTGCCGTATCGTTTTTGTTTGACTAAGTGACTACTATCACCTGTTGTCCTATGGAGCGCCATGGACAAGAGGTACTATACGTATAATTTTTTTTTTGAAGAATGTTCATGTCTCCGCCGTTGTAACTTGTAACAGATCCGACTTACAAAAAAAGTATTTATACAAAAAATGTAGGGAATTCAGTCTTTTTTAAATTTGTATCAGCCATTTTTGTATCGTAGGATCAACTGTTGAGGAATTATTTTGAATAAAAAATTTGTTTGTACCTTTAATTATGGCGGACCGCGGAGATACCCTCCAAAGGTGAAAGATTGGATTTTTCATCGGGGTCCGGAACTAAATAACATGTATGTATAAAAATCACAACTACCCTAACTTTTGTAGGACAAAAATCCCTACTAACTGGACTATTAGTCTTATAGTATAAATTATAATAATTATTAATTTTTTTAAAATTATGTTTTTGGCATAAATATTTAATTTATAAGAATGTCCCTTAATAAGATAAATATCTTGTGTACAATTTTTAAATAAATATGAATAATGAAGTATTGTGGTGGGTACTGATCCACTTTGCAGGTTGTGTCTGGAAAAAATGAAACTGCTTTAGATGTGTTGTTTGAATGATAGGTGATAGCCAAGGGTGGATCCAGACATTTGCTCTAGGGGTGGCGATCGCTCCCATCGCCCCCTATAACCGCACTTGACCTCAGTTGTGGACCGCTCTGTATAGCTTTCTCTTTTTGTTTCAGCATGAAAATTTCATTAGCATTCTGATATCGTCGGAGTTCTTTTATTTATATAATATAAGTTTTTGATCCCGTAAGCATAGCAAAATTTAGTCTCACATAAAATAGACATTTTTCGATCACAAAAAAAGTGCAAAAATTTTACTTATACTGAAAATTCCTTAGTGGTATAATTTTAAATTTTTTGAGAATAATTTATGACTAAAAAACAAAAATGTAATAAATATAAGAAATAACTTTTTCAAAAACTATCTAGAGTTTCCCATTTAATTAAATATTAAAATTATATTACTTTTGTGTATAAATTTTAAAATTTTCATGATACACAAAGAAAGCAAAGTCAAAGTTATGATAAACATTAGGAGCTCGAAACTCATTGTTATTCACTGTAGTGTTAAAACTTAAACTGAGGGGTTAGATTCCGTAATTGTGAAAACTTTGCCAGTGCTCGCGATTTAAAAAAACTCACCGTGAGGGAAGTGTACACCTAAGTGCAGGATGAAAACTTTTCTGTGCTAAATGCTGTTTCAGTGAGAGAATAGTCTTTTTGAAGAAGTTAAGTTCAGTGATATGAAATGAGTTACATGAATTCACTAGTATTAAAGCGATTACGGCTTAGAAAAGGATAAATAAATTATAAAACTAATAATTTTAAAAACACCGGTTGACAAAAACTCAAAATTCACGACCAAAATGGCGGGGAGAAAATATCAGTTAAAGTGTACAAAATTTTGACAGCAAAATTCATTTCCATTTTTGCGGAATCGGAATAATATACAAAATTTTGTGTACACGCGTAAACTTATAGTTCCCCAGATCCCCCAGATCTTGCTTTCTTTGTATACCCTGAAAATTTTTAAATTTATACACAATTGTAATATAATTTTATTGTTTAATTAAATGGAAAATAAGGGAAAACTCTAGATAACTTTTATGATACATGTATCCGGCCTTGATGATAGCTAAACCTGATAAACGATAGGTGGAGTCTCGTGAATTGGTGGACTGATCGTTCCGAGGTCTCAAGATGTTGACCTGCTTTATAGAGATAAGAAGATGAGTGGAATAGGCCGTTTTAGTGGCCGCAGCGCCTAACAATTTCGAATCTCCCTCTTTAACCAACTAACCGACCAACCCACCTATGTGTTAAATTTTTATCCCTTAAAAAATCATAGTTAATCAGTTTTTTCGAAACTTTAGATTTTTCCTTGCGGACATCGGATATCTAGTTAATTACTGATTGGATTCGTGTAACCAATTTTATAATATTAAAAAAAAAACAACAACCAAGAATACATTCCAATTAATTGATTTGAAATCCAATAGAAGTATTTGTGCACCCACCAAGCGGACCAGGTCGAGTTTTTTTTTTCTACCTATGATGGTCATATTTCTTTTTTGAATTTACCTTCTTACTACACTCTGATCTCTTTAGGGAGTGGCGTAAATAATTTGCAAATAATGACAGAACGAAAAATTCATACAAAAAAAAAAAAAAAACTAACAATAACAAGCTTCAAGAAAAAATATTCGGGGTCGTCATATTTAATAAACATGTCCAGTGTCCACATAACAACTGACCAAAATGTTGATAGAAGACTTCAAGCTCACGTCGGTCGTCGGCTGTCTCTGCTTACTGATTAACATAAATTTCTTCGAGTTATACATGATGAATTTAATTTGATTTGATTTCGAGTGACAATGACACCTCAACTGGATTAGTCACGTTTTCAAGTCTAATTAGCACAACAGAAATTTATTTATGGAATTAATTTTTATTTTTGCGAATATTTTCAAGTGCTACTGCAATTTAGCTAGCTCTAATTACCATTGAAAATTGTGGGAATAAATTATTTTGTGGCGGTGGGTGGTGCAAATACTATGATTTAATCAATATTAAATTAAATTTCGTGTTAAATTAGGATCACATCCATTAATCTCAATGTGATTGAAGTGTGTGTCTATTTAAGTGATGGATGTACTTTTTGAAGAGAGATAGGAGATAGATATATTTTCATCATATCGTGTTTTTGGGGATTTTTTAAATATCTTGGATTTTTCTTGTAACTTTAGAAGCTATAGGTAATAATAACTTAAATAAAAACAACAAAATTTGGGGGTTTTAAAATCTCGTACGACATAATATGGACTTCTGTAAACATAGTTTTAAGTTACATAACCTAGAAATTGACTGATTTTTAAATTTTTGAAAAAAAAAAAAAAAAAAAAAAATTAAATTCAAAGAAAAAAAAAAATCAGAAAAAGTTTCTAAATAACTAAGTACTTAAATTTTTATGTTATTTCTTAATAAATAAATAATAATTTTTTTTATGTATATAGGTCTCTTTAATAAAACGTTATAAAAATGACTTTTACAATTAAAAACAAAGAAAAGTGGCTCTGAAAATAGAAAAAATACTCTAACTAAACTAATTCTAAAGGACGCAACAGGCTCAAACAATTGAATAGGACTAAAACAAACAACAAACGGTAAAAAGGCTACATAGGCACACTAAAAACAAAATATTAGAATGAAAAGAGTAAAATGTATATGCAAAACTTTCCACAATAATTTTGAAAGAAAAAATTTAAAACCAAAGTGAAACTTAAGCTAAAATTAAGTAGTGTGCCTACATTGCAGATAAGTGGCAGTTTGGTTGTCTTGAAGTGTGTATCAGTTGATCACTGATTTTCCAATCCTGAGAGTTTAGCAGAGAACCAGCTGACTACTGATTTTCCAATCTTGAGAGTTGGAAGGAGAACCAGTTGACTGCTGATTTTCCAATCTTGAGGGTTGTAAAATTAGTTGTCGACACCAATCGTTATCAATCGGATAAGCTGTATAGAATCTGCAAGCGTTATTTATTTGATAACATATACAAATTGATTAATGCGAACTGAAGGTCACTACAACAGTTAACGGCGATAAAGATTTCTTTCCTGTCAACAATAGAGACAACAGGCCATCCTCTTTACAGTTGAAAACGAGCTATACACAATTAGGATAACTATTTCAAAACTGCTTTCGATTAGTCTAGCAGGTTGTGATGGGAGCTTATTGTCCCTATGACAATGTGATCCAGCTCTCGCTGGGAAATCTGACTGCTTTTTAGCTCGCTATTCTCGGTGTAGAACTAGCTTCCAATGGAGCACTGGTCCAATTTAGTCTTGCGTCACAGCTAAAAAATAAGAAACATATAGGGACGAGCATGTAGAATTAAAAGACCTCAGCTTGATTCTGATGATCCGATATATTTTTTTGAGTATATTTTATAATATTTTACTTTTGGGATCCTGCTCTGAAGTGAGCTGTCACGAGACTGCAAACAAAAATATATTTTCAACTACGTTATAAAAAAAAACAAAGCCTACCTAGCTACGGCTGTCTACGTTCAGCAAGGTATTACTGGCCTGAATTGAAAAAATTATTTACCAGGTTTATATGATGACTTATCCGTAATTTGTAAATAATGGAAACAGATCAGTCGCGTCGCCACAGCAGTTCCAAGAAGAGTTTTCCATGTATAATGACCTAAATAGCTAACCTGAATTTTTTTTAAAAGACCGAATAAGAAATTTAGAATTTTTGAATAGATAATTTTGTCAAATGCCATTGATACCATCATAGAGTCCCGCGAGAGCAGCCTGTAGTATCATAGACCTCTACAAACTGCCCTCATCATCCCCCTCCAGCTGAGCATCTCTAATGGAGCGCTTGTCCTTCCCACAGCACTTGCAACGATTCCAAAGCGAGCAGAAGCCCTGTGGGCTAGAGTTGCAAATGCTGTGGCCTGATATCACCAGCGAAAGACAAGAGCGCCGTCCTACACCGACTGCTTTATTATATCTCAATGAATCTGTTAGATAAAATATTGAACTGCGAATTGCTGATTCAGTTCAATTTTAATTAGTCTGCAGCGATCTTTATATGGTCATATTTAACTCACCGTAAGCAAGCTACTGTCTTGAATGCGTCCTCGTCAATACTGTTACCTCTTCAATCAGGAGTTCCACAAGGGTCAATACTGGGTCCATTCTTATTTATGTTGTATATTAATAATATCGTGATAGTTCCTAAGTACTCTTCCATCATATTGTATGCTGATGACGTACAATTATTCCTGTCATCATCTAAATGCTGTTAGCGATATCTCTCACTTTAATGAGGATCTTTCTCTTATATATAACTGGTCACTCAGAAACAAGTTATCCTTGAACCCTAATAAAAATCAGATCATAATTCTTTACAATCAGCCACTTGACGTTTCATCCTTTCCATATCTTTATCTAAATGGCACTCCTATTGAATATAAGACCATGGTTAAGAGTTTAGGTATGCTTATTGATAGCGATCTGTCCTGACAATGCTACTTTGTCTGAGGTTTACTGCGGATTGAGAAGCTTGTGGCGACATGCAGAGTATACCCCCACACTTCTACGCGAACGACTCATTAACGCTCTGATTGTCCCTATTATTACTTACGGAGCTTGTGTATACTGCAATATTGATAGCTCAGGTCGTAGGAAGCTAAGCGTGGCATTCAATGCTTGCGCTAGATATATTTTTGGCCTCAGGAGATATGATCACGTGTCAGCTGTAACTAAGCAAATTTTTAGATGTAAATTGGATCAATACTTGGACTACTACCTGTTATGCGTTATGATGCACAATATAATCAATAATAATTCTGCCGAATTACTTAAGGATAAAATTAAATTTCTGTAATCACAACGTACGCTATTATTGCGGGTTCCTCGCCATTTTGTTCCTATATAGTTCTCGCATACCTTTTTCATGTATGGAGTCAGCGTCTGGGTTTCAGGATGGAGGCCTTAAATAATTTTAATAAACTTTGAATGAATACTTAACGCATAAATAGCCCTTTTTGTTTGTTGGTTTTTATTTTTTACTCTTTTCTACTATATATAGCTTATTATTATATTAATTTTTATTCTTCCTTATTTCATCATGACATTTTGTGTGTTCTTTTTTTGTTTTTTGGTTTTGTAATCTTATTTTTCAATTTTTTTTCTAATTTCTTATTTTTAACTTTTCTTTCTGTTTTAGTAGTGTTTTTTTTTTCTGAATTATGTCATTATACGCATTATTTTTGTAAAACCTATGTACAAGATTATGCACATATTAATGAGTCATACGACTCAATTGTGCAAATTAATAAAGCAAATTTTATTTAATTTATTTTAAAAAATACACGAAATGTTGGTAAAACAACGAATTGAAAGCCTATCAAATATAGCATTCCTCTATAAGTCCTATATCAGATCTAGAATGAAATATAATTCCCACACAATTCGCACAGCCTTAGTTTAAGTAGATATTGCCCAAAAGATGTGGCAATAGCGTGTCATATCGACTCGAGTGGGTCCAGCCGCAATGATGTTGGATACCGTTCGCATCTTTATCGTTACATACGTGGTCAATGTTCTGTTAAAACATCTAGTTCGAATCCTTGTAGATGAATTCCTGCACGCTACATTCGCACTACAAGCCGTGCACATCCTTTTACCAAAAATAATATAACATAAAGATGTCGCATGACCATGCTTGGGTTGTACCCAGAAAATTGCTTTCGGGGATTTGTCAGCAGAACCCGTGTGACCCCTTCTCAGACATTATAGATTTATGTTTCATGGCTTGGGAAGCATTCTCGATACATGGACTTGAAAAGAGATGAGAAAGAAAAACAATTCCAGAGAGCTGGCAAAACTGAGAACAAAGTGTTCAGTGGCGTTGGTATTTTTTTAAATAGGGGAATCTGGGTTTTACTAATAAAACCCGAACACAATTTTCTTCGTCCAACTTTAGCACAGGCGTATCATGGGCTGTGCGATATCTTCATGTTATATCATTTTTGTATTAAGGTTTTCATTTCTGACGCAGTTTGGAATAGATTTTTCTGTATGGCAGGGACCTTCATCTTACATAAAAGTTTAATACGATTTAGTATAGTGGAGAGAATTAATATATGGAAGCAGGACATCATGGATAGGAACAATATATATAGGTCCTGGCACATCGTTCCTTCAACAAAATATATGAGACCAGGACCATCTCCACTGATGTAGCCCCAAATCATTATCGCCAGTGGATGTTTGACTGTTTGTAGTATGCAGCCATCTTTGAATTTTTCTCCTGGTTTTCTTCTCACAAATTGGGCTGATTCCGTGATTGTATCCATGCGGCATTCATCACTGAATATCACATATGGGTTTGGAAAATTTTGCTTAATGTTGAAAGTTTTAAGAAAACTAAGGCGAAATAAAGTGTAATAAATAAAAATATTTAACCTTTTTCCAGTCATCAACTGTAAGATGCCGGTGAAGTTGAGTCTATAACAATCGCTTTTTCGTCATTCGATTCGTTAGCTTAAGCTTCTTTGGGGGAAGCCTGCCTACACTTCAAATTTTCCTCGTACAATCTTCGCCGCAATATCATGACGAATATATCCACTCCTTGTTCGTTTAGATGGATTAATAAAATGCGAGCGGAAGCTCTACGTTGTAGCACAGCGTTATGGATAATTTTTCAACCCGGTATCTCCGCCGTTTCCTAATTCTACGGCAATTTACACGCTTATTTATTAGCGGTGAGACCTCTGACCGAAAATCTCTGGCCACTTGAATAATGTGTTTTCGATATATAAGGCACTTAATGTTTTAAACTCACAAATACAATTTAGGATGCTTAAATCATGAATGACTGAATACAAAATGAAAATTATAAATAAGGATATGATTCGTATACCTGCGCCTCTACCTCTTTTCAGGTAAACTGCTAATATTCCCGAATAACAGATTTCTCACGAAGGTATTGAGATTACATTTCGCGAAATAAAATTAATAGAAAGAAATCATTTCAAGGAAAAAGGTACCATTTCTTTAAAATATCAAAATTTTCATATGTGCGTCTAATTCATTGAACAGGTACTGGATTAGAAAACACTTAAGATTTTTAATTTATAAAATTTTATTCTGGCGATACCAGAAATAAAACGATAACAAAACTAAAACTCTTTCTATTTTCCTTTCGAAATTGATTGCTTTGCAAAACGTGCCTTTTTAATTTGGAATACCAGGAAAGTGTCTGATTTCACAGGATGTCTGAGATTTTTTGTTCTTAATCATGAATTTTGACTTATTATGTGGGAAATAGTATTCTAATACATTATGTTGGTTTGTTATTGCCTTACAGTAAAATTCATTATGGATCCGAACTGTGTGAATGTGGAACAATCTGCCATCTTCTGCCTTTCTTCGCGCTTACAATCTATGAATGTTTAAGAGTGATATTCATCAGCCCATTTTTGAATGAATGGTTTTATAAACAAACAAAACTGTCACAAAAAAATTGCCAAAAACCAGATGAATTTCGGTTCAACGGAATCACGGCTTTAATTTTTTTTTTTAAAACAAGTAAAAAAGCTAGAATTGTTCTTCTTATGATACCCTATATTGCCCGTTTGTAATTTCGTATCGTCACCCATCTGTGCATGTTTGATTTTTGAAGTGGTTTTTCGCATATATTAATACAACGGTTCGTCGGAAAGCAAACATGATTACATAGAGTTTCATATTCTGAAGAACTTTGTAGTACAAAAACAAAAAAACAAAAGAAAAATGTTTAGAACTGATCGTTTTCACAGTATATGTAAAAAACGAAAATTTTTATATGGCATCACTAAGAAGGGGTTGCCCGATTTAGTCCATTTTTGAAACTTTATTTACTGCTATTTTCTTTACGTTTTCTCAGGTAGTGTCCAAATATGTAGTGGAAAATGAAATTTTTGTATGGCAACCCTACGAAGGAGTTGCTCGATTGGTCCTATTTTCAAACTTATATTTACTTTTTTGTTTTGTTTTTTTTTTTAAAAACCGTGTGCAAAATTTCACCTCTCTCAGTCAACGCGTTCTCGAGTTGTCGTGAGGACGGGCAGACGATAGAACCTGCATCAACTGAGCTGAAGGTTATAGCATGAAACCATCCGGTTTAATAGAGAGCTACTGTTGCCACCCAATGTTTCTCGTGGGATTAGAGAAGCTCTGTGTGTTCGATAGTAAAGAGATAATAGATTCAATTCTTAAGGTTTAAATCATAATCAACTTATGGAGAAAAATATATTTGGTCTGTCGAAATTGCAAAAAAAAAAATTCTCGTCAACACAAATATTTGCTAAAAGAATACTGGCGTAACAACGCAAAGAGCTACAAAAAAGAAATCTCACTTTCTCACTAAAATTAAAGACGGGATTACTTTGATGCTTGAGAAATTCATCATTCTCAGGTAAATCGCCTTTTAGGGTTCCGTACCCAATGGGTAACAACGGGAGCCCTATTACTAAGACTTCTCTGTCCGTCCGTCCGTCACCAGGTTGTATCTCATGAACCGTAATAGGTAGACAGTTGAAATTTTCACAGACTGTGTATTTCTATTGCCGCTATAATAACAAGTAATAAAAATAAAATTAAAAATTTAACGGGTCCCCCATACAAGAAACGTGAATTTTTCGGCGGTTTTTCCCTTGTTTTATTCTCATTAATTACATAGCGTTAAATTTTGTACGATGGTACGGAACCCATCGCGCACGAGTCCGACTCGCACTTGACCGGTTATTCTTAGATCAGCCCTTAAGGGAAAAATACAAAAGGTCCAAGATCTGATACAGATAGAAGTTTTTGCAAGGATTTAATGGTGGTGCTTGCATAAATCATATCACATACAACACATTGACCAATAGTGTAAAAGTCCTGGAACTAAAACAAAATCTGCCAGTTCGAACCATCACCTACTGCTGTAGATTCGTTGGTCGGGGATAACTACTCGACGTATATACTTCGAGACCCAAATTGTAAAATAAAAGTTATTTAATTGTACATATATTTATAAAATTGTCTTTAACGTAATAGATAGTTAGAAAGTTTAACAAATTTGTGCAGTTAGATGCACCGAGTAGGTAAAAAAAATCTCATTGTGTATTAGGGATACCGCTGATGAGCTCCGTGGCGGGAGTGAAAACATTTCGGAATAGCCAAATAGATGCCTATACGGCCACCATTTTCACTTGAAAGTTTGATCTTATCGGTTTCTCGCGAAATATTATATATCGATATATGTATGTTAACTCTAATGGGTCGAGCAACGAATCTGTCCAGTATAAAATGCACCCGCATTGGTGGAAAGTAGTGCACCATCCACTCTCACGACGTTTATCATGTTGTATATATTTATATATATAATGTGGGGATAGGCCGACATCAACTTATGGAGGAAAAGTATGGTCTGTCAAAATTAAAAAAAAAAAAATTTCGTCAACACCAATATTTACTAAAAGAAAAATGGCGTAAAAAAAAACAAATTGTATCTCACGCTCATCTGGGCTCAAATGGTTTTCACTAAATTTACTGACAGGATTGCTTTAATGTTTGAGAAATTCATCACCCTCAGGTAAATTTCTTTATTTTCCTTAGACGATCAGCCCTTAATGGAAAAATACAAAAGGTGCAAGTAAGCTTATTTTAATTAACCACTCTTAAGCCAGTAAGCTGCCAGGTAAATTAATTTCGAGTGGTTTAAAAGTGTCTTCCAGATCAGTTTATGCATACAAATTTACTGCTCAGAAATTAACTAATTATAGTTTCAGTCTTCCCACTCCCCTACCCTCCGTATAGTTAGTTAAAAGTAAAGTCATGACTGAATTGGCCGGCACATGACTACAGGATATTCGATTTTCTGTACGTCATTCTTTCACTTTCTCATATACTTACTACACACAAAAACAAGAAGAAGTTAAGAAATTCAGGTGTGCCATGTTTTGCTCTATTGTTAACCACCACACTGGCCGCCCCGCCAGGTGAAAAATTAGCCCTCTGTGAGGTTTCTGTTGAATAGAGTAATTCATTTCATGGTGGGCACCCCCACAATTTATGCGGTGCTAAAGGCAAAAAGTTTCACCACCTTGTTATTAAGCACACAACTGGAATTGCTTTTCCTATAAAGTGAAAGGGTGAAAGTTTTATGAAAGCCTTTGTAGGAAGATATTGTTGCCGAGTGGTTCGGTGGGCAATGGAGGTAGGTTTAATTGTGTGAAAAATTGCCATCGATCAGTTCATTTACTTAGAAACTCTCGGTTTTGTTTTTGTTTTTTGTTTTTTAAATTGAGTATTTTGTTGAGTTAATCGCTTATAAAGTGCTAACAGCTTGGGAAAGATGTTCTAAAAGTCTGTGTCTTCTCCAGACGAATAATCTCAACAATGATATAAAAACTGCGAAAATTGGGCTCTAGACAAATAGATTGAGTGCGATAACACGGATAAGATTTATGACAATTTCTGTTGTTTTCGGAATAAAATCACCTTTAATTCAATTGTTAAAAGTTTTTATTTGTATCTGAGGCAAAATGATATGAGATTTATGAGAATTAAAAAGTACAGTGAAATCGGCGACAGAAAAATCACCAATATGATAAATTTCCACATGGAGGTATATGACAGTGCCATAACTACAGCTCATTACTTCTGTAAAAAAAACCTTCGTAGGGTTACCATATTAACAATTCCTATTATGCATGTGTATCTGTATGAGGATATTATTAGCTAGAACAGTTTTTTGTGCAGTAATTTTATATTGTAATTTTAAATAGTGGGTTGCTATATATATGGGCATTCATCCTCTAAGATATCATGTCATTAAATAATCGGGGGTTAAAATATAAAGAAAAGCATGAAATTTATATTTATTTACAACTAGGGGAGCCCGGCAATAATATAGATGTCTAGATGGGTGGGTGTGAGGTGGTTAGCGATGCATAATATCTAAGCTATCATCTGTCTCGATCGCGCGATTCCGTGTACAAGATATGAGCTCTCCACGTCGATGCGATCTGAGGCAGCATCCAAGTACAGTGAAACTTCTCTTAGTGGACACCTCTCACTAAGGAACATCCCTCTCTAACGGACAATTTTTCTTAGTATGGCTGGTTTCTATTGTCACAAACGCAAGTTTTACCTCTCTAACGTGGACACCCTCGGTAATCGGACGGACACTCACTTTTCGTCGTTATTTTGTTTCTTTTACCTCTTATTAACGGACGGACGTTTCTCTGAAAAAACATATACTAAACGACTGAATTTATTATAGGGTTTTCAGAAATTAACGATATCCAGAATTATTTCTTGTTTTTTATGATTTGTATTATTGATCATAGCTACAGTGCGCACAAACTACACAGTAAAAAATTTGCACAGTTGTTGCCATAAAGCTTAGGTATTTTTCCCTAAAATGATGGGAATATTCTACATTTTAAGGAAAAATACCTAAGCTTTGTGGCAACCATTTGTCCATTTTTTTTTACATTTTAAGAAGTTTTATTGACATGCGAGGGCAAGCTGTGTATTTTCTTCACTAAAAGTATAAATTTGAAGTAAAAATAGGGCACCCGCTACAAAGCTTTTAACTTTATAGCAGAAATTAGAAATTATAAAATTTGTAGATAAACTGTGCGGATAAAAAGGAGTGTACTGTACGATCTTTGTCAAAAAGTCTTGTGTAGCCGACATTTTGAAGAAAAAGGCATATAGGCTATAACCAGAACATGAAAAAAAAAAATTCTTTTTAATGAACAACGCTCACAATGTATTGATGATGGGACATTAACTTGGTTCAGACGAGTTCGTGCAAAATCTCCTCCGCTATCTGGAGCCCTTATTCAACAAAAAGCACTGGAAATTGTTAAGAATTAACATTAGTGACTTTAAAGCTTCAAATGGTTAGTTACAGTTCACTGGATTCAGATTCATCAGATGTGTTAGATATCTCTAGTGAAGAAAGCGATTTTTGTTCAGTGATGAATAGTCTAAATATGTAAACTTTTTGTTTCTATTCTAATTTGGATTTTTATGGACTAAAAGTCTCTGTTTATTATGTACATTTTACATTTTACATATTTTAAATATTTTTTTAATAATAATATACAGGGTGTCCCATACCGGCATTTCCTTTATACCCCGGATTACTCACTCAATTTCGAGAAATAAATTGTATGGAGAGCCGGAAAATGCACGGTGTGGGCGGTAGGGGAGTTTACACCTTGTAAATTTCTTGATATACACCCTATCAAGGCGAGATTTATCTCAGGTGATAGCAAACCATCTATGCTTTGCAATGAATGTTCAACCAGCGCTACTGTCACCTTCAATCTTAAGTTGTAGTACGTCAAAGTCCAAAAATTGGAAAAAACATCCTATTTTTTTCAAATTTTAACGATTTTCCCGCCAAAGTACATGATAAATATACAGTTTTATGACAAGATTTAGAGACCCCGGAATGTTATCTTTAATTTGACTATGCACACGTACCTACCTAAATACAACCGTTTCTATGATTCATAAATTCATGAATTTTTTTGCTATTTTGCGTGGAATTGCATAAATTAGACGCAATTTCTATTGTTATTAGCAAAATTAATGAAATTATGCATCATAAAAACGGGAATATCTAAAAAAACGGTAGCATTTAGGTAGGTACATATGCAGGATCAAATGAAAGGTAACATTCGGAGGTCTCGAAATCGTGCAAGAAAGTGCTATCCTTATCTTGCCTTTTAGGGGAAAAATCGTTGAAATTGAAAAACAAATTGCAAAATTTTGTAATTTTTTGATTTTGACGTCCTATAACTGCCGACGGAAAAGGAATAGAGAGGTGGTTGGACATTTGTTGGAAACCGTAGAGGGTTTACTATCACCTGAGATGCAAGTCACCTTCATAGGGTGTATAACAAGAAAGTTACATGGTATTAGCATAGAAAGAACAAAAATCACAAAACCCCCTTACCGCCCTCACCGTGCATTTTCCGACTCACCACCCATACAACTTTTTTCTCGAAATTGAGTGAGGAATCCGGTGTATAAAGGAAATGCCGTATATTAACTAATTACATTTTGTTTTTAATTATAATTTGTGTAGTTGTTGGTTTTTAATATTACATATACTGTTTTTGCACGGTTTTTATAGGACAACATATATCCCTTTTTTTCGTCTTACACGGTTTTTTAAAGTTTTGGAACGCATCCTCAATTTTAATATGTGCAGCATGTCTTTTTTATACGGTGTTTTTTGCACGGCTTTCGGTGGAACGTATCTACCGTGTAAAAAAAGTAGTTGGGTGTACGTTTTCCATTAAGTGGGAATACCTAATGTGGACTCACATCCAGATCCACTTACACTATCATTTGTACCAGGAACAGGAGAAACCGGATCAACACAGTCGCTCTTTCTAAATCACTTTTTTTTTTAGATTTTTCAACAAAATAATTTGTTAAAGTAGAATTTTTTAAATTTCTCTTCTCGTTATTCATCTTCACAAAATATTATTTAGATTTAACAAATTTTAAAATTAACATTAAACAAAAATTAGACTTTCTCAAGAGAAAACAAATTTTAAAATGAACAGTAGGAAACAAAAATTAGACTTTCACATTCAAGAGAAAACAAAAAAAGAAAGTAGATTGAACTAAGCAAGCACGACTCGTGTGTATTTTTTTTAAGACTTCATGGTGGGAGTTAGTCCTCCCAGCCCCCCCCCCCTCCAGTAACGCGCATGGTGACATTGTCCTTCCTTCGAAATCATTTTGTCATTGTAATTTGTCATTTTAATTTTATCAGAATCCAGTTCCTGGTCGCCTTTCGCCTTTCACCCTTCGCCTTTTGACTAATTGATCGATTAGCTGGATTTAATAATTTTTGATCGGGAGGCACCGGTGACGCACCGGGTCAACTGTGAAGAGAGAGGGGTGGGGGGTGGGGTGGCATGCCCACCCGTGGCCCTATATGGCTTCGCGCATGGCTGTTATTCGAGATATTTTTAAATTTCGAAAAATTGCGAGAAACATTTGTTTTAGGAATTCAGGGCTGCTGTGTGAACTCAAAGTTTTTACATTATTCTAGCATCAGAAATTTCTTGCTGAGTTCTTCCGGATTGATATCGATATCCCTTTTAGCAGGACAAATTTCGTCAGCATTAATTGCCACATTATTGTACGTTATTGTTTTCTTAAACAACGCGACATATCGCCGAAGCTATAATTAAAAAAAAAAAACAAATGTTCCATAATTTAAGAAAAATCCTCGATATCCTAAAAGGCGCTTTCAATTTCTTTGATATGTTGACTAAACCATTTACCTGGATATACATATTTCAATAACATAAATTTATCATTTAGATATTTCTTAAAGAAATTTTTTAAGTGCACTGCACCTACAACATACATATAAGACATAAAAAATTTTCTATAAAAAAGTCATCCATCATTCGGTGTACAAACCTCACTTTTTTAGTCCATTATGATGAACTTCAGAAGTTTCCATCACGTCATACTTTTTCAAGCAGCCAAAATGTCTATAACTTACTCTCTTTAGAGTTATTATGTATAGGTGGCAATGTGTATGGATGACTTTTAGCACTGGAAAATTGTCCCACCAAAAGTAGCAACATTTTCTTTTGCTCTTTAAGAACTTCAATGCCAAGTACCTATATACATATGTATATATATGTATGTAAAGAATTTCCAAGTATTTGAGTAAAACCTATAGAAAAGCTCTTAAGCCCTTACTGTCAGGTAGTGGCTTACCTGCATGCATTCACCTTGTCAACAAAAAAAAAAATTTAGCTTTGAACTTTATTTCTTCCTAGTCCTATCTAATGAACACGTTTTTTTCTTTCTTGTTGGTAACTGAACTCTCACGCGAACTATATATTTGCGTGCCTAGGCAAATTCAAGGGAAAAAATCCCCAGCGCTTTTGTCCCATTTCATTAAATTCAGAGAAAGTATGTAATTAGGATTTGGCAATTAGCTTCATGTCGCATTTAATAATTTTTGTGTTGAAGTGGATAGAGATAGTATATAGTCTTGGTCTAACTAACTACCTATGCTGAAGTTTCCGTTTAGATTTTGTAATTTCATTTGACGAATATCACTTTATCTTTTTCTTATGTATTATTTATTGAGAACATTTTTCTTTCAATGCCTAATAAACTTTTCAAACACCATCCGTCATTAATCAAATTTATCATTGGTAAAAGGCAGTGTCCTTTTCCTGTGTTTAATTTGATTAATTGTTTTATGAACTTGTATTTTCTGGAAAATTTTTTATCGCAATTTTAAGTTCAAATTTTCTTTCGTTTACTCTAGGGACTTTCCATTCTATTGTAGATACTACTTGATGTAAATAAATGGGTACCATGCCCTGCATATAGATAGCCCCATTAGCTAAAACAATATCCATAATTTTTGGAAAGACAATGAACAAGAGCATGGAAATGGACACAAATTTTCTGTTCACGGAAAAATGAAATGTTTCAACATCACTTGATTTATGTGTGAAATATATAATTTATGTATGTATAGAGCATATTAAAAAGAAAATAGATAGACACAGACCATGCCTTAGTATGAAATATGTATGTAAAGCGTATATTAAGAATTGAAATGGTTACAAGTTAAATTACGTTTACATGATTTCACCAAAGCCTGTTATTTTCAAGGATACTATGTTTTACGGAATGATAATACAAAATACTTAGATGAATTTCGGGTGATTTTTCTCTTTTTTTATTTCTCATTTGTGTGTGCAATTCGAATGATATGACTTTGAAAAGGTGCAAATCTATTGGTGTTTCACTATGTGAATTCATTTCCAGTTCTATAAGTGAATTCACTATTTTTACAGAATATGAATTTCTTTTAAAATTATACAGGGTGTTTCCCACACTAGGAGGTCAATAGAACGGGAGATGATAGTACTCAGATAGATGAACAAATTGTATGGCAGGGGGAGGGGGGGGGGCATATCAACCGTTTAGGAGTTACAGGGTGATTAAGAAAAAAAGCTAGTCTTTCACAAAAAACACCCTATATCTTAAAAACTACAATGTGCATGGTCACAGTTAGGAGCTCATTGTAAGCAGAACTCCATGGCCTTTCGAACGACTGCTCAATCCCTCCCATAGCCCTCTCCCCTCAAGAATTATCGTTGTCTAAACTCAAAATTTCGGATTTTCTTACTTTTTTTTTTAATTTGACCTCTATTATTTTTGCAAAAAGGTCCTTAAAAAATTTAGTCGTATAGAAGTAATGGTCATATAAAAAAAAAAATCAATTGAAGTGCCGCAAATAATGTGCAATCAAAATGAACATTCAAATTTGTGAGACATACACGAACGGAATAAAAATAAAATGGAGATAGGTGGGCTGTAAAAGTAATATCATGAAAACAGTATTCTTCTTGCTTATGGCTAAAAGCATCGCAGATACTAAAAGCGTACACAAGAAAGACTCGAAAATATCTGAAGCATTAGCAAAAAAAAAAGCAAAATAAAAATAAATTTCCTAGGACATCCCACTTCAAGAGAGTATTGTTCAGGTAAAAGGAATCATAATATGCTGTGCATGTATGGTATCTGTTTGCTTCTACAGCAGACAAAAGTATCGTGCTGTCAGTGAGAAATTGTTTTACGGTGTCCTGTTTCAAAACAATGTGGTTGGTTTGTAGAAAAATAAAATCTCTTTCAGGAGCTTATATTTCACCCATCATATATGTAGGTAGGTATAGCTAGGCAGATGAAATGAATATTTGATGGGTACACCGAAATTTGTTTTGAAATTGATTTTAAAGTTTGGTGGAGAGTAGAATAATCACGCACACTTTTATTCTGGTGGATTCCGAAAATTTGTTTGTGCCAAATTATTCATTTATATGTGTACATAGTCTCAAGGTCAATTAAAAACAAATAAACTTGTTGCAACTAAACTAAAGTAAATTAGAGTTTCCACTTTCATACGAGCTTTTTCCTAATCCTATAGGAATTAAATATGTTGATGCAATTACCTTTTTTTTTTTTATATTTATTTATTATTTTTATTATTAATTAAATTAGTTGGCAATGTATTAATCGTAATTCAACTAAGAAGTCTATCTAAGAACGGTAGAATCTGCAAGAACGCTGAAAGCTAGTAAAATGGCTTGGTAACTTCTAAAGGTAACAATAATTAATTCTTATAACAAGACTTGGAAAGCTAATGGAGATTTTAGTGAAGCCCTGTTCGGGAAGTTTAGCCATCCAATTAATCCTTCAATATTGTACATCGGATATGACATAGGAAGATTAAAATAAAAAATACTGCACTGAAAAAAGACATTTCCAAAGCGGGGAAACATAAAGCAATGGACGACTTCAAGTAATTTCTACCGGTGAAAATTCCGAAATTGTCATTCAATGGGACTGGAGCTTGTTTTGCCAACACAACTGCATTATTGCAGGTATTTAGAAAAAACAACGAAATACTGTAGGTACTATCAAATAAGGCACTTTCCCTACAACGCTCAATATGTAGAGGTATGCTATAAATATATGCGATTCTGAACACGTTTTCGCTGGTATGTACCACTGGTGGTACAATGCTGCTCTGTGTATGGGGCGGCATGTTCCACTGGTGGTACTCGGAGAATTGTCCTATGAAACGGATGAAATCAATTGTCTTTTTCTGTTAATGGACTTGGCTGAAACTTTCCCAGTTTGTATGGAATACCAAAATAGCTCACACGTATTTTTTTGTTTCCCCCCACCACGCCCCCCTCCCCTTAAGGGGTTAGAAATTTCGTCATATCAAAATGAAACGTCATTTTCAAAAAATCATATCTGAAGAATAAAGCAACCGATTTTTTTGATTCAAATGCTAAATGAAGATTAATGAATGCCGTTGAGCAATGCCGGTCTTTTATTTGTACAAGTTAAAAAACTAGAATTGGTCTATAAGACCAATTTTTATGATACCCTAGATGAATGCTCCTATGAAAATTCGTATGGTCACCTGTCGTTTTTCGCATATATTTCGCATATATCTCGTCGAACAGAAAAAATAATTATAAACAATTTCATAGGATTTCGTATTTTAAAGGAGTTTTTAGTACAATAAAAATGCTTAGGACTGATCGTTTATACAGTATACGTAAAAAACCTAACTTTTTATATAGATGGGTTGCCCGATTTAGTCCATTTTTGAAATTTTATTTGCTATTACTATGAAATCACAATGTACCAAATTTCAGATCTCTATATTGACGCGTTTTCAGGCAGTCTCCAAATATATAGTGAAAAACGAAATATTTGTATGGCAATCCCACGAAGGAGTTGCCAATCTGTATCATTTTCGAACTTAATTTTACCTTTTTTTTCTTAAGTTCGTGCGCACAGACAGACAGACAGACAGACTAATAGACGGACGGGTGACGGACGGACGGACATGCAAAAATCGAAATAACTTTTAATATTATGCGTGGGTGTCCAATCCATTTTGCTCTACCATCATTATTTCTGTGCGTTACAAACGGAATGACAAATTTAGTACCTATACCCTATAGATTTCATCTAGGGTATAAAAATCCATATGTAACTTGTGAAAATCAGAAGTCTAATACGAAGGTCACGAAAG
Organism: Dioctria rufipes; assembly: GCA_963924295.1. Lineage (NCBI taxonomy): Eukaryota > Metazoa > Arthropoda > Insecta > Diptera > Asilidae > Dioctria > Dioctria rufipes. The sequence continues at coordinate 43,194,892 of OZ002742.1, forward strand.
TTCATCGGCGCGTTACATAGGTAGTGTAAAAAGAATGAACTTTTTAATCTTTACAAATTCATGCCTATCCCCTAAAAGCTTTTCACGTTGAAAACAAATCGCTTTCTCTAGCCTTGATTGATTGAAAGTCTTTCCCTGTACACATCGTGTAAGGAATAATATCAACAAACTCGTGAATGAAATCGTTAAGTATGGTTAAAAGAGCTCTTCCCGTAGTAGCTTAAGTGGAGGTACATATGTACATATGACGTTAAAAACGTTCCTAACTATACTACGTCAAAATATATAAACAAGATGACGTAAAGATATCATTTAACGTTGATATAATAGATATTAATGAGCACCAGCTATGGTGCCTGTCGGCATTACAAAAGCTTTTTCTATTTCCGGAGCTAATTCAACTTTGCTAGGTGCAACTTAAGATGGGGCTCATTACTCTTCTGTTCAGGAAACTTTTTTAATTGAATTTTGTCTTTTGTCTGCTGCACAAAGAGAGAGACAGCAACAAACTAACTAAAAGTAAACACTTGTCCATAAAAAAGATGGCTCAACTGTATTTCACAGAGAACAAATGTAATTTATACTCCAACATAAAATTAATTAAGCTGAGCTAAAATTTATACTTGAATAAGCAAAAATTAATATTTCACATTTTTCTATTGTTGTCGCCATGAATACTCTGCGAAAAGGATATTTTAGCCTGTTGCTGAAGGAGATGCCGCCTTTTGCATGATTGAAATGTCTTTAACTGTCACCTCGTAAGAAATTTCCATAATATTTCCATTATCTTCCTTCGTTTAATAGAGATGACTTTTTTGCTGTAATTACTTAGACAGTTTTATGTTTATTTTGTTTTGACAAGTTAGAGTGTTGTAAAACATAATTTCAACGTTCAAATGAAAATTTGATAAGGTCTTATATGCAAGAGCTTTTATACATATACTTGGAAATATTTCGAAATGATTATGAAAGCTTCTGTCTTTTTTTATGCAATATTGGATAATGAAAAGTATATGAGAAGGGTTATAAAATTTTGTATTTTTAATATGATTTCATATGAGCACATTTGAAATTAATGAAGTAGTATTAAAGTCGGAGGTGTTAAATATGAGTTTTTTACTCAAAATACCGTTCTTCAAATATTACCTACATATTTTATCTCAACGTATTTCATAGACCGTTTCAATTCTTTGTAAGCTTTGAAAAAAAAAAAAAAAAATAATCATTTAACCCAGATTTGAATTCTACACCGAATATTTGTGTTCAATGTTTTTGTAATTGGCAAATGCGGAAGCTTTTTGATAAGTCGGTGACATTGATAATAGATGGCGCCCAAATCACCAAAGCAGTAATTTGATTTTCGACATTTGTGATTTTAATTACATATATATATATTTCGCATCGTTCGAAAGGGCATTCTTATTCCTTAATTACCCCATAAATACCTAGCTCCAAAATGAGTTTTACCAAAAGTGAGACTTTTTTATCTTTTTTGAGAAGCAGGCGGACATGAGACCCTATCCCAAGCACGAAGGCCATTGCAGCCCATTGTGTTGTCCTGCTAGAAGTCCATTGACCAAAGCCTTCCAGTCCTTGTCCTCTTACTGAAGCGCATCAGGTCTTGGTGGTGAGGAAGGTTTTTCAGCTCATCCATAGATAGAAGGGCAGACCCTAGAGTATCCAGCCTGCACCGGACAAAGGCCGGACATGCACACAAAAAGTGTTTGGTTGTCTCGGGATCTCCCTCCGGAAGGACAGACATTCAGGGCAGTAAATAACTTCCATCCTTGTTAGATGAGCGTGAAGTGAGCTGTGTCGGGTGATTATGCCAACCACAATTCTATATGATTTCATTTTGAGCCCCATGAGATAATCTGAGATATTCCCATTAGGCCCATCAAACAGTTTTGTACACCTACAAGTACTCAGGTCAGCCCATCTCTGCTGATGCTTTCTATGAACATCCGCTTTGATGAGAGAGAGAGAGAAGTATACAAAAAAAATTATGTTATCAAATCAATCGACTAACCGTTTTAACCATATATTTCTTAAGCGATTACTGGGACACTGTTCTCAGTTTTTATACTTTTCTCTCATACTTTGCACTAACCTCATCATAACAGTGTACATTTAATTTTATATCATTCCTTATATTTTGAAAGCAAGAGAGTCAATAAATAATATAAAAAGTAAGTAAACCATCCCATCCATTTATTCATTCATCCATCTTATCTATTCCAGACATCGATCAGATCAATCTATTTTCTCATTTATCATTTCTTCATCCATTTTGCATTCATATGACATTTCTATTTATCCATCCTATGAATTGCGGCAATCATGAATTGTTTCCATATATTCATCCATCCATCCATCCATCTATCCATCCATCCATCTATCCATCCATCCATCCATCCATCCATCCATCCATCCATTCACACACACACACACACACACACCTATCCAATTATCCATCCGTACACATCCATTTCATCCACCACTTATCTTTTATATTTATTCATCGTACACATTCCATTCATTTTAAGCATTCTATCCATACTATGTGTACTTCATCCATCGATCATTTGAATTCTCGTATTCATGTTATCAATTATTCTATCCATCCAATTACTCGGCCACCAATTCGCCTATCCAAAAGGCTAAGTAGGTACATAAAAATTCCGTAAAATTATCACTATTCAAGCAAACAAAAATCTTATTATGAATTACAATCGAAAGCCTTTAAATCTCAAAATTCTTGTCACAACAAAATTAAAATCAACTGCAGTTGAATAAAACTTAAAAAAAAAAAACTACAAAACTCAACTGAACAATGCTTCAGTTATTTTTCTTCATGTTTACTTTTGAAATTTGCACGAAATCTATAAGAAAGTTAAACGAATCAAAAGTGCTAATTATTTTAGTAAAACTTCGCTTTTGGCGGAATTCCATTCTCGTGCAACAGTAGATTTCAACAGGTCATAAATGACTGAAACTGAACTGTTCTGACGGAAGAAGCAGATTAACACAAAAACTAAGATTAATGGCTCAAATCATGTGGAAATTTTTATTGAATTACAGTTTTGTTACATTGTTGTTTTTTTTACTGGATGATGAGCTTTCGAGAAATAAAAAATTTATTGAAGAGAAAAAATTGGACGTGCATAGCCTGTAAAATGATTCCGACTAGTCCAGAAATCATTTCCAATTGACAGGATTTGGGTTCTGTATAACATCCCACGTTCCAATTGGGTAGAAAACGTTTTGATTAAAGTTTTTATATATATATGTGTGTGTGAATGTGAATAACATGATTTGACAGGCAATTGTGAAATTCTTTGGATATCAAATATAGAAAGAAAAATTGAAAACCCAAAACAATTTTGAATAGCGAGAAAAAAAGGATTTCAAAGGCATTCGAATGGCTACCACAAGTAAATAAAGTTGTTTTCCCCCTATTCTCTCTAGTCATACTACTACATACGTAGACACCAATGGGTATGCATTGATTACATTCGGATAAGATCAATTTTGTGTACGTGACGCAATTTAGTGTAAATTCATCCAATTTTTCTTGTTGTTTAAGAAAATCGTTTTTTTTTTCTGAATTTACTACTTAATTTATGCTGCCAAATAAACACGTACAAAACATACTTTCATTACTTTCAAAAACCGCTGCTAAATTTAGGATTAGTTGTAAGAACTTAAATTATTAAGACACTTCGCACAAATATCGTTACAATTTCAAGATTTATTTAAAACAAATTAAGGACTTCTTGGAAAGTTCGCCACTTGAGGTGGTTTAAGACTTCAGAAAACTTTTACGAATTCTCCTAGTAAGGAAAAGTTTTTACGTAATGAAGTTTTTGGTTGGAAAATTATATCAGACTTCTCCTGAAAGTTGGCAAAAAAAAAAAATACTACATATAAATGGGTTGCAATAATGCGAAAATATTGGTAGCTCTCTGTTGGTGTACAAAATATACTTTTTATTAAATTGCAAGACAGCATATACTTGTATGTAAGTCAAAAGCTTTAACCCCACAATTAGTCGCGCTATGGGAATAATACTCCACTTTTACACAATTTTTAGATATCTTAGTGGATTGTTTATAATTCCTTGTCATTATGCCTTCGTTCTTTATCCATTCTTTTCAGTGTTAAAAGGAAGTAAGTGTATTAGTACCAGTACCCGTCCTGAGTTAGTAGTAGTAGCCTTAGAAAAGTCCAGCAGCACAAGTGCAGTAACCTTTTCGTGCTAGCCGTATGTCTTCAGTAATTTTCAAGAGAGCGGTCGTGCAACTATATCGAGATCTAAAGCCAGATTGATAAGGATTCAAGAAATTATTGCTTTCCAGATATGCACAAATCTGCTTGTACAAGATTTTTTCAAATACTGACTATATCGTATTAATCATGGGAAAATAACAAAATGCAAGAACAATACCCCCATAGCATTCCAACAAAACAATTCATTGGATTGTACCTTTTATTATTTTCGTGGCAGGAGGATGAAAGATCCCAAGCAAGTAGTCCCACTGTGCTAACCTGCTAAGCGCAGGATCGTTTCGAGTTAGGATTCGAACCACACTAGTTGTCGCAAGTAAGCAATAGGTGGTGAAAGAGCAGTTTCAGTTCAGTTTTAAATAGCGTAAGGCTGTTTCCACTTACGACGGCAGAGCTACTGACGGGCCACTAAAATTGCTATATTTCTATATATTGCCATGCCGGTGCCGTTGCCGACATGTGTGCAATTGGCTGATTCGTTTCTATTTATTTTATACGCATGGCGGTACCACAAAGGCCAGCGGTAACACCTCGCCGTTGTGTACGTAAACAAGGTTTAGGTAAAGAGCGGAAGAAAACCCAACCAAAGCGACCGAAGACTGATGCATATGCACAAATGGACATATTTTATCTCTTTTATGCTAAAACCTTGCTGTGATATGTTCTCCATATGAGAACATGAGACAAATGTTGTTTATTGAGTAGAAGACCTCTGTTTGTAGTACGCGCTATGAAAATTGAGCTATCAAGGTCGGTCACCAGAAGGAAATATGGTAGTTTGTACTATTGTGTATACTCCAAATGGTAAAAGAGCTTTTCGAAGGGGATTGCCATTAAATAAATAAAATTTTAATATATTTGAATTACTAATGTATTTTCTTGTAATTTTAATAAATATTTATGGCTTCACTAGATAGGAAACTTTCAATTCATAATAAAAGAGGAGGGGAGAGACCAAGTGCTTTAAGTTTGACTAACAGAGCAAGATGCTAGACTCTATCAAAAGCATTTGAAATATCCAGCGCAACGATTTTGGAATCACCAAAATTGTGGAGACTACAGTTCCAACGTTCCATATGAAAAGTCAGCACGTCTTCAGATGAGCGTCAAGCTCGGAAGCTATATTGGCGATCATTGATGAGTTGGTTGGTTTCTAGATACGTCATTATTTTGGACTTAATGATAGATTCAAAAACCTTTGAAAAAATCAAAGTGATTGCAATTGGTCGATAATTGAAAGGATCGCTACCCTCTCCATTTTGGGGAATAGGCTGAACATGGGCTAGTTTTCAAGCAGTTGGTGAGATTACTATCGAATAAGACAAGTAGAATAGTTTGCGCAGAGGTTTAGTCAAGGACGAGGCACAGCTTTTAATTAACAGGAGCGAGAAACGATCAGGTCCTGCGGCTTTGGAGACGTCGATGCCCTTAAGAACTTTGAACAAATCCCTCGTACGGACGTGTATTGGCTCTTGCACACATTGACACGGGAAATGCAAAATAGGTATATCTGTGAAGTGGGTGGAATATGAGAATTTGAGGCAAATCTAGCTGCTAAAATATTGGCCTTATTCAGAGAGTCAATACCTACTTCACGTTATGAAAACACCACGGACCAAATTTCAGCTCTCTACGTGTACTTGTTGTCAGACAGTGTCCAAATATATACTAAAAAATAACCGGCCAAGTGCGAGTCGGACTCGAGCACGAAGGGTTCCGTACGATCGTACAAAATTTAACACTATGTACTTAGTCTTAGTAATAGGGTTCCCCTTGTTACCATTTTGGTGCGGAACCCTAAAAACGAAATGTTTGTATGGCAACCCTACAAAGTAGTTCACCGATTTAGTCTATTTTGGAACTTGTATTTGCAACTTTTATTAGAACTCCGTGTACAAAATTTCGCCATCTATCGTATGCAAAACTATCCTATCTTTCAAGCTGGAGCCAACCAAATGAATATTTCGCGTGAAATAAGTAATTAAGTACGAGTATTAACAGCTTTGAGTTCAGAGAATCGATTTTTCTAGAATAGAATTTTTGGGAAGGATCTAGAATAATTTGTGAAGTAAACCAAGTAAACTATTTGGATTGCGACAATTAAAAGTACAAGACTAGCGAGAACTAAAGTAGAGTTGATATTGATAATTGTTTGTGAATGTTATAAAAGTAAACAGGATAAATAAATAAAGGAAAAACTTGTGAATATTATTTGAAATATTGTTTTTGAATAACAAACAAGGGCCACGTTCGCAACAATATTTATATTTATCAAATACCTCTATTATTTTTGGAGTTGCGTAAAGACCTATAGAGAAGTATAAAGGGAAATATTTATCTTTAGCTAAAAAAAAAAAATTTTAATCAATAAGTTTCACTGACAAAATCCCAAGAGATTTTAGCTCAGAATACAAAATAAAGTCCAATCAGGGATTTTTTGTAACCAAAGAATTTCTGTAGCGTATTTTCAGATTTACAGTAGGAATATCAGCGCAGACCTGTAAAATACTTAAGTACATTGGTATTTAAGTACTAGTATCAGTACCAGTACCTGGACTGGTACTTGAAAAATTTTAAAGTACCAGTACCGGGACTTGTACTTAAAATATTTCAAGTCCAGGTACTGGTACTGTACTGGTACTTGTGCTTGGAATCTTACAGGTCTGTATCAGCGTATAAATGATTAGAATAAGCAAGTTTATTTGTAAATTAATTTGCAGAAAATCAATAAAATAATTTAATTGAAATGGACAAATTACAAAATTTTGCTGAGGTTAAATTGATAAAGCGACAACCCCAAACTGAAATTTCTTGCCTTGATAGCTCACTTTTCTTCAAAATAAAAAAATGAACGGAAGCATTTTAAGATCGCTCTTGCATCCATGCGTCTATATCTGTCATATGAAGTTTTTATTTTTGATGGCTGTGAGTTGGGCCCCCTGAAATTTTTTATTGCATATAGTGTGCGGTCGTGGGTCGTTTAAAAGGGCTACTTTAAAAGGCGTCCAACATTATTAGTGAACTGGCTATGGTGCGAAAAAGCACCACATCTCTAAAGTTTTAATATTATAGGAATTGAGTCAAAAATAACAAGAAAACAGCCGTTTTGTTCGTCAGTCTCATAGTTTCTGAAAAAAAAAAAAAAAAAAAACAAAAAAAATGTTTTTTGTCTAGACTTGTAATAGGATCAACTCTTATAAGATCACTCTTGTGTCAGTCTGTTTGAATATTATTAAAATTGGACAATACAATAGTGTTTAAATCATATAAAATATAGAGCTCACTATTTTTTATAAAGTTTAAATAATTTACCGATCACGCGAGCTCGACTCGCTTCTTGACCGGTATTTTTAGCAGAAACCAAGTTTTAGAGCCTTCAAGAAGATAAGAGCCCTTGTAATGGAAGAGTACTTCCATAAGGGGTGTACAGATTTTAGGCAATATTTAAAAGAAATTAACACCACAACGATATATTACTCGATTGAGACATGTTTTGAATGGTGAGGAGACCAGCTTTTGCCTTTGCCATAAAACAGGAATAATCATATCTTCGAAGGACTACATGAATGTATACCATATACAATACGCTCCAAGCAAGATACAATAACTTATCTTACTAGTATTCACAGCTGATGGAAAAATACACCCTTCCCTTTTAAATTTTGCACATACAAGATGATCATCCAAGGAACTTGTTGACAGCGTTCTAAAAGACTGGTTCCAGAACGGACTCGGGGTGGATGCGCAGCGAGACTTGTATACCGAAAAAGGTGCTACTCTTGATTAAGGGACATAAGATTCAGTTGTGCTTGAAGCTTAGTAATTTTTATGATGAAAATGAGATCATTCTATACGTCGTTTTACCCAAGATGACCCACATTCTTTATTTCAATTAGCAGATGTCGGCGTTTCAAATCCATATAAGAAGATTGGAACTCGACCTTAAAAACTGGCATACACAAAATATTGGAAAGGCTTTGACACGTAAAGAGGTCTACCCCTTGTTAAGGTGGCTTCCCACGGCGCGTGATTTCACGAGCCAAGCCAGCTCGTGCTCGCGCGGCGCGGCCCGTGAAATCACACGCCGTGGGAAGCCTGCTACGAGCGCTCGTCAGCTCGCGCCTCGCCTATACACTTCCTACGGCGTGTGTTGGCTCGAGTTGATTTGCGGGCGGTGCCGCCGAAATGAAGAGTAAATGTCACGCGCCGCCTCGAGCCATCTCGCGCACGCTCGCGCCGCGCCTTTGAAGTTACCGACTCGAAATGGATCGGGCGCGCCAGCACAGGCGAGCTCGCGCCACCACGAGCCGGACCCTTCCCACGGCGCGTTGGCTTGTGCTCGCGCGACGCGGCGTGTGAAACCACGCGTCGTGGGAAGCCACCTTAACAAGGGGTAGACCCGAGATTAGATTAGATTTGTGGGGGGATGTTGAGGCAATAGCCCCGTGTACACTGCCACCTGGGGCCGGATTCACTAACTCGGAGAGTTGTGCAGTTGCATTTAACTCTCCACACGGAATTCTGCAACTCGTGGAATTTGTATTGAGATTTACCAAACTCTCTATTGCACTCGACAAACCTCTCAGGTGTGTTAGTTGTGGAGAAGTAAGAAAAATATTTCTCAACTAACAGTACTGTCTGCTTTTATTGTCCTTTGTGAAGGTACAGAAGAGATGCTATAAAATTTTTAAATATACACGCTAATTCTTGTATGTAGGATGAAATCGCATCTACATTTTGTCCCCTAATTAGATATGTAATTAGTTTTTGAGTTCGGTAAATAGTTTTGGAGATAACTGCAAAAGAAGTGAATCAGTCCGTCTTAAGACGAAAAAATGGCCGTTTTTTGGTACAAAAATGGACATATGTATTTTCAACTCATCATTATGAAGAACTGGTAAGTCGTGGAAATTCACTTTCCACGAGAAAAATGTTCACAACAGAGTACTAATGGATGTGAAACAAAGAACGGAAGAAATACATGCAAAATATAGTAACTGGGGTGTATATGACCCAAGTGCAAAAAAACCGTATTTCGGAGGTAAAAAGTCGGTTATGAAGTTAAAATGATCAAAAAAACAACTACATCACTCGATTACCGGCTTCTCCCTCTTTAATTTGATATGAAACATGACGTATTTTTGACAACCCCCAATTGGGGGTGGTACGACTCCCATCCCCAAAACCCCTCCCCCAAAAATTGTTCATCTATAGTTTTGTACTTTAGACTCTAAAACCGAAGGAAAAAAGCCCTAATGCTCTAACGACCCTCCCACGCAAAGTTAGCCGTCTTTCAATATTTCGATACTTCTCACGTTTTCTTTAACTCCCCAAGTATGTTAGAGAATGTCGCATGGAGAGTTAGGGAGTTTTAATGGGGGAAAACGAAAATTCTCATCTCCCAAACTCTCCGAGTTACTGAGTCCGGCCCCTGAAAGATCTATTGTGAGTTCCCATCCAATTTACTAACTTTGTAGGTTTATGTGTGGGATTGAAGTTCCACACGTAGTTTGGTGGAGGAAAAGCATGTTCAATGTAGAGTTATCTCCGCCTGACCAATTCTTCACAGTTGCAGAGCAGGTGCTCCAAGGTTCATCCTGTTCATCTTGTTTAAGTGATACCTAAAAAAAAAGAAGATACAAAAGTAGCGAATATTAAGAAAATCTCAACGAAAAAGAGCTGAATGAAAGGAAGGAAAAAGAAGGCCAATAACTGCTTGAAGCCCCAGAAGTGAAAAACAGATAACGCCAAATATGAGTCATAATAATTGACACGGAGAATACCAGTTTAAAAGTCTTAGGGTGTGATTCCTGCCCTTGTTGGTACCATTTGAACTGCTGCACTCTTTACTCGTTAACCTAAGATTGTTTGTTGTTTGATTAAAATAGTTTTTTAATTTTAATAAAATTTAAGAGAACTGTTCCTGAAAGGAAACTAAAAGACTGTCTCGAAGAGGATTCATTTTGAAATAGGTTCCTAAACAATATAAATAAATTGAAATTGTTTTAATACCTATATTTTTGTAATAACGATTGTCTTGTTTTAGTTATTTATAGTTATCCAAAATTTTGAATTTTTTAAAAGTTTTTTAAAATTTTTTAAAATTTTTTGAAGTATTTTAAAGGTTTTTTTTTCCAAACTTGAATAACACAGAATTCCACGGGGATTTTGACAAGGTTCGGCTACTAAGTTTTGGTGGTCGAAAACTGGAATATATGCATAATTTTATCTAAATGTCAATTTTAGACAAAAAAAGTTTGATTCAATGTAATGCGACTAAATATATTATGATTCTGGCATATGCTAAAAAACATAAAAGAATTAGGGAAAAAATTAGCTGAGAAAGGGACTTCGGATTGTTCTACATGGCTAGCTTAAAAAATAATGAATCACGTGCAATTTGAACGAATTATGGATTGACGATGGAAAAACTCCAGATATTTTGTGGGAATCTATAGGTTCATGAAAAGGTTACATTAATTTATTACTTCAAGCTGTGATAGATAACTTTACCATAAAATGCTCTTGTCGATTTACCTACTTCTTATGCAATCAATTTGGAAATCTTCATTGTCAATCGAACGGTTAATGAAGTTAGCAGAAGTTGCAGTGCACTCTTGAAATATCTCTTTGTGGGAACGCATTGAATTAATTAGTTACTTCCTGTGTTTCTCCCACCCTAAGTATGTACGATAAGGGATTATATAGAACAAGTTGCCATATAAATCTTACGCCTACTTACCTATTATATCTTCTTTATGTTAACTTATACAGGAACTAATAATTCTGGAAACATTTTCTTGCTCAAAAACCAGTTTATATCACGTAATCCTTGATAAATTTCGTAAACATTTTTTTTTATTGATCAAAGTCTTTTTATTGTTTAGCAATCAATTTTTATTTTATACACAGACAGACAGAAATGGTATGTTTCAATGAAGGACTAAAAGTATCCATTCCAAGTGTAGTACTTATTGGCTGTGGTATATTTCTGAATCGAACAAGAGAATAGATCTGCTTTGAGGATTATAAATTGAGTAGGAACGTGATTTATCGGCTTCAAGGAAATTCTGGTGAAATGTTACTGTCTCCGATTGCTGGATATTGTACAGACTTCTGATTGCAATTATGTACATTCTTGGAAGGAGAAAATTAATATTTGATACACAGTATAAAGAAAATTCGAAATTGCCTTCAATCTTTTATAAATCGTGAAAATGATGATAATTAAAATTACTGAATAAAAAGGGATTCAATCAAAACTTGATTCAATCAAGCAATCAATCACCCGTTTTCTTTTGTCGAATTACCGTACTGGCTACATAATGGAAATATTGATAGGTAGAAAATATAAAAAGGAATCCAAGTATCCTTGGAGTCTACAAACTTACAATTGTATGTTGGAGGGAAAAGCGATAGCATTATAAAATTAAATCCATATTAAAATTTGTCACAACCTTTGTCTCTCTATGGTGACATCCAGAGCTGGGCAAGTACCAACGAAAAAGTACCTAAGTACAAGTACAAGTACCGAAGGGCTGAGTACTTCAGCGTAAGTACAAGTACCGCATGTATGAAAAGTACTTATAACTAAGAACTAAGTCTATAAAAAGTACTGAGTACTTTTTGAAGTGCTTTTTAAAGTACTTTTTTAGAATCTTTGTACATTGGCAGTAATATAATGAAGTTTATCGAGTTCAGTTAATAGGTATTAATAAATAAATACCTTTTGAAAACTGTGAATATGTATAGTAACCAGTGGCTACTATTTATAGGTTTTTATAGTTTTCGGCACTGCAAGTAGAGTAAAACTTTCACCTCTCATTGCTACACTCATAAAACCTATTAGAGGTCTGCTCAAGCACCCATTATCGCCTCCAATAATGCATAACAATTCTAAGGAAAAAATTTCCAGTGAATTTTTAAGATAGAATTGAGGCCTTCCCTGCATCAGGTCAAGGCATCGTTGATTTCATATTGGAGCGAGTCATTGCTTGCTTACCCTTGGTTATGTCCACTGACGTACAATCATTCACAAAGTTATTTGTGCATATTAGTTTCGAGACTGTTGCTGTACAGACATCTGTAATTTGTAATGGATACATGTTTTTTAAAAATAAAAAAAAAAAACTGATCCATGTTTGTAAAGCTTTTTTTAACGTGATTCAGTTAAAAAAATTAAAAAAATTAATCATTCAACAAATAAATAGAACAAAAATTAACAAAATTATTTGTGCATCCAATTTTCTTCACAAAATTATTTGTGCACACATAAAAAACAATTTTTATAGCGTTGTAACTATGTTAATGTTATACGGGGTGGCCCGAATGTGGTGTTACACTTGAATGCAAAGAATTGTATGGGTGGGGGGATGTAAATCCTAACGGTTTTCGAGATAACGGGACTAAAAAAATGTGTGTTGTATGTTTTTATAGATTACCCTGTAACTTCTGAACGTGGCACCATATGATGATGCTCCAAATTTTGTTAGATTGACAATCGTTGGATCTTTCCAATTGTCTATAAACTTTTCCCTTCCTCCTCTCCATTTTGAAGTTATGGCTCAACAAAGACAAAAATTTCGGACTTTTAATTCGGTGTTCTTTTATTTAACTACTATTATTGTCAATAAACACGTCATCAACAACAACTTTTCATATCAGATCTAAAAGATGAACATTCATTTTTTGGTTTTTTTCTCAATTTTAAGCGGTTTCTTCAAAACTAAACCATCAACATGTATAGACCATTTTAAAGTAGACATTTGAACAGTTAAAATGAGCCCGAATAGAATATTTAAATCGAAAAAAAACACCGTTAAAGATTTCCGTTGAAATGTATCGGAAACTACAAAAAAATTGTGCTTATTCAATATAAGAAAAGGTATATTTTCACAAAATTTCATATAATTTGAAAAAAACTGAAAAATCGGGTTTCCGCCATTTTATCAAAAAATTGGAGGTTATGTTGAAAAATGCCTTATATGAAAGTTTTAGATATTTTTATTAACTATAACTTTCGCGAAGAATATTTTCTGCTAGGAAGTCACATTTCGCCGAAAATCGCAAAAAAACACTTTCAACCCCTTAACACCTCCCCATTTCGCAATTTCACCTTATCTTCTGTTTAATTTTTGTTTTTTCTCTTAATTATAACCTTAACTAAATTTTCCGGTTGGTCCTTGCCTGTTATTAATTTTTTCCGTTTTAGTCTTCACAATCCATTTTGGCACCACCTAAAAGTCGATCAGCCTGAGCAAGGAAAGAACTCTCCATGATCGGTTTGCTGAATCGCGGAATTATGATATTACGATTACGTGGCGAAGTTTATATTTAGAAAAATTTCCTGAGATATTCAGGTGTATCTCGATTCAATATGTTAAAAAGAAAAGTAAATGTTCTTTGATTTAGGTGAAAATGTAGGGTGAAACTTGGTCAAATCTATGGAGAACAAAAATGAAGCGGATACAATCATTGAAAGCGACTTGAATTTTATTTTTATGTCCCCGTAAAATTACATATACTATTTAATTTTAGGAAAACCGCACTAAAAAATAAAACACGAAAAGATCACAATATTTCTTGGCAATGTACTCGCTCAAAGTCATAACCTATGCAGTCCAGCATACACCTTACTGATCACCATAATATGAACGTTATCGCAACACTTCATCACACTATTTAAAACAATCCCAAAATTATTAACCCTATTATGTGGCAGTACAATGCTGTTTAAAGTTTTTAGGCGGGACATCAATGTTAGCACTGTTAACTCACAATTCATTCGCGGTATATAGTCCTCAAGAAGTCCTATAGGTCTACTAAGATATAACTGCATATCGTTGACGTATAAATGTACTTTAGCATTTTCTACCACTTATGGGAAGTTATTTATAAACAGGATGAACAATAAAGTGTCCAGTACTGACCCTTGAGGCACACCACAGAGAATTGGTAATGAAGCAGCAGAGAGTGCGTGTTCTATGTTAACTCGTTGCTGACAATCAGATAAAAACTCTCTAGCCAATGCAATGGTGGGAGAATTTGACCCAAACATGATGGAGAGCTTCTGTAGAAGTAAACTACGATAAACACTGTCGAAGTTCTTTGAGAAATCAAGAAGAACTAAGTCGCTAAACTCATTTTTGTTCAAGGCAGACTTATATCTGAGAAAATTTTTAATATTGCAGTTTAACATCTGAAAGAAGAACGAAAAACTTATTGCCACGTGCGCGAGGATTTTTTTATAAATTATTTTCATCAGAATCTTCGAAAAAAAATATTATAAATATCAGCAATTTTCAAGGTCGTCATACAAGAATGGTCCTTCAAAAATGAATACATTGCATGAATACCTACACAATGCAAGATTGTTTATCATAAATGCTCTTCTGAAAAAAATGTAGATATTATACGAGCGTTATTGCAATCGATTTATCCTGGTGAAATATTATTTGAATCCTTTTTCATTTCTTCAAACTTCCTATTTTTTATCAATTTTTTACAATTTGAAAAATTCATTATTGATTTCACAATCTCCTAGAGCTCACTCAAATTTAAGAAACCAACAAATGCCAAAGTAAACTGAAAACTTTTCATTTGTTTACAACAAACTTAGAACAATAGAAGAACAACAAACGGTCAAGAAAGCAATTTACATAAGCACAGAGAATAGTTGGAACTTCATTAATTAACTGAAGTTTTCTTGAACTACTAATAACAATATTTGCATAATTTTATTGAATTACATTTCTAGAAAAAAAAAAAATCCAAAAAAACACATGTTTCTCATCATAAACAGATGTCAACAAACAAAACGATCTAATCAAGCATGAATTAAAGTGATCAGAAATTGATTCTTCATGCATCGTGCGCATTGAGTATCTTAGCGCCTCCTACATGTAAATTAATTGAATGTAATAACCGAGGAATTATTTAAGGGATAATTAGGAGGAGAAAGCAGGTGTTGATGCCTAAATTTTATGGTATCAAATCCATTTGTAAAACATCTTTTTTTATAGAACACCAAAGGTACATAACAAGACATTTTTTTTTAAGTATATGCAAAATTTTATTGACATGATATAAAAATCTTATTAAAGTAAATATAAATTTTTATATTTTGAGGTGTTAAAATAAAAACCATGGAAGATGCAAACAGGTTTTTTATGCGAGAATTTTTTATTATTTTTACATGCTGTGCCGTGGGCTTATTTAATTTTTTTTCTACCATAATTCCCCTAGAGACAGAAAGCGTGAATTTGAGGTACAATTTGGCTGAAGCTGCATTTAGTCAAAGGGAACAATTCTTCCGGAATCTGTACTGACTTACATATTTCCTCTTTAATCACTTCCTATGTAGCTTCTATTAATTGGACTCTGTTGAGGAAGGGGGTCGGCTACTTTTAGCTCACTTCATATAATACCATTGATGAGGTTTTTTCTTGTTCCAAATTGGGTTGTTTTTAATAGGCTTTAATAATTTACCTAAACGTTAAGGACCTTATTGGTTAAAGGACTGCTTTTATTATTATTGTCCCGTTTTGTAGTTTGTTCAGTTCAATTGCAATAAGATTTATAAATTTATTGCACCTTTAAGGTGTCTTTGGTACGATGAATGTTTCCAGTATTAGGACTTGGCCTGCATAGCTTCTCTTGGATCTGAAATCAACTTTGTCCACTGGAATATCATTTATCTTAGGTATCTGTTCACAAAACTGACATTATCTTGGATTTCTGGAACTCTAGAGGCAGATTCCTAGTTTGCATTGGGTTATGGCAAAACTTCAAAGCCCTCAAAAGCTTCCGACTGTCCTGGGCACCCAAGGTTTATTCAGTATCGGATTAAGCTCGTTGGAGGCCCAGAGCGAAAACACTAAATGAGGCTCTAGTCTGCTTAAAAATTGATGCATGTATTTCCTTTCTGAGAGCCAGCTGGATGGATTCTTTTCAGTAAAAAAAAAAAAAAACAAAAAGATTGGATTTGCTTTGGTAACAGCATATGGCTTGGCCTAGGTTCGTCATCTGGAGAGAAATGAAACTTAAGAATTATAAAGCCAATCCATGAAAAACTACTGTAGTGCATAATAATTTCGTCGCAAGATATCAGTATATGACAAATTCAAATCTTTCCCACAAAAGTTCTAACAATAAAATCACAGACAACTAATAGCAGTCAAAAGTGATGCTACACAGTTCATATTAACCGATAAGATTAACTGACAGTTTTTTATTTTGTAACAAAGCCAGAAACGACTCTAGAGAGTTTTTTGTATTCTTCTTTTTGTCGTCTGTCGTCCATCGGTGCTGGATATCTGTTATTGTCTGTAATAAAATTTATTATTCTATAGCATGAAAAAACATGAAAAAAAAAAAAAACGTACTCTCGTATACTACCAAATCTATGTTGTGTCCCTGCGTATTTTATTTAGCACATTACTATAGCGCAGCGCTACAATGATGATTAGAAAATTTTTGAATAAAATCTTATATTAATGTTAACAGTGGCGTCACTAGGGTTGGTGTCACCCAGTGCGGTGACTCATGATGTCACCCCCTCACGACACCCTATAGACCTCCTCCGAGTACGCCAGTGCGAAATAACGGAAACATACAGAATCCTAAGTAACGTTTATAAACATAGATCCTATATTTACAAAGGCAATAGAAGAAAAAATTAATTCAAGGTCGGTTGGTAAAAGATTGTAAGAAGTTAAGAACTAAGAACTACATAGAAAATATGTTACTTCTTTAATTGTTATTTTAACATTAAATTTTTGATATTAAATTTCGACTAAATCAAAACTTTCCTTTTCTGGCCTTTAGAGCTGCAAACTTTTTAATTACTTCATCGAAATCAACTCCTTTCGCCAAATCACTTTCAATTGATAATATTGCAAGATCAGAAAGCCTTGACTGTTCCATGGTAGATCGCAAATAGTTCTTTATAAACTTTAGCTTTGAAAAACTCCTCTTACATGAAGCCACAGACACACAGATCGTAAGAAATAATTGTAGGCTCACTGAGAGATATGGGAGAGATTCTAGGAAGTCCCATTCAGCTATGAATTTCAAAACGTCAAATACTGACCAGTCTTCGACTTCTTCGAGATCTGTCTCTGCTGCCTTCAGGTACCTTCTCAGCCTTAGTATTTTTAATAAAAGCTCTTCCTCTGATAACTCATCATAGAAAGTGGCCAATTTTGGAATGGACACCAGTAACTTTTCTTCAGTGGCAGATATCAAACTCTTGGCTTGAACAGCCTCAAACTCGGCTGCTACTTCCTTGATGGCTCTTGATCTGATCTGGAATTCAGAAAGGACACGATCAATACACTCAAGCATCGCTCTCTTGTTTTCTTCTTGCAGAGTTAGTCCAGCATCTCTCGTCTTCTCACCTGTCATTCTCTTCTTGAACCTGGGTCTGCTCTCTACTGAAATTCCATATTTTTCTGATTTTAAAGCGCATGTTCAATTGCCTGCTCCACAAGATGATTGCGCTGCTCGTACATAAAAAGTCTTAGTGCCTCTAGCTTTGTCACCACCTTGTCAAGAGTTAAGCCCTTAGTCTGAAGGTACCAGCTGTGTAAGATTAATTTCTTCAAATACATCACACCAAAAGAAGAGGTAGCACAGAAACGTGAAATTGCAGACAGGAGGTAAGAGACCCCGGGCTGTAACTCTTGTGTCAAAGTTTTCATCTCTATGTGATGCTTCAATTGCCACCACATATTCATTGAATTTTTCTTTCACTACCTTTACTGCAGCATGATCAGAACTCCAGCGTGTTCTTGATAAACTTTTTACTGAGATTCCAGTGTGGTTCATTAAAAAATCCCATCAGTGAGTGGAAGCGGCAAAGAAGAAAAACATTGTCTCAAGAGTTCCAAAAAAGTGACGCATGAAGCATTTTCAGCAAAAGAGTGTTGGCCGCACAAGTTAAGCGAATGGTCCACATATCCATTAAAAATAGCTTTCCTGTTCTTTGTTTTCAAAATGACTTGTACACCTCCATGGATTCCAGCCATAATCGCAGCATTATCGTAACCTTGAGCGCGGCACTTCATAATGTCGAGTCCATCATTTTCCAGATTTCTGATAATATCAGAACTGAGGTCAAAAGCTTTTTTCCCTTTTAAAGGGAAAAGTTCCAGAAACACTTCTCTTACTTCAACTTTGTGAATTTTCATATATCTGATAAGTTCGGACATTTGGTCAGTGTGTGATGTGTCAGATGTGCTATCGAACATGACCCCGAAATACCTGGCAGATTTTATATCCATGAAAAGCTTCTCCTTCACATGATTTGCTAGGACATGTATAAATTCAATCTGGGTTTTTGGTGCAAGATAAGATACTGATGCTTTGATTTGACATGTGCTTCGCTTTAATTTCATTAGGTGCTCTTTTAGCACTGGGTCATATTTAGAAAGCATCTCAACCATTTCAAGAAAATTTCCTTAAGCAATGTGAAAAAATTTTTACGAACCGCCCTAATTTTGGTGTCACTCCTTGTGATGGTGTCACCCGGTGCGGTCTGCACCCCTAGCACCACCCTAGTGAAGCCACTGAATGTTAAATGATATTTAAATCTTTCTTTTTCGTTAAAAAAATATATAAGGATTTTTTTGATTTGAAATAACAATTCAAAAATGTGTCAAAAGTTTTAGACCCTGCATTTAAATAATATGAAAGTTACGAGCAAATTAAATTGTTCAAAATAATGCTTTCAATTTTTTGGCAGTATCTCGGTAAATAGAATAGAAATCATGAATCATTAAAAAGATTTTTAAAGAAATAGAAATGAAAATCATAAAAAAAAATCACTAAAGAGATTCTTAAAGAGCAGAAAATTTAAAAACAAAAATTTTCGAATTCCCAAAATTTACCGCAATTATTTATAGGTGATTTTTAATGTGAAAAACAGGTTTTACAACGGATGGCACGAGTGCGAGAAGTCAGTAAGAGAAAAATAACGGTTCTAGAACCATAAAAAGGAAAAATGTTAAAAATACCCTCCCCCCCCCATTCTATATAAGTTACTTTTAAGAGATCCCTTAACCTCTTAAATTTAGCCAGTAAGATATTTTAGCAAAATTAGTAATCTACATAAATTGTTTTGGAGAAACTTTAATTCTAAGTGTTAAGAGGCTTTCGAGAATTTGAACACTGCCTTTTCAGTCAACCCAGCTGTTAAAGACCATTCACTTTACAAGAAGGAAGAGAAAATGAAATTTGTGGCAAGGCAATGATGGCAATAGGGCCAACCCACACATAGCTAGCACTAGGCGTATTTTGCTACACTTCTGCCCAGACATGCCATTATAATAATTATGCTACGCTGTAGTTCCTCACAAATTTCACAAATTTTGTACTATATACGTGATATGTATACGTGTTATCTAAAGATGTGTGTATGCATATCCAAAATTGTATATGTATGTGTTCAGTATACCAACTGAACATTCTTATTTCGTTGTATCCTCCTATTGAATTCCTAAAAAATAAAACAAAAACACACGAAGAATCAAGTCCTAAGTTGAACAAAAATTAATACTTATCTGATGATAAACATTCCTGAGCAATCCTATGTATCATCTCCTACAATCAGCTTCCATACTCCCTCGATGACATTCATAAGATAAAAATTTCTTCGTGTACATATACACAAATTGACATATCAGTCAACTGACAGTACGTCAACCAGATGTTCTCCTAGCAGCAACTGGTATAAACGTCGCTATGACAACGCCATGAGGAGTACATCACCTGACCAACCTCAGCAGCTATAAAAAGTCGGCGAACGATAGCAAAATCACCCATTTCAAAATCAGAGTTGATCTGATTAAGTCCTAAGCCTTGGAGTCTGTTCTGAGCAAAATCCTTATTCTAACCAGAAGTTAATTCTGATATTCCTTATAGAAGTTAATTCTACGCCAATAAATTGAGGTTGACTCAATCCCAAGACAGAAGTTAATTCTGGTTAAACAAATATGTGAGGTTAACTCAATCCTATACACAGAAGTAAATTCTGGCCGTCCTACATACTTGAGGTTGACTCAATCCATAAAACAGAAGTTAATTCTGGCTGTCGCAAATATTTGAGGTTAACTCAAATTATCATATAGGAGTTGATCCTAAAACAAATATATTATTTGAGGTTAACTCAAGTACGTCGGCTAGGAGTTAATCCTAAAGATTGCAAAAGTGAGGTTAACTCAAGCAATCTCACACAGGAGTTAATCCGAAGGTCTAGACAACTTTATACAAAAGTGAGAATAGATCTATTGTCAGAGGTTAACTCTGCAATAAGGACATTTAGAAGTTAATTCTGATCAAGGATGAAAAGAACTTCCATCCCACACGTAACAGTACTCAGATCGCTGCACTCATAAAAGCGCATAAGACTAAACGTCACAAGTGCCATCATTACTATCCCAGACACAGCAATATTCCAGTTTCTGCAGTTAAAAAGGTACGCATACGATAAACGTCATCATATATCCATTCTGTGCGAGCTTTTTTATTAGGGGTGCTTCATTTTCCACATCTTCTTTGCGTACTCCGTATAGATTGGTGAGCAGAATTAGTAAGTGTTATTTCTTTTGATACTGTAAGTTTATGTTTTCTAATTTCAACTACTTCTGTAACAGCTGGGTGGTTCAATAAAACTAACTTTTTTGCCAATAAACCATCAATCACTTGCCTTCGGAAATCTTTGTGTGCTATGGATTTGCCTAAAAGTTTATAAAGAACGAAGGAATTTACAATGCTAGCATCTAAGAAATGATAAAATATACGATGCCACCAATCCTGGCTTTTTCGGTCTAATTCATAACTACATTTAATTTATCAACATGAAACATATTTGCGTTATAATCTAATAACGACCTGAGGGCAAGTAACGTCAATAACCTATCCTGTTTTCTGCTTCCGTGTATTATTTATTATGGTAGGATTATGGGAATTAGATAATAGATGAACACTTCTTTTATCATCCTTCCATTTATACATTGAAATTCCTTCAGCAGTCATCTTCCAATCAACATCGCTTTGTTTCATCGTTTTATCAGTTTTCATTTTTGGTAAATACTTTCTTGTAGGATTTATTGTACCACAACCGTACACTACCTTATTTTTTAATTCCAATAGCAAAGGATAAAATGTAAAATAATAATCAAAAAATAGGCGGTGATTTTTTGCCTCCAATCCTTTTTTACCAGTGTAAATTTCAAAATTAAAAAGGTAACCATTTTTATCTGTTAATGTCCAGACTTTGTAATCTCTTTTTATTGGTTTCTTCGGCATATATTTTTTGATACTTCTTCTGCCTTTGAATCTGATCATCGATTCATCAATAGCCAAAAATTTATCCAGTCTCAAACAATTTTGAAAATTTTGCAGTATCTCATTTCAAAACGGGCGTATTTTGTATATTTTGTCAAAATCAGGTGCATTTCGGTTTGGGAGAAAAATGTTATCATTGAGATGTATATA
Source organism: Dioctria rufipes (assembly GCA_963924295.1). Lineage (NCBI taxonomy): Eukaryota > Metazoa > Arthropoda > Insecta > Diptera > Asilidae > Dioctria > Dioctria rufipes. The sequence goes on from OZ002742.1 coordinate 43,216,675, forward strand.
GCTTAGAAGCCAACTAAATTGATTCACTGATGTAAATCGACTAATAAATATAACTATCATGGAGATTAGGAGTTGAGCTCCAATTATCTCTGTAACTAGGTATTCGTTTTATTCCCATAAGAGAATTTAAACCTAAGAATGTGTTGATTTCTGAAATTTTTTGAAAGTTTTCCCAGTTTGGGGCTGCTCCTGAGTAGCATACAGGTTAGCTTGATAAACAATGTCTTCGATCATTTTATTTGTTTTAAAGTAAATTGAATAGTTTGAATGGTGTTGAGTTTATAATTTCTTTAACGATGTCTGCTACTCCAAATATTTGTGTAAAATCTTCAACAACCAAATCAATAGATTTGTCAAGCCATTTTGGTCTTGATTGAGTTTCATGAACAAAATCCTTTCTACAAACATAACTTAGCGGAATATCGTTTTCGGAGTCATATTGTTTTTCAATCAATGACTTCAATAATTTATCACCATTTCCGTTATGTTCTAAATTATCTTCATCCTCTTACTGATTCTCCATCGGATGGAAGAGTTTCATATTCTGCGAAGTATTCATCGACCATGGCCTTCAAATTAGACTCTAATTCTTCATATGATTTTCTATTAATTATTTTTCAACTTTGAGTAAAATCAAACTCATCACAGTTTTTTCAAACCAAATTCGCCAATGTCGTGACTTTTTAATTATTAGGTAGCAAATCAGCAAATCCTTTGAGCTTTAATTTTAGTTCAGAGAGGAAAACCTACATATAGGCTTGCCTTGGAGAGAACAAACTGGCCTACTAACTTTCAAATTAAGCCTTGTAGACATGTTTTCTTCTCGTTAGCATTAAAACAAATTTTCCCATTACAATAAAGATAAAAACTGAGTGTCGTAGATTTGTGTGCACATAAGAATGTGTGTGTGTGCGTTGCATAGTAGCATCATATAAAAGTTCATGTCAGTTGTTAAAAAAGTCGTAATCCTTTTTTATTTATGTAAAGGATTTTATTTTCGGATCTCATTTTCCACGCTTATACTCAGCAGGGGCAGGAATATTTCATTACCATAAATCCATGGAAAATTTGTTATTAATATTTTTATATTTTCTAGGTAATATTGTTGATAGTCAGCTGGGTAGGTTCATTGACCTTCTTATGAATGTCATATAGCTAACTTTATTTTTAGTAAACGACTTTCTGTAATTGACGAAGTTTTCCATAACATTTCCTCATGTTCTTCCAGATGCATAAAATGGTATTACATAACATTTTATCCTGAGGATATCACTTCTGTCTACTGTTTCTGCTTTAAATGCCATAGAGGAATACAAACATATTTAATAATTCTGAGAAAAGTTTGTAAAGCAAATGAGCGAAATAAAAGTTCCTCATTTTGACTAATCGCGAGTATTGCTGTGACTTATGTAACATTAATTAACATCTGTCAGTGGAGCTTGTTGCATCTTTGTATAATGTATTAAAGTTTTGCTGGAAGAGGTTAAAACAATTCAGAAGGTAGGGCGCGGAAGTGATTTTATATACAGGGTGTTTCCTTCATGGTGGTCAATAGAGCAGGAGGTGATAGAACTCACGTAAAAAGCAAAAAAAAATTGTATGGCAGGGGCCCCATACCAACCGTTTCGGAGTTATAGGTTGATTAAGAAAAAAATCTAGTTTTTCACGAAGCACCCTGTATTTTAAAAAGTACAAGGTCTGTGTCCACAATTAAGTGCAGGTTGTATGTAGAGCTTCATGGCCTTCCAAGGACTGCTCAACCAGTCCTGTACCCCTCTTCTGTACCCCTCTTATTGTGGCCTAAACTAAAAATTTAGGATTTTATTACTTTTTTTTTTAAATGTGACCTCTATGTTTTTTCTTTTTTTTTTGCAAAACGGTGATTATTATTACTTTTTTTTTATAAAAATTGTTATCTGTGAACTCTCCTCTTTAATTTGACCTATTACACCTACATTTAAGTGTTATCTGTATCCGTTAAAGAGTTATTAGCTCTTAAGCTATTCTCAAAGATAATTTGATCCCTTAGCGAGTGAAAAAAACGTCATTTAAAACAAAAAATATCAGCTATTTTCGGTATGACCTGACGAGGTTGTGAGCTAAGAACTCCTTAATAGCTGGAGATAGCACATAGTGTGTAATAGGTCAAATTAATGAGGACAACTCACAGTTTACAGTAGTTTGTAAAAAAAGGTAATGCCAATCCTTGTTGTGAAAAAAATAAAAAAAAAACAAATAAAAAAATAGAGGTCAAAATAAAAAAAACAGGTAATAAAATCCGAAATTTTTAGTTTACACCACAATACCATCTGAGAGGAGAGTAGACCGGGGCTGGTTAAGCAGTCCTTGGATGGCCATGAAGTTCTACATATAATGAACACATAAATTATGTTTAATGGCTTGGGAAGTATTCTCGAGGGTTCTGATTCATAAAATTAACCGAAGTAAGCACTGACACTATACGATCGTCACTTTTCAATGGCCAAATTCGTCAGATTTCGACGAATTGCCTGTACTTGTACCGATTTGCTTGTGCGCAATAATTTCTGCTTATTTCATTTATTGGAAAAAACCTTTTTATGCAAAACGAAAAATCTTTGAAAAAAGAAATTTCATTGCAAAAAGAGGCGTTTCATATAAGCAGGAACCGTATAATCGTCAGTACGGCTTGGTTCCTGCCTGCCGTATACTCCAAAGAAAATAGCCAAGCTGACCTCATGTATAGACTTAAAATAAATCTTAAGTGTGAATTATATGAGGCGAAATACTACGTATGTACTTGAGTGCCTAGTAAGATTTAGCCCTATGTGGGACTACCATTTCATATAGAGAGTTTTGCTATGAAAATTCATAGCTTGGCTGTTTACTTTGGCGTATACGGCAGGCAGAAACCAAGCCTTACTGACGATTATACGGTTTCTGCTTATATGAAACGCCTCTTTTTGCAATGAAATTTCTTTTTTCAAAGATTTGTGGTTTGCATAAAGAGTTTTTTTCCAGTCAATTCTCGAGCTGCAGACTTAGTAGCAATCTGAGTCAATTTCAGATTGACTTATTTCGCTATGAATTTTCATAGCAAAACTCTCTAGATTTCATTTATGCCCAAACTTCAATTTCAATTCAAGCTCCGACTTTCGCTACATACGCTAATGCAAGTTTGCAGACTTGGATTGTAAATTCGAAATTAAATTCGTACGATTTGCATTTATATTAACTGACGCAAAATTTTCTGGAGTACCTAATCCCATTGATGGCACAAGAACTAGATGTCGCATGCAAACCAGAGCATAAATTTTATATAGGCTGGTGGTGGTGGTAGATTCCGGAATGGAGCACAATATTTGAAATGATGGATATGTCGAGTGGTGCATATTTTCTCGCATCTACCGTATTGATGAGGTGGATCAAATGTGTACAAAACTGCTGTTTAAGCAACATTTGCTTTCGAGATGCTCTAAAATATGTTGTGGTCTATTCTGAAATGCACCATCCATTTGACAAGTTGTACATTGTGCACTGGTACACCATGCCATATCTAGTAGTTCTTGGGCCATCTATGCTAATATGAACGATTATCCAGATCAAAATTGAAGTTTAGGTACTTAGGGTAGGTAATATATGCAGACTTCTTCTTTACAAAGAGAACGACAATTTTGATATGGGCTTATATGTATAAGTATTTCGGTTGCTATACGTACATCAAGTTGAATACCTTACAATCATCATATACCGGTACCGGGACCTATTTTCTTGTCGGCTAGTTTTTTTAGTTTTAGTTTGAAAAGAGGTTGAGACCCGAAGGGTTCCCCGAACGCAGGCCTAAACAGTGCCCATTATTCACCCTCCGGATCCAAGACAAATCGCTCATAGGTCCCAACCGGACGCTTTTACGAATCTAAGCATTGGTTCCCAGCCCTCTTTGCCGGCTTCATGCAGCTCGACCAGAAGGTGTGAGCCAAAGATTCTGTATCGCTTTCCTGAGAGTGCCGGACAGTGACAAAGAAAGTGAGTCACCGTTTCGGATTCATCTAGGCAACCCCCGCATATAGTATCATCAACAAATCTCATCCTGTAAATAGTCGGTTTGATAAGTGCTAAGCATATGATGATAAATAGATAGTCCTGTGGTTTAACGTTTACACCTAGCTATTAAGCTTTTATTCAATGGCAGTCTAAATGCACGGAATAGTTACAACGCGACAATCAGCGCCCCCACGAGAGAGATTATATCCTGCTCCTATGAGTACCAGGTATGCCAGTGCATGCTTGATATCAACTTACTGGTCGATGCGAGTTCCATCTAAAATCTCTGCCGATTTGTGGTTCACGGCACCCGGTTGGTTTAGCGCAACTCCATGCCCAGGGCCAAATAGATGAGCATACAATACGTAAGAAACAATATTTCAAATCCTGAGTTGCAGTACGTATTTGATGCATGCGACATATGTCTCCCATTATCTAGAACATTTGCACTTACGTCAGCCAGACTCTGATACTCTCTCTCTCTCTCTGTCCGCATATGGGCTAACACAACCACCACGATGCTCCTACCAAGGGGCCTTCTCCATTCTGAGGTGAATAGTAATACAATAGTAAAACTATCTAGAACTCCTCAACTCAGTGGTACGAAGTAAGAAATGTCGGCCACCCAATTGGTATGGTTTTCGCAAGTTGTATAGCATGCTTACTCCCAATAGATTCTTCATGCAGAATTCTTATAAAACGAGACTGGGTGACCCCGTTCAGGTTTAATCATATTGGAACACAAAGGTGATGGAAGTGGACCACGTGATGGTTATGATCCACCTTTCAAGTAAGAAGAGGCTTGAAATTATAGCCATTAATCTTACAACTACCAAAGTACTAGTGTTCTTTCAGCACGAAGCATATTTAAAGCGTTTTCCTTGCATGTCTTTTCCCTTAGTGGCATTACTCATCACAAACCTCCTTTTGCAGCTGCCAAGATGTCGGACAGTAAAGAATCTCCTCAACTATAAAATAATTATCTAACAAAGTTTTTAGTTGTCTCGCGACAGTGTCCATCGCCTTCTAGAACATTCCATCGCGTTCGGATATGTTCACGTTCAACGATCTATTATTCGAATTTGTACAGTTCTCTAAAATAGACCAGCACAATTACAAGTTGAATTATTTCATTTTATGAAATCGGAAGGAATGAATTACAACCGCATCATTTTAACTAGTTTATCTTTTGATTTACCACAACTTTTGAAAAACTCCTAATTTAAACAGCATCTAAAATAGCGCACGTATACTGAAAACCAACTATACAATCTTCAAACCCATTCATACATATGTTTGCAGTACACGTTCGCTTCTTTAACCTTTCATGTTAACACTTACTAAATAATTCCACACCAGGCGCTACCCATCAAATTATTCGTTTTTATGGTCTCCCAGCATGTAAGGCAAATGATAGTAGATTTGTCACGTCCGAATCGCAAGTATCCGCTGAATGTAAAAGCTTCAAGCTTTCTGTTACCCTGTGATGTGTTTGTTTCCTTTAACCTTCACCCTTTTGCATGTTACGTCACCATGTCCATGCTCCAATATATGAGGATAAATAAAAGTTGGTCGACCTAAAGCCATAAAGGAGTGCACCACATTATTTGTCGTTTATGTTCATTTCAAGTACGTAAGTAGAAAAACTTTTCCGCATCAAGAAAAGTTCTCTGAAAAATTAGTCAGCCGAAGTTAAAGTTGAGAAAGGAATTTTGGTAAAAATGAATGAAAATACAAGTAGAGCTCGTCTGGTATTGAAACTATAATAAAATGTTTACAAGGATCTACTAGTAATATTACAATATTATTCATCTACCAGGGAAACATTCCATTTGCTTTTTACGTGTACCAGTACGCCTACTACATACATTGAGGAGATATTTCCATGCTGTTAAAAGGACTGCAATCGATTTTATGTTTCAACTAAACATTTACAGTGGAAATTCCTTTGGGAAGGCAATAACTCGAAATAGAACAATAAAGATTTCCACGCTTTCACGATTTCAATATAAAAATTCCAAACTTTTGTGGTCGTGGGTATGTAAGTACAGCGGAGGTTTTGATTTCTTGTTGTTATAACAAGTGCGTTTCAAACAAATAAATGTAAGCTAATAGCTTTATAGGCAATTACCATAGTAAAAATCACGAATTGCGTTTTATTTTTTGCTTTTATATTAAGTCGTTAGACGTGGGCACATTGTTATCAGTATAATGCGAGATGAAGCACGAAATGTTTGGTTTGGTCGTCCATATTAAAAGAAACAGAAAAACATTTTCGTTTTCTAGTAAAACATGAAATTTATTTGATATTTTATAAATAGAACTTGTTGTACCCTAGATGAAATCTATAGGGCATATTAAGCTCGTCATTCCGTTTGTAACACCAAGAAATAATGATGGTAGAACAAAATGGATTGGACACCCATGCATAAAACTTCGCATGTTCGTCCGTCCGTCCCTTCGTTCTCGTGATAACTCGAGAACGCGCGTACCTACAGAGATAAAATTTTTCATTAAAAAAAAAAAAAGTGAAATTATGTTCAAAAATGAACTAAATCGGGCAACTCAATCGTGGTGTTGCCATATAACAATTTTAGGTTGTTTAGGCAGTCATGGCCAACTCTTTTTGTCCCTGGGCCGGATTGGAAAAAAAAAATATTTTCACGGGCCGGACGAAGTAATAAAATTAAAAAATTAAGTGTTAAGCAAAACACTTATTTCTTTAAGTAAACAAAATTTTATTATGAAATTTGTTTATGAATAATTGTAAATAAATCAATACAGCAAATTAATATACATAATAACTAATGCGACGTGTTGAGGCGGTTTGCATCGCCTATTATTTTTTTAATATCTGGTTCTATACTTGTAGTAGTTATTATTAACACAGCCTCCAAATGTAAATCATTCAATCTTGATATTGTGTTACTTTTATTTAGATTAATTAAAGAAAAGGTTTGTTCACAAATATAAGTTGAGCTAAAGATTACTAAATACGTCTTGGCAAGTTTTTTAAAATTTCCATATTTTTCATTATTTAATTGCTTATAAAAATTACACAAATTTTTTTGCTCTTCTCGATATTTTTCATGTAATAATTCGTCACATTGCAAATTAATTATTTCTAACTGTATATTAACAGAAACAGAAAATGGATTTCGGATAATAGATAAAATTTTGTCAATTTTTTTGAAGCAATCGAATCTGTGTTCGAAATCTGTCATTAGTGCAAGTATATTTTTTTTTATTAAATGTTTGAACCTTTTCTTTTACAATATTTAAAGATATGGTCTGCAATGTTGGAAAATGATAAAATTTACATTCAGCTAGGTTTGTAGAAAAAAGGCTAAGCTTCATTTTAAAAGCTTTTAATTTCTGTATTAAATCATGAGCAAATAAATTTTTTCCTTGTAAACATGTGTTAAATTCGTTGAAATGTGTCAAAATATCCAAAGAAAATACTAAATCACAAATCCAATTTGGATCTAATAACTCAGGAAAATCGTCATTTTCTTTAAGCGTTAAAAATATTTTTATTTCCTCTTGAAGGTCCCACACACGTTTTAGAACTTTTCCCAAACTTAACCAAAGGATTTTATTGTGATATAGTACATCTAAATGACTGGTATTTAGTTCTTCAAGGAGATCAATAAATTGCCTGTGATTTAATCCTTTTGATCGTAGGAAATTCACTAATTTCACAACTACATTTGTAACGTGATCGACTTTTAAAATATTTTTGCATAGTGCGTGTTGATGAATAATGCAGTGTATGGGTATAATTTTATGATTGGGATCGATTTCGGAAAGTTTATCTTCAATGTGTCTGATGAGCCCAATATTTTTTCCGATCATGTTTGGTGATCCGTCTGTTGCAACATTCACCAATTTTTTCCAGTCAACATTGTACTCCAAAAAACACTTTTCAATCTCTCGGAAAAGATCTTCTCTCATTGTTGTGCCTTTCATCGGAACAATTGATAAAAGTTCTTCCGAAATTTGAAAATTTTCGGTGATAGCTCTAATGAAAATTAACAACTGAGCAGTATCTTTCACATCGCAACTTTCGTCCAGAACTATTGCATAAAAATTGGCTGATTTTAAATTATTTAATAATTGATTATTTATATGTATTAGCATTTAAATCTTCTATTCTTCTAGCAATAGTTTGCCGGGACAGGCTTATATTTTCAAATTTATTTTTAACTTCTGGACAAATCACATCGCAAACCTCCAACATGCACTTTTTTACAAATTCTCCTTCAGCAAAAGGTTTCCCACATTGAGCAATACGTTTTGCTACTAAAAAACTTGCTTCAGTAACAGAATCTTCTAGGCGATTTTGCTTTAAAAATACATTTTGCTGCCGAGTCAATTTTACTACCAGATCTGCGGTTTGTTTTTTCGGCTTTCTTCGTTTAAATTTTGTGCGTAACTTGCATGTTTGGTTTCAAAATTCTTTTAAAACTGCCACACTCGAGTTACAAATAAGACAAACTGCCTTATTATTGTACATTGAAAAAAATATTTCCATCTCCATTCTTCTTTAAATATACGGCATTCTAAATCTACTTTTGGTTTTTTGGAAGCCATCCCTGGAGTGAAAAAGTTACTTAATATACAATATTTTTAAAAACAATAATAAAATAGCATACCGTATTAAAACAAAAATTGTATCGTAACTAATTGAAACAATATTAAATTTAAATAAAAGAACTTGAGGCAGTTATATCGCAAATAAAGTACGTTACACAAATTTGATTCACTATATCACACCTGACCGTAAAAATAATGAATTGCCTGACTTTGGCATAGTTAACCTAATAATAAGTTAAGAAGCTGGTGAGATTTCCAGAATGGCAAATGTTTCATTTTCGTAAATAAATGAGAAGGGGCGGAGTTTTCACGTTTTACTTTCATAAAATATTCCCGAGCTTTTGTGAAAACCGGTTTTCATGAAATATTGACAATGTTTTGGTCACATGTTGTTGCTGTAAAAGGAAACATGTTGTTGCTGTAAAAGAAAACATGTTGTTGCTGTAATCCTATGATATTTGAACAGCACGTGTTTCTGTTTACATTCGTTTTGCTATGAAGAGATAAGTGGGAGAACTCATGCTGGATTCTCTGATATTTTCGGGAAAAATGACAATTTCATTTGAGAGGAATTTTACATTAATAATTTTACAAAATGTGAAAGCGCAGATTGCATGCAACGAAACAGAAAGGCAAATGATTCGTTTTCGTAAACAAATGAGAAGGGGCGGAGTGATCAGGTTTTATTCTCATAAAATCTTCCCGCGCTTTTGTGAAAACACGTTTTTCTGCAAAATTGAGAGAATTGTCACAATGTTTGTTGCTGTAATCCTGTGATATTTGAACAGCATGTACTTCTGTTTACATTTGTTTTACTCTGAGGAGATTAGGTGGGATGCTCTCATGCTGGACTCATATTTATTCGAGAAATGAGAATTTTTGTTTGACAGAGATCTTTCGTCTCCTTTCAGCACTTTGGCCAAAGCGAAATTTATCATTATCTTAAAATATATAGGGAATGTGACCCGATGTACATTTTTATGAATAGTTTGAAAGGATTATGAAGGTATTCAAGAAGATTTTTTCATCCGGACTACGTTCTCTCAGTTTTTGTTTTTAACTAGTTGTCTCAATCGAACTACCAGAATGCATAGGCAAGTTCTTTTCCCTCATTCGTGGAAAAGATGAAGTACATGACTTATATTTGTTTCTTTCTTTCGCAACACTTGCCTCTTGGGCGAACTCATACAGATCATATCGAGTACAGATAAGTATAAAAGTTATAATTCTTTATAACGGAATCTTTTTTACAAAATATAGAAGTATCGAGAATTCATTCGATTAATTACTAGAAGTTAAATGCTAATATTAAAAAATTGTTCGCGGGCCACATAAATTCATTACGCGGGCCGTATGTTGGCCATGCCTTCACTAAGACCTCGCTTTGCGTCGTAGATACGTCCAAAAAAATCGCGACTCAAATCAAAAAGACACAAAGTGAATTGTTCTTTTCTATTGGAAATCATATAAACAGCAAAGATAGGTTACCATAATTTTCTTTCAGTCCTTAAATGTTAAAAAAAGAAGAATATTTAAAAAACAAAACAAAAGTAAAACTTTATTAATTCAGGCATCTTTGTTTGAAAATACACAACAACAAAACATTTGCTCCGATTCCACAATAATTTATTTTTATTTTTTACAAAAAATTGAGTAAAAACCTACGCGTTTCGTCTTATTAGGACATCATCAGGGCTTGCACTAAATCTAAATCTGGGTCAACTAAACTGAGCTGGTTACATACATACTTACTACGCTAATCAAGTTACGTACATACACTAACCGCTACATGAATACACACAAACGTTACAAAAATAATAAATTAACAGAGCTAGACACGAACAAGAGATCACAGATGTTCTTTGTGGACTAATGTTATAACTTAACTAGGTTAGGATTTAAAAGGGGGCTTCTATTATAAAAATCAATCTGGTCATTCAGCAAAGTATAACCGTCGTCATTAGCCTTTCTGATTTCAAATATTTCATACCTATCCAATACTGGGCCTCCTTTAATATTATGTAAAAGGCTTATATTTTGGGTAGTACACTTATGTCCGGTAGATTTTAAATGTTTGGCAAGACCTGAAGTCGGATTATTTGAGTTGGATAAATTTATATTGTTCTCTGAATCTTAGTTTTAGAGATCTTTTTGTTTTGCCTATGTAAAACCCCGAGCAATCGTTACAGCTTACTTTATAGACTCCGCTCCTGTCCATTGTAGATTTCTTTAACCTCAATTTATTATTAGTTAATAAGTTTCTTGTGGTAAATTAATTAAAGAAGGCTGGATTAATCTGCTTATTTTCTAGAGGTTTTTTTAATTGTTCGGAAATATTGGGTAAATAAGGAATTTTTCTCCATTTCTTTGAACTAGATTCATTAGACTTTATACGGTCTACCTAAGCTACATAAAAACAATACTCCGGTTCGACCGTCCCAACTTTTGGGTAAAAAACTTAGCGAAATTGTTCCACAGCTTATCAATTTTACGCCCTAATATTCTGTCAAGAACTCAATTTATTTAATAAACAAAATAAAACACCTAATAGTTCCTAGTAACGCGAAATTAGTTTCTTTCGACATATGTAGTTTATTTCCTTCTATTCCTATTGAGAAGTTAATAGATAATTTAAATGAAAAAGTTCTATCTGAAGTACGAATAGGCATGTTCAATCTCGTTACTTTTGTTACCCGGTACTCATTCGTTACTCCACGAAAATTATTCGTTACTTTCTAATTCGGTATTTTACATAAAATATTCTTCAATCAGCATACTCATAAGTACAGTACAAACTTTTTGTGAAAAGGAGTATTTAATGAAATATGAAAACAATAGTATCCAATTAGAGTTCAAGAATTTAAAAATAAAAAACAAAACATTTCAGGAGAAAAAAAAATGAAATTTGTCAGAAGTGAATTAATACTTTTTAAGAAATATTTTTAGCATGGAGGAAGATTAATTTCTCAACATTTGCAAGAAAAAATCGATTCCTTCTATCTCTTATAACTAGTTCTGCCATCGAAAATATTCTTTCAGAAGGAAGAGAAGTTGCAACTGATCCCAAATATTTTTTGCAATTGCACTTTGCTCTGAAGAAATTAAGTGTGTGTAACTCATGCTGGATTCTCTGATAGTTTTGGGAAAAGTGAGAATTTTATTTTATAGATATTATAGAAATTTCAGCACGTTAGCCAAAGCGAAATTTTTGGTTTTCTTAAAAAATTGAGGTACACTGTAAAATATATTAGCACTACTGACTAAAATGCAGGGAATACTCCCTAAAATTTAGGGAAAAAAAGTATATTTTAGAGTGTATTCCCTAAAATGTCAGGATTATTTCCTAATCTTATCGAAAAATACCTAAGCTTTGTGGCAACAATTTATGCAAATTTTTTATTATGTAGGATGATTCGATGTACGAAAAATTCATTATTATGAATAATTTGAAAGGATTTTGAAGCTATTCAAGAATATTTTACCATTCGGGTAATGATTTGCTCTCTTAATTTTTGTTTTTAACTCGTTTTCTCAGACACACTAGGGCAATGCATAGTCAAGTTCTTTCATTCAAGCGAAAATCGCCTGCATATATTTCTTTGTTTGTTCCAAACGAGGAATTTTTCCAGTTTTGTGCGGTTGTTTCCTAAAGACTAGTATCGAGTTCGAGTAAAATGTGACATTTCCATACAAATTTTAGCGCCAGTAAAATCACAAGCGAAAGTTTTAATAATGATTTTACTAGTGCAGTACAGAGTTTTCAGGTAAAAACTAAAGGTTTTCTCTATGTAAAATAAAATAGACGGCACTATAAACTCTCCACACTTTTTACTAAGCATTTTATTGAGTTCAGGCAAAATAAAATTTAACGGGTTCTTAAAATATTTCACACTAAAATCGCTAGTAAATGTTAACTTGGAGAAAACAAAATAATTTTGTTTTACATTTTGATAAAACAATTTTAACTTTCAGAAATAAAAAATGCAAAAATTTTACCAATCATTTAATGTTTCCAGCATTAAAATGCCTAGTAAAATGAGTGAAGTATATATAATGCCATCTATTTTATAAAAAGGAAATCTTCAGTTTTTACCGGTAATCTCCGTATTGCACTAGTAAAATCTTCAGTAATATTTCTGCTTCCTATTTTACCAGCTCTACAATTTGTATGGAAAATGTCACATTTTACTCGAATTTGATACTAGACTGAAGGCATTAAGTGACTGGTAAAATGTTGGCATTTCCTATTTCTATGGCAATTCGCAGTTTTTTTTTTTTTATTTATTGATTGAAGAGTTAAAATTGTCTTGTCAAATTAACATACATCAAAATTTTACTAGCGATTTTAATGTGAAATATTTGGAGATCGCGTTAAATTTTACTTTTCCCAAACTCGATACTAGGTCTAACTTCTTATTACGTTAACTTTAGCCACCACCACCGCAGTTTATTGTTCACTTCTCAATCTCACTGTCATACTAGTGATGAAAAACAAAAAAGATTCGGTACCTACTTACGTGAACAGCTGGGCTGTAAAGTGTGATTACCTAATCCTGTTTCGTAATCGTACAGGTACAATACGCAACGGCATGAAATTTTATCGGAAACTTTAACCGGGTACCGCCGCGCCGTAGAACTATTTGTAGTTCTTTGATTTCCATCGTTACACTCTATTCGTATAGGTAATAGATTACCGAATTTACCATGGAATGAAAACTTTGAATCAACTGAATATGAGTACAAGTAACGAAAAATTATTTGGGTATTTATTCGGTACCCGGTTTTTAAAGAAGTAACAAATACTTTTGTACCGAATGATTACTACCCGCACATCTTTATGCGAAACCCCGAGCGATCCCTCCAGCTTATTAATTTAGTTGACATATGCGTCAGACAAAATTATTTTAGTTTCAATGATAAAATTTATATACAAAAGGATGGACTTGCTATGGGTTCTTCCTTTTCCCCTTTTTGTGCCGAATTTTATATGGATTACTTTGAAAAGATTAGTAGTAATAATAATCTGGTTAAACATATATTGACGTGGTACCGATATGCAGATGACATATTTTGTATTTGGAATGGCACAGAGAGGCAATTAATGACCTTTTTAAATACCTTTTTAAATAAAATTGACGACAGTATAACATTTACTGTAGAATTAGGGAATTAGAGCATCAACTTTTTAGATTTGACTATAACTATTAATACTGATAATCTTATAACTTTTGACATTTTTTGTAAAGCTACTTAATCGGATGCGGTTATACCAAGCCATGCTTGCCATCCTTGGACTACTAAATTGGCGGCTTTCCATTCTTTTATAAATAGACTTCTCTCTGTTCCACTGAACAACTTCATTTTTTACAAGGAATTAAACATCATTAAAGACATTGCTATAAGGAACGGATACGAACCAAAATTAATTTACAAGTTGCTTAACTCTTTCAGGGGCACGATATGATAAAATTAAAAAAAACTAACGAAATTTAGTCAAACTGAGTTTATTCCATTTATTGAACAAAAACAAAAAAATTAAATTAATATTGTTTAATTGCAGAGTCCTGCGTAAGGACATGGTATGAATTTTATACCACCGCACATAATACGATCACTTTTTGTGAAAATCTGTAAAACACGTTTTTGTTTTGCTAAGGCCCAAAGGAACGTTGCACGTAGAGTACATCCACTGTGTTCGCCTTTGGTGTCCCTTTTTTCATCTTATTGGCTGGTGTGATGAGCCTGCCGCTCGAATGGATGGGTCAACATAAGGCTTGTTGTTTTTTATCTGAACTTTTTCTCGTTTAGATTTTCGTTTTTGAGACAATGGTATAGTTGTCAAATAGTTGATAATATCCAATTTAAACTCCTTTAGAGGTTGCTTATAGTCGACAAATTTTGCTAAGATGTAAGCATTCACGACGCACACATCCAAAAAATGAAAGAAAATCATATGCCACTATTTGTGACTCTTTCGGTCAACCTCGTAATATTTTTTGAGCTGGTCAAACTAATCAACATTATTCATATTTGAATTATATTCAGCAATAACTTCGGGGCAAGGAACTAACTCTGAAGTACCATCGGGCTTTCTTCGTGTAACTTTAGTTACTTTTTCAGGATCATGGAAATTTGAAAGCATAGTAACCGATCTTTTGTCTGTCCACTGTAGATAAAGTAATCCGTAGTCACTTGTTTTTCAGTCGAATTCACCGCGGGAGGGTTTCCTGTCCTCTTTCAAGTCTGATGGTAAAAATTTCCATTGGATTGTACAGTGCCACATGCATATATCCCATTCCGCTTCAAGTCAACCATCAAATTACATGTTGTAAAAAAATTATCAAAATATAATTTGTGATTTTTACCAATAAAAGCAGAGCTCATGTGCAAAACGACGCTTTCGCCTAAGTTTTTTTCTGAATATCATTGCCTTTTTGC
This sequence comes from Dioctria rufipes, assembly GCA_963924295.1. Taxonomy (NCBI): domain Eukaryota; kingdom Metazoa; phylum Arthropoda; class Insecta; order Diptera; family Asilidae; genus Dioctria; species Dioctria rufipes. Next base: position 43,231,732 of record OZ002742.1, read on the forward strand.
CTGTGTATATTTCAAAGTTACATATGTAACCACTCTTATCGCAAAGCATCCATACTTTATATCCTATTTTTATGGGCTTTTTAGGCAAGTACTGCTTCAGAGAACTGCGACCTTTATACTTAATCATCGATTCGTCTACCACAAGAAGTACTCCTGGATCAAAACATTTTTGATATCTTTCCAAAAGTATATCCAGTAAGTATAGTCTGTATAGTCTGCTGAAATTTGGAGAATCTCTGTTGGCATCAATGAGGAATCGTTCAAATGAATATTTCCTAAAATCCAACTAAACCTGTTGACTGACATCAGTTTGGATATATATGGGTCGTTCAATTCAGGTCTACTAGACCAGTAATCGCGGTAGCTCGCTTGCGGTTTTATTCCCATAAGAAAATTTATTCCAATAAAAACTTTGATTTCTGCGCTATTGGTAGGCAGATAAAACTTTTCCAATTGCTGTGCAAATAAATTAGTTTGGAATACTATACGTTCAACGATTTCATTAGTGAGTAATGCACTGAAAAGATCCCTTGGATCGTTTGAAGGAAGATTTGCAATGATCTCCGATGGACCATTGTGTGTTCCCTTGAATTGTTCTGGTTCAGTTATACGGAAATTTCCGCTCCATTTCGGTGGATTAAAAGCTTTTGCATTCCAAACTTTTTTTAAATCGCTCAGAATAATTTCGTCATCAGTTTCGAAATCATCCCTTGACATCTATATTGGTTCAACACTTGTAGGACTAAATATGCTATATTTTGGTAAAAGTGGCTTATATAAGGCTGAGATACTTCGAAAGTAGATGGTTGTTCGTTTTCGGATTCCTCATAAAATGTTAGTACCTTATCTTCTTCCAGAGTGTTTCCTCATCTTCAGACTCTGAGTCGGAAGGAATACTTGCCAATTCTACGGATTCATCTTCATCATAGCAGAATTTTTCGATTCATGACTGTATTCAATTATAGTTTAATAACAAAACATCCTTCTTTATACCTTTTAAAAAAATTTACCTGTTTTCGCAAAATTATTTTTTGCGCGGTGGTATATAAAACTAACCACTTAGTCTAACCTCTCAAATCTCTTTAAAAAATAATTCACAGTAAACGCCAATATGATTTCAAATAATCGCCTGTTAGTTTAAAACTAAACTAGGAACAAAACTCCTTAATCCGCCTGAACACGATACAATAAGAATATAAATACCGTTATCAATTTGACAGTAGGAAAAATATCTTATGTTTTTCATGGAATTTATGTACAGTTACGTAACCAAGATATTATAATTATTTTACAAAGAATATGTTCCGAGAACGAATCCTCATATGGTATTGAATTTGTACCGTTGCCAAATTTCACTGGAGAATTTTTGAAAAATGTGGTATATATTTTATACCATTTCCCCTGAAAGAGTTAACAAAAAACAAAAAAGTGGTATCCTGAACTCTATTTTTCCAATACCTAAGTCTAATGAACCTAGTTCAAAGAAATGGAGAAGAATTCCTTATTTACCTAATATTTCCGAAAAATTAAAAAAACCTCTAGCAAATAAGCAGATTAATCCAGCCTTCTTTAATAAATTTACCACAAAAAACTTATTAACTAATAATAAATTTGGGTTAAGGAAATCTACAATGGACAGGAGCTCGGGGTTTTACATAGGCAAAACAAAAAGATCTCTAAAACTAAGATTCAGAGAACAATATAAATTTATCCAACTCAAATAATCCGACTTCAGGTCTTGCCAAACATTTAAAATCTACCGGACATAAGTGTACTACCCAAAATATAAGCCTTTTACATAATATTAAAGGAGGCCCAGTATTGGATAGGTATGAAATATTTGAAATCAGAAAGGCTAATGACGACGGTTATACTTTGCTGAATGACCAGATTGATTTTCATAATAGAAGCCCCCTTTTAAATCCTAACCTAGTTAAGTTATAACATTAGTCCACAAATTATATACAACTCATCGGTGATCTCTTGTTCGTGTCTAGCTCTGTTAACTTATTATTTTTTGTAACGTTTGTGTGTATTCATGTAGCGGTTAGTGTATGTACGTAACTTGATTAGCGTAGTATGTATGTATGTAACTAGCTCAGCTTAGTTGACCCAGATTTAGGTTTAGTGCAAGCCCTGATGATGTCCTAATAAGACGAAACGCGTAGGTTTTTACTCAATTTTTTGTAAAAAATAAAAATAAATTATTGTGGAATCGGAGCAAGTGTTTTGTTGTTGTGTATTTTCAAACAAAGATGCCTAATAGAAACATATTCCACCAAGTGCTATCTCAAAAATCGATAAATGTTTATTAATTCAATTAAAAACATAAAAAAGACTAGTAATTTAATCAAATATTAAAAATATGTACATAAAATAAAGAAATAAATTATGAAATTATTCAGACTCTGTAGACGAGCTTATGGTCATTGGAGTCTCTTTTTGAAAAAATTTGTCCAAAGTTTGCTGAACAGCTTTTTTTCTAATGTTAAGGTAAAATTCCTTGTAACAATTAATATCATTTGCTATCGCTCGAGAAACTTTTACACTTCTTTCGCTGTGAGGATCATTTTTTGAAAAAATCTGAATTGCTTCGTCTCTTCGACGCTCACATGTATTTAGCGAGCTGTCTTCTTAGTTAGCGGTTTCCAAATCCAGTTGAATCAATTCCTCGTTAAACATTTCTTGGTTATGGTTATCTATGTCAGTCTCATCCATCCCTTCAAAATTAGATTCTCTTGCTAAGTTAGCGATTTCATGACAAACAGTATGTGCTTCATCATCATCAACTTCTAAAGAGGAACTGTCCCCCTTTTTTTTGTGCACACGTTCTGGCCATATTTTGCGCCCAACATCGTTCATACAAGATGATTTTAACTCCTCCCAAGGCTCTGAAATAATATCGATTGCCTTCAAAATATTGAAATTTTTCCAGAATTGCTGCATTGTAGTCTTACCGGGTACATCAGTTTCACTCAAAAGCAGCTTAAATGTTCGTCGGAGATAATAGCTTTTAAATTTGGAGATTACGGCAGTATCTATCGGTGGTAAAAACACAAATTTAACATTTTCTGATAAATCATCAATATAAACTGGGTTACCAGGGGCATTATCTACTAAAACTAAAGCTTTGAAGTCTAAGCTCTCTTTATTACAATAAGCTTTAATTTCAGGAATAGCACACGTGGAAACCCAGTATTTAAATAATAATGACGTCATTCATGCTTTTTTATTCGCTCGCCAGTGTACAGAAAGTGAGATCTTTTGAACAGCCCTTCTAAGATTTTCTGATTGGTAAACAAATAACGGCTTAAACTTAAAATCACCATTTGCATTTCCACCTTGAGTAGGGTCAGTCTATCTTTACTAGCTTTAAATCCTGGTGCTTTTCAGTTTTCGATATAAAAGTTTTTTTTTTTTGTAGACGTTTCCAAAATAAACCAGTCTCGTTAATATTGAAAGAATCTTTTGGGACATAACCACTCTCGTGAACTATTGCTTTTAACTCTGTGTAGAAACGGTCCGCAGTGACGGCAATGCTGTGTGTAGATTTGCGCGAGTTTTGAATTTTTCAAACCAGCCGTGACTAGCTTCAAAATGTTCTTCTTTATCAGTGGCACTACCACTTGCACCGTCGTTATACATAGATTTGCCTTTAATATCTACAAAAAAGCTTTGTGCTTTTGCCTGGATTACTATTTTGCTTAATGGAATTTTCTGTGCAATCAGATTTTGTATCCAAATAGAAAGGAAGGACTCCATTATAATAATAAAACAACTCCTTGTACGAGTCATCGTCTTGGCCTGTAAAGATGTTACAGATTTAGCAGTCTCTTTTATTTTAATTCTATCGCGAGCTTGAATAGTTCTGATCAAGCCTACAGCATTTTCTCCATTATCAAAGCGTCGTAATATGTCCAATTTAATTTCCAAAGTTATAGTGTTTTTTTTTTTTTGTAATTCTACCAACCCTGCTTTTTACACTCATGATTATTATGGTCTAAAAGGTTGAACTATAAATACAAAAAAAAAAAAAAAACAGGGTTACAGCCTTTTAATATTTAAATTTATTTTACTTACCTTAAAATTTATAATCAAAATGAAACCATCCACTGCAACTATGATTTTTACAATGATTTACAAAACACCTTCCACTGCAATCAACAATCAACTAACAATTGAATGTAAACTTTAATTTTGTGATTCTTCGAAAACCCAAAAAAATTTAATTTTTCAAAACTCGAAACTACATTTCAGAAAATTAAAAACAAAAATCATGTATGCATTTAAAAATGATTCTCCGAATAATAAAAAAAAAATAGCAATAAAAAAAAATAATGAAAAAAAAAGCAACGCAATACGAAAAAACAACGACTCATAAAATGCCTCTTACTTCAGTAACGACGCAATTTCGAAAAAACGCAAAACGAAACGACTATAAAAATGACATTTTTATTTCTTCTCGTTACAATTATATGAGGAGCGACGGAACAAAGATAGTTAAGTACTTAAGAGGCAGAAAATGACATGACACATGCTAAGGCCTTAATTTTTTAAATCCTACTCGATGCTGATATTAAGTCGAAACAAGATAAGTTAATTTCGATACAAAAATCACTTCAAAACTGACTGACGGAACAAAAATGGTTAAAAACGATTTTTTTTTCAAGTATTTTAACATTACTGGTTAATTTTCATACAAAGTACGCATCTTAATATTTTTATCGGACCAAATTTAGTTTAATTTCACAGTGTCTATAATCTAGCAACACCTTTTTTACGTTCACAAAAAAAAAAAACAAACAAAAAAACAAAAATTTGACGTTCAAAAGTGCAAACTGTTACTTCAGTCAGTTTCTCAGTTTTCAAATTTCATAAACTGGCGAAACGTGATATATTCTTGAAAGAAGTTATTACTTTAGCTACAAATGGAAAATACAGCAATCGTTTCAAGTATAAATACAGGGAGTAGAAAACGTAAACGTTCAGTTCGAAAAGGATCAGCCAAAAGGAATGAAAAGTAAGTTCAAAGTTGCCAAATACTTACTGTTCTAGTGTGTGTAATATTTGTTCGATTGTAATTTTATGTTAAAAATATTATTACGTTGTTTTTACAGGTATAAAGACAAAAACCCGTTATGTATTGGATTTCAAGCCACATGCAAACACAGGGGTCAGAAACTAAAATGTAGAAAATTTACTGTTGAAGACTTATTACCTCTGCGTAAAAATTTCTTCAAGAATGAGAGTAAGCAAAAGCAAGACGTTTTTCTGACAAGATATATAGCTCCATACCATCCAATTCGTGTTCGTAGTACGGCTGTGAAAAAGCGGCGGTTCAGTTGTACATATTACCTCAAACTCAAAAACAAGAATGTTCCAGTATGTGCAAATTTTTTCCAAAAGGTATTTCATATAAAAAAAGGACGACTTAGGACCATTGGAAAGTTAATACATGAAGGTGCAGTACCAAACGAAAATCGAGGAGGTGACACGAGGTCTCGAAAAAGTATTTATAAAAAGGAAAGTGTTAGAAATTTTATTAAAAATCTCCCAGCACAGGAAAGCCATTACAACAGGGCAAAATCATGTCGAATATATCTAGCTGCAGACCTAAACATGAAGAAATTATGGGATTTATATAATGGTTCAGTTCCTTTTGAATTACAAGTGAAACGCACTATGTTCACTCAAATTTTTTTGGAAGACTTCAATATTGGCTTTGCATCTCCATCCTCAGACACATGCTGTACATGCACATTGTTGCAAAATAGTCTGAAAAAAGAGACAAATACAGATAAAAGAGCTAAAATAATAGTACAAAAAAGAATACACAAGCTCCGTGCCAATGCTTTTTACACCCACCTCAAAAAAGTTGTACCAAAAAGTAAAACCCTTTGTTTTGACTTGCAACAAGTCTTAGTTTTGCCTAAAACACCAATACAAGAGGCATTCTACAGTCGCCAATTGAGCCTATATAATTTTTGTATTGTGAACGCTGATTCAAACAATCCTGATTTCTACTGCTGGAACGAGACTGAAGCTGGCCGGGGATCCGAAGTAATTGGATCTGCTCTCCTCAACCATTTAAATTCTCTTGAATTTCCAAATGATACTGAGTTGCTGCGACTCTTCTGTGATGGTTGTGGAGGGCAGAATAAAAACTGTCATATAATCCATACCCTAGCATTTTGGCTTCGAAACAAATCGCCAAATTCAATCAAAGAAATTCATATATTTTTCCCTGTCCGGGGCCATAGTTTTTTGCCTGCAGATAGAGCGTTTGGCAGGCTTGAGAAAGAGCGAGTTATAACTACGAAGGAAGAATATTTTAATATTTTTGAGAAGCATGGGAAAGTTCATAAATTATATAAAGACTGAAAGCTATATGATATCAAAGCTATGGAGCAAAATAATTACAAAAAAATCAATGGTGTTCAAAACTTAAAATGAATTCATTTGAGGAAAATAGTCGGACGGAATAATATGTTAAAATGAAGGGTTTTGAAAATTTTGTTTTTGAATGTAATGAACAATTTAACACTTTGCTAAAACGAGGCAAAACACACCCAAGAAATCTGAAAGAGAAATCTCTGATGAGAGTCAGGAAAAAAAAAGGATGTAACAAATTTATTGGTGAAGCAATTTAGCGTGGATTGGACTGAACTACAGGAGCTACACTGGTTCAAAGAAATCTTGGAAAGGACTGAAGGCGTTGTACTTAATAATGACAATGCAGAAGATTTGATTAATGACTGCGAGTGTCTTGAGCCAGAATTGGAAGCTGTAAGAGTATAATATGAAACTATAATTTTTCGTATGTTTCTTTGAAATAAATAACATTTTCTGTGAAATAGTGTTTTTATTTTTGGAGTATATCAAAACCAGTCAAGTGGTAATTGTTAGAACAAAATTAGTTAAGTACGTTTTCGTTTGTAACAAAATTAGTTAAGTACGTTTTCGTTTGTAACGAAATTAGTTAATTACTTTGGGTTGAATCAAAATTGGTTAACTGCATTTAAAAAAAATCTATATATCCTGTATTTAAATAGCAATTTGTTTTTTGAGAGCATCTCATAAAATGTTTTTTTTTTTTAACTATTTTTCCTATCAAAAAGTAAAATTCATTATTATTATGGTATGTAATAAATAGTTTTTTGCATTTTGCTCTAATCTAGACATTTAGTACTTAACTATCTTTGTTCCGTCGCTCTTCATATATAATCTGTTATCCAAATTAGTTCAGGAGTATTTTCCAAAAATAAAATTGTGAGGTTTGCTAAATTACTTTCAACTTATATTAATTAGCTGTATAAACTGTAAAGCTATTACACCTTATCTCTCGGCCAAATTCCAATCGATTTTCAAAATTCTTTTTGCTAAATTCATTGCGAGTTTTTATGATTTTTTGAAACTATTACGAGACTCCTACGACGGCGGGTTGTAGTGCCGTAAACCACCATCAGATATTATTATAAAAAAAAAAAACAAACAAGAAAAATACACGCACTGGGCAAAATCGCTCAAAGAAAAATCGCCCAGAAAACAGAAGTGAAAAATCGCCCAAAAAGTTTGGGCAAGGATTCATTTTAAAGTAGAACCCATAACTGAAAGTGAAATAAAATCCAAACGTAAATGAAATGAAACCCAATATGAAATGAAAAATAATCCAAAAATTATGGTTCAAATTACATTTTGAAATAAGGCCTAAAAAGGGAAAAATTAAAGAAACCCCAAAACGTTTTCCAGAACGTTTTTATTCTTATTAAAGGATTGACTGGCTTCGGCAAAGTCGGTAAAGAAAAAAGTAAAATTTAAGAATTTTTGAAGGTTTTTAGTTATAAACTTGAATTGTTTCTGCCATAATTTGCCGCCGACAAAATGGGCATAAATAATCTTTAACTCCTCTAACTAAAACTTGTGGTTGCTGCAGTTTGAGATTACATTCAGCATAAATTTTTAAATGCTTATGTTGGCCCTTAAATTCTGGAAAATTATACATAAATAAACATTTAGCAAAGAATGAAGTTCTGAAGATTCAATTGTTTCAATTTCTTCATTGGCGTCTTCCTCTTCGTTATCTGTAGCCGGATATTCCTGAAATAAATCTTCGTGAGGTTCTGTGCAAATATGGTTTTTAGAAAAAGTCATTCTTTCTACAAATTCTATAGTCGTAATGCGTCCTTTTTCAAGAAGTTCACTGGCTTCACAAATTGGGACAATTTATTACTTTTTTTTTTCCTTTCATCCGAAATCTCCTGGAGTATAAAATGAGTCAGAACAAATATCCTTTTATCCTTTTCAACTGATTCTTTTTTTCTACACTTTCTTGAAGAGCCATATGAACCACCACTTTGGATTAATAATTTGAAATCTCGGCTTTTGAGAAATTCATCGCCTTGAATAACTTTTACAAACCTAAAGAAATTTCCTTTCTTGATAATCATTCGACCTAATACACCGTTATATGCCTCCAGGGCAGAAGTTGTCCTAGTTGCTCTTTTAACAAGTAAAAAAGCTAGAATTGGTCTAAGACCAATTCTTAGGATACCCTAGATGAATGCCCGTATTAAATTTCGTATGGTCACCGATCTATTCAAGTATTGATTTTGAAGTTGTTTTTCGCATATATTTCTAGAACGGTTTGTCGCACAGACAAAATGATTATAACCAATTTTATAGGATTTCGTATTCTGCAGAAGTTTTTAGTACCATAAAAATGTCTTGGACGAGGCCAATAAAAAAAAAAAAAATAATAAAGAAAAAATATTGTCAGTAAGGAAAATATACTCTTGCGTACTTTTTGCAACCATTGCCTTTCGAAGTAATCTATAAATTTACGAAAGGAATTGCGGTTGCCCGCCGTCGAATAATGATGAAATTATTTCTTCCTTGATTATGTAAAAAACTAATTTTATGCATTTAGCAGGTAACAAAGGTAAAGCCATTATTTTGTGATATATTTTGTTCCAATTGGATTTAGTTTAATAATAACTAAAGAAAAAAAAAATTATTTCATAGAGCTCTTCTTCTGCACCATTTATCCCTCCTTTTTGGGTTTCAAACAGCGACGCAAGAAAATGCGTATGTGTGAAATAAATGCTATTGGAAAATTTGCTACCATTGCGGTTTATGGCAAAAGACCTCTTTTCAACTTTCAGGCTCTATAACTCTCAAACCATACATTTTATAATTAAAAATATTTCTAAAATTTTTTTTCTACAATTGTTATCTTTTCAAGTTTATAAAAATTTCATTAGTGATAAAATAAAGTTTTAGAGTTTTGTGGAATTTTATAAAAAAAAAAAAAGCTGCAAGAATTCGCTCCAAATAATTATTAATTTCAATTTTTGCTGGTCGATGAACTTTTTATTGAAAGTTCTTTGAGTTGAGCAAGAGTAAAAGTTTAAAGCGCGTCATGATGAATTTGAAATTTGCAAATTTGTTAAAAAACTTTTTGATACTTTCGTTCCGGGAAGTTTCCTTTTAGAAGGGAAAGAAGTGTAGTTAAAGGTTTTTGTTCTGGAGCGGAATAAGTGATTCAATCACTGGTTATAACCTTAACCTTTGGCTGACATTAAAAAGAGCTATTTTCTCTGGTAATAATGGATCCTACTATGCTGTCAGACCAGAGGTAGGTGAAGCGAAGGTGTTAGCCTTGGGTTCAGCTACTTCCGCGTAGTGCGAGGCACTAACCACTGTTCCGTGGATTTGATACTGATTAGTTTGTTAAAAGCTAATCCCATTCCAAGAGAAGGTGGAACAACATTCGCCGATGGTTGTGTGGCTGAGGGGTGCTTAGTCGCTAGTATGCGAACTCTGGATACCAGGCCCTCTCCAGATACAATTAGACTACCTGCAGTAATGTGGAGCTCTGCTGCAGGCAACAGGTCTTTTCACTCAACTTGTGGGACCATATATCGAATCTTTTATAAATAACATCATTTTAATATGTGTAAACAATTCACGGATGTCTAAATAGGAGGATTTAATCGCCGACATCTCTCTATGGAAAATCTCCTCTTGCTGGGGAGCTCGGCTGATTAGGCCGGTGGGGATCGTATGGAGATCCCAAATGTACTGCATGGGTTGGGTTAACGCGGCTCGGGTGGATTCGTTGGAGTTGAGACTACAGAGTTGAAAGACGCTGAAGGTAGTAACCGAAACGGATTCTTTTACTGGGCCTACTCCCTCTCTCTTTTCTATAGTGGTCAGTGGTCCGGATAGGCATGCAGTGGAAAGTTAACTTACAGGGGGGACTACAGGACTTCTGTGAATAGGCTGTGTATCCACAATAAGGTGTCCCTTAAGTAGGTTCCTGGGCACATGGGGATCATGGAGAATGGAAGGGCTGACCTTTTAGCCAGGCCTGGTTGTGGCTCTTTCTTCCCTGAACCGGAACCTGCTGTAGGCGTGGCCGCCTCGGTGACCAAGTCTATCATCAAAGCGGATGTTCGTATGAAACATAAACAGTGATGGGCGCGCCTGAGTACTTACAGGTGTAGAAAACCTTTTCTTGACGGGCCTAATAGGAATTCTTCGACTTTCTATTGGGGCTCGGAAGAAAATAATAGTGGTTGGTATCATCACCAGCCACGTTCGCTTCACGCATATCTAACAATAATTGGAGCTGTTGTCCTGCTTGGAAGGAAAGCATGAGACAACCAAACACTTTCTGTGTGCTTGTATAGCCCGGAGCAGGCTGGATGCGCTTGGGTCTCCTGGGAAACTTACCTAACCTAGACCTGATGTACTTTATTAAGAGGAAAGAAAAAATTTAGCGAGAGGGCTTTTAGCAGCTTAGCACAATGGGCCGCCTTGGCTTTCGTGCTTGGGATCCCCCGTCCCCTACCTTACAAAAGTTATAGTATAACAATTATTTTATTATTTTCTCGAATTAAATATTTAAGTTAGTTAAGAGTAACCATTATTAATGAATAATTGTTGTTGTTATGGATGAACGTTATCTATAATTGAGATTGGTTCTGGTTACTGACATTCATTACCAATCAAGATTCACGAAGTTTCATTTTAATTTCTAATTTCTGTTCAGTAAGTGCAATTCGTCAGGGGTAAGGTGTAAATAATATATTAGTAAGCAAAAACTACTATTCGTGATCATCAATGGTTATCGGTTTAAAAAAAAAGTGAATTAATTCATAATGGTTATAAATAACTTGGGAATAATACAATTTGTTGTGACTAAATGGTTAGTTTGTATCGCTAATTTTAATACACCGTAAAAAAAACAATTAAGATATAAAAAAAAAGAAGAAATCAAAAGAAATACTGACTTGACAAAATAAATTAGCTTACGAATTCTCGGATTGTTTTATTTAATTTCCAAAAATTAAGTTACCCGATTCTTGCGCTAAGGTCTTCAGTTGCCAATTAGGGTAATATATTTCATAACAATTCACCTTAACCATAAAAAAAATCACGTAGACCTATTTTGTTTTATTTTTTCGTTATGTAAGCCATTTATTTAAATGAGTCCCTTACATACATATAAAAAAAAAAAAAACAGCATGTGTTCTATTTTATGTTTAATTTCGTTAATAATCATTCAATAAAATTATCCAATTAATTAAAGATCCCGCGGAAATTAATTAATTTCCAAATTAACATTTCCAACACGTTTCCAATGCACACACACCCAGTAATGGAATGATGTTACGGAGAAAAAGAAGGAAATCAACAAGTTCCGGAGTTAATTCACCTCAGGTTTCTTATATTGTCGATGTGGGTACTTCGTCATGCTCCCCAAGGGAGAATAATTGCTAGATGTAAGAAATGATGATGTACTTAATTTCACGTGACTAGAGTTGAAAGAACCTATAACAACTGGCTAGGATAAGGTAGAGATACTGTGCACAGACCATGATAATAATAATTAGCGTTCTTATTGCAAGGGGGAGATATGCACAAAACGGTTCTACAATCATTTGAAAAAATTTGTTTAAATTTTATAAGCCTGCAGTGAGAATTTTTTAGTGGAACCAAGCTGGTAAAGTCTGTACCAAATTATGCAGAATAGGATTATGGATATTAGAAAATGTAAAAAACAACCGATAGGGCTGGTGGTTTGGGCATACATACATTACGACACGACACAGAAAAAGTAGGTTAATAGACAACTACATAAAGCTGCAACAGGCTGATCGATCACGGTATGAAGACTAAAAGGTATGCTTCTGCCATTTATTGACTTCTTTACAGATAGTGTACATCTGATATTTTATCTCTTTCACTTTTCTTAGAAATATATACTTACTTCTCGTTTGCGTAACTTACAATATTAGATAAGCACGTCGATAAATAGGTATATAGTAATGAGTATCACGATGAGCTTACTAATGAGTATATCAATGAGTATTATAATAAGTTTATAAACGAATATATCAATTAGTGTCTTAATGAGTTCATATAGTAAATGAGCATATTAATGAGTGTTATGATGAGTTAATCAATGAGAATTATGATCAGTTTAATACTACTATATATGTTTCGAATTCAATCTCCGTTTTCAACTCAAACCCATATATTTTCCAACTTATGTTTTCTTAAAATGAATGAATAATGTGGAGACACCTGCAAGATTATATAGGATCATGAAAAGGAGCAGCAGCTAGTGCTAAGGAAAGCACAGAAAACTATATTTAGTAAAAAGAGAGGTCGCGCAATTAACAGGATAAACGCTTCAAGAATGCTAAGGCCATAAAAATTTGGGAATAAAGTCCTTTTCAGCATATGGATGACAGTCCTCCCCGAAAGAGCAAATTAAGAAATTAATTAATGCAATTTTTTGGACCATTTCAGTGAAATAAACAACAGATGCAATACTAAGGAAATTTTTCTAATTAATATCTTCATTACTTACCAAAAAATTATACGATGATATGCAGAGATGTTTTTTATCAATTTCAATTGTAATAATTTTTTTGTCAACTAAACTTTTTTGTTTTACATTAAAACTCATCAACTATTTCCGAGAAATGATAGAATTTGCAAGCAAAATTGGACACGTTATGCAAGAAGTGCACACCTACGTTTCCTAGTGGAAATATTATATATTATAATACTCATCGGAAGACTCATCAAGAATTAATATTCTATACGTCATATCCCGGTTAGCGTTGTTTCGCTGTAACGTCGGTCCTCCATTTTAACTATATCCCACTGTAACGTCGTGTTGCTTCGCTGTAACGCTTTTTCGTAAAATCATTTTTTTTTTAATTATAAGCAGGCGGTGATATTTGAAAATTTGTTTTTGTACATTAATTTTCATTTGCTTCTCATTATTGTAGTTTGTTTTAGTTATTGTTTGTGCAAAAATAATTTATTTATGTTTTTGTCCTGTTTTAATATTTAGTAGGAGATATTTTGTTTAATTTATGTATATTTTATTGTAACTATTCAAGTAAATACATTTTGTATGAGTGTATTTTGTCACCATAGCTCAATTTTATAGTTTATTGATGTTCCTAGTGTAAAAAAAATGAAACGAAATTATTCAACTTAGATGTTGTCAAACGGGCTGCAACTGGTATTCCACCAACATCTGTAAGAACCATTACTAAATATAAGGACAAATACAAACAGTATGTCGTAGATGCAATACTCATTGAATCAAAAGCGATAAAATCTAGAAGCATTATCATGGTAAGAGTGGAAAAACATTTGTTGTTGTGTATTGAAGATTAGAGCATGCCTTTAAGTCAAATGATAATACAAGGAAAGGCTCTTCATATTTACGATGATTTAAAAAAAAATAATGGGGTCACTTACGAAGGAGAAACGTTTAGTTCAAGCCATGATTGATTTGATAGATTCAAAAAAGAAAAGATCTGATATTCATAATGTTAAATTGTTAGGAGAAGCAGCTTGTGCTGACGAAGAAGCTGCATTCGAGTACCCGAACAGATTTAAAGAAATATGTATTCGAAACAGGTGGTTATTGTCCCCAACAAGTATTTAATGTTGATGAAACCGGACTATTCTGGAAAAAAATGCCAACCAGGTCTGCTTGGGGATAATGCTTATGACAGACATGGGGTATCAATATCTAGATATTCGGAATATCCCGTTTATACACCATGTGTGTCATCAAATACTCCTAATATACCCAGAAAAACTAGTGGGTTTAGACTCGATATCTAGATATCAATATCCTCAAAAATTACTGGGTATACCCTGCTCATCAGCACTTCTTACTTTGCGCAGCGCCATCTTTTAGTTGATAATAATATGATAACATGTCTTATTAAGCAAAAATGTGTCTGTGCTTACACAAAAAAATCGAAAAAGAAGAACCAAATATTTTCTGGGAAAAATTATAAAACATAAGTAAAAAAACGGGTTTTCAAACAAAACTGAGGCCAAGCCGCATGAAAAAGTAGAAAATAAACTTTTCTTCACACACAGAGGTGGACTCAGATTTTATTCGCTGACAATCACCGATATATTACAGTATGATCAATCAGAGGTAATAAGTGATTTGATTCATGAAGAGAAAGAATATTCAAGAGAAATATCCCAATCAAAAAATCTGAGTCCACCTCTGTGTATGAAGAAAAGTTTATTTTCTAGTTTTTCATGCGGCTTGGCCTCAGTTTTGTTTGAAAACTCGTTTTTTATTTATTTTATTTTCTGTCTTTTTCACGTTAACTAAATTATTATTTCGTGCTGCATGGAAATATTTTAAAAGAATTTTATGACGGCTGAGAAGACACTGATTTACCAGTTTTCCAAAAAATTTATTCCAGTAAAAATTATTTTTATTTACAGAACTTTTGTGTCAAAATATCGCTAAAGAACACAAGCTTATAATTGAAAATTTTTCTCGCTAAATACACCAACGAAAATTCCGGAAAATTCCGGAAATTTTCGGAAAATTTTCCAGAAAAATTGGAAAATTCTGCATTTTTCCTGAAACAGATTTATCACTAATCATATCGATGAAAATTTTTCCGATGATTTTCCCGCTTTTGCGGGTTTTCCATGGAGTTTTCCACAAAAGCAACTTTATGCAACTCATTTCGCTCTACAACTTTGTTTTAGGTTGCAAAACGCTCAAACGCTTCCTTGGTGGGAAAAACTCCGGAAAAGCGTTTTACATGAATTTTCCTCGATTTTTTTCTGCAAGTTTGCACCATTGTCGGAGAGAAAGTAATGATGCCAGTTGATAGGGAACTTGATCCGGCATAATTTAGAAAACTTTTTTACCGGAAAATTTTCCGGAAAAGTCAGAAAATTCCGGAAATTTTTTTCGGAAAAATCGGAAGACTCTGCATTTTTCCTGAAACGGATTTATCACTAATCAAATTTGTACCAAATTTTCAAATGATTTTTCCCGATTTTCCGGGTTTTCCATGGTAATTTCCGGTTCATAGATAGATTCAGTTGTCATGCGACATGAACCTGTGTGCCAAATTTCAGCTCGCTGTGATGACGAAAAGTGGGTCTACGAGAGTGTCGAAAATAGTAAAAAAGAATTATATAAATAGACAGACAATTTCGTGTACGAGTTAAAGGCATGGGCTGGCCTCAAAAAAGGCAATATTAAACTCCGCAGAGTTAATAAATTATTCCATTACAATTTTGTTATTTTTAAACAAACCGTCGACTACACTTTTCTACGTTTGACACAAATTTGTGAATTGAGACATCACATCCGCTGATACATTTTACACCTCAACTAGGATCTTATTGAAAAATAACGCTATTTTTTCTTTTCTTCGTTCCAATTCTTGAATTTGTCGTATATTTACAATTAATTGCTGCCGTTTAGCCTGCGTTAACGCTCATATATTTGTCACATCCATTTCAAAATCTGTTACGCTTAAAGATCTGTGAACTGAATTGAAATTTCGTACGTACGTTTTGACACATCAATCCTTTTTTATGTCTGTCAGGGGTGCTTTGATATCTAGTTATTCGGAATATCTAGATATCGATACCCCATGTCTGTTATAAGCATTAGGTATGGTATGGGTTTTACCGATTTGGAATAAAATGATATTGTGGAGTTAACAAATGAAGAACTAACTGAATTGGATGAAAAAAAACTGGAGGATAAGGTAGATGATACGGATGGAGCTGAGGATAAAATTTTTAAAATTGGGGAATTTAAGGAGAAAGGTAGAGATGTATTTGATCCAATATTAGAACGATGCTCCAAAGTAAACAGAGATATTGATAGTGTGGTAAGATGACAAAAAGAAGCCTTCAATACAGGTTACATTGTATCAATAGTTTACTAACGCGCCGAGGAACGTTGAACCAACGACTAGCCATAGGCCATCCGAAATAACTATTTCTAGTTATTCTTGCGAATCGTCTGAACAGAGCATGTAACCATAATAATTTTTTTTTATTACTTTTAATGAATTTAATCACGTTTTTTAGTTTTTTTTTAATTTTGAATTTTTATATATATTTTCCTTATAATAATAGTAATCAAATGATTTTTTAATTGAATTTAATATTTTTTTTTAGTTTCTGAATCTAATCTTACATTATTTTCGAACTATACTATAAGTGCTTTTGAAGATCGCGTTCAAGTGGATACTATTTATACAGATTTCTCGAAGGCATTTGATAAGATCAGCATTCCTCTTCTCATTCATAAATTGTAAAATATAGGCTTCCACTCCTCTTTTTTAATCTGGATTGTGGCCTATTTATATAACCGCAAACAATATGTAAGGATTGGCAATATTATATCTGATATAATAACGGTCACCTCGGGAGTTCCTCAGGGTAGTCACTTAGGTCCACTATTGTTTCTGCTTTTCATTAATGATATAGCAACTTGCTTTGTTTTTGCCAAATGCCTAATATTTGCAGATGATTTAAAATTATTCGTTAGAATAAACTCTCTAAGCGATTGCTTACTACTGCAGAATAATCTCAATATATTTTCCGATTGGTGCTTTAAAAACAAGTTAGATCTTAACATATCAAAATGTAAAATTATTACTTTTCATCGCATCTCTTGTCCGTTCTTGTTTGATTATAAATTTAATTATGCTATAGTTTCTCGAACAAATGATATCAAGGACTTAGGTGTTATTTTTGACACTAAATTGGCACACACACACATTAACTCCCATTAGCACTATTATCATTAAATCAAGATGTTGTTTAGGTTTCCTTAAGCGGAACTCCAAAGACTTTCATAATATTCAGACCTTCAAGACATTATACTTTTCGATCGTGAGATCCATTCTTGAATATGCATCCATTGTTTGGTGTCCATATTATAAGGTACATATTGATCGTATTGAATCCATTCAAAAGGTAGTTACTAGATATGTTCTACGGAAAATAAATTACCAAAATGACAACTTACCATCATATACTGTGAGATGTAAACTGCTTGGTTTGTCTCGTCTGAAACTTCGTCACGAAGTTTCCTGTGCTTTATTTGTCGTTTAGAATAAAATCATTCGAATTGGTATTATTAATTAATATATATACTCCTGAAAGACCGATACGTTCAAAGGATTTGTTGTATGCTCCTCAGCATAGAACCAATTATGGCTATCATGAACCAATATCTAATTGTGTATTTAATTACAATTCTTTCTCATAACTTGTTGACATTTGTATGTCTAGAGAAAAATTTAAAAGTATAATTTTTGAAAATACTTTGTCTTTACAAAATTATTAGTTCTTCTATGATAATTTATTTTATTTGATAAAGGTAGATTATTAAGGCAATAACGAACAATCTTTGTTTACGTAAAATTCTATGCAAGTCTGTAAGATTATTATATTCGGTAGACTGATTCAAATAAATAAATAAAAGTTATTGACAAATTAAATAAATTATGTATATGTAGTATATATTTTGTATTTTTATATTTAATTAAATAATTTTACTCTAATAAAGAACTAACATTTAATTTTCACAATCTTAATTTCTTAAATCAATTACTGTTCAAATGCCCTAATATTTCTTAATTTTGTAGATTTTCGTCATTACATAAAATGGTATAATAGCATTAATTTTTTCTATCATGATATTTAATTGCCTCGTATAACGTTGTTTCGGTTAACGTCGCATTTTTCTGGAACCATTTAACAACGTTAACTGGGATATGACATATCTATCTTCTAATGTAATCAACAGTCCTCTGATGATGATCTTTGAGATCGAAACGCGTTAGGCATAAATTTAAATAAAAAATTTTTATATATTTTCTGTGAAACATAACAAGTGTTTGAATTTTTCCTTAATTGATATCTATCTTTAACAATTATAAATAACTTGATGCCCCCTACCCTTTGCGGCGTAGGAGTTATGTAAAACTGTGAGAAATTTCTGCCGAGGTGCTCAGTGTATCAGTTCACTTGCTCAATGTGATTTGAGCATTAAATTTGATATGAGACATCCTATTCATATCTGAAGCTGCTTTGATTTCAAAAATCCGGGAGAAAATATGTTTGAAAAAGTGACTGTAAACCTTGTGTGAGGAACACAGCATCCTCAATTAGTCCCAATGGCTTTTGTATATAAAGTTGTATATAATCTGCATACATATGAATATGACAATGATTTATGGACTGACAGATGTCATTAATAAAATGGAAAACAAAATGGGGCCATTCAATGAACCCTGAGGATACAGCGCATATTCTTCTGGTTGATTACAATGTAAAGATAACTCGCGTTCATTACGCTGGGCAACTATAGATCGATTAAAATTGGCCACCTTTCTACAAAAATGCCCTCCTGCATACAAGCATGCCTGCCCTTCAGAAGTGCGGCGTGGAAATGCTCAATCTATAGGACTGGTCGTCTCGTCTGACTATTATTTGTTCCCAAAGCTGAAAAACAGGATTTCAGAGAAAAAGTTTAGGGACAATAACGATGTCCGCAATTTCGGATTATTTTAAGGCGAAAGAGAAAACAATTTTTTTTCGTGAGTTTAATAAGCTAATTAATAGGTTTCAGAAATGTATTAGAGTTAATGGAGAATATATTGAAAAGGAAAAATAATATCATGTGTTTTTTTAATTTCCTTCTACTTCATTTCACGAACTTATTGAACTCTACTCGTATTCATTCGAAGATTATGTTAACTTTCATGAAGGCATATGTACAAGAGATTAATTCTACACAGGAAAATATTTCAATGGGATTCTTAGAAAATTGTATACCCAACACAAAAGAGGTAATTCATGTATATCAAGTAAAACCTATAATTTTACAGAAAATATTTTATTTTTATAGAATCAGATGAAGGCGAAACGTCTAGTGATGTACCGAAATTTAAGCAGAGGTAAGTTCCATTCATCTCCAGAGTAAATTTTTCTGATTATATATTTAAGTCTTAAGAAGAGTCAGTACCACATATGTATGTGCGTGTTCAAAATCATGTGCTATGACAAGAATGACATTGTACAAGATAATGAATAATCATATGATCGGGAAACATGTAAAATAAAATACTGAGATAGAGTGTATCTAGAAAAAAAAATCTGACAACTAGTAATACACTTGTTCAGTCCACCGACGTGTTGACTTCCCCGATGTAAATACATTCCTAAAAAGAAAAAAACAAAGGAACTACAAAGAACCAAATTCTAAATAAAATCAACAAAAAGGCACTTATCTGAATGTTGGGAAGTTCCTTCCTTTGACTTAGCGTCGTCCAAAGACTCCAACGAAGAGATAAAACGCCTAAAATATATCAAATTATTATAACTTTTAACAAATTTTACAAAAATATCACAAACTTACCTAAATTATACATCCCTCCTGTATATTTACATTTTGTAATGTCACATCATGACATTACGTCAATCAGCTGTATGAGGTACGTTCAGACATCGCATCAATCGTTGCTAGGGCAACACCGAGAGGCGACATCTCATAACTGGATGCGGCGGCTATATAAAGCCGACGAGCCGCAGCAGAAAATCATTCTTGGTCCAGAGCTCATCTGGTTTAGAGATTAATCTAAATACAAGAATATTCCCAACCTCATTATAGAAGATTAATTCTATATTTCAGAGAATAATCTGAAACTCCTATCATTTCCAAAAAATCCATCCCACACCTAAGCAGAAGTTTAATTCTGCGCAGAGATTAATCTGCGATATTCCTTCCTACACCTAAGCAGAAGATTAATTCTGCGCAGAGAATAATCTGCAAACATCTCCTGCTCACATTTACGCAGAAGAATAATTCTGCTGCAGAGAATAATCTGCTACATCTCCTGCTCATATTTACAGAAGAATAATTCTGCTGCAGAGATTAATCTGCTCTTCTTCTTCTTTGTAGTAGCTTATTGCTACACTTCTGCGCACGCGCAGAAAACTGACAATCTAAGTAATCGATTTTTCTATAGAATCATTTTGCTGCCCTTGTGCCCTCACGCACTAGCAGCATTAATATTTTCCCCTTTTCTGTGTTTTTATGACAGATAATAATTCTAGTCTTCTCTCCCTTTTTCAGAACGAGGAGAAAATTGGCAGCGCCTGAGCGGGAGCTTATTGAATTTTAATTTGAATTTTAATTTGTCGTTTTTTTATTATTTTTTTATTACTTTTATTTTTATTTTTGTTACTTGAAGTTTTTATTGAATTTTATAGTAGTTTGTAGGTTAGTTTTAGTTGTTCTGAATTTCTTTTAATAAATGAATTATTGTGATATTAGTGTAAGCAAACGAATTTATAATACTTGAAGTATTTTATTAATAAAAGTTTTATATTTGAATTTTATAAAAGACTGAGTTGTCAATTAAAAACCGGCACTCCCTCCCACGTCCGAGACTATCTCTCACATTGGTCCTTCGAGCCGGATAACTCAGTCAGTCAAATATAAAATTGAAATATTGCTTAATATCACATAATTCAAGCTTCTCGATTGGAAATGCCGAAAAATGGCGAATCCATTTCATCTGACGTTGGTGACGAAACCATTGACTCTGTGTCAGAGTTGGTACAGTCCCAAAAAGAAGTCAAAGATTTAATGGAAGAATTATTTAAAAGGCACCAAAGAGAAGGAAAAAAGAAAACTGTCAAATCGACAGAAAAACGCCTACAAACGTTCACCGAGTATTGGAAAGAATTCCAAACTCGACATAGGTCTTTACAAAGGAGAGTGACAACACAAGATCTCCAACTAGAATATTTCACCAAAGAGATATTTAGCGAAGTACAGGAATATTACATTGAGAAAGCAGCAAGCATGGAAGAAGACATAGACAGATTAACACCAACACCATCTGTCAGCAATCCACCTTACACACAGACAAATTCTGCTAGCACAATGTCATGCAATAGCGAAAGACTTCCTAGAATCAAGCTGCCGACATTCAATGGTGAATATTCTACATGGATCTCATTTCATGATTTATTTAACTCAGTAATACACAACAACAATAATTTAAGAGACGTTGACAAATTGTATTTCTTAAAAACAAATCTAGTAGGAGAAGCTGAAAAATTGCTCAGGCATTATGAAATATGCGATGCAAACTATAAACCAGCTTGGCAACTCCTCAAGGAACGCTATTCAAATAAGCGAATTCTAGTCAACGTGCAATTAAAAAAATTATTGTTTCTCCCAACCACAAATCATGATACTGCCGAAAGTATTAAAAAGCTACTAGACAATATAACAGAGGCGCTATTAGCATTACAAAATTTAGGTGTAGAAACAAACAATTGGGATCCTATAATTATATACTTGACTGTACAAAAGTTACACCCAGACACACACCAGTTATGGGAGCAGAGCCTTCACAATAGCACAGAATTACCCAAATTAAAAATATTAACTAAATTCCTAGAGGCTCGCTTCAGAACCTTGGAAATGATAGGAAATAGAAATACATCTTCAAACATGACACAGAGAAAACCATTCTCACCAAAACCAACTTATGGATTCTTGAATAGAAGCCAAAGTTCAACACAAAAGCACCCACCTACAAAAAAGTCCTCTTGCAGCCATTGCAAGGGTGATCATATCATATTTCATTGTCAAACATTTAGAAATATGAACACCCGACAACGACATGAAGTTGTCACAAATAAGCATTTATGCAAAAATTGCTTATCTCCCAACCACCTAACCTTAAATTGCACAAGCAATAAAAGGTGTTACCATTGTAACAAAAGTCACAACACATTGCTCCACTATGAGCAAAATGATTCGGTGACAGAATCACCTAATCAATCCACCCAAAATTCTAGTATGGAAACTGAACCAAGCACACCATTAGCTTGTAGAAATGACGAACAACAAGTTCAAAATTTTCTAACCGCCAATATGAAAAGAGCTCTCCTCTCTACAGCTCTGATAAATGTCACCTCACCATCCGGAATCACAATGACATTCCGAGCATTAATAGACTCTGGATCTCAAGTGTCTATTATGACCGAAAAGGCCTGTAAACTCTTACAGCTTAAAGGTTCTCCAACCACCCAAGAATTAATTGGACTTGGTTCAACTCCCACTAATACAGCTGTACAGCAGACCACAGTCACAATTAATTCTCTACAAAACAATTTTAAAATAGCGAGCAACATGCTCATAATCCGAAAAATCACCGATCTGCTTCCAACACAGACAATCGAAGTGTCAAATTGGAAACACATAAACAATCTCCCGCTTGCAGATCCTACGTTCTCAGTTCCAGGAGAAATCGATGCTCTTCTCGGAGCAAACATCTATGCCGCCATCATTAAAAATGGAATTAGAAGAGGATCTAGCAATACACCTACAGCTCAAAACACCGAACTGGGCTGGATTCTGGTCGGAGGAGTACCAGAAGTAAAAAGCACGACGACGACTGTGCTATCCACCTATACTACGACAAACCCTAAGTCGGATAAGAAACTAAAGAGAGTTTGGGAATACTCCACCACACCAATATGTTCACCAAAATATCAAGTTCATACAAGAAAACTCCTACCCCCCGCAAAATATGGATATGTGTCCACCAAGAATCATAATACACCTTTACACCACATTGCTCAGAGAAAAAACTGGAGAAATACACCAAATGATGCAAAGAAGCACTATACGTTAACAACTCTTTCCACTATCAACACAAAATGGAAAAATGAAACAAGAGTGTCGCCATCTCGTTCAGTGCCAGCAACTTTACAATATAATAAGATAAAAACTGAACTAGATCACAGAGAAACTAAGCCTCTCACCAATAGATGGCATCACGATCATCCAAAAACTCTCTCTCATTCTGCATCAGTAATGAAAGAGAATAGTATTCCCCCAGTAATACGAACTGAAGCAAAATACTTCAGAACTCTTTCCTCTTCATCCAATAATAGAAATGAATTAAATACTCTCATCCCTCCTATTTCAAATAACTATCCTCTCCCCTTCACCAACTCATCTCCTGACAATCATTTATTATCCCCACCAAAGTCTAGTACTCTGTGGCAGTACAAAACTAAAACACCCGTTACGTTTGAATATAAACGATTCCAAAACCCGCCAAAAATCACTTCAGTTGTGAACGTTGACAAGTGCGCGCAGTGGTTTTTGAGTTCGTTTTTATTTTTTATTATTTTTTTTTATTTCTTATTATTATTTCTATTATGGAAGAACTACTAGAAATTTTTAATTCAGAGTCTTTAGACTCAGTGGATGTAGGCCTCGCACCTACACCTCCGGAGCTATTGGCACCTCATAAGCCAATCAGGCCTATCAGCCCACTGCCACCAACACCCAAAAAGGCACGCAGACCTCGATCAGCTATCGTGCGACCACCACCCGCGGTACATTCCTCGCCCATTAAGAGGAAGGCAAGGCCATTTGAGGCTAGGCTAGCATCGCCCAAAATTAAAAAATTAGTTCCAAAGGAATCAAAGAGGCACGATATTCTCAATTTTAAACCGAGGCCTAGAGAATACCGGCCAGAAGTTAGGGCACAAACTCGGCCAAGGCTGCCTACCACAGCGCGCTCTACGCCACTGAGTATGCCTGAATTGGATTTTGAAATCAACAACAGACCAATAACAAAACCAAGGCCAAAGAAACGCAGCCTAGAAGCTCATGTCCCAATAACATCACAGAGGACAAAAAGAAAATCTGTAACATCGACAGAATTACGAAGTCTGCCTGAAGACTTGAATAGAATTATGCCTATAGAAGAAATAGGACTGGCTGGTACAAATATGATTCCAACATCCACGGAAAGCACCACTGGTCCTTCAACAAAAAACATCATCCAACCACTTCAGGAGACAAACATGCCACCATCAATCCAATTAATGGATCTCGTGATCGATCCACCAACACAATTTGCTGATATACCAACTGATCCCCCAAGACAAGTTCAAGGCTCCCCATTCAGTGTTGAACCAAGAAAAACTCATAATGGGATTCCTGCAGACCTAGTGGGAAAAATAATGACTACTCCTATTATAACCAAGCTATTGAAAGCCACAGATACACCTTGGGACAAAATCCGAAACGCCAAGGTATATTATAAGTGGGACATCCCGGGAGGAGTTACGCTAAAAATGAAAAGAAAAAAGGACAAACTACACATCATTCATCAACAAAACGTAAGTTTATTACTCAAAACACTACAATTTTTTCTTTCCCTTTTTTGAGGCGGGAGGATGTTCAGTCCACCGACGTGTTGACTTCCCCGATGTAAATACATTCCTAAAAAGAAAAAAACAAAGGAACTACAAAGAACCAAATTCTAAATAAAATCAACAAAAAGGCACTTATCTGAATGTTGGGAAGTTCCTTCCTTTGACTTAGCGTCGTCCAAAGACTCCAACGAAGAGATAAAACGCCTAAAATATATCAAATTATTATTACTTTTAACAAATTTTACAAAAATATCACAAACTTACCTAAATTATACATCCCTCCTGTATATTTACATTTTGTAATGTCACATCATGACATTACGTCAATCAGCTGTATGAGGTACGTTCAGACATCGCATCAATCGTTGCTAGGGCAACACCGAGAGGCGACATCTCATAACTGGATGCGGCGGCTATATAAAGCCGACGAGCCGCAGCAGAAAATCATTCTTGGTCCAGAGCTCATCTGGTTTAGAGATTAATCTAAATACAAGAATATTCCCAACCTCA
Organism: Dioctria rufipes; assembly: GCA_963924295.1. Taxonomy (NCBI): domain Eukaryota; kingdom Metazoa; phylum Arthropoda; class Insecta; order Diptera; family Asilidae; genus Dioctria; species Dioctria rufipes. Next base: position 43,256,830 of record OZ002742.1, read on the forward strand.
TTATAGAAGATTAATTCTATATTTCAGAGAATAATCTGAAACTCCTATCATTTCCAAAAAATCCATCCCACACCTAAGCAGAAGTTTAATTCTGCGCAGAGATTAATCTGCGATATTCCTTCCTACACCTAAGCAGAAGATTAATTCTGCGCAGAGAATAATCTGCAAACATCTCCTGCTCACATTTACGCAGAAGAATAATTCTGCTGCAGAGAATAATCTGCTACATCTCCTGCTCATATTTACAGAAGAATAATTCTGCTGCAGAGATTAATCTGCTCTTCTTCTTCTTTGTAGTAGCTTATTGCTACACTTCTGCGCACGCGCAGAAAACTGACAATCTAAGTAATCGATTTTTCTATAGAATCATTTTGCTGCCCTTGTGCCCTCACGCACTAGCAGCATTAATATTTTCCCCTTTTCTGTGTTTTTATGACAGATAATAATTCTAGTCTTCTCTCCCTTTTTCAGAACGAGGAGAAAATTGGCAGCGCCTGAGCGGGAGCTTATTGAATTTTAATTTGAATTTTAATTTGTCGTTTTTTTATTATTTTTTTATTACTTTTATTTTTATTTTTGTTACTTGAAGTTTTTATTGAATTTTATAGTAGTTTGTAGGTTAGTTTTAGTTGTTCTGAATTTCTTTTAATAAATGAATTATTGTGATATTAGTGTAAGCAAACGAATTTATAATACTTGAAGTATTTTATTAATAAAAGTTTTATATTTGAATTTTATAAAAGACTGAGTTGTCAATTAAAAACCGGCACTCCCTCCCACGTCCGAGACTATCTCTCACATTGGTCCTTCGAGCCGGATAACTCAGTCAGTCAAATATAAAATTGAAATATTGCTTAATATCACATAATTCAAGCTTCTCGATTGGAAATGCCGAAAAATGGCGAATCCATTTCATCTGACGTTGGTGACGAAACCATTGACTCTGTGTCAGAGTTGGTACAGTCCCAAAAAGAAGTCAAAGATTTAATGGAAGAATTATTTAAAAGGCACCAAAGAGAAGGAAAAAAGAAAACTGTCAAATCGACAGAAAAACGCCTACAAACGTTCACCGAGTATTGGAAAGAATTCCAAACTCGACATAGGTCTTTACAAAGGAGAGTGACAACACAAGATCTCCAACTAGAATATTTCACCAAAGAGATATTTAGCGAAGTACAGGAATATTACATTGAGAAAGCAGCAAGCATGGAAGAAGACATAGACAGATTAACACCAACACCATCTGTCAGCAATCCACCTTACACACAGACAAATTCTGCTAGCACAATGTCATGCAATAGCGAAAGACTTCCTAGAATCAAGCTGCCGACATTCAATGGTGAATATTCTACATGGATCTCATTTCATGATTTATTTAACTCAGTAATACACAACAACAATAATTTAAGAGACGTTGACAAATTGTATTTCTTAAAAACAAATCTAGTAGGAGAAGCTGAAAAATTGCTCAGGCATTATGAAATATGCGATGCAAACTATAAACCAGCTTGGCAACTCCTCAAGGAACGCTATTCAAATAAGCGAATTCTAGTCAACGTGCAATTAAAAAAATTATTGTTTCTCCCAACCACAAATCATGATACTGCCGAAAGTATTAAAAAGCTACTAGACAATATAACAGAGGCGCTATTAGCATTACAAAATTTAGGTGTAGAAACAAACAATTGGGATCCTATAATTATATACTTGACTGTACAAAAGTTACACCCAGACACACACCAGTTATGGGAGCAGAGCCTTCACAATAGCACAGAATTACCCAAATTAAAAATATTAACTAAATTCCTAGAGGCTCGCTTCAGAACCTTGGAAATGATAGGAAATAGAAATACATCTTCAAACATGACACAGAGAAAACCATTCTCACCAAAACCAACTTATGGATTCTTGAATAGAAGCCAAAGTTCAACACAAAAGCACCCACCTACAAAAAAGTCCTCTTGCAGCCATTGCAAGGGTGATCATATCATATTTCATTGTCAAACATTTAGAAATATGAACACCCGACAACGACATGAAGTTGTCACAAATAAGCATTTATGCAAAAATTGCTTATCTCCCAACCACCTAACCTTAAATTGCACAAGCAATAAAAGGTGTTACCATTGTAACAAAAGTCACAACACATTGCTCCACTATGAGCAAAATGATTCGGTGACAGAATCACCTAATCAATCCACCCAAAATTCTAGTATGGAAACTGAACCAAGCACACCATTAGCTTGTAGAAATGACGAACAACAAGTTCAAAATTTTCTAACCGCCAATATGAAAAGAGCTCTCCTCTCTACAGCTCTGATAAATGTCACCTCACCATCCGGAATCACAATGACATTCCGAGCATTAATAGACTCTGGATCTCAAGTGTCTATTATGACCGAAAAGGCCTGTAAACTCTTACAGCTTAAAGGTTCTCCAACCACCCAAGAATTAATTGGACTTGGTTCAACTCCCACTAATACAGCTGTACAGCAGACCACAGTCACAATTAATTCTCTACAAAACAATTTTAAAATAGCGAGCAACATGCTCATAATCCGAAAAATCACCGATCTGCTTCCAACACAGACAATCGAAGTGTCAAATTGGAAACACATAAACAATCTCCCGCTTGCAGATCCTACGTTCTCAGTTCCAGGAGAAATCGATGCTCTTCTCGGAGCAAACATCTATGCCGCCATCATTAAAAATGGAATTAGAAGAGGATCTAGCAATACACCTACAGCTCAAAACACCGAACTGGGCTGGATTCTGGTCGGAGGAGTACCAGAAGTAAAAAGCACGACGACGACTGTGCTATCCACCTATACTACGACAAACCCTAAGTCGGATAAGAAACTAAAGAGAGTTTGGGAATACTCCACCACACCAATATGTTCACCAAAATATCAAGTTCATACAAGAAAACTCCTACCCCCCGCAAAATATGGATATGTGTCCACCAAGAATCATAATACACCTTTACACCACATTGCTCAGAGAAAAAACTGGAGAAATACACCAAATGATGCAAAGAAGCACTATACGTTAACAACTCTTTCCACTATCAACACAAAATGGAAAAATGAAACAAGAGTGTCGCCATCTCGTTCAGTGCCAGCAACTTTACAATATAATAAGATAAAAACTGAACTAGATCACAGAGAAACTAAGCCTCTCACCAATAGATGGCATCACGATCATCCAAAAACTCTCTCTCATTCTGCATCAGTAATGAAAGAGAATAGTATTCCCCCAGTAATACGAACTGAAGCAAAATACTTCAGAACTCTTTCCTCTTCATCCAATAATAGAAATGAATTAAATACTCTCATCCCTCCTATTTCAAATAACTATCCTCTCCCCTTCACCAACTCATCTCCTGACAATCATTTATTATCCCCACCAAAGTCTAGTACTCTGTGGCAGTACAAAACTAAAACACCCGTTACGTTTGAATATAAACGATTCCAAAACCCGCCAAAAATCACTTCAGTTGTGAACGTTGACAAGTGCGCGCAGTGGTTTTTGAGTTCGTTTTTATTTTTTATTATTTTTTTTTATTTCTTATTATTATTTCTATTATGGAAGAACTACTAGAAATTTTTAATTCAGAGTCTTTAGACTCAGTGGATGTAGGCCTCGCACCTACACCTCCGGAGCTATTGGCACCTCATAAGCCAATCAGGCCTATCAGCCCACTGCCACCAACACCCAAAAAGGCACGCAGACCTCGATCAGCTATCGTGCGACCACCACCCGCGGTACATTCCTCGCCCATTAAGAGGAAGGCAAGGCCATTTGAGGCTAGGCTAGCATCGCCCAAAATTAAAAAATTAGTTCCAAAGGAATCAAAGAGGCACGATATTCTCAATTTTAAACCGAGGCCTAGAGAATACCGGCCAGAAGTTAGGGCACAAACTCGGCCAAGGCTGCCTACCACAGCGCGCTCTACGCCACTGAGTATGCCTGAATTGGATTTTGAAATCAACAACAGACCAATAACAAAACCAAGGCCAAAGAAACGCAGCCTAGAAGCTCATGTCCCAATAACATCACAGAGGACAAAAAGAAAATCTGTAACATCGACAGAATTACGAAGTCTGCCTGAAGACTTGAATAGAATTATGCCTATAGAAGAAATAGGACTGGCTGGTACAAATATGATTCCAACATCCACGGAAAGCACCACTGGTCCTTCAACAAAAAACATCATCCAACCACTTCAGGAGACAAACATGCCACCATCAATCCAATTAATGGATCTCGTGATCGATCCACCAACACAATTTGCTGATATACCAACTGATCCCCCAAGACAAGTTCAAGGCTCCCCATTCAGTGTTGAACCAAGAAAAACTCATAATGGGATTCCTGCAGACCTAGTGGGAAAAATAATGACTACTCCTATTATAACCAAGCTATTGAAAGCCACAGATACACCTTGGGACAAAATCCGAAACGCCAAGGTATATTATAAGTGGGACATCCCGGGAGGAGTTACGCTAAAAATGAAAAGAAAAAAGGACAAACTACACATCATTCATCAACAAAACGTAAGTTTATTACTCAAAACACTACAATTTTTTCTTTCCCTTTTTTGAGGCGGGAGGATGTTCAGTCCACCGACGTGTTGACTTCCCCGATGTAAATACATTCCTAAAAAGAAAAAAACAAAGGAACTACAAAGAACCAAATTCTAAATAAAATCAACAAAAAGGCACTTATCTGAATGTTGGGAAGTTCCTTCCTTTGACTTAGCGTCGTCCAAAGACTCCAACGAAGAGATAAAACGCCTAAAATATATCAAATTATTATTACTTTTAACAAATTTTACAAAAATATCACAAACTTACCTAAATTATACATCCCTCCTGTATATTTACATTTTGTAATGTCACATCATGACATTACGTCAATCAGCTGTATGAGGTACGTTCAGACATCGCATCAATCGTTGCTAGGGCAACACCGAGAGGCGACATCTCATAACTGGATGCGGCGGCTATATAAAGCCGACGAGCCGCAGCAGAAAATCATTCTTGGTCCAGAGCTCATCTGGTTTAGAGATTAATCTAAATACAAGAATATTCCCAACCTCATTATAGAAGATTAATTCTATATTTCAGAGAATAATCTGAAACTCCTATCATTTCCAAAAAATCCATCCCACACCTAAGCAGAAGTTTAATTCTGCGCAGAGATTAATCTGCGATATTCCTTCCTACACCTAAGCAGAAGATTAATTCTGCGCAGAGAATAATCTGCAAACATCTCCTGCTCACATTTACGCAGAAGAATAATTCTGCTGCAGAGAATAATCTGCTACATCTCCTGCTCATATTTACAGAAGAATAATTCTGCTGCAGAGATTAATCTGCTCTTCTTCTTCTTTGTAGTAGCTTATTGCTACACTTCTGCGCACGCGCAGAAAACTGACAATCTAAGTAATCGATTTTTCTATAGAATCATTTTGCTGCCCTTGTGCCCTCACGCACTAGCAGCATTAATATTTTCCCCTTTTCTGTGTTTTTATGACAGATAATAATTCTAGTCTTCTCTCCCTTTTTCAGAACGAGGAGAAAATTGGCAGCGCCTGAGCGGGAGCTTATTGAATTTTAATTTGAATTTTAATTTGTCGTTTTTTTATTATTTTTTTATTACTTTTATTTTTATTTTTGTTACTTGAAGTTTTTATTGAATTTTATAGTAGTTTGTAGGTTAGTTTTAGTTGTTCTGAATTTCTTTTAATAAATGAATTATTGTGATATTAGTGTAAGCAAACGAATTTATAATACTTGAAGTATTTTATTAATAAAAGTTTTATATTTGAATTTTATAAAAGACTGAGTTGTCAATTAAAAACCGGCACTCCCTCCCACGTCCGAGACTATCTCTCACAACACTAGTTTAAACATTGCACATTGAAATGTACACAATGAAGCAAACTGAACGTTTGCTAGTTTAGAAAACTTCTGATGAGCTCCGTGGCTGGAGCGAAACTGGTTAAGTAAAGCCAAATGCTGTCTAGTAAATGACGTCGGAAAAAATGTATTGGAATGAAGATATTAGCTTGCAAACTTCTAAAAAATGGTAAACATTGAAGTTTTTTAAATCAAATTCCTGCTAATTATCACTTCTTTAGATTGTGACTATAGATAAAGCCTAAATCTAGTGAATAACGTCGATTTTCTTCATTTTTAGTTGCGTTTTTTTTTTAATTACTTGACTCTAATAGGACTTTGTTTTTCTCCCGATTTTTCACCGATGAGAAATTGCAATATTTTATTGAAAGTTGTTTTGAATAGAAAGTAAAATAGCATGTTTAACAATTATGTGCAGAAAAAATTTAGGAGATTTAATTCTCGTTAAAAACTTTCAATTTATTTGAACTGCAAGTATTCATTTTTCATCTTAAATTGTCGCATGTTGGGTTTCTATCTTTTACGGTAGATGTCTCTAATGTTATCTGTGGTCTAGATCTAGGCTTATTTTATATGAATTTTCTCACTTTCACGACACAAACCTACGTATAGTAAATTTTATTGCCTACAGGGTCGATGGTATTTATTTTGAAATTTTTGCTGATTACTGACTCCTCTTTAGGCTGAATGGCAGAAAATAAAGCTCTCGACTCCGCGCTTTCAAAAATTTAACTATGTTGTAGTAGCAATGCCTTCCAATATTACGTATAAAGTACTATCCAAAACTACATCCATATATGCAAAGCCGAGTATTTGCTTAGTCTACTGGATTGTCTCGTCACACTACGAGAAGCATTTGAGAATTAAAATGATTAAATCATTCACTTTTTGCCAAGATAGAGGTTTTCAAATTAATTTTTATAAAAAAAAAACGAAAAACCGTTTTTGGGCTACTAAATAAAATTACCTCAATCTTCATTCTCATGGTAAAATAAACGTGTGTAGCAAGTAATTTTATTCAATTTACACGAGTCTCAATTTTAATGCTATGAAAGTAATTATAACATGAAAACTATTAACAAAATTTGGAAAAACAGTTCGAAAACTTATGTACAAAAACTAATAAAAATTAGTGCATACATGAAAAAGTTTTTAGGACCGGGAGGAAAATAACATAACGCAACACCCATTTGCAAAAATCTAAGTCCGACAGTAGTTGAACTGAAGAGTTTTTAATACTTTCTCGCAGGTTTCAAATCAATATCATAAAAATTGTGAAAAGTAAAAAGGCTGAACAAAATGTTTGCAAATTTATTCAGCCTTAAATAAATTTAGTTGAAGAAAAAGAAAATTGTCTTTCCCATAACACAAAACAGTATTACTGAATACTTTAAAGAAAATAAATACTTTTCTGTATACTTTCGTTGAATTTGTTGCCACCTTAGTTCAAAGATGTATAAAATATTTTTCTAAAGAGTTTTGGTGAATTTTGTGTTACTCGAAATTACCCTAATTCATGTCCCTTGAGATTTGAGTTTGGAAAGTTTTAGTATACCTACGGAAGACAAAAAATATATTTCTAAAGTTCTTCTATAGGTTACAAGAGAAATTGGTGAAAAAAGAAAGCAAGCAACTCTGCTTAAATATTTTTGAAATGAAATAAATTTTGTTTTTGTTTTATCTTTTATGTCATACTCAAAATGTAATTCTAAACATGCAACTAATCACTGTTCTTATGAATCTTATCTTTATATAAATTCTAAGTAATATTTAATATACAAATTTTTAAACTTTATACCGGAGACAACCTTGAAATTTCATTATTGCAATTTGCACTAAACCGCAATGCTCGGTGTACACTCAGTATGTAGTACATTGGAACTCAATATTGAAATTGCGATAAATGTACGCAATTATGCTATATGATCCTCTTTATAAACCATAATCATTTAATACACGAACCTTTTAGAACCCAATTTTATATTGCAATGTTGGCTGCAACTTTTTCTGAGATTTAATATTTGACCATTGTCAAGTTAAAGTGTCTATTTCGTTTTTATTTTCCATAAACGAGTAGACAATATTTGCTCACATTTTGTACGTGCGCGGAACTTTCTTAAGTCAAATGACAAATTAAATGACACATAAAGTGATAAATCCAGTGTAAGTTCTCTAATTAATTTCTCAGTATCCTAAACCGCAAGTGTGTCTCTGAAATTTTATATTACAATTGACATAATTGCAATATCAATATTGAAATTGCAAATCTGTCTCTGGTATTATTGAAACTGAACTTTATTTAATAAAAAATTTCGTTCAAAGGACTATTTTATCTTTTTTTGAGTTGTTTTTTATCTCACCTCACTCTGCTTTCCATGAATATCGTCTATCTGTAGTAAGCTTGGTCCAAAGAAAGCCGGGATTAAAGAGCTTTGAAGTAAGTAGTCGACATTTTGAACTCAAAATTTGTGTTTAATTTAGTAAGCGTTTTATTCCTACGAAAATTAAGATTGAGAATGGAAGGTAGAAACACAACTCGTCTACTTCACATAAAAGTTATCTCCCGAAGCCACTGATTCTACTGCGCCAATCAAAACCCGTCTTTTCAGAAAATATAAAATCAAATTGGCGGGAAATCTGACGTCTTCTGCTAGAGAAAATTCTCAGTTTGTACTTTGAGTTAGCCGGCATGAGATGAGTAATATTTATTTAGTCGAACATTTAAAGTGAATAAAGTGGAATCCGTAAAAGAAATTATAGTAGTTGAAGATTCATGGAATAGGACAAAGGGAAGGACCGGAAGGACTAAAGGAGATATAAAAAAAAATGAAGGGATATGACTTTCAACTTTTGGATTATATATTAGATATTCAACTCAAATGTTAGAAATGTCTCGTGCTAAGATTGCGTTGTTAAAAAGATTCATGCAAATGCCAGACATTAAAAAATTATTAAGGAAGATCTTTTCTTCTAGATATAAAAGAAAAGATCCACCGGGACCCAGTAAATGCAATCACAGAAAGACTTAAAAATGCTAGACTCTAACAATTTAAGGATTTATTCGATTTTTTTAATGGATTTTATGCCGCTAATTGAGAACTCAAAGCAAGATGCATTCTTAATAGTATTTTGTTCAAGAAGGAATCTTTTGGATTCTCCGGTATATAGCAAAATCTAAAAAAATTTCTCTTTTTTCTTTTTTCAGCCCACTGCGGGCGTACACAGGTTTGATTCGTTTCGAATGAATCTGGTTTTTAAAATTTTTTGAATAAAAATTTTTTTTCTTCTATTTTTCGCAATTTTTTTTTTTTTTCAATTTTCATTTCTTTTCTTTGTTCTATTTTTTCATTTGTTTTCAAGTCACTCAATTTCGCTATATGGGACCTGTTGATGAATCCAAACCAAGGCTTGAAACTTGTCACCCAAAATAAAATGGGTTGTGTGATGAAATAACAAATAAAAAAATTTTTTTTTTTAGTTTTTGCTATATACCGGGGAATGCCTTCTTGAAGAAATATACATAAGTTTGCTCCGGTAAAAAATCTTAAAGAGTCATCTCTATTTTTGATTCTTATTAGTGTATTGACTTATATATCCATCGAAGCATACAGATCACTGCCCCAGAGGTGGTACACGTTAAACTATTTCATTTGAATATTATACTCGGAAACGAACTGGTAAAGCAATGATAAGGGTTTGTGAAAAAATATTCATCTGAATACGATTGAAATTTCAAAGGATCGAGTAAAAAGGATGTGTAAGAAATATTTAATAATGGGCAATGCACCATTTGAACGACGAGGGGGTGAACACAAATCACATAAATCGTTAGATACAAACACTACAGTAGTTCATTTAATATAGCAATTCAAGCCCTTGGAAATTCACTATTGTCGAGCTAAGATATCTCGAAGACAATGTCTGCCTACAATGTGTTGAATGCACAAGGAGTAAATAAAATATACATAGGACGAGGAGAAAATGATAGAACTTATGAGGGTTTATGGACAGTACACAATTAACTAGAAAAGGTATTTTATTCATTACTAAGGGAAGAAAGTGTAAATTTAATTACAAGAACTTTCGATTGTCAAAAGAACATGGCATTACCAAAGGTGTTCGACGAAGCTCTTTATTATAGCCGTCAAATATATTAATAACTCTTTGGAACTGTAACTGGATTTTGAAATTCGAAACTTAGTAAAAAAGCTGTTCAACTGTATGTTTGGTGGGAAAATGAAATGTTTCCATGGGATCTCATGAGATGATTCCTGCAATTTTTCGTAAATTAGCCAACTTTGAATTAGATAATATTTCGACGGTATTCTTAATGGTAGATGGTGCGGCGGATAGAACAAAAACACTATAGGTATGCTGGGTATGAGTAACTTTTGGCTTAGCGAAAAGTCACCTCAACATAGAAGTGAGGCTTTTGGAAAATCATACATACATATGTACATACTGGCAGATATAGTTTTTTTGCTAAAATTGAAAAAAAAATGTGAAAAATCGTACAATAATTTTAAGTCCTAAGGATTAGGATAAAATAAATGGGAATCTTTTAGATATGGAGTGTATGGGGTTATACGAACCGGTGATCCAGTTTATTTTCCAGAAAATATTCCGATATTTCGGTCTTTGGGTTAGACCATTATCAAGGCTAACAAAGATGTAAATCAAAAAGTTAATTATGCAAATAAATTCTGATTAATGTAAGTGATTTACCTAAAATGGGTTAAATGGGTTGTTAAAAACCTTATGTCACAGATTAAAAGAAAAAAACAAGTTTGAAAGCGAAAAAATAGAGAGACAGAAAACCGCACTCCAAAGAATATCACATAATCAATAATAATACTATAATTTTTAGCAAAGTCAAACATTTTAAAAAAGATCAACTAAAATAGATAAATAAATAAAACAACAATCAAAGAAAAGACAAACTAAAACTTAGCTGAAGGAGTACTAAGTTTATCCCGCTAGTGGGAAAGGCCATCCATAGATAGCATGCATGTATTTATTAAACAAATAAAAAGATTACTCTTTTGGGACTTTTTACCGGGTTTAACTTAATTTTGTTCAAGAAAGAATTTTTTGGGATATCTCCGGTATATAGCAAAAGCTAAAAAATGTTCTAATTTGTTATTTCATCACACAACCCATTAATTTTTGGTGATAAGTTTCAAGTCTTGGTTCGACTCATCAACAGGTCACAAATAGCGAAATTGGGTGATTTGAAAAACAAATGAAAAAAAATGAAAAAAAAGGAAAGAAATGAAAAGTTTGAGAAAAATAGAAAAATAATAAAATATGTAATTTGATTAGTATTTATAAAGATCGCAGTTATAGTTTGATCGGTAGAAATTCAAACCTCATGGTTTAGGTGCAGGCAGTAAGTACCCCTGCAGCATAACAGTTGACAGTTAGGAGCCTGGAGTTCAAAAAAAAAACTACAAACTACAACTCACAAAATTAATTTAAAATCGGCAGATTTTCAGTCCTCACGGTTTAGAAGGGCAGTATACTAAAGCGTTTTCCAATAAGGGGTGTTATTTTAATTAGCCCGCTATTTCGGTAGATGTCACTTTTGGAGCTGTTATTTTTTGACATTTGACAAGTAGAAACTACGCTATTAATAACAATGGAACGATACACGATTCAACAACGCATTGAAATTATTAAAATTCACTATAAAAATGGTGGAAATGTGGCAGAGACGGTTCGTAAAACTCGAACATTTTTGGATCGTCGTGAAGCACCTTGTCCGACCGCAATACAGAAATTGGTAGAAAAATTCGAGCTGTCGGGACAATTTAGTGATGTGAAGAATAAAACCCGTGCACGTCGCTCAAGAACAGCCGAGAATATTGCTGCTGTAGCCGAAAGTGTTGAAGAAAACCCAGGTTTGTCCATTCCTCGTCGTTCTTTGGAATTAGGCATTCCACAAACGTCATTACACCGTATTTTGCATAAAGATTTGGGTCTTAAGGCTTATAAAGTTCAGTTAACACAAGAACTCAAGCCGACCGATCATCAACAACGTCGAGTCTTTGCTGATTGGGTCCTTGAAATGCATAAAAATGATCCGGAATTCCATCGAAAACTCATCTTGAGTGCTGAGGCCCATTTCCACCTCGATGGCTTCCTCAACAAGCATTGTCGCATCTGGGGCTCGGAAAACCCAAGAGTTATTGTTGAAAAGCCTCTCTATCCTCAACGTGTGACTGTTTGGTGCGGTTTATGGTCCCGCGGGGTCATTGGACCTTACTTTTTCGAAAATGAGGCTGGAGCAACAGTTACGGTGAATGGATTGCGCTATGGACAGATGATTAATGATTTTTTATGGCCGGAATTGGATGGTATTGATCTGGACAACGTTTACTTTCAACAAGACGGCGCTACGTGCCATACAAGCAACGAAACCATTGATCTTTTACGGGAAGAGGTGATCACAATTGGCCACCGAGATCTTGTGACTTAACACCTTGCGACTTCTTCCTTTGGGGCCATGTGAAAGAGAAGGTCTACGCCAACAGCCCAGCTTCGATTCAAGACCTCAAAGATGGAATTCGTGAGGCTATCGAGGACATAGGGCAGCCACTTTGCGATTTGGTTATTGAAAATTTCATGAAAAGGATATGGTCCTGTAGGCGTGGTCGTGGTGGTCATTTGGCTGATGTTATTTTCCATTATTAACGGCCCTTCCTCTTTATAATGAAATAAAGATCCGATGTCTCAAAAAATGGCATTTTTCTTTGAATATCAAAATAACACCTTCTATTGGAAAACCCTTTACTATAGCATTAGAATTGAGGGGCTGAACCTGGGTTTATACATATCTTGTATTCTCATGGGAACGAAATTCGTGTGCGAAGTTTCATGAAGCTCGATTTAGTAGAAGTAGTTGAAAAATCTGTCGTAAGATTTGAAACAAACAAATAGGTATAAGAAAGTAAAGGAAAATAAAACATGCGCTAATAGATGATGATTTCTTATGTGAATTTAAAGCTTTATTTATTTTTAATCTGTTGAATTTATTTATAGTTTAACTTTTCACGTTATAGTAAGTTATCAGGAAAATTTGTTGTTGTTGTTTTGTTTTTAATAAAATTTAATAGAGTTATCTTTAATTTGTTGTCTTTTATTTATTTTATTTATTATTTGGTTATTTTATCGTATATTGTATTCCAAACTAGCTTATTCTTATTATTTCAAAACTCATCTATTCCAAGAAATAAATTTCAATAACATTAAAATAATATGGCTAAGATTTTTCCCATTAAGCCGACCTTAAGACAAGGGGGATGAAATAATAACAGAAAACTTTGTACTAAGTCCTACTTGTATACTATTTGTATTACATTTTTAGCATTTTATTCAAAATCGATTAATGTGTTTTTAATAGACTTTTAAAATTTGTGTTAGATTCACGTTTTTCCATACCTTCGGCCGTACAATTTTCTGTCTATCCTCCGGCATACAATCTGCGAAAGTATAAGAGTGACATACATCAGCACGTGATTGCAAAGAGACGCGGAGTACTGAATAGTTCAAAGTATTATACAATTCAGTAGCTGGTGCATGTGTGTCACTTTAAAATGCCCCGAAATTATATTAGGCCACTAAGAACGTATATATACCGAAACTATTATGAATGATCAGGAATACTAGAAGATATTAAGAAAGACATAGAGACAAGTGGAAAGTGTCTCATGAAACGATTCAGATTAGACTAAGTGGTGTACAAGAGCGGAAAATTGGTGGTTGGCTAGCTTAAAGCCCTGGGGAAGAGACATTGATTGCGGATACTTTGCATCAGGTGGATATATGATAGAAAATAATGACAATGATGACCTGTTCCAAAACCCTCGAGAATACTTCCCAAGCCATGAAACAGAAACCTATACATATGTGTGCGTTCGGAGTCCGTTTTCTAAAATCTTCTATATTGATACTTATGGAAAAGTGCCAAACATTGACTTTATATATGTTATACAGCCTAAACTACTATCCATACAGGAAAATAACTTTCTAGTAATATAAAGCTTGGTTCCTTACCTTTCCAAAGGCTACACTTCCTATATACCTTAATTAACAAAATAATAAAACAGTTTTGATTACAAAGTAACCTTACCATTTTCCTCTCAATACCTCTCAGCTGAGTGATAATTGCATGTGTGTATGTGCAGCCGGAGTCCGAATCTGTAGGCAACTACATTCGATATCATCATCCCATGACAGCACAGCGACATTATAATGATTACTCAGCTGAGAATTATTGTTTGAGGAATCGTAATCATTTGGTTAAGATAAATATTTTTATATAATTTTGTTAGGAAATGTATGAAAATTTTATTACAGTTCGGAAGATAAGAAAGCAAGCGTAAGATTATCAGAATACCGTTTTTCGGCGTGATTAGTAGTTTAGGGCGGACGAGCTATTCAAATCAAACTTTTGTCAGTTTTACATAAGAACACTGCAAATATTTTAGAATGTAAGGACTACGTTGGGCCTTGCATGTGGTAGTGAGGGAGTCTGTTTCATGGATTGTGAAGTATTTTCGATAGATTTGCCTGTATTCATTGTGTAAAATAAAATGGATATCTTATAGGAGTGTAGACTGGCTACAGGATGTCATTTGCTATAGTTGGCTACGCAAATACTACCACGAATACAGCAAGGATCCATTGTAAGATTGTTCAAAATATGAAGATGACGGTTAATTTGTGTTTTTTTATTCATAACCTACATTTGATTTTTTGCTAATATATTTTTCTAATAAATCTTCTCAAATTACTAAACTACTTTGATTTATACTATTTTCTCGTACTTTCACCTGATTTTATGTTTAATACTTATGGAAACAAGATAATTTATACACCTGGCATAGTCACCTCAAACTAGGGGTGGCTTTGGCATGCTCTTTAAGGGCTTTTTTCTCTAAAATTTTAAGGGATATGATTTTTTTTTTAAATTACTAGCTTACATAAACAAGATGTCAAATGCTATAATGACATCAAAATATATTAAATTTTTCGAAAGTTTATGTGAAAAAAATCTGTGAAACCTTCAAAATCTGCTAAAGCAAAATAGATCAAAATAACGACAGATCAACATCTGTATTATCGGCTTCCTAAATTTTCAGTAATTGGCAATCCCCTCTTTCATAAGTGCTTAACCTTGAAAAGGCATAAACAACAATATTCTTTGCTATAAGGAACCAAACCGCTAGGCTTCTCCAAGAAACCCATTAGTGTCTTTGTTTTTAATCAAAATAACACTAATTAATAATGATAATAACAAAATTGACTGGCACAAATTGAATGAATTGTAAGAATCTATGAATATTTTTTCATGTATAGGTTTGTATATAAATTTCCTAGCTATAAATATCTACTAGGTATATATGTTTTACGGGAATATCAACAGGCGTATATATGTATTAAGTAGATATAATTGATTTCATATCATCATCTCTACGAGCTCTTTATCACTTAAGCCCATAATAATGATGGATCATGTTACATCAATGTTATTCGATATTTTATTGTTATCTTGCAACTAGTACATGAATAGAATTGAAACTTAAAAATATTTTCAAATCGATTTTTGTTCTTGTATCAGGATAATTACTATAGATAATAAATTTGTTTTAATATTAATTCAAATAGTTATACGAACATTTTTACTTACAGGATGGCATCCATTAAATAATCCACATTGCAACTACTACTATCTATGTAAGTATCTTGGTTTTCTTAAAAATATAAAAAAAAATTTTAAACAGAACTACTTAAAAATCTAAAAGACTTTTTTTCAGTCTTCACTTCAATGCAAAAACACACAATTTTAACTTTGATTTTTTGAACAAACACAAAATCAATTTTTAATTTTATTTTCCTCAAACCGAACACAAAATATTTAAATTAAAAATTTCAATAAATCATTTCTAACAGAGAAATTTCTGTTCGCACACTAATAATTAATATTTGTTCAATAATCTTCATAAAAAATTAACACATAAATTAAATTCGCCGCGTCGTCAAAATTAAACGTGTGAAAAAATAGGCGCCGAAAGACCGTTTTAAGACTTCTAAGAGATAGAAATTGCCTCTGCTTCGGTGAACAGATAACGAAGTTATGAAAGTACAAAATCGTCAGTATACTGGAGGAAAAAAGTGTGTGCTTAAAGTTTTGTAGTGTGTTACTTTTTTTGTCGTTGACTGTTAATTATCAATGGTGAGCTTTCGTGGGTGGTGAGAAAATTTCTCCAAGAATAATGTATTCAAAAATGCGTAATTCTTGGAGGTTTTGTTTTTTTTTTTGTTTTTTGGGTCTAATTAATCAGAAAATTGATTGAAGTTGAATTGAATAAGAAAATTTGTGTTCTTTACATGCTTTTGAGTTCGTGACCGATTTATAAAACAAAATAGTCAACACAGAGCTAGGTATAGGGTTTACACTTATAAAAGCTTACAGAAAGCTTTTTGGAATAACAAATTAGCATTTGAATAAACTGAATCAAGTTCATCATGTGTGTTGAAATTGGCGGGAGCTTCAATTATATACAATATTTTGATGTTACTTATATTAAAGGGGAATTGAACTTGATATTATCGCATTTGTATTGATAGTTTGCTTACGTATATTGGGTACATAGGTTAAAATATGTGGGGAGAGAGCAATTTGATTTGCTAAATTTTCCTTTTAAATAATCTCTTGGGTGAATTTCTAATATTTTCATCATTTATCACTACTACGTTGGCTATCGTCTACAAATGTTAGAGATAGATAGAGATCTTAGTTCTAAGCAGTGCTGGGCATTATTCGAATAAATTTTCAATCAAATAACGATTTTTTTAAAAAATCAAATAAAAAATTATTCGGATAAATTTTTATTTGAGTATCAATTTATTTTAAGTTATTCGCAAATAATTATTTGTTATTTGGTGCAAATTATTTGAGTATCAAATAATTATTTTTTAATCGATCGTGCGTTATTTGATAATCAAACAATTTCATTATTTGATGAATTATTTGTGATTTCTTATTATTGTGATGGTCATTATTTGAATTTCAAACAATTATTTGTCATTCAGTTATTTTACGCCTATATCCTAATGATCATAGATTTCAGTTCATATTTAGGAATTTTGAAAAAGAAACCTCTTCAGACGATGATAATTTTTTTTATTTTTGATTATAATACATTTTAACTAAATTTTGATATGCACTAATAATATGCGTTTGCTTTTAATAAAATCCGCTCTTCAAAATGCTCATCAGTTAAAGAGCCACATTTAGACCCGCTTAATATTGTGGCTTGCGAAAAGAGCCTTTCTACAGGTGCTGAAGAATTTTCAAAAATATTGATATTTTTTACTATAATATTATCTATTGTAATTTGCCAAAACTGTTACCAAATAATTTTTCTGAATTCTTCATATGGGTTGTGATGTCGTGACGTCACAACTCAAGTATTAAATAATTAGTAGGCATACTTTCTTACTCTGGCTTGAAGTAAAGTTTTCACTTCAATCGTATTGTCTTAAGCACAAACTCACTTGTTTTTTATTTAATTGACTCTGATTATTTTGAGTAATGAAACCCAATTAATTTACTTCAAACGCTTCACAAATACTTAATTGAACAAAATTATTAAATTCCTCTTAAACCTTAAATTAAATTAAGTAACGAAACACCTTGCGAAAACAAATGCGTGTACCAAGACTTAATTATTTGAAATTGGAACTAATGGACACCAGAAAACATATATCCATAATCGAATGACAAATATTTGTTTGAAATTCAAATAATGACCATCACAATAATAAGAAATCACAAATAATTCATCAAATAACGCACGATCGAATAAAAAATAATTATTCGCAACTCAAATAATTTGCACCAAATAACAAATAATTATTTGCGAATAATTCACCAAATAACGAAAAATATTTGTAATCAAATATATTTTTATTCGATTTTTCATTTTATTCGGTTTTTTATCTTTTATTTTTATTCAAATAAAAAATGCCCATCTCTGGTTCTAAGTTGTCACAACCAAAATGTTCGAGGTGATGTCGAAAGAAGTTGCTTCTATAATTTTGTAAAATGTATGCTTGCTAACGCTCATAAATATCTTTAGCGACGCAGACCAGCCAAGGCACCTGAATCAATATAATCCTTTGGATCCATGGTCGGCCGCCAATAGTGCATGAAAAATCTAATTCTAAGCAAACTGAAAGCTTGTGCCCTTGTGGCCAAAAGAGTGAACTACAAGCATCAATTCACCAATTCGTTTGAACCGTTACCGGTAAATAGTTACTCATTCAAATCCTTAAGAACAATTTACAAGTAAATTTCTAAGAAAAATGTAGTGCAATCGTAAAAACTCAGGCTTGTATCAATATCACTATGAAAAATCAACGGGTGACTATTTGTTGATTGCATGGAACTAACTTTCTACTGGAAGAACTCATAGAACAAAATTTGTTAAGTCAGTTTGTTTGGTCCTGTTGCGAGATCCCCACAAAGTTGTCCTGTCATCGATTTTATGTCGGAAAATCAGATAGGTAAAAAAAAAAAAATATTATGAACGCTGACCAATTTCTTAGAAAAAATAGCTGTGTTTTTTTCGGATCAGATATAGCCATGTAGCTTGACGCTTTCTATCAAGCAGTTTCTACGGTTCGCCATATGTGCAAACTGACATTTGTAGCTTGAAGCTTGTAGCATGTAGTACCAGCCGTGACCGCAGATTGGCTCGGTTGACGCAGCAGAGCTAAATTTAAAAATTGGGAAAAGTACGCTCCAGCACAAGCATTAAACGCCGGCGTCCGCCTACATATTGTGCTTGTACAATACGAAAATCGTCCTGTTAAACTTTACATCTTGCTCTACAGTCCAGCAACACATTGTGTTTCCTAATTAAATTCACCGCGTAGTGGGGGGGGGGGTCACGGAGTCATGACCCCTCCCCCCTATGTACGCGCCTGGTCTGCAAACACATATTACACAACTCGCGATTTATAATTTCCGTTCTGCATTTCTTGTTGTACCCAGCTTCAAGTGTATTTGAAGCACAAATACCATTAAAAAATTATTAAAGAGAGGAAAAAAACCTAAAATGTAGCGCTCCCCTACAAATTCTATGCCAAACCTAAAACGAAATACATATCTGAACTGCAGCTGGTCGCAAAGCCTTAGCTAAAGGGGTTACATGGATTTCAAAGAAAAAAAAGTATATTTTCTCTATGTTTTTGTTTATATATAATACATAAATTATTTTATTCAAAATTTTGAGCATATAAAAGATGAAATGATTATTTTATAAAATTTTCATTCAAAAATTTCGAAAGTTCAGCCGGTGGGACCTGGTTTCCTGAGAACCAAAAAAAAAAAATGTCCTCGTGGTGTTCGGGATAACTCATGAAAACCTTATCCAGAGCCGTGAATAATAGGCAAAAAAAGTGTTTTTTCTGTTAGTAGATAAGTATAGCTCGTGACTGAACGAAGGATTTAAAAAAAAAAACACGTTAAATTTGAATTTTTGGCAGAGTTGTATGCAAAAAAGTACAATTTTTGGTACAATTTAAAATACTTAGTCTTGTAAAATTAGTTGTAATCGAAAAAAACCTTCTTTCAGTCATTAGTCAATCCTATTTTGAAGAAGTGCGCAAAATTTCTATAAGATCGGTACATTAGTTTTTGAGAAATCGTTTCCACCGAGTTCAAAAATAATGTTTCTAGAAAAAACCGATTCAAGTTGAATAATACAAAAAAAAATTAATTTTTTTCCAACTTTCATAGAATCTTTGATTCTAGGTTCATAAAGCAAAGATCCTGTTGCAGCTGCAATGTCTACGGCATATTAAAATAAAATCTACTCTAATGAGCATAATTTCCAAAGCCTTTCAATCCTATACTGACTTGAAATTTTAGGAAAATATTTTAGATATAATATTGTACTGTTAGATATATAAATAAAAACAAAATGCCATGTAACCCCTTAATTAGAAACTGATATTGTCAAAAAGAAAGCTTATAAGCTCATTGGCAATGTGGCACTAACTTGTCATATCGACACAGTCGATGATGAAATATCCAGTCTTGTCTCCTGTAGATTGCTTCCTGGATGTAATACTCCCACTGCAAGCGGCGCATATTCTTTCAGCCTTCAAAATACTTTCGGCGGGCACAGTAAAATACCGTGATACCTTTCCCCGGTGCTTTATCCTGAACTGTACTTCCGCCACTCACCTTATGGCCTCTAATCCTGTCCTTATCTCCTTTCTGGCATGTCATACTTTGCCTGTGCATCAGAGGGTAACTCCTGAGCTAGAATTGATCTAGGAGCAAATCTTATGATACCCAGGATGAATGCTCGTATGCAATTTCGTTTGGTCTTCTCTATGTGCAAGTTTGATTGTTGAAGTGGTTTTTCGCATATATTTCTAGAACAGTTCGTCAGGATAGAAAAAATGATTATAACCAATTTCATAGGATTTCATATTATCAAGGACTTTTGAAAAAACAAGATTTTTATATGGCAACACCAAGAAAGGGTTGACCGATGTAGCTAATTATATTTACTATTCCTACGAAAATGCCGTGTACAAAATTTCAGTTCTTTACCTTGATGCGTTTTCAGGCAGTGTCTAAATTTATAGTGAAAGACGAAATTTTTGTATGGCACCCCCCGCGAAAGAGTTACCCGATGTGTCCCATCTTTGAACTTATATTTTTTTTTTTGAAAGTCCGTGTGCAAATTTAAAAAAAAACGCCTTAAACAGAATGATAATTTCAGCTTAATTCAAGTGCAATTACCTCCATTCGCCAAGTCAAGTTGGACAGACAGACGGACGGACAATAAACACACTCAGTCCAATCAATGATTTCATCATTTAAGATAAGTATAAAAATTTAAGACCCATATCAAGAACAAGAATGTAAAATATCTTGAAATATTTCCTTATATGCTTGCCTTTTTGTTTTCGCTTTGAGACTTAATTATTACGTGATCCCGAAATATCTTGAAGATTCAGTGTCAAATTGCCAATTAAGCAACAACAAAGGTCGCTTTAAATTAACAAAGAATTGGATGAATGGACTCAGTCCACTTGGCAGAATTGAAATTACATAGTTAGACGCATTATGACGCTAAATGGAATAATGAAAGAGTTCCGGCCAAGACATAATATATACGAAATACAGCTTTCGAGCTTGCTTAAGTATATGGATGCGACCAAGTGGAGATCGGGGTCTTAAAACTTTCATGAAAGGTTTTCTGTAAATTGCGCCACAAAAGAAATGAGCATTCTTCAATTGATTGCGGCAGTGATGTGGTTATTCTTTGGTGTTGGATTTACTTAAATATATTTCGCGTTATGTAAAGGTAAATTTCAACGTAAATTTATTTTGCTATTTATAGCTAATCGTAGAGTCTAAAAATAAAGGTACAAGCTGAAATCTTTCTGCAGGTAATAAAGATTATTTGTAAAGAGGACAAATGTAATACGATAAGATGAGTCGAATAAATATTTATGCAGAAGAGACGTCTGGATTTATAAGAATCTTGGATTTTCCTAGGATTTTCAACACTAAGGGTTAGTTTAATAATACCTATTCATTCCTTGGTTATAGAACGAAAATTTATGTTAGAAACAATGTCTAGTGAAGTCTTTAATATTTAATGAAATGGTGGTGGGCATGCTATGAATTATACAGGGTGTCCTGTATGTGGTCTGGCACCCGAAGGCTACGGATAGGTCAAGCCCAAAAGCTTAGCTTAGAAATGACCTATCACACTCTGTACCTAAAATTTAACCCTTTCTGCGTTTTTGCACTTTTTCTTAAGCATCTGCAGCGAAAATGGCTGAAAAAGTTCAATAAGTGCCAGAAAGTAGGCAATTATCTTTTACCTTTTTCAGGCATTTTCGCTGGAGATGCCTAACAAAAAGTGCAACAAACGCAGAAAGGGTTATATTTTGGGTACAGAGTGTTATAGGTCATTTTAAATCTAAGCTTTTGGGCTTCTTGAATTCAATATAAAAAATTGATATTGATGACGTGTTTTTTGGATAAAAATAGTAGTTAAAAAAAAAAAAATCTAGTAAAAATTCCGAAATTTTAACTTTGTTGAGCCATAACTTTAAAAGGGAAAGGGTGAGGGAAAGAACTCATAGACAATTGGAAAGGTCAACGATTATATATATCTACCAAAGTTTAAATTATCATCATAGGGTGTAACGTTCAGAAGTTACAGGGTGATCTATAAAAACATACCCCACCCATACAACTTTTAGTTTGTCTAAGCATGACCTATCAGTAGCCTTCGGGTGCCAGACCACATACGGCGCGAAAAATTTCACGATACAAATAAATTGAGTGACTATGGTAGCCAATTCAGCATTTTTTATAACAGGAGGTGTAAGACCCTGAGCAGAAGTCGGCTTCGAAGCAACTCCCTGGGTGAAGTATGTTTTTTTAGCCAATCTTTCAATTAAAAAGCAGATCAAAGAATGTCCATCCTAACTCTGTTGATGGTACCTCAATTATTCTATCTAAGCAGGATACACATTCTAGATTATCAACGACAGTTAGCCAGTTGCCATATTCTGCATTTCAAAGAAAATAATGTAAACTTTATTTTTGATCCATGAACAACAAAGTTTCTTGAATCTAATAACACTGGGGCCCGATAACAGAGGTAGTACAGTTTACGGAAAACTCTAATTCAAAAGGCACTTGCGTAACAGTTCAACCCTTTAGTTTCTTATAATTGCGTTATGTATATACATAGCTTGTGACGACCTCCCAAGTTGACTGCGACTAAACCATAGTAGTTCACCCTTTAGCATACGCTGATCTATAAGTTGTTCTCACCGAAGCAGACGGCCCTATTTAACCTAATAAAAAATAATTAAGTGAAACAAAGTGAGCTGAAAACCAACCATAGTGAATAGAGTGAGTAAAGCTTTTAATGCATTCGTCAGCTGTCAAAAATCAGTAGGGAAGATACGCAGTCTAAAGCCATGGATGATCTGCTAGATATGCACAAGAATCATTAACCTAATGAAGCTATGAATTTTATTTTCCCAGTTTTTGATAAGATATTGGACAATGTTCAACGAATATGCCTTTCCTAAGTGTATATGGGGTGTATTTATATTCGGGTGAATCCAGTACAAGTTCACATAAAGAAGGATCAGTTTTGGATTTGTGCGATCGGTCCCACCTTATATAAACATAAACTCTGACCATCTTCTGGAAACTATGGCCTGAGACCACTTACATCTAGATGTGAAAACCTCACAAAAAAGCGGTCGAATTAAAACGAGCTAATGGCCCTCTATTAGAAAGCTCTACACATTTGCTCTCTCTCTCTCTTGCTGTATTATGCCACATAAATTCTTCACAATGATAGCTTTCTTTTGTTGAATAAAAAGTTAAAGAGCTTTGAAATAGTTATCCGGGTTTATATGGAGATTTTTTTATCTAGTTGGATGTTGTCTGTGCTATGGCCAAGATCCTTTACATGGATGTCGAGCATTTTTAGAATGGTATTTTTGAAATTCTTTCATTCATTGTCATTGTGGTGATTTTCAATATCACTTCAATATCTCAACAATCTTAAGACATGAGGAGCAATATTGGGCCTAATATTAAGTAATTACTAAATTCTCAACGACGCGACTGTGTAGGGGAATGAAGTTGGATGCACCAGATTGAAGGATAAAGTTTGTTCTCTTCATAGTCAGTATTCCCTGCCTCGATACTGTTTTGTACAATACACAGGACCACTATTAACAAACTCCAGAGTGAGCAACTTTCGAACCAGTCTACCATTCAGTAACCAATGGCCAGCATATGAATCCTCGTCCGTTATCCCTTCGGTATGAGTAGAGTGAGTAATACAAGAAGATATTTTTTAATCGGACGCAATTTCCATTTTCCATTGTATAGTGCACAAACTAAGTTTCGTGGTTGTTGACTCATGCGCCAATGTTTCACTAGCAAATACATTTTTGTTTTGAACAATTTTTTCCTCTTACTGTTTCGTAAGTTGTTGATGAATATCTCCAAATGTAAGAGATTGACGATAGGACATGTACATTTAGCTGTATTCAGAGTGAGGCGAGTTGATTCTGAGTGTTTTTTTAAGGCTTCTGCTAATTTTGTCCAGTTGTTAAAACAACTTTTTACTTATTTGGAACCATCTTCAGATTGCGCGACGGATTACTATTAACTAATTTCTATATGCTTTCAATGTATGTCCTCATGCTTGCTTGATTGAAATTTAAATTTAATTGATCGATTAATTATATCTAATAATTTTGGATCGTATTTGGGGGGGGGGGCATCGGTGCCGCACTGGATTCGCAGGAGGTGGGTGTTCACTTATGCCCCTACTTGGCGGATTCATTCTGGAACCAGAGTTCAACATAAACGCATCTCAGAATATGTGCCCTGTGTCCCTGTTGATATCAGCAGGGACAGCGATCACTATCTTAGGAAAAAGACTAGTTTAAGGCGAAAATTCCTTTTAGCGTATAATGACAACACATTCAATCATTGACACCTATCTGTAAACAGATCATTCCAAATCATGGGAAAACACTTGAGCAGGTGTTTTCTGCGAGAGCACTTGTTTGGAAATGAACATATACCTTGAAAATCATGTCACAGCTTTTCATAGGGAAATCAATACAATTCTGTAAGTGAAAAGATATCTTCTTAACTCTGTATGGAGAACAAGGAGATTGCCATCTTCTCGGATAGTTAAACGTCCGTCAAAACCTTAATAAAGTTCTTTACTAACTTCCAAACTGGTAAGTACTGTGTAGTATAAACCATCTTAAATTCTCTTTCTAAGGAACTCGTTTTATGAAGTTTAGGTCACAATAATATGAGCAAAAATGAAAAAGCGGATTAAATCGCTCGTATTCGAGCTGTCCCCTCCAACAATGCGGAAAACACCTCACGTCTAATATTTTAGCTTGGTTCGAATGCTAACTAGCATAGTCATCTTGATGAGATGAACCCACGCGTAGCAGAATTAAATAATTGTGGATAAGCGGAGACAGAAACGGTAATTCACTTTTTCTGTTACTGCCCGACTCTCTCCAGAAAGTTTTTGTCAATCTGAAATGCTTAATTTGTTAAATAAAATTGTTTAAAATTAATATCACACAGTCTGTCATAGAAATCTATGCTACAAGTCTACAAAGAGGGTTACAATATTTAAGGGATGATTATCTTAATCTTGAAGTAAAAACAAGAATTCAACTCAACGAAATTTATGTTAAGAAATTACCATAATTATTTGGTTAAAACTTAAAAGTTAATTCGATTGAAGGGACCATCTCAGTGTAACCGGCCAAAAAATTGTCAATTTTCGGTATTTTTTTTCGGATGGACAGGAGGGCGGATCGGGATAATTTTTTTTTGCGAATAAGACCACTCTTTAGCAATACAAAAATATTTTTTTCATTACTTTTTATTTATTTTTACTGCAAGAAAAAAATCAAATTGATTATTAATCTGTAGGGAAGGCGCTATGTCCCTAGGGAGGTGTTTTTTTTTAAATTTGACAAAATTGCGACGGTTTGAGGAAAAAGTAAGAAATTTAGCACTGTTTTTGAACAGTTTTTCTTGTGATAAAATAGGAAGATTAAAAAAAAAATACTTCCATAGGGACATAAAGAAAGAAGTAAAGAAAATTTCGTAAAAATTTCAAGTCAATAGCTTGAAATTCTCCCTCTGAGAGGTGACACCGTTTGTAAAAAGGTCATTTCGAGATAAACGCGTTTAAAGTTTGAAGGAGGGTTTTTTTACATAAATTGTCTACTTAAAATCAATCGGCCATCCCAGCTCCATACAAAATCCCTTCTGCTTGTTCGAACACGAAACTGACGAATTTGACCACTATATTTCAGTTATAGAAGAGCAGGTAAGAACCCTAGGTAGAGATGTGCCGTTAGGGACGGAACAAAAGATGTAATATTCACATAAATATAGGTATACACACACACACACTGAAATAAGGTTATTCGCTTTCTGACAAAACTAATATTTCTTTACAACATTGAAATAAATGTTTAAAGAAAATGTATATAATTTGTCCAATAATTTCCAATACTTTAACTCTAAGACTTTTAGAAAAAGAAAAAAAAAATAATAATAATTTCGGATTGCAATTAAAATACCTAAATAGCATAAACATGTAAGCCACTGTACCTATTGTACAAAAATCAACATGAAATTCGCACTTACCTTGGCCACGCATTTTAACGTCAATTTTTTAATCAAAGTTTAATATCCTCACAATTTTCGTTAAATCTTCGCACAATTTTTTTACACAGAATACACAAAACAAAATTTTTAATACTTTTAATTTCTATTAATAATATTAATCACTCACGTACCGCGCACCACGCACACATGTTAACCCGACGCAGAAAACGTGTTAAAATTCAACGGTTCCACTTCCAATTAGAATAGGTATGGACGAGAAAAATGCAGGCGAACTGCATTAGCCTAGGAGCACACAATACCTATGTATGAATTTATGTAAGGATGCATATCCATATAGCTTCTTTAACGAACAAATTTAATTTAAAATCCTTTTACAAGAATTTCTCTTAAAAACAAATAATTGCCCTTTCCCTACAATTTTATTTCACTAAAATGTCAACAACCTTATACGTGCGTTAACATTGAACATGTTCGTTTTCGTTGATCTTCCCTCGCCACGCCATTTTGTAAAACAATACAAATTGAATTGAAATTTTTTCTTTGTTTGCATTTTCCTTTTATCATTTACTTTCGTTCTGTTGTCATTATTTTTCGGCTTTTCTATAATTATAGTTTTCCCACAAAAAGTTAACAGTAATTTTGTTTTTTAAGTAAGAATAAATCACAATATCTTGTGATTTGTTTAATTGTTTACAGTTATTTGAGTGAATACAGAAGCTATATGAACATGCATCCTTACATACATTCATACATAGGCATTGTGTGCTGCTAGGCCAGTGCAGTGCTCCTGCAATTCATTTTTCTCGTCCATACCTATTCTAATTGGAATTGGAAGTGGAACCGTTAAATTTTAGTTTCACATTTTCTGCGTCGGGTCAACATGTGTTCGTGGTGCGCGGTACGTGAGTGAAATTTTATTAATAGAAATTAAAAGTATTAAAAATTTTGTTTTGTGTATTCTGTGTAAAAAATTGTGCGAATATTTAACCAAAATTGTGAAGATATTAAACTTTGATTAAAAAATTGATGTGAAAATGAGTGGCCAAGGTAAGTGCGAATTTCATGTTGATTTTTGTATACAATAGGTACAGTGGCTTACATGTTTATGCTATTTAGGTATTTTAAATGCAATCCGAAATTATTATTATTTTTTTTTCTTCTAAAAGTTTTATGAGTTAAAGTATTGAAAATTATTGAAGATATTTTTGTAATTATATATTAAAATTGTTGGTGGATTCTACCCTAAGCGAGAAATAGGAAAAAAGGAAAAAAAGATTTCGAATTTTATTGAGGATTTTTTTCTCGGGTTTGAGGTTAGCGCAGTTTACTTGAAGAGATTTAAAACACTTTTTACGTTTGTACATGAATGCATATTTTGATTTCAATATTATTGTCGCGGCAGGAAAATTATTCGATAATTCGTATAATGATTGTATTTTACCACTCCCTTTGTTTATTTTGGACTGAATTTGAATGATAGCGTTTCGTTCTTCGCTGAGATTTCCTTTAATTTTCAAGTTATTGGCCCAAAACTTGTGGCAATATTCTAGGAATTTTCAATTCAAATGAGGACTTTTTCGGGTTTAATTTTTGCAAAAGTTTAAGGTATGTATTTTATTTTATTTTTTTGTTTTTTTTTTGTTAAATATAAAACCTTCATTTTAGTCTCATCCCTCTAAGATCGTTGTCATAGACATAATTATATATACATCAAATTTTGTAGGCTTTACTGTCATATGACACTGGAGCAAGTTTTTTTTTATACCCTAGATGAAATCATAGGGTATACTAAATTTGTTATTCCGTTTGTAACACCTAAAAATAATGATGGTAGATCAAAATTTATTAGACACCCATGCATAAAATTAAAAGTTGTTTTGATTTTTGCATGTCCGTCCGTCCGTCCGTCCGTCTGTTCTCACTATAAATCAAGACCTCGTGTACCTACACGGTTAGAAATTTTGGTATAAATCTTATATCAAAGGGGTATGTATATAAATCCATAGAAATTATTTATGAACTTAATAAATTGCCAATGTATAAAATTCCATAAAGCTTCGAATGACTTTCATCCTCCAATATATGAATGAGTTAATAAGAATTCATATTAACTTAATATTCTGTAGGCATTAAATAGTATAATAAGACAATTTATATATTTTATAACGTTTTTTATTGCAAAAGTTTGTAAAATATTCGTATAGTTTTTATAGAATTTTTCAAATAAACTTGCTAAAATATTTGGATTGAATTTATACGTAAACATATGAAGCAGTTTGATAAGGTTTGATATAAATTTTGTTAGCGTATAAATATTAAAATTCGAATGGTTTTGATGTAGGCAAATGTTAAGTAAATAAGATTAATTATTAGCAATATACCATGTACGTTTTTGGCGTAATGGTCCTTTTCAGAAAAGGTACACAGTTTTGTCAACTCTGAATGACCCTTTCCTAATTCCTTCAGCGACTAGATTTCGTAAAGTAAAAACATGGTGCTCTTTGAAAAGTAATGTAAAGTCAAATGCTTTTAAACAAAGCAGTTTTATTAAAAAAGAACATAAAACAAAAACAGATTCGTATTTGTTTACATACAGGCTTATTTATAAATTGCATTTGCTTAAGACATAATTTTTGTTTGATTTTCGAGAAGAAACCAGCCGTAGGCCTTAATATTTTTATAATCAGATAGTGCAAAAATATTCATAGAATCATTTCCTGCTTTTTCTGTAACTTCAAATGAATTATAAAAATGATCAAAACTAATATTTTTGAATTCTTTACAAAGGAAGTAGAAAATACTTTTGTATTTTAATATATAATTTATTTCATAAAAATTAGTTTGTTCATTAATATATTCCCCCTCTGAAAATGGAGATATGATAAATAACCCAGGACGAAAATGTCCAAAGTATTCAATCCATGATGCTAAATACAACAACTCCTTTTTATCGTAATTAATTTTTGTTAATGTATAATAGAAGTTTGATAAAAATTCTTCGGAAACGCAGGATACTCTTCCCATTTTCAATTCTCTTCCTGTCTTAAACTGTGACCAGGTAGATAAGAATTTCTGCTGGTGACGTAATGCCATAGTTTTACATGGATTAATATAGTTTTTACAATTGGTCATAAGATTTTTGAAATACTGGTGTTTAGACTCATATGTCATTGTTGAATATTGGCAAAGTGGTCCCATTTTTTCAATTATTCTTGGGTAATGCGTTAATATATGGTGCTTGGGCAACAAACGCGCTTTGAAGAATTGTCCCTATAAGTTCCCACGGTAAGTGTATAAGTAAACACCAGCACTGAGACGCAGAAAGGCCTATAGAGTCTTTGGAAATAATCGACGTAGGTAAAGATTTTCGATAAAAGTATCCATAATTAAATGAATGAATCCTAAAATTAATATCTTGATAATTTATTAATTTTGAACTAACGAGGTAATTAAAAAAACAATTTAAGAGCGTAAGGAACTTTTCCTTCCAGGAGATCGTGCATTATGTCAACAGTGGCATTTTGGATTATATTATAATTTTTGAGCTCGTTTAAAATACAAATATCTTTAACACCTTTTGAACAACTTGTATTCCTTTGCTTAAAATTTTGGTGCAGATTTTCAATGGTTCTCAGCTTATTAGGGTCTTCTTGGAATTGATTTTGAATATCATCTTTGGATATTTCACAAAAACGACAGAAATAGTTAGCAGAAAAGCTTCGAGTGAATCCTAGTATTGAATTTGCTCCCAAATTATCATGAACAAGACTAGTTAAGGTGGCAAACACTCTTGTTTTGTTACTAATTTCAATTCCTTCATTTTCCAGTACTTTAAGGTCATCAACGATAGGTTTGAGTATAGTATTGTAGGTTGTATCAAATGTAAGATCGTTTGCATTGAATAATGCGACTAAATGTATGTTGTCTACTTGTGCTAATTTCTTTGAAGGAAGATTTTGTATGGTAAAATAAATATCACCTATTTTATGTATACTTTTTCTACTCCCCAAAGGATTCGTACATTCAAAATCATCATAAAAGACTTGCACATGAATGGCTTGTGGATACTGTTTAAAGAAATTAAGATTTTTTTAAGTATCTGTGCAGCAAAATCGTTTAAGTTCAGTGAACGTACATTTATGATCTTCTTCCAGTAAAACACGTTTAAACTCAGAATTTTCAAAAAGAGCTTGAACTGTTTTTGAAATAGGTATGTATATACTGATATGTATTCTGCACTAAAATCTTCATATAATTTTGAGATTTTCTGCAATATTTTCTATCCCATCTACTACTAATAGGTACTTTAATGGGTTTCACAAAGTAAACGGAACTTTCGAATTTTTTCCTCTTCTATATTTTGAAAAATTTTCATAGAAAATATCGTTGTATGTGGTACTCAATGTGAGCATTTTTTCAAATAATTCTCGGTTTTGAGTATCTAAATGCGATACTTCAAGTACATTTAAGAAACCATGAGAAATATCTGTAACAAGATCAGAAATGAAAGAAATAATCTTGTCAATGGTAATATTAGGAAGTCCCAGTGTTTGCAAATTTGAAACAAAAGTTAAGACAGTACTTGAAGTCACTTGTACATTTACCTTAGGGGAAGTGCCACCAAAATTATCAAGGGGAACTTCAGAACACGATATATCGATTGATGGATTTGTTTCAGAAGAAATATCTTTATCACTTACAATTGTCTCAGTTTCTGTAATTTTTCTTTTTTCCAATTTTGTATATGCACATTTAGAAACATGTTTTCTCAATCCAGAGTAGGTATTGAATTCATATGAACAATTATCACTCACAACACACTTCAATATTAAAAATTTTGATTCTGATTTTAAATAGACAACCATTTTGGAAAATAAATTTGATTTCTTACTACATTTAAAACAAACGTAATTCATTTTCAATAAAATAAAATAATAGCTTTGAAAGAATCTATAAATTTTGTTTGGCAAGCAATTTCAATTTCATTTCTAGTTCCTTGATATTGGGAGTTACAGAAGTTTTTATTCCATATACAAAATTTTGGAAAAATGACCAAAATAGTCTTAAGTTAGAGTCATATTTAATATTATAAATAAAATGCAATTTTAAGACTAAATCTAATGCATTCAAAAAAGTATTATCTGAGGGTAAAGCAATCAGGTGTGTATCTAATACTATAAAGTATTGATTAATTGAAGCTTTGGTGATACCTGTAGCGATTATATAAGGTGGCCTCTCTTTTGAATTTTTAGTATATTCCTTTTCCGTAAGTCCAAACTATACAAAAATTGTCAATGTTTATACGAACAGAAGTTTGATATACAGCATTACCTTGTGAAAAGTTATAAGTTTCTCAATTGCTTGTTCATCAGTCAAACGCTCACTTTTTTTCCTTCCATTAGGAGGGGGAGGCAGTAACCTTAGAATATTAATTACTGATAGAGTACATGTATCCCAGTCTAAAGAAAAACCATCAGTTATTTCAAGTGCATAGAAGCGAAATGCTTACCTTTTTCTCTTTCGGATTCCGTATATAAAATCGGCTTACTACTATTTTTAACAATACTAAAAATGTGGGTTTGAAATTTCAACCATTCCAAAATCAATGATTTATTACAGCTGTGCGATAATTCAAAATCAAACGTTATCTGTAAAAAAACATATTCTCAGAATTGTTATGAAAAAATTTCTGTTGTATTGTTTACCAAATCAGGACATATAAATATGTATCGACAGTTATCGTATATATTGAATTTTTCTTCCTTATATCGCTTTCTCCTGGCAACTAACGTTTTGTTCAATTTTAATCGTACAAGGTCTTTTTCATCGGGCAAAGAAGCATTTTTCATATCCTCCAATTCCTTATCAATATGCGTCACTTAAGCTTTCATAATCGTTTTCTTCAGTACATGTATTAGGTACATTGTTCTCTGAAAATGAAAACTTCTTCTCTAATTTTCGTTTTCTTACGCGATCATTCTTCAGTTTTACTTGGAGGTAACCAGTATTGGCAAAATTATGCAGAAGATCCTGAAAGTGCGTACAAAAATAATTCAAACTCTTGAAAAATAACAGAGAATTTACCAACTCAGTAGGTCCGTCAGATTTCAGGCAATGGAAAAGATTTACGCAAGCTCGTGCAGCAGTTAGAAATAATCCCGGTAGCATTTTTAATTTTTTCTATTGTTAAACACACATCCGTTAACACTGGCTACTGGATCCAAACTGATACAAATTACGTTAGTAGGTACTGAAATCATAGGAATTGTATGGTATAAAATCTATACGTAAATCATATGAAATTTAAAATTTGAAAAAGTTATATAACGGTACTTTGTATAACTCATATGTTTCTCATATTAAATTTATACGTAAATCATATGAAATCTAAAATTTTACAGAATTAGGTAACGGTAGTCTGTAGAGCTCATATCTTTTTCGTATTAAATTTATACGAATATGTAATAAACTGGGATTATAAGAAGTCTTTTTATTGTTTTGATATGTTTCCGTTTAAAAGCTATACAGTTTTTTATACAGACATAAAATTTTCATCTGATCACTTGAACTGATAATTCTCGTATAGAATTTGTATTGAAATCTTATAGAAATTATTAATATTTCTTAGATTTATTACTTCAATAGCAAAAATCGAATATATAACTTTTATAAGTTAAAAAGTATAAATACGTTTATACTTTATAACTAAATTTCTAACCGTGTAGAGAGCTGAAATTTTGCATATGGCCTTTAAAAAAAAGTAAAATTAAGTTCGAAAATGGGACAAATCGGAGTTGCCATAAACAGTTTTCGTTTTTCAATACATATTTAGACACTACCTGAGAGCGCTTCAACGTCGAGAGCTGAAACTTTTTACATATCCCACACAGCACAAATGTGTCCGTGGTTTGTTACTGCACGGTTAAAAATTTAGGTCTAAATATTATAAACAAATAATGTACATATAGGTCCATAAAAAGTTTGAATAAATTGTATACTTCCTCAATTTATAATATTTTATAAGAGAATTTATTAATATAATACAACTGGCTATAGAATTGTTTTATATAAATGTTATATATATGTAGTTCAATCAACGTATCGTATAAAATGTGTTTATATCTGTCTTAGGTAAAATAAATAAATATAAGATATGCTTTTTTATATATCTGCTATATTTAGTTTATCTCATTTCGGGAATAAACCTTTATACTGATAGTATTCTAGTCTATACAAATACAGTACGCGGTATACACAGTTTAGGCCTTATTGTTGAATTCGATAGATCGAATTGATTCGAATTCAAACAGGGATGCTTCATACTCCTATTAGACAGAAAACTATGATTACCCATTTGTATTCTAGCCAACGTATTAAAAAATGAGGCCCGCCCTGCTCAAAATATTTTTCATTAAAAAAGAAATGTTAATTTTATGAAACAATCTAATTATTTATTTAAAAGTGTGCCTGGCAGTGACAAAGTTTCAGTTATGCGAACTCGCTTGATTCTTCTGTTCTTGTGATATATTTCTAAGTATTTCTATTGATAGTAATAATTTGAATGGCTTTAATATTACTGAGAGGATAGAGTACACATCAAAATAGTATCAGGCTCTCAAATATCTAGTAATAGTTTTATACTGAACGTAATTTATCCTTATATTTAAATGGATACAGTTTATACTTTGATCGTTTGCATTATGCTTTTGTACTAAATTTGGATAAGAAATGAACATTTTTTGGTATTAGAGATGCCGATATCCGTATATTTATTAAATTTAATATGAAAAATTGGATCTGTGGAACTAATGAGATATAAACTATAAAAACTGTGCATCGTTTATATCAATTTATCTAACCGTGTGGGAAATCTTGTTACGATATATAAATTATCCGTGGGAAATCCCGTCCGGTCCCAGTTAACAACATAGGACATTCCTGGGAGTGTCGAATGTCCGGAGTTCGGATGTCCCTGGTAGATCCCATGCCCTTCATTTTTTTAAGGCTAGGCATTGTTACAAAAAAAAAAAAAAAAAAAAAAATAGTAATACTGGTTGGAAAGTATGTATATGTCAGAGGTGCATACATTTGCACAAAATATAGATCCAATATTTTTAACACAGGCAAATTCAATTCGTATGACAAAATTACAAAAAAATCTCGTTCTGAAATGTACAACTAACAAACTTTGCGAAAACAAGAAGAAAGTGAATTGAATTCTAATATAGCTTCACGCTTAAACAACGCAGTTATTATGTGGCTTTTTTCAATACATATTTGGTTGTTCTGTTTTGTTCTGCAAAAACTACACACGGAGAAATTAGCGCTTTCACCAGAGAACCACTCCAACCACGAGAATCAGAGAACATACCAAAATAAATTCTGGAAGGCGAAAAAATGACTTTTCCATGTTTGTCCCAAAATATTCCTGGACATCCGGTATGTATTTGTCTGTAAAATACTGAGAATGTTCCCATAGAGAGTAGTTGTAGGATATCCCACAGAATATGTTATTGGAAATTTCTAATAAGTCATAAAAAAGGTCCATACTGAATATTTCTTGTTTATCCAGGGAAAGCAATGGGATCTGTGGGATGTCCTTGGGTAATTTTGTGCTGCATGTGTGTATTGTCATATAAAAATTTAAGATTTTTAAGTATAGTGTGAAAACGATCTGTCCTAGATGTTTTTATTATACTGAAGGGTTCTTCAGATTATGAAATTCTATGAAATTGGTTATAATCAGTTTTACTGTTCGAAGAGCTGTTCTAGAAATATCTGCGAAAAACCACTTCAAAATTGCACAGATCTCGACACGTAGTAGTAAAAAATAATAGAGCTCTTTATTACCCGCTTACAATGTTACATGTCATTTACCGAATATCATATCTGTGTAAAATTACATTCATTATAAGCATAAAACTCTTTTCCTTGTTTGTAAATTATTAACACTTGTAAAAAGTTACACAAGGAGAAAGTAATTTTAATGATTATCGTAATAAAATTACATGATATTTTTATAGTGTATAAATTGAAAGAATTCTGTTATGATAAAAAAATGAAAGAATGTGCACATTCCATCTTATCCGTAACTACCACGCATTATTATAATCTGTACATACTCAAAATCCTGTTTTATGTGTTAATTTTACTCTTAACTTCCCTAATAAAGTAATAAAACCGTGATCTAAATACATTTCCAATGTTAAACCATCCATGTAGAGAAACCTCTGGTAAACAGGAGCAAATATATCCTGTTTTGAAAATCACATAATAATAAATCGTACCTATACCACTATTTGTGTAGTGAGAAAGTGGAAGAAATATGCACCATCATGTAGCGACCGTAACAATGCGAATTTTAATTTGAATATTTGACAGAACACGCACAACTATATGTACTTCACGATGAGACAAAAAAAAAAAAAATCGATTTTTCAAAAATTTTACACTGAGATGGTCCCTTAATGACTTTTTTTATTAGCTCAAAAATAAATTCATCAATAAAATTGAAATTGATTTATATTTCTTATATGAAAAAAAAAAACAAAAACAAGAAGCACGCTAACAGGTTTGTTGACTTGACAATAATTGATATAATGTATACAGGGTGTCTTGTAAGTGATGTGAAACTCCCGAAGCTGTTATGGCGAGCGAAAAATTGTATAGATGGGGGGGGGGGGATAATAGAACTTTAAGATATTTGGGTATGTTTTTATAGATCACATTGTAACTGCTGCACGATACACCCTATGATGATTATTTAAAAATTGTTGAACTTTACCACAACGGTCTATAAATTTGTCTCCTACTCTTTTTCGTTTTCAAGTTATGGCTGAGCAAAATCAAAGTTTCCGATTTTTAACTTTTTTTTATTTAACTACTATTTTTATCAAAAAACTCGTCATCAATACCAATTTTTCATACTGGATTTAAGAAACCCAAAGTTTCGATTTAAAATGACTGTGGTGTTTGCTTATGTACACTGCGAGAAAAGGGATGTGTAGGCTATAACTACGATTCACGAATAACAATTCAACTTGTATATTTTTTTATTTGTTTGCAATCCAAATTCAACTACATATTTTTTAACAGAGTTGTATATGTATATGTATGTATTTTATTTTTTTTACATAGAATTCTGAAAACTTAATTTATAGCACTGCGGTACTCTCTAGAGATCTTGACTTTTTTAACTTTTTTTAATCGCTACTAATATGGTAAAAAATTTTTCTCTAACACACACGCGACGCTGTCCAGACTCAAACTCTACTTATTTTTCTGCACTCGAAATTAATAAGTTCATTTAAAAAAATGCAGAATAGACTACGCGTAATTTCTGTGCCAGGATTCTTGATGTTTTCAAACGAGATTATTTTTATACCATAGATGAAATCATAGGGGTATACTAAGTTTGTCATTCCGTTTGTAACACCTCGAAATAATGATGGTAGAGCAAAATGGATTGGACACCCATTCATAATATTAAAAGTTATTTCGATTTTTACATGACCGTCCGTCCGTCCGTCCGTCCGTCTGTGCGCACGATAACTCGAGAACGCGTATACTTAGAGAGCTGATATTTTGTATACGGACTTTAAAAAAAAAAGTAAAATTAAGTTCGAAAATGAGACAAATCGGGCAACTCCTTCGTGGGGTTGCCATATAAAAATTTCGTTTTCCGCTATATATTTGGACACTGCCTGAGAATGCGTCGACGTGGAGAGCTGAAATTTCGTATGTGATGTTTTCACTACATTAGCAAATAAAATGTCAAAAATGATGAAATAATTATACAACATGACCTATCACACTCTGTACCCGAAATGTAACCTTTTCTGCGTTTTTTGCACTTTTTCTTAAGGGGGGTTATTACTGAAATCTTAAAAAACACGAAAAGTTAATACGACTTTGCCTCAAATCTGTGCATATTATCATGATCAAAATTCCACATAGTTTGAGAAAAAGCATAAACTTAGGTAATGACGTGTCAATTATAAATATTTCGGAGTTTTATATGTATGTAATTAACTTTAGAAAATTCTCAAATTCATGAAATTTGCAAAGTTTGGCACATAATAACGTAGTAATGCTACATCAAGTAGATAGATTTGTATTTGAGTATGGAATATCTTGAAGTGGAAGAGGAACTGACGGAGAGACAACTAGTAAAAAAGTTTTTGTTACTAATATATTTTGGTTTGAAAGTTGCTATTTTCAGAGACGAATAACAATCACAATTATGATGTTATTGGAAAAAAAATTCAATTTGTAACAAAGATCGAACCTTTTTCTGTTTATTTTGAAAAACTCAAATTGCTTAGTGCATTGATAACGGAAATAAAGTCAATAATGTTAATCATGGAAACGACAAAAATTTCTTGTTTTTATATATTTTGCATACAGTTTGGCGTTTTCAATTCATTTCATCACCATCAGATGGAATGACGTGCTTTCGGAGAGCATTCACTTGTTTTGAAAGGTCTGCGACGCGCTGTAGTGTGCACGCTCGGAAAGTGTATGCCGCCATTTTCTGTATTAGGTATATGAGTGTAGATTTCGCAGAATATTTTAAGTTTTATCATTGGTAATTTGTTATTTTTTCTTGGGAGGCGAGAATTATTTTCGCAGTTTTATTTTTTATAATTTATTTGTTTCTAATTGTGAGTAACAATTATTATCTAATCATGCATTCAGTCCAATAATTATGGAATAAAGAAGAGAAAACTGAATGTTGCTAGGTATGTAAATTTATGTATATGAAATATATAATCCTGTAAGCCTTTACACAGAAAATCGACCAATTTTGTCTAATTGTTTTTATTTTTTTATGAAATTTGCGGTCCTTAATGACCAAGAATACATACGGTCTTTTGAAATTTGAAAATTGTGGGAAATTTTGCTTAGTAGATGTAACGTTATCTTCGTATCTCCATAAAATAAACGTTATTTATTTTGGGAAGCTTTATGGTTTTCGAAAAAAATTAATCAAAGTCAATTATCTGAAAATTTGCTTTCAAGGATAATGGATATTTTGGTCATCCTTGAATATCTCAAAATGTGCAGTCCCGTTTTTTTTTTTTTTATTGTATGGACCATAGTCCCTAATGGGCTTTAGTGAAGCTGTAGGGAGTAGAAAATGGCTGTTGGTAAAGTCAAATCTAACTCTTTACTATAGTTCTTTGGTTATCTATTTAATAAAATGGTAATATGACAAAGTGTGAACACAGCCCCCTGCCTGCTCCTCACGCAAAACGTCTTATAAGTTCAAAAAAAAATCTGTGAATTATCCGATAGCAAATCTAAGATTTCGCCATGCTTACGTAATCCTACTGCTGTGCAGATGCGTGAATGCTTTGGAGTACAATGCACACGAATACCACAGCATCACATAGCTTTGCATGTGGTATGTGGTAACTCCCCTTAAGCATATCCAGCTAAAGTTACTCAAAAAATTCAATTAGTGCCAGAAAGTATGCAATTATATTTTCGGAATGAGCTTTTTGATCCATTTTCGCTGGATATGCTTAAGAAAAAGTGAAAAAAACGCAGAAACGGTAACGTTTTGGTACAGAGTGTGATAGGTCATTTTAAAGTGTTAATGATGGGTGTTTTGATAAAAATAGCATTTAAATAAAAAAACTCAGGTTAAAATACCTGAAATTTTGATTTTGCTGATACATACATAACTTGAAAACAGAAAGGAGCCGGTGGCAAATTTATAGAGCGTTAGAAAGGTCGAAAGATTATCGATCTAACAAATTTAAATAATCATCATAGTGTGTCATGTTCTGAAGTTACAGGGTATCTATTAAAACATACCCAAAAATCTTTAAGTCACGTTACGGGACACCATGTATATAGAGTGTTTCATAAATGGTGGATAATAATCAAGGAGGTAATAGTTCAAATTAGACGAGCAAGAAATTGCATGCATTGTGGGGGGGGGGGGGGGATCCTAATGGTTTCCGAGATAATGGGACTTTGGGATAATTGCGTATGTTTTTATAGATCACCCTGTAACTTCTGAATGTTACACCCTATGATTATGATTTGATTATTGTTCGATAGATAATCGCTGCACCTTGCTAATGGTATCTTCCTCTCTGTTCAAAAACTTTCAAATTTCTGAACTTTTTTTTTATTCGTTTCGTTTTTTATTTAATTACTATTTTTATCAAAAAACATGTCATCAACACCAATTTTTCATATCGGTTTTAAGAAGCCCAAAAGCTTAGCATTAAAATGACCTATCACACTCTGCATGCAAAATGCAACCCTTTCAGCGTTTTTGCACTTTTCTTTAAGTATATCCAACGAAAATGGCTGGAAAAGCTCATTTCAAAAAGATAATTGCCTACTTTCTGGCACTTATTGAATTTTTTTCGCTAGAGAGTTTTCATGCATTGA
Organism: Dioctria rufipes; assembly: GCA_963924295.1. Lineage (NCBI taxonomy): Eukaryota > Metazoa > Arthropoda > Insecta > Diptera > Asilidae > Dioctria > Dioctria rufipes. Next base: position 43,296,421 of record OZ002742.1, read on the forward strand.
AAGAATTTTCGTGTCATAACTCATAAACAGTGAAAGATACAAGGTTAAAACAAACTGCGTTTTAAAGAAAATCTTTGCTTCTAACAGGATTAAAACAGAAAAAAAAATTATAAGTTTTGTTTTTTGTTTTTTTTAGATGTTCGGGTTCAAACACAAAAATGAGTTACAAAAATTGAAACTTGAAGTTGGCAGACCGTTTCTTCTAAACTACATACTGCAGAGGAAGCATTGATACAATAAATCAAGGGGGAGGGGGGAGGTTGTCTATAAAAAATTAACACCTCACCCATCTTTGTACTGTTTGGCGTTAAGGAAATATAACTGCTTAAGCAGAAACCTATGTTTCTCGCAACTTTTAGTTCTTTAACCCTGATTATCTCAGAAAGGGTTGAGAATGCAACCCCTCCTGCCATACAATTTTTCCATTTCTCGACATGACTTATCACCTCCTTCATTATTATCCACCACTTATGAAACACCCTGTATGTATGGCGTATAGTATACTGAGCATGATTAAGCACTTTCTACAAAAATTGCGTTTGCATTATACGAGAATATTGAAAATTGAATGTCATTTGTAATAAATGACCCTCAACCCTCTGCTAAAGAATAACACTGCCCTATTTCACACTCGAAGTGGATATGAAAGGTAAAGAGGCACAAGTTATGGTCATATGCAAATGTAGCTCACATTTCAACCAACCACCCGTCTTTCTCCATAGTTAAAAATCGATAGCAAATCTACTTAAAATTCAACTTAAGCAAACAGTTTGCTCTAGCATTGAATGTCAATATCAGAAGATGATAAACCCGAGAAGACGCACACTTGAAGTAGTCTGGTATTTCCTTGTTTGTGTGGAAGATATAATTACGGTAGAAAAAATATTTGCATTTTACCTGTAGATATGTCAACAGAATATGCGTATACTGCAAGGTAGTAAGATTTCAATTCTTAAAATAAGCCTTTCGAGATTAATTTATTTTATGTAGTAAAATTAAAAGTAGAAAGCTATTTCATTCTTTTGTGGTCCACTTACATATGTATGTATGTGTTTGTATGTTAAATTAACCTCGCGTGCTATGAGGTGCAGTGCTTTTTTAATTTTCCTAAAGGACTCAGCTAATTTGAATATTAGACAACCCTTGAAATTGAGGTCACGACCTACTGGATAATGTTTAACTGGTTTGTTTTGCTTTTATTAATAAAAGGCGAGGTTTAAATAGGAGCGGTCTCTTCTGAAAGTTTCATTTGCTGGACCATTTCGTAAATGGAAAACTATAGAAAGTAAAACCCTTTATCTGCAAGGAACTAGTCTAACTGAAGACGAACGAGAAATGTATTATCTCAGGAATAATGCGGGAACAGCTTTCGCGTGAATTTAATTTTGAAGATACGAACGCATTTTAGATTCGTTCTGGACATAGTCAGGTGGTTAAAAATATATTTTTATGGTAATTTGAATTTCTTTATTTTTCGCATAATGGTATTTTAGAAAGTGAAAATATATTCCAAAAAAATATTGTATGTAGTACAAAGAATTTTTACTTTGTGTAAATGAAAACGAAAATTAATATAGTTGCTGCTGCTACTGCTGCTGTGGAATTTTCTTAAAAATATATTAAAATCGATGGCTTTTGCTATTTTTTTTTTCAAAAAGTTAGAAACACTAAATGGGTTGGTTGGAGTTCAATAGAAAATTCTTTGCAGACAATTAATGACATTGAGCATTGAAAAAGTCGACTCGCGGGTTGCTGTAGTACTTTTAGTAGTTGTATTGGAGGCAAATATTTTATAAAATTTATTAAAGGCTTTTCATTGTTTGTACAGTTCCTGAATTATGTTTGTTTCTATGGTCTTTAGGACATAAAATCCTTTAAACTTGTTGCGGATGATTGATGGATTTAAAGAAATAAGGTTTGCAATCTATTTGTTGATTAATAGATACACAAGAAGTTTTCACAAAACTTAATATTTATTTCCCTTTTACAAAAATTCTTGATGGACTGTATATTTTCTTTGGATGATTTTAGATGATGTTCGTGATCGTTTTCCTTCAAGTCCCAGCAACCAAGTGTAAAAAAAGGTTAAGTATGCTCCTGTCACCTTCAACTTGAAGTTGGTCTTCATTCCTTTTATGTATGATTTCTGCCATCTTTTTGTGAGGAGTAAACTGCTGCCATCTTTTTGTGAGGAATAATGCTACGGCTCCGTTCTCATACATTCTCCCCCTCCTTGACGCCTTAGCGGCAAATCCTCGATATAGTGAAGTTAAACATAAGTATGATAATAACACATTGATAAGCCGATCGTCTCACGTAGGTATGACAGCTTGCTTGACGAAGAATGGAAACTGATGATTTGGATATGAGGATTACGAGTGGATGTTGGATGTAGTTGGCTTGAACGTTATTTGTTAAGTTAAATCTTATAATCCTAAACGGGTTGAAAATATTCCGCCCTTTCTTATCTTTCTACTTTTTAGTTTTGAGTTCAGTTACTCCCTTAGAAAAACCTGCCATAGCCCTTGAACATGAGTAGTTAGACATATAAGATGGAGTTAGCTAGATGAATGTATGAACAAAAGAAAAGAAAGGCGAAAAACAAAAAAATGTTTACTTATTTAGCGCACTAGTTGGCCTGATTGACAGGTAACCGACACAATTTGGTGATTGGACGTTTGAGGGTAGAAGTTTGAGTTCGTATTGACACGACACGGATGAGATTATCTTTCCCGGGATGAGTTTCAATAATCCGACCCATCTGCCATTTAAGAGGTGGTAAGCGTTCTTCCTTTATGAGTACCAAATCCCCGACTTTAATATTTTCGTGACGGTTTGTCCATTTAGGGCGCTCCTGCAAACGCGAGAGATACTCGTTACTCCATCTACTCCAAAAGTCTTGTCTCAGTTTCTGTAAGAGTTGCCAACGAGACAGAGCACTAACTTTGCTGTCAAGTAGACAACTTTCCGGAGGTGCGAGTAAGGCATCGTTAATCAAAAAATGTCCGGGTGTTAAAACCCGAAGATCAGAGATATCGTCTACGATAGGGCAAAGCGGCCTGGAATTGAGGCACGCTTCTATTTGAGATAAGATCGTGGCCATTTCTTCGAAGGTGACCACAGAGTTCCCCAAGATACGCCGTAAATGAAACTTAATGGACTTCACCCCCGCTTCCCATAAGCCTCCGAAATGAGGACTGGCGGGAGGGATGAAGTTCCAATTTATGCCTTCCGCTGCCAAAGTTTTTGCAGCTTCAGACTCCCATTGAGATCTAGCTGATTCAAGTTCCTTGTCTAGTTTTGCACGAGCACCGATAAAATTACTCCCGCAATCCGAATAGACTTGTTTGCAAAGACCTCTTCTAGCTATAAATCTACGCAATGTTGCCAAAAAGGTATCGGTTGACAAATCGCCCGCGGGCTCGATATGTATAGCTTTGATGCTTAAACAGATGAAGATCACTATATATCCTTTGTAAGCTCGAACTCCCCTATTTTTTGATGTACGAATATAAACGGGACCTGCATAATCGATCCCAACGTTAGTAAAAGGACGGCTGATAGAAACACGTGGAGTCGGTAATGATCCCATTAATTGGGCTTGACACTTTTTTCTCAATCTAACACAAATGACGCATTCGTGTATACATTTCTTAGCGCTGTTTCGGACTCGGATAATCCAGTACTTTTTACGTAATACATTCAGCATTAGTTGAATTCCCCCATGTAAAGTGACTTTATGTGCATTAGCGACTACCAGTTGAGTAAATCTGTGCTTATCAGGCAATATAATGGGGTGTTTTTCTTGATATGTTAGAGAGGGAGCATCTCTGAGGCGGCCGCCAATACGAAGTATTTGGTTAGAATCTAAGAACGGGTTTAGAGGGCATAGCCGACTTTTGTGTTCCAGTCCACAATTTCTTTCAAGGCGTGTGATTTCTGACTGGAACGTAACTCGCTGCACTATTTTTATCCACAGCTCATGAGCTCCTTCATACTCGTGAGCACGAAGGTGACCCATTATCCGTTTCGAACGCGCTATACGTGTGTTACTAATAAAACGCAGGCAATAAGCCGTTATTCTCAAAAGTCGGTTGAGAGTGGAACATCGATCAACCAAGGGGGACCAAGCGTCATGATTTAATGTCGAAAAATATACCTTTGGATGTCGAACTTCTTGGCCCGTGTTTGTAAGGTTTTCAGGTAGACTATGTGATGGCCAGTTTCTGTGTGGTAAGCTTAGCCACTCGGGCCCTTTCCACCACAATGATGAATTTTTTAAGAATGTCAGAGTGACCCCGCGTGTTGCTAGATCAGCAGGGTTTTGTTCGGACGGAACATATGCCCAGTGCTCCACGGGAAGAAATTCCTCAATAATGCTAACTCTATTAGCTACAAAGGTTTTCCATCGATAAGCTCCGCCTTTGATCCAAGCTAGGACTGTAGTTGAATCTGTGAATGCTCGTATGTTAATTTCGGATAGTTGTAGAGCTTCTTTCACCGATTTTACTAGCTTGACCAAAAGTGTCGCGCCACATAGCTCCAATCGGGGTAAAGAAATGATCTTGAGTGGAGCCACTCGAGTCTTTGCCGCTAGTAATGAGACGGTTATGTCTCCTGCGGCACTTAGAATCACAGAATATATCGTGGCCGCATACGCCGCCTCGGAGGCATCACTAAATCCGATTAGTTCGATATGGCCATTTCGAGTGGACCCTAACCAACGTGGAATTTTGATTTTGGTACCTGAGGAGACATACTGCAGGAACTTGGTCCAGTCCCTGACTAAAGGGTGTGGAATTTCATCATCCCAATTTAACTTGAGGGTCCATAGCTTTTGCATTATGATTTTTGCGGAAATTACCAATGGAGCGATCCAGCCTACAGGATCGTATAATCTTGCTATACACGATAGGACCCGCCGTTTAGTAAACGGTGGTTTTATTCCCATTTCATTCAGATGAAAGCCAAAAGAATCGCTGAATGGATCCCAGAAAATACCCAAGGTCCTGATGGAAGTACTCGAATCCAACATAAGTGGAAATTTCAGTTGCTTGTGTTGTGGAAGGATATCAGATAGGAGTTTCGTGTCGTTTGACGCCCATTTGCTCAATTCGAACTGTCCCGACTTTAATAGTAGGATTAGTTCATTTTTAATAGTCGTGGCTTCTTCAATGTCATCCGCTCCGGACAGAATGTCATCTACATACACCTCATTATGTAGAACTGAGGCAGCCATTGGAAATCGATCCCCTTCATCTGCTGCGAGTTGTCGCAGGACTCTCATAGCTAAGTAGGGTGCTGAAGAAACCCCAAAAGTGACCGTGAGAAGACGAAAATCTTGCATCGGTTCTGCTAAAGATTTCCTCCACACTATACGTTGATAATCACTATCTGATTTCGTAACACGAATCTGCCGATACATTTGACAGATGTCCGCAGTAAAAACTACTTTCAATTTTCTCCATCGTAACAGGAGAGTCATGATATCTTGTTGCAGCGGTGGCCCAGTTAGCAGAACGTCGTTCAAGGAAACTCCGTTACTTGTCGAACTGGACGCATCAAATACCACGCGAAGTTTGGTGGATATGCTTGTGGGTTTGAAGACTGCGTGATGGGGTAGGTAGTATTGTTGTATTGTAGACGTATTCGTTTCACAGATCGGGGCACAGGGTTCCATGTGGCGAAGGTTTATATATTCGTTCATAATTTGGACATACTCTCGTTGGAAATCCGGATCCTTTTGAAACTTGTTCTCTATCATACTAAACCTCTTGATAGCACAACCACGCGAGAGCCCTAGAGAAGGAGGACCCCTTTCGAGATCAATGAATGGGAGCCGAACGACGTAGCGGCCATCCTCTTGACGATAATGAGTTTCTCGGAAAAAGTGCTCGCATTTTAGTTCAGCTGATGATAATTTGGAGACAGACGGAACTTCTTCCAATTCCCAAAACTTACTAATACTTTTCTGTAAGTCGATAGCATTATAGAAGCTCTGTACTTTATTGTGTATTTCGCGGCACTTGTCAACTGTGGATCCTCCCATTATGATCCATCCGAGTGTGGTGTTTTGTGCTACTAAACTATCTTCCGGGTTTCTTTGTATCCCATCCAGCAGCACCTTTGCATATATATCGGCGCCTAAAATTATATCAATTTTCCCAGGCGTAAAACAAGTTGGATCAGCCCAAGCAAGGTTTTTATTCCGAAGCCAGTCGGGAATAATTGCCCTTTGGGCAGGTAACAGGTCAGTGAGGGTCTTCAATACGACCGCTTCAGAATTGATTTGGAATTTTGGGCCTACTCGGGATTGTATGCAAATGTTCACTAGACTCTTTGATTGAGCGGTTTGTGCACGCGATAGCCCGGTAATGCACGTCGACGTTGGATGCCTTTGAAGCTTTAATGATTGTACTGCTGCTTCGGTAATGAAGGTGGCTTGTGACCCAGGATCAATTAATGCGCGGAAAACGTGGGTGTCATTGGTTGAAGAAATTATATTTATGACTGCTGTTGGAATGAGTACACCTTTATTATCCTTGTTACCATATTGTGTACACATATTTACAATCCTAGAAGAAGGTCTTTCTCTTGTAGGATTATTCCCTTCATTTGTTGACTCTGGCTGCGATAAGGAACTAACATTCGACTTAGCCAAATGCAATAAAGTATGATGACGCTTGCCACATTGGCGACAACTTGTTCTACTAGAACAATCTTTCAATGCATGGCTACGTGCTAAACAATTAAAACAAAAAGAATTTCGTTTAACAAAATCGATTCTGGCCTCCCCATTGAGTTCCAGAAATCTTAAGCACTCACGCAATGTATGATCTCCATTACATAGCCGACAGGTAACTTTATTTAATACATGATATGACTGGGTTTTACAAGACTTCACTGCAATTTTTGATTCTCGAAGGCTACCTTGTTTGTGAGTGCCAATTGCTTCCAAAACTCGAAATCTGGCTTCCAAAAATTCAACGAAACCTTTAAAAGACGGAAGTTGGGTTGAAGAACTTAAGGTTTGTTCCCACTTTCTATGTGTTTCAGGTGGTAGCTTCTGGACTAATAAATGTATTAGTAGCGGGTCCCAGTTCCCAACTTGTATGCCTAAAGCCTTCAACGATTCCAAACATTCATTTGTATTGTCGAGTAATCTCTTCAATACATGTGCATTTTCTGCTGGGCTCGCAGGATGCGAGGTCAGACAGGCTAGCTGCGAAGACACTAACACACGTTTATTTTCATATCTTTTACATAACAAAGACCAGGCTGCTTCATAATTTGCGCCCGTAACACTAAAGGGACGTAGCAGACGTTCAGCCTCCCCTACTACACTCGTCTTCAAATAATGTAACTTTTGTACATTCGAAAGCGATGTACTATTGTGGATAATTGCTATGAATAAATCATGGAATGATACCCATGAACGATAATCTCCACCGAATCTGGGGAGTGTGATTGGGGGTAGATTCACACCTGACGTAGTGCCGTTGTGCTCACTAACAGAACCCGACTGTATCTTCGAAGTGATTGACTTAGGAAGATCACTTCGGGTTACCTCTGGTTGGCTAGATAGATCAGATACTGAAAATTGAATTTTTAAGTCATTAACTTCACCCCGATATTCATAAAACAACTGCTCATGGGTATTGAATATATTATCAGTAAAATACGATTTAGTCATATCTTCCTCAGTAGCAATCACCAATATTTTTTCATGATTTTCATTATACTTCGCCCACAAGTCAACCAAGCCATCTAGTCTACCCTGATAATATCCAGCCGAACGTCGCGGAGTGGGTGTTTTTCGAGTATTTTCTATATTTCTCGTAATATCGTCCCAAATAGTCTTATCTCGTTTTAACAAGGCCTCCATTTCAATACGTACTTTGATTAATAATGATAAAACTATATGAATGCGGTGATGTGTACTTTAATAGATATTATTTTACTTAATAGTAATCAAATTATATGATTGTGATATACTGATGGATATTACTTAAACTATTATATAGATTTTTAAAGCAATTCACTACTAAATGTAAAAACTTGTAATTCACGTCAGTGACGACTGTCTAAACTACCAATGTTCTATGGTTATCAGTAGTATTATTTACGGCCATTGCCAATCATAAAACACTTGCTTTCAAAGAAAAGGCTGAAGATTCTGTTTCCCTATTATTTCGAGAAATACCTAATGATAAAATAACTCTTTCAAGCCAACTAAAGAGAGTACAGCACACAAATTGGATTTCACAAGGGAGGGGTACTCACCAAGCAAGTGCAATTGTAGATGCTTGAAGTTCTGACGCTTCCAAAATTATTCACTGAAGTTGCTGATGAGACCTGCTCTCCATATAGATGTTATTTGTGTACAGTGAGGTTGCCTACGCACATCGAGATCATCAAATTGTTGATTTTGAGAACAATCGTCTATTTAAGGTGTCGACTTCCTTGAGTAATATGATTTATATTCCAGCGAGATTGTCAAAGACTGAATTCGCTAAAATGAAGAATAAATTCTCGCAGAGATGTTTATGTTCTTAATGCTGGAACGATACTTAACTTTTGTTTATAACTTCCAGTGACGAAAAAAAACTGATGTCGTCTGTATTAAATGAATATATAATGCAGATTAATCCAATGATAAAGATGAATTGTGATTGCAGCACTTGTCTGGACGTTTTCCTACTACAATTTTGGAGGATGGTTCACGCTGATGATTCCCTTGATAGTAAGATTTCCAGCAGTGTGTATTAATATTCACATATGGTGACTTGATGAATCCCGTTGTAAGAAATGGATGTGGATTCCCTCAGAAAACGATCCGGCTCGAAGGAAATGTTGCGGATGATTGATGGATTTAAAGAAATAAGGTTTGCAATCTATTTGTTGATTAATAGATACACAAGAAGTTTTCACAAAACTTAATATTTATTTCCCTTTTACAAAAATTCTTGATGGACTGTATATTTTCTTTGGATGATTTTAGATGATGTTCGTGATCGTTTTCCTTCAAGTCCCAGCAACCAAGTGTAAAAAAAGGTTAAGTATGCTCCTGTCACCTTCAACTTGAAGTTGGTCTTCATTCCTTTTATGTATGATTTCTGCCATCTTTTTGTGAGGAGTAAACTGCTGCCATCTTTTTGTGAGGAATAATGCTACGGCTCCGTTCTCATACAAAACTACTGATTCATTTTTTGATGGAATAACCTACATAAAAGCTCGCTGTATACAAACTAAGTCTAAGTATATTATACATGCATAAAAACAAAAAAATTAAGTACTTACATAACTCTTTTAAATAGGAGATTTTGTTAATCAAATTCTTTCATGATGCTGATGGAATTCAAAAGTTCATCGTTATCACAAAATCTTTCGTCGAGTTGTGCTATTACTTCGAACAGTAAACTTTTTTTTAAGTTATATTGGCAACTTTTATAAAATTACTTATTATTTCATTTTGGCAGAAGTTTTTCTATCTATCTCTGAATAGAACCAGTACTATGTTTCCATGAGCCAGAGTTGAGTTAGGTTTGAGTTAGCGTTAAATTTTGCTGTCTGAGTTAACTCGCTTCCTTTTCCATGAACGACTTGAATTGAGTTGACATATAATATATTCCATACAAAGTAGCCGGCTTTGTGTTGGATAAACATCCATCCGCACTATTCTAACAAAGATTTACTTCAACAAAACCCAACTCAACCCGACTGGTTTCGTGGAGTTAACATGGATTGAACGAAATTCAACTCAATTCTCGTTTCCAGGAGCACTAATTCGGAATCAATTCGTATTGAACTCCGCATGGGAACATACTCGTATTATTCGCTCCTTTTAAAAGGTCGGAGAATACTTTATAGCTGCTTTTATACCGTAGAGGTATTATTAAGTTTGTCATTTCATTTCTAAAGCATAGAGAATACGACACCCACGCAAAGTATTGAAAGTTATTTTGATTTTTCTTGTTCCATAAGGTTTTTTTTTTTGGATTCAGGTCAATGCATACCTACCGGCACAGCACGTACCGGCACAGACAGGCATAGACCGGCATCGGCATTTTTCGTGCACATATAACGACATAAAACGGTAAAGAAACTTTCAGTTAAGGCAGGTATCATGAGAAAACTATAGAAAAGCGATCCCATGTTAACATAGCAACTAGACTAGCAACCGACAAATGCCGGTCTGGTGTCTAGCCACCGATAGCGACCGGTAATGAAGATTCCGTTTCGTGCCGGTATCTGGCGATACCGGTTGATGTGAATTTGCTTACTTGCTTTCATAGAAAAATATTTTGCCTGTCTGTGCCGGTTCATGCTGTGCCGGTAAGTGTACAGCGATCTTTCTCCGGCACAACTGGAAGAGCGAAATTTTTTTATATTTGTTATATCATCATAGAACTCATTTGACTAATCGTGGCATATTGGAAAGCTTGAATTGCGGGTTCCAAATTAATTTGGAAAAATTTTATGTTTATACCAAGCAGACATTGGAAGTATGCTTGAAAAAATATCCTTGGCACTGGATGCTTGTAAGCGTACACAAAATTCTTTGCCAAGGAAAGTATATTCTTATATTTTGTATTCTTCCGATTGGACAATTTTCCGAAGAACGGCAAGAGGCAAGGAATAAATATAGTAAGCAATATAGGGAATTATTCACAAAAAAGACTTCAAGACTTGACATCAACACTGATTTGCTACACAGACTTTAATCAGCTCAGATCCTTTAATTGCCAGCTTACGTGCTCCTCCCAAGACTAAACGCGGACAAATAATTCTAGAAGTCTTGGAATTGTTGGAAGAACCACAGAATTTAAATTCTAGCAAAGATGATACTTTTGGCGAATACTCCGATTCCGATTAGATAAAAATTTTGAACAAATTTTTGTTCATATTTTCTTTATTTTTTTATTTTTATATAATTTATTTATGCTTTTTTTTAAAATTTTATTTTTTTTTTTTTTACTAATCATGCATTTAAAAAAAAACTTGCTTGCCTATGACAATCATAGACTTTTGCCAAATAAAAAATTCCAAAAGCTAGTTTATATGTAATTATATTTTGTTTATTATTTATTGATTATTATAATAAAATTATTCTGTTTTTCTTCTTGAATATGCCACATAAATAGGAATTATGTGAATAATTAGGAATTTCATTAGTAGTAAATCCATAATATCTAACGGAATCAATAATTATTTAGCCGTAATAATTAAGTCCTCCTAGATTGTGAAAATATCACACTGTGTGCCGGTGGGGGAGTGCGAGGGTCTTTATACCAGGATTTAGGGTTGAGCACAATATGTAATGCTATTGAGTCCACAGGGGATTACAATGTGTGCAGAATTTCGAGGCTATTTTTTGAAACTTTGACCCCCCCCCTCTCGCCTAGGGGCTTGAAATTTCTACCATTTGTAGCTTTAGATGAAACTGGTAATTTAAGATATCAACGAACTCTCTACGACTCATGTTTCGGGAGATATAAACAATACCGTTTCAAATTTCAACAGCCCGCCCCATTGAGGTCGAGCAGACAGATAAGTCTTTCGCAGGGTTATGTAGTGTTTTTTAAAGTTTTTATTTATAATGTTCCTTTATTGGTGTAAATATGTCCTGAGATCATCACAATGACCATGTTGCGTTATTATTAAATCGCAAATACTGCGAGATATTGCAACAAATATATTTTTGACATAAACACGTGGAATAATGTGCTACCAAACATAGGATCATATAATTCATAATAGTCAACTTCTATATTGCATCTTTTTGCTTTTATCTTTGGTCTAGATTCGCAGTTACGTTTAAGCTTGCAAATTGCACTATAAGTTTTACAGCATAATTATAGTAAAATTAGGTAACTGCTTTAGCGCAGCTATTTCAAACAATATGTTTTCCTGGAGGTAACGCATTTTTTCTGACCCTTCCTCTAATAATATTGTTTCAAACTGGAAACCATGTTTGAAAAGCAAAAATAGTTAAATCATACAAAACAAAATATAATGTAACCACTTACCTATTCTCCTAAGCAACTTATTGTCTCGCCAGCCGTAATTAGTTTATTAAAGGTGCATTACTTTAAATTCCTCCGTGGTGCAAATATTTTTTCGAGTTGCATGTATTCCACCAAAGTTAAATTCCAACAAGAATTAAATCTTTAATTAGTATCATAAATTCATCTTACCTAATTACCCAAGTAGCCATTTGTGAAATTTGTACGACAAATTGTCGACAAACACTTGTCATTTGTCGACAGAATCATGTGACAAAAATGTCCAGGAAATGTGTTCAGGGTTTACACATTACGTCTAACAAATGTCACATTCATTACAACAAATTTGTCATACTTTGTGGGTACTTTTGTCATAATTTGTTTCAATATTTTTTGACATAATTAAGAGACAAAATCTTCACAAAAATTGATCACAATTTTTTGACATTTTTAACCAAGAAATGTGTTATTTTTGTCGTTAATTTGTGTGATTTTGGTGGCATTTATATCAGCTTTTATTTTGTTTAGGGGATCCAAATTAAAATTATATTTCAGCTCAAAATTTCTATGTTTATTATAAAATATTTGTATAAATTATGTTTTCAAATTTTTTATTAAAGTTCTCTAAACATAAAAAATCACTAGACGCTGACGGTATTTCTTCTCTGGCCCATGATTGATTTGTTTGTCCAACACTTAAGTTTTTAACACTTTTTGCATTATTTATTTTATATTTATATTGCCTGCTTAATATAGTTTTTTTAATAATTTAATTTTACCTCTTTTTAAACACAAACACCAAAATCACAACGAAAACAACTAACAACAACTTTCGCATTCACTACAAAATATTCAAAGTATCCAAAATGGCGATAACCTAACAGCAACATTTTCATGTCGATAAAATGTCATTCTCTTTCTGGTATAATTTGTGACCACCAATTCTTATGGCACTGTTTGTGATATTTAGTTGAAGCAATATTGCTAATCACATTATATATAACAATTATGTGACAGAAAGTTTACATATTTCTGTTGTCACATATTTTGGCTACTTGGGTAGTGTGTTCAGTTCCTACGAAGTGAATGTAAATATTTGCTACTGTCAACTCAAGTCAGCTGGATGTCAATAAATATGTCCCAGTGGTAACAACTTGAAGAAAGAAAACTCACAAGAAGATAAAATGGAATTGAGATAGGTACTGGAATGAAACTGTGGTACAAGCAGCACACGAACTGCGGTAATTCTATAGCAAACTACTGCGCAGCAGAATATTGTGATAGCACATTTAGGAACAAGGGCAGCAACTCGTGCGTGCTGTTTGCCAGCTACGTGTACGTCAGTTCAATGTATTGCTTTTAATAATGTATAAATTATTCTTGGTAAGTAAAAATTCTAATTCAACAAAAAGTGAAAGTTTTTTTTTGGTATTTGGACCATATTGAATCGGAAATAAATTGAATTTACTCAAAATATTTTTTAAATAATAAATTGAGAACAGCTTGATAACAGCAATAACTAACATGGTAACACTTCATGAACAAATGATGAGGTGCAGTTGCTATGTCAAGTTATTGCTGCTATGCCAATATTGTTGCTATGCCAATATTATTGCCATGCGCCTTTGACTACCGTTCTTTGGTGCCGTGCGCAAACTCTGCCTATGTAAACGGCAGTTTGACTTGATTCGATCTCTTTTGTGATTTGGCAGTGCAGTGATTAACTCTGCGATTTCTTCCTTAGTGTTATTTTCCTAGTATTTTTTCCTAGGTTACATCTTATTAACAAATTAAATAATTTATTTAATTGACAGCTAAAATAAAATATTCTTATTCTGGGTATCGACTGGATTAAAGATTTTCTTTTAGATAGCGATTAAACTAAGGGTTTTTATTGTGGGTAGCGACTGCAATAAAAATAGTACTAACAATACACTTTATTTCTGGTCTCGACGGAAATAAAGAATCTTGCTTCGGGTCTCGACTGAAGTTAAGATACTTACTAACATTCACTTTAAGCCGGGTCTCGACTGAATATTATCTCGGGTCTCGACTGAAATAATATATTACTAACTAATCACTTTATTGCGGGTCTCGACTACAATAAAGTTTGTTATTGCGGGTTTCGACTGTAATAAGAAATTTACTAACAAATCAATTTATTGCGGGTCTCGACTATAATAAAGTTTCTTATTGCGGGTCTCGACTGTAATAAAGAGTCCTATTGCGGGTATCGACTGTAATAAAGAGTCTTACTGTGGGTATCGCCTGTAGCAAGACAATTATTAACACAAAACACTTTATTACGGGTCTACACTGTAATAAAGAGTCTTATTGCGGGTCTCGACTGTAATAAGACAATTACTAACAAATAATTTTATTGCGGGTCTTGACTGTAATAAAGAGCCTTATTGCGGATATCGACTGTAATAAGACAAATTTTAATAAAACCACTTTTTTGCGGGTATCGACTGTAATAAAGGTCTTACTGTGGGTGTCGACTATAGTAGGACAATTACTAACACTAAACACTTTATTGCGGGTATCGACTGTAATAAGACAATTACTAACAAAGCCATTTTATTGCGGGTATCGACTGCAAAAAAGAGTATCTTAATCCCAAACCTCAATCAAAAGTCAAGTAAATCAGCTGTTGATCAATAGATCAGGTGAGTACAAGTCAATTGAAACATTTTTATAAATCAAATTTATATCCCTACCATTTATTGAATATTGGTTTCAGTATCTTATACTATAAAATATATATATAAGTCGTGTATTTCTTAAGTTATAATATTTATTGAGCTTGAAACATTTAGTGTGAATATGAAGTGTAGACTCAGCGAATAAAGGAATAAAGCCACGAGCTTTATACAAGTGGCATACTTTTCACAACATTCTTCATTTCTTGCATGTACGCTCTAACTACGGGCAGTACAAATATTGTGAACTGGATGAAAACTCCATTCTATGCCGTCTTTACTAATGAATATATTTACCTCACTTTAGTTTTCTTCATAGCTTCTTTTACTTTCTGAACAGGATTGTCAGTCTCTGAAGCTGCTTTTTCAAAATATGTCGGCTTTACTTTACTTTGATTACCTACTAAAAGTGCCAAAATACTGATATTACAACAGTCAAAGAATTTCTTACAACTTAAAAAAAAATTATGACACGTTCATATTTGCAAAATAACGTAACGATAAAATAAAACACTTGCAGGGAATCCCCTTATTAGAAAACCGTGACAACATTGGAAGGAGCGTCTTCAGTTTTCCTTCTCGTGGTGAGGATTTTTCCGTAATACCATTTGCCGGGATCATAATAATTTCTCGCGTAAGTATATGATTGGGAGTATATTTATGCTCAAATGACAGTGCGCCATCGTCTGTTCTATTTTTCAACAGAGAGCCGTCCGGTATTGTGGTATTTTTTAATATTTTCATCAATTTATCTGCATTAGAATATAAAATATAGACAAAAGTAATTAGTTTGTCTATGCTGCTAATACCATAAAGAAATTAATACCTACACAGAGTGGACATTTATTTTGCGAAGGATTTTGTCTTTAATGATTCAAATCCTTCAAATTTAATTCCACCAGAACTTTCAAGTAACCCTGTATACCATAAAAGCACCAATTTAATTCTTAAACCATTTTATAGGAAAGTTAAAGGATGATTAAAAGCTTTAGTTGAAAGTCCAAAGGACTTGAACTTATTGAAGCTTTAATAAATAAAAGCACTAGGGCTATCCAAAGATATTTCGTGGAAAACACAATTGAGTTTCTATTCGAATAGCTCCGTAAAGAAGCTGGAAGTTATTCAGAGGTCAATTATTGTAATTCCTGAGATGTCATCTTCATAGAAACGACCTCTGTTTTGATGAATTTTTGGTATTTCTTCGAAAAACCGACGGTTCAGGAGTAAAGAAGGATGTCGGCTAGACGATTTTTATATTCGGTATACAAGAAATATTACCATAGCGAACGTACCTTCGTTGGTGAGTTAATCGCGAAATGAAGTAGTGACCATAATAAGATGTAGAGTTCCCTTATCAAAGGTATAAAGGTCGAGCTCCACTTAGTTTAAATAACAAGCTTGTAACGAAGTTCATTTTTTTTCTGTGTTGAGACATGTATAGGTAAAACTAGTAGAAGAAAATGTCCTAAAGAAAAAGATGATCGGACATATTACAGGAATTTTTAAGAAATCAGTTTTGAGGATTCTTTACGACTATCTCTATTCAAGGTGAGCTTTAGATGGATACCGAAAACTATTACGGTGTTTCAAAAACGATATCGAGTTTTATTATGTTTCTATGTTTCTTAAATAAGAAAGCATACAATGCAAGACGGTTGGCGACATCCGTAGAAGGTACAAGCTTACATTATTAGGTGCCTCCTAAATTTTTTTTTTATGATATTGCTAAAGCTCAGGGGATACCCCATGATGCCATAGCACAGCATTGGCAGGAAAGGAAGATACGGTCGGGACTTGAGGATAATTACGCTTGAATAATTGTAGCTCATAGCTGGGGGGGGGGGGGGGGAGAACTGTTCTACATTGACCGCAATGACCATAGAAGTAGCGATAAAAGAGAGATAGGCATCCATCCGACATTACGTCGGTGCTCTAGTTGCTATTGATATGTCATCGCCAATAAACCGAAAGGCCTTATTTTGGACTTTGTCTAACGCAGAGAATGCAGTACGTCCAGCCTCTGCCCAAATATGGAAATTATATTTTAATCTAGGCCTGATATGAAACTTGTAGACTTACACCAAGTCTGACGGAGTAAAATATTTCTTGCATTTTTGCAAGAAGCCCAGGCATTTTATCGCGTTTTTAGCAATACCAAAAATGTGATCAGACCAACTAATATTGTTGGATATTTCAATGCCTACGATGTTAAGAGATTGCGAGTTCGAGATATATTCTCCATCGACGGAAATGGGTTGAGTGTGAGTTGGAGTAAGTTGTAGTGAAAACAGACAACATTGAGTTTTTGAAACATTAAACAAGATCCGATTCGTTCTGCTTCAAGTGAGTATTGTTGTGACGTCCTAGTTGTGTGAACTGCATATGTGGCTTCGTTTGTCAGATATAACATTCCCACGGGAATCGGCTATAGAGTCGAACAAGTACACAAAATCAAACGTGCTGTCGTCTGCAAAACAGAGATAACAGAGCACACAGATCATTAATAAAAATGAGAAAGAGAGTAGAAGAGAGCACCTTGCGGTACACCGGCATGAATTATAAAATGATCAGAAGTAGCTCCGTCCAATATAACTTGTATTGAACGGCTGGAGACAAAATTTTCAAACCATTTTAAGAATGGAGGATCAAGTCCCTGAAGTTTAGCTAATAGAGAAAGATGCTAGACTCTACATCGAAGGCCTTCAAAATATCTAATGCAATGATCTCCAAATTACGGAGAAATTGATTCCAATAAGGAATGGTAGTAAATCTCCAGTAGAGTGCACAGTACGAAAGGCGTTTTGACGATCTTTAATAAGGTGATTAATTTCTAGTTATTTCATCAATTGAGTGTTAAATGAGTGTTTCGAAAACATTCGAAAGAATCAAAGTAAGGGCAATTGGTCTATAATTTCAGGGATCACTTGCCTCTCCTTTTTTGGGTATTGGCTGAACATATGCAAGTTTCCATGCCGAAGGAAATTTTCCTGTCGAATAGGACAGGTGAAATAGTTTGCGTAGAGGTTTAGCTAAGAAGAGGCGCAGCACTTAAGGGCCAGGGGTGAAATACCATCAAGCCCAGTAGCCGGAAACACATTGAAACCTGCGAGTACTTTGAAAACCTCTTGAATGTAGAAGAGAGAATTTTGAAAACTTTTAAAGAGAACTATATAACTATCACTGGTGAATAATATTCTTCGCTTCTGCATCACTTTACCAAAGTTATTAATGAATAATAATGTGAAAAATTTAGACCAGGTTTGCTCCACGGCGATACACCCATATATCGGGCTTGTGAAATAATAAGAGGTACTGCATGTAGCATGTGATTTCTAAATACATTACTCATCTTAAAGTCTCGATCTAGCCGTAAGTGAATTTTTTACTCTAGGTAAAATTTTAAATTTTAAAACGAATTAACCAACAATTACTAATTACCATACAAAAATTCCAATTTTTCGAAATGGTCAGTCCCAGATGTTTTAGTATATTGAAGAGAGCTTGGATCACGAGTACGTATGGAAATGTTAAGACTATGTGGAAGGGCGATAAAAACTAGATGCAGTCCTAAGAGAAATAATAAATAATAATAATATATAGAAATAATAATAAGACGTTAGCCGATACAATATCACGGTTGCAGGGTTCGACAAAAATTGATACTATAATGCGGGAGTACTGATCTCACTGAAACGATCAGGTTCAGTCTTTTTAGCCGGTCACTAGCATCGGCAAGGAATATTTCTGCCCGACCAGATGACGTAATACGTATGACTTTTGAACAACGTTATGCTCTCATTGACGAATCTGAAGAGGATGAATCTAACGAGGATGAGTACTATTTGCAAATTAAAAAAAATGTTCCTTTTACTCACATAGAGAAGACATCTGCTTGTTAATAGATGTCTTAAAGGTTCAAATCGGTTATGCAAACACCAGACTTTAAGACGTCATCGAAATTACATTACTGGTAAATGTAACCGCTTTATGGACTTTTGCTGTTTTCGACAACTAACTATAGGTGGGACCGTAAAGGATAAACAAAGTAATTTTGGAATCAGGAGTTGGAAACATTCGAGCTCAAGTTGACCATATGGATTTTAGTCACAGGTGCAGTAGTATAGTAAAAGATGTCCGAAGTTTCAGAAGATCACATATAGGAACAATGAGCAGGTTCTATTTAGAAACAAGCAAATCGAGTGGAGCATCATAGTTGCTAGCTCGGATACGAGAGACCTATATCAAGGTAAGTTGAATGTTACAAATTTGCTGGAAAGATTAGTGTAGAACTGAAAAGGGGTTCGGGTCAGGATAGGCTTGATAAGGAAATAAAAAGCAATAAATCCAATAGATCTACCCGACAACATGAAGTTATGAATACTGCCAATGAATCCTTCAATTGGAGTCTTCTCGGTGCATCTTATAAGCAGATGCTCTGTAGTATAGAGTACCTATGTAAAGTCTGGTGGAAGGGAATAATTTAAGGATAAATAAAGGATACTATGTTCTTAGAAATACCAACATAGTGGAAGCATCGTGTACAGCTGTATTAATGTGTATATGC
The DNA here is from genome assembly GCA_963924295.1 of Dioctria rufipes. Classification (NCBI taxonomy): domain Eukaryota; kingdom Metazoa; phylum Arthropoda; class Insecta; order Diptera; family Asilidae; genus Dioctria; species Dioctria rufipes. The sequence goes on from OZ002742.1 coordinate 43,315,692, forward strand.
CAATTTACAAAATCTCAGCTTTTTTTCTACATATAGGTCCTGGAGAATTATATATTTTGTTTGGCCTTTTGTTGTAAATCCACTGGAGAATTTGGAGACCACGAAATATCTGTCGAACTCGTAAGGCTCAAGGCTTCTAAACTCAGATACTGAGAACAAGGAGATTGCTATCTGCTTGGACAGCTAAGCAGCTGTCAAGGCCTTGTCAAAACCATTTACAATTGCCAAACTTGTATTGGAATATAAAACCATCCTTGATTCTCTTTCTACGAACAACGGCGTACTGGTGCTTTGGGTGCCAGGTAACAGCGACATTAGCGAAAACGAAAAGGCGGTTGAACTTGCTCGTCTTGGTGTTGCAACCGCGGAGGAAATCCCATCCACAATTGGGATCGCAGCAAAACACCTTGCGTCTACTATCTCGGCTTGGGCCGACTGGTTGGACGACCCTTCAGACGGAACTGCAAAGGAGCTGTGGAGCATAACCAACCCAAATGAAACGAAAAAGATACTGGGACTAAACAAGCCAATCCTAGGAACTCAAGTGAAAATTCTCACTGGATACTCTCTTCTCAGGGGTCCCCAACATAGGATGGTGCTTGTTGAATATTCGGTATGCAGAGGATGCATGGAGGAATCCGAAACGGTGAATCACTTTTCTTTATCACTGTAAGGCCCTCTCAGGAAAACATCACAGATAGGGGCCAATTTTGAATTTTGTTGGAGAGTCCGGTTGGGACTTATGAGTAATTGCTCATAAGTCCGGAGGGTGAACAATTGGCCTCAAGGTCAGAATTCATCGAAAAAATTTAATAAAATTGGTCTCCAAATGAATATGAAATAAATTGCCAAACAAATTCGTATATCAAACTGTCCATAATAAATTTAGATTAAGAAAATTAAACTAATTTTATTCAAAAATTTTCATGAATTTGGCAAAAAAGCTATAATTTAATATGAAAACAAAATAAAAAACAATGTTTTTTGCTGGTATTTTTAAAACAATTCGTCGGACAGTAATAAATTTAAATCTGTTCCTTCAAGGTAACTAAGGAAGATCTATTTCTGTAGTACTTAATTTTAATAAGATTTGTATTCAACTGCAAATTTTCCTCATCTAATTACCTTAATTAATATTTCCTTCCTTTTAATGTCTTTTTTTATTTTGTTTGTATGGAAATTTCCAATTAAGGCCAACTTTTTGAGGATATTTCTCTGAACTGCTTACGAAAATAAATTTTCCATTCTAACTGAATGCTAAAAATAAATTAAATGCCTCTTAAATTCGGACTCAAATCAATTAAATGTAAACTTTCTAAGAACATTATAAACTTAAATCAATTTTCAAAATTCAAACAATCTTCGAAAACAAATTCGTAAAAAATTAATTTCATAAAAGTACACACGTACATAACTCCTACGAGCTAGGAATGTAAATTTTTTGAATACCAGACGCTTGGTCAACAACTAAGAGCCAACAGATGCTCTATTCTGGAGGAACAAGCACTTCTACCTAAACCAATTTGCATATAACACTGTCGCATTTCTCCTAATAAAATAAACTTTTATTCATGATCCGGCGAAAGTTGTCTCCAAGGACATTCCAGTAATTCTCCTTCCTTTATGGATTGGTGGAATGAAAAACCACTTTTCCGCCAGTATTCTCACCTTGCCATATTTCTGCCTCACACCAAAAGATAAAATTCCTACAAATTAATTCTGTAGTAAAAAGTGAAAGGCTGGAGGGAGAAGGTGTAGCGGAGAGGGATGATTGGATGGAGAAAAGAGGAGATGGGAAAACTTTTCTATGCCAAGTTCGGGAAACGCTGCTGCCAAAACATGAAAGGTGCAATTTTTAGAATGGAATGGAATGGAACCCTTCTCTAATTCGTTGAAAAATAAATTTTGAGGCTTAACATCCCATAACGAGTTTCCTGCCGCTTTTATGACTGCGTTATGAGCGATAATTTTCACTTTTAATATTTTAGAAGGTCCTTTGTAATACGGAACGAGGCTACTAAATTGTCTTGAAATTTCATTAGACTAAAATTTAAGAAATTCATCGCAAGTTATTTACTTTTTGGATGATATTTGTTCATTGTATAAAAGAAGATTAAGATTGCTCTTGTAAGAATCTTACATGTGTGACCGTGTATGATGTAAGAAGGGGACAAGGAAGGGAGACAGGAAGGTACTATAAATTTATGAGATACAGGAAACTCTTTGCCATTTAAAATTTAGTTAAGGAATAACTAACTGCCCATATTTAGAGGAATTAATTGGATTCTTTCAATATGTAGCTAGGTACATAATATCATAGATTGATATTTTTTCGTATCTGAGGTGTTGAGGAAGTTGATCAACATGGGCGTAGATAGGGTTTTATTGTGGGAGGAGCCTAGTAGGGCCCAGCCTGACATAAAATTGAAAAAGAATATTCTTCAATCAGGTATTGTTCTTCAAAAATGTGTAGAAGTTTCTAAAACATTAATCTGTGTTAACGACAAATTTCCTTACATCAAGCAAACTATTGTATTGATTTTGAGCAAGGGTTGAGCCTTTAATAAATATCGCCTGGATTTCATTTCGATTGAATGCAAAAGACATGTGTTGTTTTTTTTTAATCTACGAGTATTACGATTTCTACTTGAGTGAGAAAACTTTTACAAAAAGAGGAAAACTTGTTCTAACAGCAATAAAACCGTAGATCTAATAGAAGTTAATTAATATACATGCGTAGAAACACTTCTGGTATTGTGAAAAATTCTCCTTATTATAAGAAAATTATCGCTTATACAACGGAACTGACTTGCTACAAAGAAGAATATTTTACATGAAGTCAATATAATGAATACCTACTACAAATTATCCAATTTGGAATATTTAAAATAAAATTTTTTGTAGAATAACGAAAAGTAAAGTACATTTGAGCAATTCTATTCTTAGGATTTATATAACCATTTCTCATTTTCTGTACTAGTATTATCCATGGGCGTAGCTAGGGTTTTGTTGTGGGGTGGGCCTACTAGGGGCCAGTTTGACACAAAAATTGAGAAAGTATATTCTTCAATCAAGTATATTGTTTTTGAAAAATGTGTAAAAGTTTCTAAGACGTTAATCAGTGTTAACACCAAGTTTCCTTACATCAAGTAAACTATTTTATTGATTACCGTTGTTTTTTTAGATAGAATACAAAATACATATGATTTATTTTTTTATCAAATCTATTAGCATTATGATTTTTACTGGAGTGAGAAAATTTTCATAGAAAGAAGAAATCTCCTTTTAACGGCAATAAAACCGTAGATCTAATAGAAATCCATTTGAATTAATATGCGTAGAAACACGAGAAAAATTCTTCTTATTATAAGAAAATTATCACTTATCCAAGGAAACTGACTTGCTACAACAAAGAACATTTTACATGAAGTAGCCCAGCAAACATTTTCTCGGGTTTTCGTATTTGGCAGAAATTCTCGAAGAGCAATACTTCGATAATTTTTCGGTTTAACGAATTTTTCTCGACATATGGCTTTCAGGTTCAGAACTTGCAGTATAATCCGAGAATTTTTCGTTTTTATGAATCTGCTCGAATAATTATGAAGACTTCCAAAAATATTATCAGTACATGATTTTTCACATTATGCATGACAATACAAGCATGCCAACAGCAGTCTTTTTAAGTATTCGACCGAAAAAATGTAAAGTGAGTGCTGAGTAATTATAATTTACATTTATTAAAAGTTTCTCATAGCTTTGTTGTTTATTTTCAAAAGGATATCGAGCAGTTATCACAAAGCATAGTTTACTCGTTTCTCGAAGAAATCTCGAATACATATGACCCTTATATATAGCACCAATACACAAAAAATCGTCGAAATAGTCTCAAAAAGACGTATCGACATCGAGTCATTATTTCAATTTGAATTAGCGTTCCTTTTCCTTCATTTTCGGCTCGAGATCGAATCGAGAACGACTTCGAGATCGAAGTTAAACTTCGATCTCCAATCGTAATGTTTGCTGGGAGACATATTATATACATATAGAAATACCTACTAAAAATTAATTTGGAACATTTAAAATAAATCTTTTTCTAGAATAACGAAAAGTAGACTACATTTAAGCAATTCTATTCTTAGGATATATAACCTTTTCTCATATTCTGTAATAAAATTTTCAGCTATTATCACAATCGGAGATAATTGAGAAAATATATGTCTGCTAAGCTCAAAATCGCACCTAACTTACCTTGATACACATGGAACAGTGCATTATCGTTTAATTTGAATTCATCACCATCCATTACTACCTTCTAAATTGATATCATCGTAATCATAACAGAAATCGCCAAAAACCAATTAAATAAGCATTAGTTTACTATTTTTTTCTGCAAGTCGGCTTAATACATTTTCGGCTGTAATTTTCTTTAACACTGTGCTTCTAAGCAACGTTTTTGTCCGCCTCATAGCAGAAAAAATTCTCTCTTTCTTTTTTACTTAGGATCATCTATCGATTTTCTTCGATAATTGGTGATCCAGCAAGATTTAGTAAATGGGCGAATATTTATAAATTAACGTAAGTGTATAATTTTAGGTACGTCTTCCGACTTATATTTTAATTGAATATTGGAAATAGTCTATTTCGCTTTTAGAAGCGAAATGGATCATTTTTCCCTACGCATAAGAAAATTAAACGCAGGCTATTGGCTAGCATGGTCAATAACCAAAAAGATCATGTAGTGCCAGTATGTGGGTCAAGCATCATACATATTGTGCATAGTATTTTCTATATATGTGCAAAGCGAGCGAAAATAGGAAAGAACCAAAAACAATATACTGAGCCCAATTAGGCACATTGCGCATATTTCTTCACATATGGTTAAAACAAGCATACACTGGCTGTATAGTAAGTCAGGGACAGCCCAGTGCAACTACATGGCCAGAATCGGTGTGTTGAGGGGTTTGTTTCTACGTAAACAGTGTAGTGCGTTATCGCATTATGCTAAAGCCTTGGTTTTCAAGAGAATGCGGCTTTAGAACAGAAAAATGTTGAGTTGACAATAACTCTGATGGATTTATTATGAGTCGGTCGAAACGGACAAAGTCATGTCATTGTTAAGTTAGATACATGACATGATTTTTAATTTAATTCAAAACTAAACATACGATAAACTGCACTTCAGAACTAAACGTAAAAATATCGCGAAAAGTCAAACCATAAGCAAAATCAACACATACAAAATGTATGAGCTTTTTTGTGAGGCAAATGAGCATTTGTTTGCGAAGTTGTATCGCGATTTGTTGCATATACTGTGATTTTTTTTTTGTAATTGGAGTATTCTTAAAAGAATTAATGATTTGCAGGGAAATGTGAGTGATACTCGTATGAGAATACGCATATCTGTACCTACAGCATAGATGCGTTTTATTAATTTGATGGTGCTTGAATAGATGTATGTTTGGGGTTTAGTTTGAGTAATGAATGCCGCTTATTGAGTGGCGCTTCATTACAAAACCATTATTCACAAATTTGGAACCAACTCCAGATGTAGTGACAGCTCGTTATGCTTTCAATGTTATGTCCTCATGCTTGCTTGGTCGAAACTTAATTACAATTGATCGATTAATTGGATTTAATAATTTTGGATCGTAATTTTGTGGGAGGGGGGGGGGGGGGTGCACCGGTGACGTTTTGGGTTCACTCGGATGGGCCGTGCCCACCCGTACCCCTACGCGCATGTCGATCAAATGTATACAAAATTGCTATTAGAAAAACATTTGCTTTCGACACGCTCTAAAATATGTTATGGTCCATTCCAGAATGCACTACAAATTTCACAATACTCTGCTCTAGTATGCCATGCGATATCTAGTTCTTGTGCCATCTATGATAATATGCACTAACATTAATTCTATTAATGTTTTAGTTACTGAATCTCTTGGGGGACACTTCCGATGAAATGAAAATTCTATTTCAAAGTTTGTTTGGTTAGACAGATTTTATTTCACTACATAACCTTAAATATAAGACATTTGTTACGTGCTCCCAATCACGTATTAAGCTAGCTAAGGAGATGGGGGTGGTTCTATTAGAAATGGGAGCCATGTGATTTTTATCTGGTAGTGTAAATCATAAAACCTTGCGATCAGATTAATATTTGGTTTATTTAAATCACACACAGATTATTAATTATATACTGTATACAATGTTGACCACAAGCAAAGTAATTTAAAAAAAGAATAATAGTTACCAATAGGATAGGATAGGAAGAAATTAAATGTAAGCTAAACTAAAGCCTTTAAGCGCTAATTCATCTCCAGCCAGTCACAGATGTACCAAACAATCAAAATATATATTTATGCAAAAACAATATATTTAAAAAGAAACCAAGTACTCAGCTTGAAAATTCTTGGTAGCTCCCAGGTGTCTCGATCATGAGATTATATCTCACATAAAATTATCTCCGGACGTGGTCCAGAAAATTCCGGTTCCCAATTTATTAATCTTTCTTGTTTCTTCCTTCCTTTTCAGCGTTTTTTATTCTTTTTTGTTACCTTCGTTTTAACTTTTGTTCTTTTCATATTTTAACTTTTATTTTATTTAAAACCACTTTAACTTTGTGCACCCATTTTAACCTGCAGTCCACCAAAACTCAGAAGAAAAACAGGCAACTCTGTTCCAACTACCGCCTGTACATTTTTCACCATTTTTGCCTCTTTTTTTATTGGTCGTACTTTAGTACTTCCGTTTAAATAATGGTTCAACAACTGCGTTCGATTTATTTAACACTCCGTTCACACATTTGTACTAGAATGCCAATGATGAATTCATCAGTACACTTGGGCATTTATTCCCTGTATATAAATGTCTTGATTTGTTTTATGACTTTTGCAGGTGATTAATATTTAATAATATGTTTGTTTCTATTATCTTATATTTGTCTTTTTGCCATTATTTATTTAATTTGTTATTAGATGTTGTTTTTTTTTGTGTAGCACGTATTTTATTATACTATATTTATTTTACTGTCCTTTGTATTTTATTTTATTTTTCTATTTAAGTTTTTTTTGCCCTTTTTATATTTACATTTTTTTATATTTTTTTATATTTTTATTTTATTTTTGTGAAATCCCTGGACACACGTATATCAGCCCAACTAATATTGCCCTCGACATCTACTCACGACATAAGGATGCCACCAAGCTTACAAGTTTCCTTTGGTTCCTTTCTTTATTTTTTTTCCTCCAGCTATCAAAATAGATAAAACTGTGGCTAGATGGCTCTTGACAATTCTATAAAATTTATCTAATCTGTAAATTCAACGATATTATTTAATTGCATATTTCATACTAAATTTTAAGTCAATCCGAATGCAAGCAACAATTGGCGTTATCAAACTGGTCCAATTAAAATTTCAACGTTATAACTTAAATACCTACATATTTTATACTAAATCTCAAACCAATCTAAATACAGGCAATAATATACGTTACAGCAAAATAATTTCAGACAATTATCGTTTATAAGTTCAACAGTGGCAAAAATAAGTAAATACGGTTAATTAAATTACAATTAATTTATAATAGTCGTTATCTTAATGTTGTAGAATATTTCTTCGGTTACCAAAATGACATCAAGAGGCTGCGTAATCATAACAACTCAACTTTTGGTAATGACGATTGCGGTGATGTGCGTAACTCCAATAGCTGGCTGTCTAATCGAAGTGAAGGGATATATCCAAGACGTAGTTTAGCTTAGCTAATGTTAATTTCGATAACGACAGAAGTTGCCCCAGAGTTAGGTGAGAAAATACGGGATGCACTTATCCAAAGATCCGGGTCCATCAAAAATTTCAAATATGCCTAAGAAGAAAGCAAAAATCTCAACATTATCGTCGGCTAAAACAAGGACGAACACAACGCAATCGGGGATAGATTTGGACACCGTAACACATTTTAAAAGTAAAAAAATTGCGCTATAAAAAATTAGGTATTATTAGATTTAAGATATATTTTGAGCGGATATTTTCCTAGTGACGGAAAGTCCTCCATGAGCGTTATAATTAATTGATTTAATTTAATTAAATTAAATTAAAATAATTGCGTCGTACATCGTAAAATTGAAGCGAATACCATTCCATAGGCGAATGTCAAGGTACATAGAGTATGTATGAACTCAGTTCAATTTTATAATTTTGAACACTGGATGTCCCACATTAAAAATGAAAATGTTTGTGCCGCAACCAATGTTAATGACGTTACACTTGAAGAAAATTCCCTGACGCACTTAAGAGGAATTAGTACCAGAATTTGCAAGTTTCAATCATTTTTCAATGCGAATTTCTGGCAAACTATTTGTAGCAGAATAATAATGATTTATACCTTAAAAGAAAGATAAGTGAACAACGTCTAAACAAATTAAAAAAAATGTATTGGAATGGAGATATTATGTAGCTTGGAACTTCTAAAAAATCGGCCAAGTTCGAGTCGGACTCGCGCACGAAGGGTTCCGTACCATCGTACAAAATTTAACACTATGCACTTTTTATTTATTTTTTCAAATCAGAGTAGGCATGATGTGAAAAAATAATGCTGTCATTTGGAAAAATAATAATAATGCTGTCATTTGAAAATCATTAAAAAAAAAATTGCCTACTTATGATAATAATAATGAATGATAATAAAACGAGGAAAAAAACGCCGAAAAAATCACGTTTCTTGTATGGGGGGCCCCCTTTAATTTTATTTCTTTTATATTTATTTTTTCCCGGACGAGAATCGAACCTAGACTTGTTAGAATCAGTCTTGTATTTATGGATTTGATTTAGAATCGTTAAAAATAAAAAAAGTTCTTAAAAATTCTTCTTTATCCATTCTTTTTTATTATTTGTTGTTATAGCGGCAATAGAAATACACACTCTGTGAAAATTTCAACTGTTTACCTATTACGCTTCATAAGATACGACGGACGGAGACTGGAGGCTTAGTAATAGGGTTCCAGTTTTTACCCTTTGGGTTCGGAACCCTAAAAATGGTAAAAATTGATGTTTTTTAAATAAAATTCCTGTTGTTAGTATAGGTATTCTCATTTCTTTAGATTGCGACTATTTTAGAAAGATGAAGCCTAGATCTAGTGAATAATGTAAATTTTTTTTCATTTTTAGATGCGTTTTTTTTTAATTATTTGACTCTTATAGGACTTGTTTTTACTCCCGATATTTCACCGACGAGAAATTGTAATATTTCATTGAAAGTTGTTCGAATACAAAGTAAGATGGTATGTTTAACAACTATGTGAGAAGTAAATGTAGAAGAGTTAGTTCTCGTTAAAAAATTTCAATTTCTTTGAACTATGAATATTCATTTTTCACCTTAAATTGTATGGTTTTGTCGAATGTTGGGTTTCTGTCTTTTACGGTAGGTGTCTCTAATGTAGTTTTTGGTCTAGGTGTAGGCTAATTTTATATGAATTTTCTCACTTTCAGGACACAAACCTACGTATAGTAAATTTTATTGCCTACAAGCTAGCTAAGTATCGAAATTGAAACTTTTGCTGAGTACTGACTACTCTTAAGGATACTTTCAAGGATAGCATCACTTTACTTTTAAAATGTATGTGGAGATAATGTTACAAATCCCATATAAATTAACCGAACAATGAAAAGGTTTGACAAGTCAACGCTTTCTGCTTCCTGGCGAGAAAATAAAAAGGAATGGGTAACACGTGTTTTGTTTCGAGATTGGTTTTACAACTGCTTTGTATCGGAAGTGAAAGATTAATCAAAAAGAAAATATCAATTTCAAGGCATTGTTAATGATTGTTACGCAATCTAACTGCACGGAAACGCTACTCCGGCTAGTGATGGAGAAGGGATGGGACTTAAACACTTTTGGGCACCAATAAGCGTCAGAATAAGAAAATAGAAAAATTCTTTACACCAATAAAATATAAAAACGTTATATAATTCATAATCTCAGAAGAAACAAATCTTGGTCCGTAATCGAGCCTAATTGCAAATCCAATTTTTCCACAAAAATAAAGAAAAACCAACAGAAGCATTCGCCGGCAGGGCAAGGTAGTGCAAACCACGGATTGCTTACAAATCACAAAATTGATATATTTAATTGAGTGATAACTTAGAAGGAAGCAGGTACCTACTTATCTTCGTTATTAATAAAATTCTTTTTTTTTGTCCACTGAGCACGTTCTTAAACTTATTCAATTGTGTTTTTCCTTTTTTTCTTCACTACTCAATCTTTGCCTCTGATTCCCTTTTACAATCTTTAATCCTTTTCTTTCGCTTCCTTTTTCCTCCATTTTATTTCTAACTTTCAACTTTTTTACTATTATCTTCTTTAACTCTTATCGGTTTCAAGATACTTCGTTATTCAATCGATGACTGGTAATGGGCGACCGCTTCACCTACCAAAGCTTCGCTGTGATAAGCCCCCTATTTTTTACTTCCGACCCCTATTTCCAGCAGCATCTTGCGTTTTATTGCATCAAAGTTGTTCTCGCAAGTGCATAGTGTTTCGTGTAGTACAAGCTAGAGAGACAAAATTCATGATGTAATTTTCAGGAACTGGTTATGACATCTTGTAAACAACCCGTCACAGGTTCGGAATTCCAAGATATCATTGCGGCAACCATTACGGTACATTATCGGGGTTGAATGGAAGTGATTAGCAGGTTTGATTTTCATTTGCAAATCACTTGAATTGGTGGCACACTTGTGGTAAGATCTATTAAAATTGGTAGCAAAGGGAAAAGTTTTTTTTTGTGATGGAATATTCTGTTGAAGGTATTTACACTATTATTATATACTTAATTATACATTTTTCACACATTTTTTGCTTTAATACGAGTTTGAAAATCTAGAAAAAAATTCTACATATTTTTCCATAATTGAAAACTTCAAAGGATCGCAACTTTTTTTACCCGAATGTACTCGTCTTGATACTTCTATATATTATGACTACAACATTCAGACATAGACTCACACATATTTAGACCCCGAAAGGCCCCGCAAGTAAAATGATTTTCCTTATTTCAGAACGCGTCATAACTATGACGAAAATAGAAATTTTCAAAGAATAGCTGAAACATAATAAAAGTGAAAGAACCAGTCATATTTTGGATTAGGTGTGTGAAAAACACAATATCACCGATGTTTCCGACGAATCTTCGAGAAAGCTCAAGATGAAAATTTCAAGTATTTCTTCGAAATTCATTGAAAAGTGGACATTATCTAAGTCTGGCAAAGTAGTGTTCTTAAACAAACATAAAAATTGGTTAGAGGGCCCGGAAATAAAATTAATGTCTGTGTAAGCCAGCCCTGCCCTTCAACATCATCAGAAATTCTGTCTGTGGGCCAACCCAAAAAATTCTTCGATGACTCATCATTGAAAACGAAGAGACGTAGAGTAGAAGATTTCTTAGAAACTCGAAGTCCAAGTGAGTTGACTACAGCTGCGGAATTGGCTGCGCGGAAGGAAGGGCACCGAAATCAGAGAAGTTGGTGAAAGTCCAAATAAGAATATGAAGTGCTCTGACCAAAGTATGCAGTTAACTCCGGACGAAGCATTAGCTTATTATGTAGACTCTAAATCGACTAATCACTCATATAATCAAGCTAGGAAGTGGATAGTGAAGGCAGGACAACGCGTGTGCAGTTGCAGATCATCTGCATTGATATGTAAATCATAACACTTCGCTTGAAAAGATATCGGATTAAATAATGAGAGACCAAGAATGGACCCTTGAGGCACACTTCGTAGCATGTGTAAAATGAGGAGTAGATTTCGTTCTTGTAACAAATATTTGTAAGAATAGAAGTTATTGCAGGCATTGAACGTCTTTTTACAAGTCTAGAACATATGTAGATATTTCGTACGCGGATTCCTGTAATTTTCCTAAAAAAAAATTAACTCTAGTTGGATGGACAAAACCAAAATAAATTATATTATACAATCACCCCGCCCTGGACCCCATTAATCCCAGGCCCTAAGTCTAGAGATTTATTAACTCCGCTCTTTGGTAGGGGCCATGCTGTAATCTCCCGAGTTTGCCATATGCCGAAACGATTTCTTATTAACATCTGTGATAACCGCGAGACCACAACGTGGATCATCTTCAATATTTGTTTCTTCTAAGCGAAATTTGGCAAACCATTTCTGACAGACTCGCACATATATTTTTTTTGAGTTTGCGTTATATCCTTGTTTTCACAGAAGTGAAAAAGTATTCTACACAGAATAAAATAAGTGAAAAACGAGTTTTCGAACAAAACTGAGTGCAAGCCGCATGAAAAAATAGAGGGACTCAGATTTTTTGATTGGGACATTTCTCTTGAATATTCTTTTTCTTCATGAATCCAATCAATTCGCTGACAATCACCGATATATTTCAGTATGATCAATCAGAGGTAATAAGTGATTTGATTCATGAAGAGAAAGAATATTCAAGAGAAATGTCCCAATCAAAAAATCTGAGTCCACCTCTGCGTGTGAAGAAAAGTTTATTTTCTATTTTTTCATGCGGCTTGCACTCAGTTTTGTTTGAAAACTCGTTTTTTACTTATTTTATTTTCTGCCTTTTTCACGTTAACTAAATTGTTATTACGTGCTGCATGGAGATATTTTAAAACAATTTTATGACGGCTGAAAATACAATTTACCAGTTTTTCAAAAAATTTATTCGAGTAAAAATTATTTTTATTGTCGGAAAATTTTCCAGAAAAATTGGAAAATTCTGCATTTTTCCTGAAACAGATTTATCACTAATCATATCGATGAAAATTTTTCCGATGATTTTCCCGCTTTTCCGGGTTTTCCATGGAGTTTTCCACAAAAGCAACTTTATGCAACTCATTTCGCTCTACAACTTTGTCTTAGGTTGCAAAACGCTCTCCTTGGTCGGAAAAACTCCGGAAAAGCGTTTTACATGAATTTTCTTTCTGCAAGTTTTCACCACTGTCGGAGAGAAAGTAATGATGCCAGTTGATAGGGAACTTGATCCTACATAATTTAGAAGACTTTTTTACCGGAAATTTTTTTCAGAAAACTCTGCATTTTTCCTGAAACGGATGTATCACTAATCAAATTTGTACCAAATTTTCAAATGATTTTACCCGATTTTCCGGGTTTTCCATGGAAATTATCATTTCAAATTTTGATTAATTCAATTGTCACGCGACGTGAACATGTGTGCTAAATTTCAGCTCGCTGTGATGACGAAAAGTGGGTCTACGAGAGTGTCGAAAATAGTAAAAAAGAAATATGTATATAAATATACAGACAGACAAGTTCGTGTAACAAGTTAAAGGTACGGGCTGGCCTCAAAAATACGGTATATCCGTCCAATTTTAAAGAGCGGTCCACTAACTGGATTTAGTCTTTTATTACAGAACTGCATGTACATATTTAATATATTGCATTCAAAGTTTTTACTAAAATTGTTATGCAAAATATTTCCCAATGCTAAGAGAAAGTGCCTCCACCCCTCCCTCCCTCTACCTTATATAGGTGTTTATTCTTTATTCCTTTTACAATTAGTGCAAAGGCATACAAGGTAGTAAGTCAAAAGAAAAAACAAAAAACAAAAAAAAAACTTTCCCAATGACTGAGTTTCCGAAAATACTGGAACGTAATAAAGGGTATTCTTTACAATTTGTTTGTGCATTCGCTCCTTGTGTTAGGTCGTTCCAGGACTAATAATTTATTACTTGCTTCGGGTAATATATCCGAGATTTATGGCAGTTCTGCATTTGATTTAGGCTGAGCTCCTGTGCGCGCAACAAATACTTTGGTCTGCAGCTTGTAATAAATTTAACCAGAGACGATTTATGTTTTGCGTAGGTGAGAACATCGTTCTTATGTCAGCTTTGTTGTGAAATTTGAATCAAAAGAATTTTTCGTTCACTTATTAAGAGATCTTCGGAGGGCGGTCAAGTCTACTGGATAGTTATTTATGCAGGCAATTCTCTCAATGCAATAAGGATAAATTCACCTGTGGTATAAGGAAGACATAAATTGATGGTATTAGTTATTTAGAACACAACTCAATACATGTATGTACATAGGTGCATAAAGTAATGTAAAGTGCATTCATCGGCATATTCAATTGGTGGCTCAATTGATATAGTTTTTTTATTTCCATATCGTCTCGTCCACAAAAGGTACGTACCTTATTTCGATTTCAACAACAGCAAATAGCAAATTCTTGTTGTTTTATAAATTTTGTTAATTAAATGGTTTCTTTTGTATTTATATTTGTTCATGAATGCTATTTTGTTTTTATTCTCCAGAACAACAGCAAAACCGATTTTTTTTTTATTTGTTATTTAATCCATAGATTTTGGGTGGGAAGTTTCAAGTCTTGGTTTTGAATCATCAATAAGTCCCAAATCGCGATAGTGATTCGAAAAAATAAACGAAAAATAGAAAAATAGCAAAGAAATGAAAAAATGAGAAAATTGAAAAAAATAGACAAATCAGATTAATTCGAAACGAATCGAAACTGTGTAAGCCCGCAGGAGACTAAAAAAAATAAGGAAGCAAAATAAGCGTTTCGTATCGGCAGAAACCTTATTCTCTTCAGTATTGATTGCTTTCGGTCTGCCGTAGACGCTTGAAAAAGATCAAATTGATCTATCTCATATAGACTCTCAGAATACATTGTGTGTATGAATTATATGAGGCAATTCTCCTATATACCACCAAGGGGAAGACACAAGAATACTATGGTTTATTACCGAGTAAACTTTATACTTGTTCTTGAAGGCTGTTGATGAGTCACAACCATTACTAGAAACTTGCTACCCAAATCGAATGAGTTGTTTGATGGATTAACAAATAGCAATTTTTTTTTGATTTTGCTATTGTGCGGGGGAGAATTCAAAGTATAGCCTGCATTAACAAGTATAAAGTTTATCCGGTAATAAATCATATTCTTTGTATTTATATGAAATTTGGCAAGGAACTCCCAGTTCCGCCCTACCCAGAACACTTTTATTTAAGAACAGGAAAAATTGAAAATATTTATCTTCAGAACAAAGTGTTAAAACTCAAAACTCAATGATTGGGTTTAACAAGAAAACGGGCGTTTTAGTTGAACCCAACTTTATTATCAAAGGTCTCATACTCAATTCCGATATTTAATAACAGAACTTTTCTACAATCGTCAGAGAGCCCTTATAAAATATTTATTTTGTCATGCCAATATCTTTTTCACATTTCCGATTAGCAAATTAACTGAGCTGGATAACAAATTGCTTAATTTAGTCTAACAGCAAAATAAATGCGATTATAGGACTTGCTTGGGTTGTTGGATTGTTGTGAAGTCTGAAACCTACATTGACCTCCTCATAGGATTTCATAACAAAAAACGAAACCCTTAAGGCCGCCGCGACACACGCTTAATCAAATTGCACGTCTTGGCATGCACAAGCCAAGTCGTATGATTTGTGTCAGCGTGTGCAGTGAAAGCCGTAGCTTTAATCGAGACTGATGTCTGATATGAATGAAATCGGTCGATCCTATTGCGTACAAGCAAAGTTAAGTCTGCATAAATAGAAAATACCTTTGAGAATAGGTAAAGAGCAAATAACTCTTTAAAGAGGAGAGTCCACAGTTTATAGTTTTTATAAAAAAAAAGTTATATTGACCACCTTTTTGGAAAAAAAAAAAAAAAATAGAGGTTGAACTAAAAAAAAAGGTAAGAAAATCCGAAAATTTTAGTTTAGATCACAATAACTCTTGAGAAGAGAAGAGTATGAGGCTGGTTGAGCACTCGTTGTAAAGGTCATAAAGTTCTG
Organism: Dioctria rufipes; assembly: GCA_963924295.1. NCBI lineage: Eukaryota > Metazoa > Arthropoda > Insecta > Diptera > Asilidae > Dioctria > Dioctria rufipes. Next base: position 43,331,506 of record OZ002742.1, read on the forward strand.
TAATCAATTTTTTCATTTGTGATCTTATCTATGTTGATATCGCGAGCTCTTAGCATTATTCGTGCTTGCATACAATGAAAATCCGTGAACCATGCCATGTGAGGGAGCAGATTCTCCCCAATATTTTGCTATTGTTTTTTTTTAATGTTTTTTCTTTACAAAATCAGTTGGTAATAGTACACCCTGTACTTTGTAAGATACAGGGTATTTTGTGATAACCTAGCATATTTTCTTAATCACTCTGTAACTCCTAAATGGTTGATATGCCCCCTCCCCCACCCTGCCTTACAATTTTTTTTGTCTATGTGAATACTATCACTTCCTGCCCTACAGATCACCATGGCGCAAATACCCTGTATGCCATGGGCATAGTAGATAAAAGAAGTAACTATTGCGATATTAATACATACTACAGATAGTCAGTTTTCGTTGTAAGCCAACGAAATATATATGTACGTAATTTTTAACAGTATTATTCGAGACTTCATGTAATTCTAATGCCGTATTATTCAAGCTCAGGGAAGCACAGAATGGCAGGAATCAGATTGTGAAAGGATTATAGGACATGAGGAAACTGGCGAAGGTGCTGATGTATGTCACTCTTGAACCTTTGCAGATTATAAGCCTGAGGAAAAACAGTAGATGGTAAACTGTTCCATATTCACACAGTTCGGATAGGACAGCATTACGGAATTTAACTGTACGGCCGAAAGTAATTTGAAGGGTAAAAGGATGTGTGCGATTTGCAGCGTTAATATTGCATGCAGGAATCATTCTACAAGGGATCAGACTAGATATTTCATCAGAATATGCATGTAGCGATAAAGGATGCGAAAGGTATCCAATATAGCGGCGGTGTTCGAGTGAGTCGACACGACAAGTAATTGTCAAATAGCCAATGAGCCTAAAGGCTCTCTTTTGGACAATATCCATGAAGCTAAGATTGTGCGACCAGTACCGGCCCAGATATGAGAATTGTATTCCATTCTAGAACCTGTGGAGGAGCGCTATATTCGATGGGCTGAAATATTTCTTACATCTTTTCAGGAATCCAAGACATTTCGATGTTTCTTTGGCAATAGAGAAAAAGTAATCTGTCCAGCTTAACTTACTGAAAATATTGGCAAGCATGAAAGAACGACGGTGTATCGTAAACCAGTGATCCATAAAAAAAAAGAGGAGTGGAAATATTATGATCTTGTTTTAAAGAGATGAGATAGCTTTGGGACTTAGATGCATTGAATTCGACGCGATTCGCTCTGCCCCAAGCGAGGATATTGGCAAGGCTGTTATTCAATGATCGAATCATGCAATGTTGGTGGACAGAGCTGACATTCTCGCTGGAGTCCTCAAGAGTGTCAAAAGAGTAAGCGAAATCAAGGTTACTGTCACCGGCAAAACTATGAATGGGAGTAAAGTAAAGCAGATCATTAATGAAATTTAGGAAGAGAGACGGATAATAACAGAGCCCTGAGGCACACCGGAATTTATAGAGTGAGAATCAGATATAACGCCGTCTAATAACATACGATTAAAGCGACCAGGTAGAAAACTTTCAATGCATAATAGAAGAGGAGTTGAACGACCAAGTGCTTTAAGTTTGGCTAAAAGGGCAGGATGCCAGACTCTATCAAAGGCCATTGTAGTATCTAGAGTAAGGATTATGGACTCACCAAAGTTGTGGAGACTACGGTTCCAACGTTCCGTAAGAAAATTCAGCAAGTCTTCAAATGAGCGATCAGTCCGAAAGCCATATTGGAGATCGTTATTGGTTTCTAGATACTTCATTAATTTTGAGTTAATGGCACATTCAAAAACCTTGGACAGAATTGAAGTGATAGCAATTGATCGATAATTTGGCTGAATGTGGCCTAGTTTTCGAGCAGTTGGAAAATTTTGTGTAAAATAAGACAAGTAGAATAGTTTGTGCGGAGTTTTAGCCAAGGATGCGGCGTCCATCGTTCGGACGTATTGCGGCTATTGTACACATCCACACGGGGGATGCAAAACAGTTGTCTGTGAAGTGGATGGAAGACGAGAATTTGAAGCGAATCAAGCAACCAAAATATTAGCCTTATTCAGGGAGTCAGCAACTACTTCACCATTATTAAGTAGTGAAGGTATAGAGGGACTGGTGAAATTGTTTCTGATGGTTTTGACGGGAGACCAGAAACCTTTGCTACATTTGAGGCTTGAGAAAATTCTCTGCCTAACGCTCTAGTCAAAAGGAAATTTTTCTCTCTGTGCATTCATCAACATCCTTCGAAGCAAAACTCGCCGAATGCCACAATTATTGGGGCTGTTTATGTTAATGTAGTCACTGAATATACCCTGTTTTAGCATTTTCTGAAGATTTTGGGCAAATCCAATGGTGAACTGTGGCGACTATGCATACAGGAAGGTGAAATCTCGAAGCATATAAGATGTGAGAGTTCCGTACTGTCAGTTTTAAGATTGCGAATTATTAGAGTAGTATTTATCTCTTCTAATAAAGCAGGGTGTAAATGAGCGGACTCATTTGTCATATAAACTCATTGCTCAACTCAGGACTTGAGTCCGTTCAATCATTGAGTCCGCTCAACACTTAAGCGGTGGTTTATCGCTCGAAATTTGAGCAGACTCACTGGTTGAGCGGACTTAATCGTGAGCGCTCTCACAGCTTGAGTGGCTTGAGCAGACTCACTACCTGAGCGCACTCATCATTTGAGTTAAGCAGACTCAAATCATGTTTTAACTAACATAAGGAGAATCTGATTTAATTAAAATTGAAACTAAAATTTCAATGAAATAAGAAAAGCTTATAAAAAATTCATTCATTATATTTTATTAATTTAGCTTTTGCTAATTTTCTTAGCGAATGTATAAATTTAACAACTTGTAAAACCTGTAAGGAAAATATCATACTTGAAAATGTTAAAATTTAATTCAAGGAAATTGTACTTACATTTTTCCATAGAATCAGCGACTTGCTTTATATTTTTTTCACTGATATGTACCATCACTTGCATTTCAAAATTTTCGTCATTTAGACGACATCTATTAGAAATTAGCGTTAGTTTTCCTATGCTAAATAATCTTTCTACGGAATTACTACTAGGCAGTGCTGTGTTGTATTCGGTAAAAAGACTTTTTATCACCGAAAAATGTTTATTTTCAAATACGCTCCAGATTTTGTTTGTGGAAAAATTATACTCCAAGAACAATTTCTGACCCTCCATCCAGCTTCACAATTTGAATCCCAAAATGGCGTAGCCTAGAAGAAATGTTGGCTAAGAAAATTAGCTTTTCTTATTTGGTTGAAATTTCAGTTCAAGTTTCAATTTTAATTAAATCAAATTCACCTTATGTTATATAAAACATGATTTAAGTCCGCTCAACTCAAATGATGAATCCGCTCAAGCAGTGAGTGTGCTCAAGCAGTGAGTCCGCTCAATACCACTCAAGCAGTGAGTCCGCTCAAGATTGAATCCGCTCAAGATTGAGTCTGCTCAAGACTAAGTCCGCTCAACCAGTGAGTCCGCTCAAATTTCGAGCAAGAAACCACCGCTCAACGGTTAAGCGGACTCACTGCTTGAGTTGAGCGATGAGTTGAGTCAAAATTTGAGTCCTTTACATCCCTGTAATAAAGTTTGCAAGCTAACCCCAAAGGCAAATCGATATCGTAACTAGGCTATATTTTGCCTAACCATTCTAGGAGAGGACACAATAGATCAAATTTGATCGCGATGCTCTAAGGCTACTAGTGACCTAGCCCCCCCCCCCCCCCCCCCCCTACTCTAACTTAACGTAATAAGTAAGTAAAAAATTTTTTAACAGAAATAAAACCACAGATATTGATGGAAAGAAAGACACTCAAGATAGGAGTTCTAATTTCCATTTCCCATATTAGATACCATTTCACTACTTAGAGGTGAGTATGGAACTAACTTATAACAAATCAAATGTAAATTTCTATCTACGAGTATTTCCTCTAAAGTCATTTTGATTATTCCATAATAAAAACTCCTTTTAGCATCAGTTTCCTGTTTCCTGTAGGTATAAGTATCACATTTACTTGCAAAACTTTTATCGTCATAGCAAACATTAAAATATATCACCGACATCTTTTTATCCAGAGCAGAGTGGTTTGTCTTTATTATAACTTACAAAAAAACCGGAAGCTCTATAAACAAGGCAAACGAATGTTTCCTATGGTTTGTAAAAAAAAAAAACAAAAACAGTTTTTATCATTACTCCACAAGGAAAATGTATCCATCCTGTATCCAGTAGTATCTACCCATCTAGCTCAGATCCTAGACAATCAACGCTCTCTTTCTGTATGACAGTTTAATCACCTCTCATCCTCAATTCCTGGCCGTAGTAAAAAAATCCATTAGAAATCCTTAAAGCGCAAATAATCCAATTATTTAGCGCTCTAATTTTGCCAGCCTCTCCGTTTTATACGTTAGAGCGGAGCACTAGAGTGTTTTAAAATAATGTCACCAAAAAGTTTCCATAGCTTTTCTGTCAAACTTTTTAAGTACTCAACCTGAATGAAGTTGTATTCTGTGCTATCTGTTCATACTAGTGTCTGCTAGCGTTGTCTATATGAGAACAGTAGTATACCTTCTTTCATATAAAACGTAAAACGTTTTACCAACGAACTGCCATTTCAGTATGTTGAATTATATCCGGTGAACGACACCAAGAATATCTTTTACGACAATAATGTTACAGCAAAGAGTTGAGAAGATATACTTGTGTGGGTATACGTAGATATGTAACATCATAGACACGTCAGCGATTTAAAGTCAACATGTCATTAAATTCCCTTAAATTGACAACACGTCCTTTATTATTGAAGGAAGAAGGTTTATTAAAGCAACAAGGGAAATGGTTAAGGAAGCCTTCAGAAATATGCCAAACAAGTCTCTTCCTTCATGGAACATAACCCAGTTTTCTGGCGGATGGTCATATTTTCTGCCGTTGAAGATTTGTATTCAGGGAACTCCTGCTGTTATGAGCGGATTATCCTTCTTCTTAACCTGGATAATATTCAGAAATTTTTGGTATACACATAGAACACAATTCAAGTGCAAAATGTATCTCCTGAGCTCTTGTGAATTAAATTTCCATTCATTTAAATAAGCCGGCAGGCATAGGACACCAATTATTAATATTATTATTATGCAATGCAATATTGGAGTGAATCTAGGTAGGTAGGTACTCTGAAGTGTAAATTATTTTGTACTGTAAAGTAAAAAGATTTTCTAAAGTCAAGTGAAAAATTGGGTCTAACCCTTTGGGGCATAAAATATGTACAATACATTTGGGAAGAGATACCATCCCGATTTGTTTTTTTTTATGTCATTCCCCTAAGGAATCCGCAGGATTTTCAAATCTCATGAGCCACCATGGTTATACTGTAGTGTATGTATATAATACTTTATTTCCCTTAAACAGTTTTTTTTTTCACACAGCTTTAGGGCAGCACATTTGATCTGATGTGGGATTTTGGTCTTTCTTTTTTGATGACCACATTATGCCTTTGATGAAATATCTTTCCTGTAGGATGAAAATGATAGAATCATTTTTCCAGAGTTTTTATATTGTAGAAATTTGGTATACCTGCATACATCTTTGGTAATGTAAACATATCTATAAAATGATTATGAAAATATATATGTAATTTATGTATGTATATGTATGCCTTGGCGGGATTTAAGCTGAGTGGCAATTTGTGCATGAAACTCAATCTGACCCCTGAGTTCATATATCTTGTGATATTATGTACATACATATATACATTTTGCTCTGGTTGGGTACCCAATATTAAATTAGAAAGCAGAATGCGGATGAACATCAACAAATAAAACATACACACATACATGCATATGTATAGAAATAAACTTTCTCTGCTACTATATTTGAAGGATTATACAGATGACTAACTTTGTTTATGAATACGTTAGTAGATTGGCTTGATGTAACTATCTTTTCAATATGTTTAGATTTAATATTAACGAATAATTAGAAATTTTTTTTATGTATTAAAACTAATTATTAAGCTAGAAGTACGTTTGAACCACCTCTCTCTACATTACATTTCCGTATTATGTCCAGATTCATAAATATAGATTTCTGTTGGAACTCAGTTTTCACAGAGAAGCCACAGAGTACAGTTATAGTTTCATTCCCATTTTGTGTATAAAGTCACCGTACATATTTTCGAAATCTTGACTAACCACCATTACCCAAATTAAATTCTAAATTTTCGTCTAGTAAAACTTTACTGAATGCAGAAAAGTTTAACTAGGTCGGCGAACGTAAACTAACAAGAGAAATCTCTTGAACAGCTGTTCAATACACTCTAATTTACCAGTGTGTAAAAAACAACAGTGAATCACTACACCCTTATTCGCCAGTGTATAAAAAACAACGTGCTTGTTTATTGAAAAATTTAAACATTTTCCATTCAGAAAAAAGTTATGTTTGTTTCCTTCTGTCACACACATGCTCAAATTCCTGAAAGCTATATTCAATTCTTTCTTTCAAAATTTTCATTCATTTTTTAATTTTTCAAATAACGTCCTACTATAAATAATTTGAAAAAAAAAAAATAAAAGTGTTCCCTTATCCGGTGAGCGTATACTATATTCATAGAGAAATTTCTTGAACAGCTGTTCAATAGGTAGAGATTACTGTACTCTGGTGGGTACTACATCATTTGAAAAAATAAAATAAAAATGAATACAAATTTTGAAACAATTGAGCATGTGAGTGATAGAGAGAAATATACTTCGTTTTTTTTTTAAGACGAAATGTTTACATATTTTAATTGTTTTGATTGAAGTTGAGGCCCTTTTTGGAGTCTCTGGAACGTAGGCAATAGCAAAGCCCATTGTTCAACATTACTCATAAGTCCCAACCGGACGCTTTTATGTAAGCCAAAGACTCTGTAACGCTTTCCTGAGAGAACCGGACAGTGAAAAAGAAAGTGACTCCTCCTCGCAACCCCTGCATATAAGACCTCTGAGAATTTAGTGCCCAGTGAGAATTAATGTCAAAGTTATCAGGGTTGGAGTGTTTAATCCCAATAAATTTTTCGTTTCATTTGAATTAGGTCTGCCCCACAGTTCCTTTGTAGCTCTACCTTCATCTTATCAAAGGCCACTGTGTTGGCAGTTGGCGCAAGCCGAGATATTAGAGACAAGGTGCTTTGATGCGATCTCAATTGTAGAGGAGGATGCCTCCGAGATTGCACCAAGACGAGCAAGTTCGTCTGCCTTTTTATTCCCACTAATGTCGCTGTAACCTGACATCCAAAGTACCAGTACCCCGTCGCTACGTGAAAGGGAGTTCAGGGTGGTTTTACATTGCAATACAAGTTTGGAGGTTGTAGAAGATTTTGGCAATTTGATTTGAAGCACCGAAGCTTCGAAGCTTCGACTTTCGAACGTAAGAACGTCGAAGCCTCGCAGCTACCGTGCGACCGTGATTCAAAATTTTGTAATGCTAATTTGACCAACTTCCCGTTGAGCTATTGAGCTAAACTTGGTATACTTATTGATCTTTCATGACGATATACTTTAATACTTTTATATAATATTGTCATTATGGCTCGGCTTGACTTAAAATCAATATCTTCGGATTGTCGAGGTCGCGTATAACGAATATTTGGTCAAAACTTAGAATTTAAAGATGGCGGCGCCAAGTTGTCTGATAAATTTTGTCATTTATTGCTCGATTTGACTTATAATCCTACTAAAGGAAAATACATTTTGATTAATTATTCGACTTCAGAGGATATGAAATCATCTATGGCTTGGAAGTTGAGCCCTTCGAAGCAAGAACGGTTTACCAATGACCAAAGTATGATGAAGAATTCGAGAGAATTCAAATGTAGGAAGCTTTTCACAAGGTTGAACAGTGCAGTTATTTTTTCACGATATATCAACCTTGGGGTAATCCACGCGCACTTTCAACAGACTTAATAAATAATTTAAGGAAACTGTAAACTTTTTTTTCCAAATTTACCATGGTTTAATGGATAAATTTATTTGAAAAATAATTTAATTATGCTCTAAAATTTAAAAATTTAAATAAAATTTTAAAACTCAATTTAAAAGTATCATTAAATTCTTATTGTACTCTGACAGAATCTGCTGGGTATTATGTGTCTGATTCAAAATTTGTAATCGGGGTGTAGGGTTTCTTCCGGCTTGTGAATAACCCTTCCACCACTGGTTCCTGAGGCGAACTCAGCGAAGGCGATTTCATCTATTTGCTTCGCAATCGGAATGGGATTAACTTCGCATGGAACTGCCTTATTTGTTTCCTTTGCTCAGAAGTCTTTTTTTTTCCGCGATTAAAGGTACTCAGGGCGGAATTCTCGATTATATAAAGAGAGCTATCAGGACACAAATAAAATAAGAAATTATATTCTCCTCTTCAAGCACTACCGAATTTTAGACCCCTTTTAAATGTGCCCTGAATTTTTTTTCAAGAAACCTCATGATGCAAATTGAAATTAATATGGATCCTTTTCAGAGGTGAAAGTTTCGGGAAGAGAAGCTCTCCAGTACAGCTAGCAAAGAAGTACCTGTGCATTAAATGTTTGTCGTCGGAAAATATATAGGCAAATGTCCTTTAATTTCTAAATAGGGATTTTTTAAACCAATCATGAGTCCTTTCTTTTTGTGTTAATTTTTTTTAATGTTAAGACTAATTTGTTGTTGTGTTCTTATCGATATATTTAACGACCAACATTTTTGTTATTGGACTTCATGAATTACTGTGTTTTACTCCCCTAGTCCTTTTTTAAATTATGCCTGGTACGTATATCCTGTTTTTACAACCTCGTTGCTGAAATACTTTCATGTTTTCGATATGCGTTCAATGCTTTGGTGATCTAATTTATTTTTATTCATATGAATACAAATACACCTACCATGATCTGATGCAATGCTAGTGGTTAGGGTAATGACCTATTATTCTAACATCAACAGACATTCGTGTAAGGCAACTTATCCACTAACACCGTGGTCCATATCATATCAACTGAGCTTGTTTTGTAAAAAAAATTATATGTTGTGCCTTGTTCTTTTGTCAAATTAAAAAATAAAAACTCTTTGGGTCAAATCTTGAAACTATTCATATAACCAAGCAAAGGTTAAGTTTTTCAAGTATTATAATTTGAGCGTATCTATGAAATGAAGTTAAGATCAAATAAATTTGTAATCTGCAATCCCTAAAATCCCCCATATCTAGTTTTGGTCTAATCTAGCCATAAGTGATAAAATTCGTTCACCATTTTGGAGCCATCGTACTGATTTTATAAAAAGCTCTAAAAGTGTAATTTCATCCAAGAATTGTAAGTGTGACAAAATTTTAGCTGAAAACAAGACAAAAACAGTGTGAAATTAGCATTAAGAGCTTTAACGACGTCGCGTTTCAAATCATACATATAATAAAATATATTTATATATTCTTATCATAACCAAAAAACTGATGAACTGTTGGGTGTTGAGAGGTTGGAGTCAACTTGAACTGGTTGTTGTTAATATCTATGATATGACAAATGATGATAGATCGAGATAACAATTGTAGATGCTGCAGTTCAACAGTTCTTTTTTCACATAAATATATAAATGTATATACATCTATATATATTTTTCCTAAATTTATAATAGGATAAAATAGAAATTAAATTATTTTTATTTTGTAATAATATTGTTTTTTATTTTAATTTATAAGTTTTTCTTTTAAGACTTTTTAAATCTTTTAATATTTTATTAAAAATCTAGCATTAAACTTTAGATATTTCTTTAACAGATTTTTGCCCTCTGGCGTTTTAAATAAAATTAAATTAAAGAAATTTGCCCTCTGGCGATTCACTTAAAACTAAAATATCCTTGACACAATTCTATATTTTTAAAAACAAATACATTCCAAAAAGTCTTGATGTGTATTTTCTGAAATTGTGTACAGTAGTGTACAGTAGTGTGTATCTGTGTTTAAAGTTTTTTTTCTTCAAAGTGTTTTCCTTTAAACGTCAAATTTGAATATTTTTATTTTACTTACAGTCAGTGCAAATATTACTCTGACAATATTTTATTTATAGTCAGCGTAAATATTATTCTGACAATCACAAATTATATTTTATTCTATTTTTATTTACTAACAAAAAAATAAAATAATTATGTAGCTTCCGCTACAACTTATAATAGGTCTAATCCCTGAAAAGCTCTTTAAACTATTCAAAAATTATTTCAAGTCACCTCGAATATTATAATTTAACTTTAACACTACAGAACAGACAATTCATGCTTCGAAGCTCCGAAGCTTCGAAGTATTGGTAAAACTTTCATGCTTCGAAGTTTCGAATACTTTGTGTATGCTTCGAAGGATTTGACTTCGAACCATCTGCTTCGAATTCTATCAACAGCCCTACTCGAGGAGGTGAACGCTGTCCCTGTCTATGTCAGGTTCGATGGACTGCACGGCTTTAAAGATGGATTCATGTGGAACTCTTGTACTAGTGTGAATTCAACTCCGATTGACGCCCCTTCTTGACATGTATATACACGGGGTGTATGTTGAGGATGACTTCAAGTGACCCAGAGCTGGTTGACCTGAAGGAAAACCACTTACGCTAAGGAAGAATAATCTTTGAATCCTCTCCAATATCTTACGATGATTGGCGTACTCCGTTGCCTTTCACCACACCACAGAATCGTAGGTTAGCATGGGTCGGTTGACGCTAGGATAAATCCATAGAATTACTTGCGGTTTAAGTCCCCACTTTTCAATAGCCAATCACGTTGATTATTACACACTGGCGATAAGGGTGTAGTAGTTGATTTTACACAATGTGATTTTTGCATGAATTTATGGAAAAATGGAAATTACCTAATTTTGTTTTTAATGAAAGTTACAACAGGAAATGTTGAGAATTCCATACTAATTTAATTAACACAAATAATTTAAAGATAAACACAATTTTTAGAAAACAATTTTGCATTTCTAGTCCACGATGGCAGCAAAATATTTCAAGTGTGAAATGAGAATTGTTAAATTAATTTCCCCTTATTAGAAAATTTCATAGTGAAATGAAAGAAAGTGGGGAGTAACTATAATTCATTTCACTATTTATTATTGTTTTAATCTGGCTATCTTTGTGTCGTTAAATTATTCAGAACACAGGGTGAGCCATAAGTAAATTACGTATTTACAAATTTAATTAAGACTTTGTTAATTAGCTATTTTTACATTTCAGTTTTTTTTTATTGAAAACTTCTTTTATGTAACAGTAGAATAATCCCACAATATTTACATTCTTTATTACAAGATCCCCTATTGTTTCTGATAATAATAATGATATAGCAACTTGCTTTGTTCTTTCGAAATGCCTATTATATTCGTTGAAATAAAGTCTCTAAAAACGATTGCTTGCCACTCTGCAGAATGAACTCAATATTCTTTTTGATTAGTGCGCTAAAAATGATAATTTACATCTTCACATATAAAAATATAAAATTCTTACTTTTCATAGCCTCTTTTGTCTTATCTTGTTTGATTAAAAAATTAATTACGCTATAGTTTCTCGAGTAAATGATACTTACTAAGGATTTAGGTGTTGCTTTTTGCCCTAAATTAGCGTTTATCTCAACATTAATATTATTATCAGTAAATCGTGTGGTCGTTTAGATGTTTTTAAAGCGAAACTACAATGACTTTCAAAACATTCAGACCTTCAAGACATTATACTTTTCGCTTGTGAGATCTATTTTTGAATCCATTATCTGGTGTTTATATTACAACGTACATATTGATCCATATTGAAACCATTCAAAAATCATTTACAAGATTTGTTTTTTATTTTTTTGTATAATTTCGTTTAGAATAAAACCGTCCAAATTACTTTTATTAATTAATATTTATGCTTCGGAAAGACCGATATGTTAAAGGGATCTGTTGTATGCTGCTCAGCATAGATCCAATTATGTCTATCATGTATCAATATTAAATTGTGTATTTAATTAGAATTCTTTCTCGCCACTTATACACATGTTTGTATGTCTACAGAGAAATTTAAAAGTATGAGTTTCGAAAATGCTTTGTCTTTACGTAATTATTAGACATTTTTATGAAAATTAATTTTTTTTTGTTAAAAGTGGATTAAGGCAATAATGAATAATTTTTGTTTTTTACGCAATCATGCTATGCAAGTCTGTGAGATTGTTATATTCGATAGACTGATTCGATAAATAAATATATTAATTAATTAATGTAAAAAAATATTAAATTTTTATATTGCTTTCATTTTGTTAGACAGAATGATTTTCAAGTTTCCTGGTTTTGTTAGTCACATTAAAAGTAATGGTATCAATTTCAAATGGTCACCAGCGGCTTTTCATTCCCCGGGTAAAAAAAGTTTTCTCTTGGTAGTATGCGCTCACCACCCTTGTCAACATCCAAAGAGAAAGGTTAAGAAAGTACAGGGTGGTCCAAAAGTCACCATGGGGTTTAAAAATTTAATAACTTTTTCGTTTATATATTTTTTTTATTTTTTTTTTAGATTATAAAATATACAAAATGGAAATTTTTTTACGCTAAGTATGGAAAATAATATCACTTAAATGACCGCCGTTATTAGCTTCGCAATGATGGGCTCTTTTTAGAGCATTTTCCATAACATCTTTCAACATTTGTGGCTGTAGCGCTCGAATCTCTGCAACAATGTTGGCCTTGAGTTCAAGGATTGTCTCGGGCTTGTTCACTTATACTCGGTCCTTCAAATAACCCCAAAGAAAATAGTCGGGTGCTGACAAATCTGGCGAACGCGCTGGCCAATTAATTTCCGAATTTCTTGAAATTATTCGCTGTCCAAAAATTTGCCTTAAAAGTGCCATTGTGTCTCGGGTAGTGTGGGCAGTGGCTCCATCCTGCTGAAACCACATCTCAGGTCTGTTTTCAAGAGCAGGACGTAAAAAATTTTCTATCATAAACCGATACCGCTCTCCATTTACGGTTACAGCACTTCCATCTTCATTTTCGAAGAAGTAAGGCCCAACGATATTTTCAGATGTAATGCCACACCATACTGTACACCTAATGGGGTGCAATTGGCGTTGATGAATTTCTCTTGGATTTTCAGAACCCCAGAACCTACAGTTCTGCTTATTAACAAAGCCATTCAGATGAAAATGAGCTTCATCACTCATAATCAGATTTTCAATAAAGTTGATTTCATTTCTGGCCAACTGTTGAAATTTAACTGCAAAATTTAGACGTTGCCGATGATCTGCGGGTTTCAATTCTTGCACCAATTGCACCTTATATGCGAATAACAGTAAATTTTCTTTTAAAATGCTCCGTAGTGACGTACGAGACATCCCTAGCTGAGCAGAACGCCTTCTGGTAGATGTTTCTGGTGTTTCGTTAACACTTTGCTCTACACGTTCAATATTTTCCGCAGTGTGAATTATACGTGGTCTACAGGTTCGAGGCAAATCACTTACGGTGCCATGTTGGTGGTGACGATCAAGTCAGCAACGAATCATGGCTTCAGAGGGCGAAATTCTGACGTTAAAATGGCGACGATATGCTCTTTGCGTTAAAATAATTGATCGCTGATTTAAGTAATAAAATTCTATTAATCTGGTTCTTTGTTCAGTTGTGAATCTCTCCATTATTTATTCTCCAGATGTTATTTATATAATCTAAAAAAAAAAAAATAAAAAAAATATATAAACGAAAAAGTTATTAAATTTTTAAACCCCATGGTGACTTTTGGCCCACCCTGTAGTAAAAAGAAAAATTTAAAAGAAATTAATATAGGTACATAAATACCACACATGAAGCTGAATTGGGTTTTTCTTATTATTTATCATACCTAACAGCCTAAAATTCATTTTCAGAGACGCGTCCTGAATTAAATATTTGATAGCTGCTCCAAGATTGTCAATTTATTGAGCAACCTTGGCCACAAGTCAACCTTAAGGTAGCAAGAGCGATTATCGTCGGACAGGCAGTGTTCTTCGGACATTGTATATAGATTATATTCCACTATTGGAATCCTTCTTCATTCTTGGCATCAAAGCGCATTACTATAGATATTATATTTCAGATTGTCTTGAGAGTATTTGAGGTCACTACTCCCTCTCTTATCTCAGAGGAAGAAGATAACAGAAGACGTCACGATCTGAGATAGCATATATACACAGATATGAAACGTCGGCTATTCAAAAACCGCATAACAAACTTGTCTCCATCTCCGGAGTTACCCAGTAATAGGGTTATTATCTTCGATGTTCCCGAAGGCATAACATCAAGAATACGCTAGGCAATAGGTTAACAACGATTAAATATTGTCAGAAATATACCTGATCCACAATAATCTGCCTTAAGCTCTAAATACAATACGTTAGATGAGGACAAATATCATTCAATGAGATCTGTCATTGTCTCAAGTTGAGATCATTTTCCAAAGAAAAAATTAGAGCTTTTATCTGTACAGACAATTTCAAAATGTTCCACAACAATAATTACTTGGGACGAAGATGGATTAATAGGCATTTCAGAAACTGATAAATTGAAATTTGGTTTTCGTGGCTCTGCAAATAGAAAATTAATTGACACGTATAAAGGGTGTTTCTTCCATAGTGGTCAGTAGAGCAGGAGGTGATAGTACTCACCTACACAGTAAAAAATAATATAATTAAATAAAGTGAGTGGCAACAATTTGTGCCACACAGGTTAAGCATTTGTCGATAAGATTAGGGAAAGCTCCACCTTGGAAAACTAAGATTAGGTTATTATCCCTAAAATGTACGTAGGTTTTTCTCCTTCAAATGTAGGGAATTTTGAGTTTTTCCCTCTAAAATTTGGGGAATATAAACGATAATATATTTCCATAAAAAATGTAGCATAATACCTAATTCGTTAAATGTTCTCTTCCTTACATTTATTTTTAGGGAAAAACGTGTCTTAAATTTACGGAATGGAATAGTCCTAATATTTTTTACAGTGTAGGGAAATAAAAATTTGAATAGAAGGGGTGCGTGGGGGGGGGGGGGCATATCAATGTTTTCGGATCTACAGAGTGATTAGGAAAAAACTAGTTTTTCACAAAACATCCTTTAACTGAAAAAGTACAGGGCGTACAGTCACACTTATTAGCTCATTGTATGCAGAACTTTATGACCTTTCCAACAACCAGCTCTGTACGCCTCTCAGGAGTTATGGGTGTCTAAACTAAAAATTTCAGATTTTCTTACCTTTTTTTATTTGACTTCTATTGTTTTTGTAAAAAGGTCCTTAATGTAATTTTTTTTATGAAAACTGTAAACTCTCTCTCCTCTTTGATTTGACTTATTACATCTACATGTATGTGCTATCTGCACCTGTTAAGGGATTATTCAGGTCATACCGAAATTAGACGATATTTTTTTTTGAAATGATATGTTTTCAGTCACTAAGGGTACAAATTATCTTTGAGAATATATTTGAAGATAGATTTGAGAATAGCTTAAGAGCTAATAACAGTTTAACGATTACAAACGGCACATAGAATGAATAGGTCAAATTAAATAGGTGAGACCACAGTTTACAGTTTTTATAAAAAAGTAATGGTAATAACCTTCTTGCAAAAAAAAAAAAAAAAAAAAAAAAAAAAAAAAAAAAAAAAAAAAAATACGCTGTAACCACATTCAGTATATTCCCAGTAAGCCTGCTAAGTATGCTTTGAATATATTCGCATTATGTGTTACGAAGCCTTTTTATACAGGAAACATTGAAATTTATTGTACCATACAGAGCCCGATGGACCTTACTACAATCAATCTACAGCTGATACAGTTATGTGGTTAGTGAACTATGCGAAAGGGTCCGTCCAATCGCAAGAAGAAGAAAAGAAGAAAACTAGGTAAATCAAGTCCGCCTTATTCGGTTTTCAAAAAAACCTAATGGTCACGTCTTAAGGGCGATATGCTATAGCCAAAGACTTCCGGTTCCTATACAAAAATTATGTAAAATAAGGTCGAAGAATCCTCAGGAAATTTTATTTTTGCGTGCCAAGTTCTTTAAGTTGTATGCCAGAGAAAATAAATTCGAACAGGAAAACGTTAGCGTTCGATTGACAAATAGATGTCATTCATTTTCTAGAATCCATTTATGTCAATATTTCTTTGAGTAATAAGTATCGATACCGATATATCGATGTGAAATAATTATTAAAGGAAGACACGGGGATTTTGCTAGAGATGAATAAATTTTAAAATGAGAAATGAAGGATAACAAATAATTTTACGTGTATCTTATGTACAATTGTACTTATTTTAATGTGACTGTACTTCCCAAATAAGCAATTCGAATGGAATTCCGGTCGTTCTCTTTGTCATTTTTGATGAGTTTACCTGAAAATCCGTACTATTTGCACGAATTTCAGCTTCTTTGGCCGAAGGGAACTGCGTCGAGATTCCAAGTCTTTGATTGTATTGGTAGATTGAACTGAACGTGGAAATCTATCAGATTTCCATGTTTTTTCCTTGTTATTTTTGCATGGAATTCCCAGAGTTTTCCGTGGCATTTCTTTATAGAATTCCTAGTGATTTCAAAGCTTTTTCTACATTTTTTAATTAAACAGCAGAACATAAATAATTTGTAGGATATAAAGCAGTAGAAAATTTTTCGAAAGCATAGAGAAAATAATCAAACTGCTATGACTTGAATCCTTGCAAAATGTTAAAATAGAGCTTGATAAATTCGGACAGGCTTAGCGTTTTGTAACAATTAAAGTCATGGCACCTTGATTATTTTCTCTATACTTTCAAAACTTTTTCTGCTGCTATGTACTCTACAAATCAATTCAATTTGCAATCGCCTGTGTTTTGCAGAACCAAAAGAACACAGCTAATATAAACCATTAACAATTTTTCCTATACCTCCAACACATCTGTAAAGCTGAAAATGGCATTCCCTGTAGCATGTAAAAACAGCTGTGTGTGTGAGGATACTGTCACTGTTTTCCACTGGAATTCCGTGAGAAAATTCCACATCTGTAGGTTTTGCTTATTGGGTTAGTTTTGAAAAAGGATGAAAGCAATGGAGCTACACATTTGTAGTGCTTCCCGTATTATGCAATATGCACAATATTAGACGAAGCTTGTTAATCAAAAATATTATTGTGGAGAAATTTAATACTATGCTTTTTGAGAAAGCCAATTAAAATGATTTAATTATTTTGTATCGATGTCTTCCTCTTAACGATAAATAAATTTATGCCCCCCTTGTATTGTTTGATAATGTATGCACATAAATTTCCGTGCGAGTGACTGGACATCAGAATAATCCATTATACGCTATTCTACTTATCGTAAGAGGCGTCTAAATTAATAACCCAGCTAAAGTTTTAGAGATTTACATACATATTTATACATATTTATGACCATTCAGTTTATTACTCAGCTAGTATTATATAACATATGGTTTCATATGGTTTATTGTTGTTCGTTGCTGTGTTGCTGGGTTGAATAAATACATGTAACCAAGGCTTGATTATTTGGAATATAAGTACTGCAAATGGATTTTAACCGTCATCTGAACGAAAGGGCCTTAGAGGCCCGTTTGAATATATTTGTTACTCTTAAATCAGACACATAAAAGAAATATGAAAATCTGAGTAAGGTATTTATTAGAAGTTTTCTAATTATTGTGTGTGTTTCTGGGTATGTGCGCGATTGTGCGTGCATGTGGGTGCGTATATACGTTCAAATGTGAGCGAGAGAGTAGCTCTTTACGGAGACGCGTTCTCAGAAAGTGTCTATATGTATATATAGTAAAAAAAAAGCGAAATTTTTGTATGGCAACCCTATCAAAAAGTTGCCCGATTGATTCCATTTTCGAACTTAAATTTCCTCATTTTTAAGGGATCTCATTGGTTTCGAATGTACAAAGAAAGCATAATTTCTCAATTTTTTTTTTATATACAATTTGTATTTTCGAAAGTTGTTCAAACGAAATGTACAGATACTAGACACCTACACAAACGAAAAAGTGTATGGGTGGACCGCCCACATCAACAGTTTCGGAGTTACAGGGTGATTAAGAAAAGAAACTAGATTTTCACATAACATCCTGTATCTTAAAAAGTACATAGAGTACGATCACAATTAAAGACTCATTGTATGCAAAGCTTCATGGCCTTTCGAACGACCGCTCAACCAGCTCCGTACCCCGCTCATCGCAGGAGTTATAGGGGTATAAATTAAAAATTCTTTTTGCAAAAAGGTCATTAATATAAAACTTTTTTTTAACTGTTATTTGATATCACTTGTAACTATGACAATATAAATATTTCACTTGAATATGTCAAAAGTCACAGCGGCAAGGGTTAATTGACTTCGGATGCAAAAATTATCATGAAAAAAAGTCATTTCTCATATCACCCAGTTTTTTAGGAATCGACCTTTCGAAAATAAGTCAAATTTTAACGCTTATTGTCACTTTTTAAGGATGAAGTCATGTTGTAGGAATCGCATTTCGGTAAAAAGTCACCATTCATTGTCATTTGTAATTTTATTCTGATCAGAATTCAGCTCCTGGTTTCCGGAGACAGCTAAAAAAAAGTGTCCTCGTGGTGGTCATTATGATAGCCTTATCTCAAATTAAAAAAAGCGATTTTTTTTCTGTTAGTAGATAAGTATAGCTCGTGACTGAATGAAGGATTAAAAAAAAAAAAAATAGAAATTTGAATTTGTGGTAGAGTTGTGTGCAAGAAAGTGCAATTTTCGGTACAATTTAAGCAAACTATTATGTAAAGTTAGCTGTAATCGAAAAAAAAAACTTTCATTCAGTCACCAGTAAATCCTATTTTGAAGAAGTGTGCATAATTTCAATAAGATTGGTGCATTAGTTTTTGAGAAATCGTGCCCATCGAGTTTTGAAGTATGAAGTATTTTTAACTTACATAAAATAGACGATTCCAGTTCCATAAAGCAAAGATCATGCTGCGCTTCCAAACTTCAGGACATATTCAAATAATTTATTTAAAATAGGTGACACTTTTAAGAAAACTTTAATGCTACCCTACGAACGTAAAACATTTGAGCAACTTAGGTCCATTGAATAAATAACTAATAAGGAAACGGCATATCGGGTGAAAACCTAAGCCACTCGGTGAAATGTATTAGTGTGCTGTGTTTGTATTCGTTTCGTTATGGCAGTAGTGAAACCGTGAAATTTTGAAGGGGGACATTTTTTATAATCCAAATTGCTATCTAAATTAAACAAATTTTTGGCGCCCCCTTATCTTCAGATAATATTCCTTGGCGTTGCTTATGATAATTTAAGTGACTTGTTAACCAGAATTATCAAATAAGTGACCAGCCCTCTTGTCATTTCTCCCCCCGTTCCTTGGGTTTGACTGTCATTGAATTGCCTACACACGTACACTGTATTCGCACGAAACCCCGCTTCCTTATTAGTTATTTATTCAATGCTTAGGCCAGTGTCGCCATGAAAAATTAACGGGTGGCTAGACATTGATTGCATGGAACTAGGGTTCTACTGGAAGAACCCTTCTGTTGCGAGCTCTTCATCAAGTTATCCTGTTACCGATTTTATGTCGGAAAATCAGATAGGTTAAAAAAAAAACAATTATGATCGCTGAACAATTTATTAGAAACAATCAGAATTTCAAATCTCGAAATTGTGTTCTTTTTCATCTATAGGAGTAATCGGTGCAACGAAAATATAAAACCATCATAATAACCGGGCTGCTAAGCATTTCGTGCCTTTTTCTAAACAATCTAATAGTAAAATAAATATGTAGTATGTATTCCAAAATTACTTACCATTCTGTTATAAGTGTGATAAATGACTTTTCGACACTACATAAAACACAAGAAAATTCTAAGAAAATCGTACACGTTTCAAAGACGAAGAGCACTCCAGACTCCACTATTACTATTCAAAAGAAGAAAAAAACAAACGTCCAACCCAGCGCTAACTGTCGCCTCAGCATGGAAAAGTGCGTTGCAGCATCAGCATTAATCGCTGGCGACAACTACACATTGTGCCCGTACTATACGAAAATCGTCCTGTTAAAATTCTAAAACTCACTCTACAGTCCAGCACCACATTCAATTCGTCGCGAAGGTGAGGTGGCGCTTTGGGGGAGGTCATGACCCCCGTGACCCTCCCCCTGTATACGCGCCTGCGTTGATAGATATGGAAAAAGTAGTGACGCAGATGTTTTAAATGTTTCGGCTATAGAGATGAAATTCGAATACGGTTTGTTCGAAGAATACCACCAAATGTTGCCTGATCTGATCAATATCAAAGAACACCTCATACCTTGATTGTCAATTAATGATTCGCTTTAAAACTTTACTTGATGCATCCTTTTGCAACAAGGTATGCTCAGAAAAATCAGTACAATACTTAAATTTACACAGCTTTATAACCAGATAATTGAAAAGGCGTTTGGAATTTTGGCGCGCAAAATGGAGAATTTTCGTGAATTCTACTGCAACACAGCCTCAAACAACTATTAAAATGTTTAAAGCTTATTCATATTTTTTTAAAAACCGCAAATGACTTAGAACCCTCTTAATAAAAAATGGGGGGTTTGATAAATTTTGAAGTTAATGCAAAAAGACTAACGGAAGAAATTTTCCCAACGTTTGTGTACTTGTACTATAACCTCACTTCGTTTAACACTTCCCACTTATATTCTTGGTTAGATTTAACCTCTAGGGAAGGACACAATAAATCCACTCTAGTCGCGATGTCCCCAAAATCCCAGTGGCAAAGTCACCAATACTCTTAAGCTAATCCAAGATGTATTCAACTCCTTGGCAATATCAAGCCCCCATTTCGTCCTTTTTTATACTATTTTTATAATGTTTTAAATTCAATTAACAGTTATTGGCTGTCTAAGATTTTCCTCTAAAATCTTTTCCAACGCACCGCAATTTAACAAATTCTATCCCAATAAAGTAAATTTTCTTAAAAATATTTAATTTAGTTTTTGTGGTATACCCAAAATAAGCATGAAAAAAAGTCTACTGCCCCATATTTCTGGTAAATAACCGGAAGGTATATGACATAAATTCAATTGCCGTGTCTACTTAGAAGGACTAAGTAAATCAGGAAGTAGTAGCATACATATTATGTATGAGCCAGCTGCCGCTTTCCATGCTCTCTGCATTTCCTTAAGATTCACATGCAGACCTCAACTCACCGTGTATACATGTTGAACATAGACTTCTAAGAAATCTCATTTCCTGCGTTATATGTACATAAATTCCTCCTCTGTTAGTTGAATCGCTGTCTTACATTTCCGGTTGGTTTGGTAGAGAAAACTCAACAGGAAGGTCCGTCTAAAAAGGAGCCGAAAGTTCCCTCATGTTGCTGGAACTAAAGTTAACACCAACCATGAAGTGTAGACAGAACACGCGACGAACAAGCACGTCCATTAAAAGTTTGACAAAAGACTTCTTTCTCTCTCTCTCTATGTTTTCCCAGCAGTAGAACGTTGTAACAGTACAAAAAAAAAAACAAAAAAAAAAAAATACAAGAGTTGGTGGTTGTAAAGGAAAATTCATCCCCCACAAAAGCTTTACGAGCCGAGAAACTTCACCCTAAAAAAGATTTCATTTTGCCTAAACTTCACGATACCATGACGGAATAAACACGAAATGTAACATGGTCCCTTTCTTCCTCCACTTCTTCTTCTTGTTCATCTGTGCATCTTGTGGATCTTGTCTTGCCCAAGATTATCAGATGCGATGTAAAATAATATGTTAGGGATTTAAAGTAGCAAGAATAGCCGCAGGTAATAGCCTTCTTTGGAGGTAATCCCTTTTACTGCCAAGATATAACACACTTTTCAAGTTCTCAAAGTTTATTGCGTTAGAAAACAATTTGGAGCAGGAATCCCTTAATTTGCTAGAATCTTACATTTTACACAAGCCAAGATAACGTCAAATTAGGGGCGGCATGTTTCGGGGAGTACAACTTTTCAGTTATCCTGTAAATAAGCGCGCTTAAAAATAAATTATCTCAAAGGGTTGAGAGATAGCAGTAAAATCTGAGAAAATTTTCAATCCTTGCAAGTTGAGCATTTCTTTCCTGTAAAAATTGAAAAAAAAAGCAAAAAAAAAAAAGATTTTTTTTAAATTCATCAAATAATTGTTACCATATTTTTCTTTTTCTTCAGCTTGTTTTCTAAAAAGCAGAAAATATTTATAAATTTCATTTTGTTAAAAAATTTTTCTTCTAACTAATATTTTACCTCATTTGGCACATCTGATGTTCACCAATACAAATTCCAAATTTGTAGATCAGTTTATGAGAGTATACCTCTTCCGGGCCTATAATCACTGACGGGAAATTCGGCTGAAAAATGTAATATTCTATTTAAGTAAACTTTTTATATTTACTAATATTTTTTTTTTTTAATTACATGATTAACTGCATCTGGAAATTTTTGTGATTCCAAGCAGAATCCGCCATGTTTGTGATATCCCGCGCCACCTTTTCCTCTTATTGGCTCCTGAAAATATCATGTTGACTTTTAAAACTTTTTGTAAGATATAAAAGATTTTATGTAAATGATGACTTCCTTAAAGGGGAATGCCCACTTTTCATACAATTTTCGGTCTAATACCTCCAGATATGAGAGATATCTTTTAAACGATGAACATATTTTATTCATAATGTTTATTTCAATTAAGCGGGGGAAGGTATTGGCGATCGGATGTAGCTCGACTGACTTTCTTGGGTGAAAAAGTGGACTTTTCTACTTCTCGTGATTGCGCGGAATTGGTGCCTCATGGAAAATGACTTCCTATGAGAAAAATGTTCACAACAGAGCATAGAAGAAAGCTGTAAGAATATATGCGAAATGTAGTATGGGGTGTATGTAACCAAAGTGCATAAAAATGTGTTTTACAGCAGCAAAAACGTCCTGAGAAAGTTTTTTAAATTGGAAAAAACGTACACCACCCGATAGTACTCGGCGATACCTTTAATTGGATATACAACATGCCGTATTGGAACCACCACCACCCCTCCCCCCTTCCCCCGGCCCACGACGGAGGCTCCGTCCCTAACCCTAAAAGTATGCAAAGAAAAATTTTCTTCTACGAATTGTAGCTGGAAATAAGCTGAGGCGAACTGTGAAATCCATTTACCTATCGGACATAGCTCTACCGAGTTAGAGCCGATCTAAAGTGCGAAAAATCTAGTACCTTAGTTTGAATAAAAATAGCGCTTTACTAAAAAGTGAGTATTGGAATCGCTATTTAAGCCTCCGAGTATAGGAGTGTGGGTATTCAAACTTATTCTCAGGGTATAAGGAATTCGATTCTGTACTAGATTTTCCATAATGTACTAGATCAAACTAGCGAGAGAAAGCTGGGGAGGAGAGCCCAGCTTTCTCTCGCTAGATAGAAATAAACAATGTAAATAAAAAATGTTCAGAGTATCATAATGCATCGTTTAAGTACTACATACACCCGTGGCCAAAAAAATAGCCACAATAAAATTTATTTCACTTTTCTATTTTAGTTACCTGAGGTCTACATAAGTGAGAATGGAAGGAATGGTTTCTTGTTACGATATAAATCTATAAAATATAACAAGCATTTACGTATCGATGATTTTATTTTCATGACTCACGAAGTATACTATTAAAAGTGTAACGGAAAAGTGGCTTTCATTTACTTTTACTTTTACATTACAAAAGTGTTTTTAATTAAAAGGGCGAGCTCATGGGTAATGGAAGCAAAACCCCTTTGGAGGTGAAAGCAATAATAATGGCTTTAACCTATTTAAATCGAGAAATTGCTTGGAGAATTGATTGTTGTGAATCTATTACTAAAGTCGTTTACAATTCTCAAAACACAATGTATTTTTTACGTAACATAGCCCCTATACATATATAGATGTTACTTGGTTGGGAGATTTTTAAATCGTTTCAGGGCTTTAGGAAGATTAAGCGGAAAACCTAAAAGTGGACGAAAATGTGAAACTATTCTGAATGAAGTTAAGAGGTCGGTTTGTGAGTACAGGAAAAGCTAGTATAAAGAAATTGTCAAAAACTTTCAGTGTTTCTTAGCCCATATTCCAAGATGACTCGGCATCGTATTATCGAGCAGAATCTGTAAGGATTGAACGAAGTCTTTGAAAACTTGTTGGCTTAAGATGACTATTCAAGGAAGATTATGGGCAGTGACTATGACCGTGTCCTGGAAATAGTCTAGATCTCAATCAGATTAACCATGTGTTGGGGCTTTAATGAAAAGAAAAGTAGCTGAAAAAGGACTATCAACAGTTGTAAATAAAAAAAAAATTAGAATATTCAAAATGTTTAACGACATTAATTTAGAATATATAAAACCTGCTATTAATTATTAAAAATAAAATAAAAGAATTAAAAGCATTTAAATTTCTTCTGTCTTACTATAGTTTACTATATGATTTTCATTCTTTCCAATATGAGGAACTCAAATTAATGTGGCTAGAACTTATTGCATTCATTTTTGATCATTTATAGGGTTCCGTACCCAAAAGGTAGCAACAGGAACCCTACTACTAAGACTTCGCTGTCCGTCCGTCCGTCACAAGGTTGTATCTCATGAACCGTAATAGGAAGACAGTTGAAATTTTCACAGACTGTGTATTTCTATTGGCGATATAGCAACAAATAATAAAAATTAAATTAAATTAAAAATTAAAGGGGGGCCCCCACTGACATATATAAAATGGACTGCTGATATTACTGAAATTGCTTACATTATTTGACATTATTATGGGATCAGTTTTCTATAGTTGTCTCTTTTTGGTTTAACTACTTTATTCCGCGAAACTACAAATAATAAGTTCTATAGAAAATAGACCATAGTCCAGTTTCAGTTCAGTGGTTTTTCAAACGAATATATAGAATTGAAATAGATGGCAATACAATATTTGTAATCCTTTCTCTGTCCCCCATATCTACTTTTAGGGTCAGGTAGACAAAAATTTCTTAATTTTATATCTTTAAAAATCAAGTTTAAAAAATATTTGATGTTATAGGAGATAATCATTCAACAACAGAAATAATTTCGAATACTTCTGTAATTTGTTGAACTTTTAATGTTAATATTAAAGCTAAAGTAAGACTTGGGGGCCCCCATACAAGAAACGTGATTTTTTCGGCGTTTTTTCCTCGTTTTATTCTCGTTCATTATTATTATCATAAATAGGCATTATTTTTTCAAATGACAGCGTTATCTTTTCACATGACACCTACTCTCATTTGAAAAAATAAATAAAAAGTGCATTGTGTTAAATTTTGTACGATGGTACGGAACCCATCGCGCACGAGTCCGACTCGCACTTGGCCGGTTATTAATAACTTTCTATCAACTTACCGACCCCTGACTGAGAAAGTTTGTGTCTGAGCACCTCAACGCTTGAACGCCTTAGTGCCGTTCGTGAAGAAAGAGTTTTAGTGTAGTAAACGTGGTTGGATTTACATGCGGTTTCTTGATTTAGAATGGGTGAATGGGGAGCTTTCCGATGGGGGTAAAATGTTCTTTCGTGTTAGGGGTTCTGGGGTGGTAGCTACCACCCTTCGAGATTCGAGTCTCGAGAGTCGATTTTCGAGAATATGACTAAAAAGTAGAGAATAAAATATATTAAAAAAAGTTTTAAAATAAATAACTTTTGTAAATAAAATTGACTAAAAAGAAGAAAAAATAATTTTTTCAGTGATATAAATAAAAAAGTTTAATGCAAAATAAGAAATGCTACAACTCAGATTAAGGGCCGTATTCACCAAGCCATTTAATTGAAATTTAATTTAATTTCTGTTTTAGTACTCCTGTAAGAGAGGGTTAGGGCACACTTAAAATTAAATTAAAATTAAATTTGTGTTATTTTATGTTGTAATAACTCATAGATAACTTTAATTTTAACCCTCTCTAACTCGAGTACTAAAACAGAAATTAAATTGAATTTCAGTTAAATGGCTTGGTGAATACGGCCCTTAACCTTAAAAGTTTGGGCAGATTTAATCTGAGTTCAAGCATTGCTTATTTTTCATTAAACTTTTCTTGTTTATATCACTGAGAAAGAAAAGAATTATGTTTTACTTTTTAGTCGATCTTATTTACAAAAGTTATTTATTTTAAAAGTTTTTTAATATATTTTATTTTTTTCTTTATGATGCAAAGCACATCATGACAGGAAGGAGATGGAGAAAGAACTAGTGGACATGAGGAAAGTGGCGAAGGTGCCGATGTATGTCACTCTTGAACTTTCGCAGATTGTAAGCCCGAGAAAAGCAGAAGATGGTAGACTGTTCCACATTCGCACAGTTCAGAATAAGAAAGCATCACGGCATTTTACTGTACGTTCGAAAGTATTTTGAAGGGTGAGAGAATGTGCGCGGCTTGCAGCATGAATATTGCGTGCATGAATTAATTACAAGGAATCAGTTTAGATATTTCATCGGAACATTGGCCATGCATATAGCTATAAAAGAGCGAAAGACAACCAACATTGCGGTGGTGCCCCAGTGAGTCGATATGACTAGTAATTGTCAAATCGCCAATGAGCTTAGAGGCTCTCTTTTGGACAATATCCAATGAAGCTAATGCTGTACGGCCAGCCCCAGTCGAGATGTGAGAATTGTATTCCATTCTAGGTCTGCTATAGGACTTGTAAAGGAGCGCTAGATTTGATGGGCTGAAATATTTCTTGCACCTTTTCAGAAGTCCAAGTCATTTCGATGCTTCTTTGGCAACAAAATTAGGAAGACAGACGAAGAGATAACATAGTTCTGGGGCATACCGGCATTTATAGGGTGAGGTTCAGATGTAACGCCATCTAAAACAACACGTATTTGGCGACCAGATAGAAAACTTTCAATCCATATAAGAAGAGGAGGGGCGAGATCAAGTGCTTTAAGTTTGGCTAAACGTCAGCAAATCTCCAGATGGGCGTCCAGTCCGGAAGGTATATTGGCCATCATTGATGAACTGATGAGTTTCTAGAAAGTTAGAGATAAACCATTTTTGAGATCTGCAACAGTTAGAAGTCTGTAGGCTCTAAGTCTACTTACTTTATGCATTTGTGAATATAAAAGACGAAGACTTCAAGGTTGATGCAATGTGGTGCACATTAAACCTTAATACTCCTTTGTTTTTATCGCCATTGATAATTGATCTAGTTATTTATAGTTATTTAAGGCTTCTATCTCCATGGGGAAGAAAGTTTCCATGAAAGGTTTCTGTAGAGTGAAATCTTGGTCTTGTCAGCAGGCAGTTTTAGATGAGTATGTTTTTTTTTTGTTTTTTTAATACAGCAGTTGCGATATTTCTTAAGGTAATGCTTAATACAACTTCATTGCAAGAATTCGCCACTATGTTTAATGCAGAGATTCCGGAAATTTATTACTATTTTGGTGATTATTATCATTCCTTCTAATATGATTTTTATCCGCTCGTTTATGGATGCCTTGATAAATGAGTTAGTATGGAGTGTTGTTAAATACTCCCTCTATATTGAAAATCTCATGAACCTCAATCATTTAGAATAGATAGATTTCTTTATTTTTGATACCAACTGATGCATGTGCACCAGTGCATATTTTTGGATTCGAGATTTTAAGGTGCACCATTATTGTAACACTTTGAAAACATCCGATTTTGTGCATTTTTCAATAGTTTATATCTTCAACAATAACATACCAAAATTCAAGTGCGTATCCAAAATAGTTTTTGAACTACAACCTTTTAAATGGTAGCTCTCTTGTGATCCTAAATATTATAATAGTGTAAGTAAGTATACAGATATATATTATGTATATGGCAGTCAAATCGTACATTGCCTGGAATAGCTGCAGGTATGATATTTATTCAATTTATAACGATGAAATCAGTATTTTTATCTTTCAAAGCGTTTTTCTCAAAACGACATTTTTAAAATTTTCTGTCGCTCTAACTCGAATATAAATCATCCGATCGATTTGAATCTTATTTTAGCGCATTTAGTATTTGTTTCTTCAAACCATGACTCTCCAGTTTTCGATTGGATAGAAATATTAATTTGCCATGCAAAAGACAATCTTAAGTGCTATTTGGATCATTTTTTCAAAACCCCGCCATTTTGTTGGATTCTACAGGCAATATCATCTAGTTTAACAGACTTTTTTTTATTCTTTGATTTCCAGCATTCTGCAGACCGCAATCATTGCAGCAGTGGGAGAATTTTTTTTTTTTTTTTGAGAGTTGGCAGACGGCGCATAACCAGCTGAAAATTGAATATTTTCATTCACAAAACTACCGTTAATACATAATTTATACACAAATATATTCTTGAAATTTCTAAACATTCGATGTAATATTTTTTTTTTTAAATGAATAGGAATATGAACTTAAATAAAATATTTAAACAATTCATAATAAGAAGCGATTTAGCAAAAGTAATAATTATTTTTAAGCTTATTATTATCTTTATCTTTTATTTTTTACGAAACTTCCTGTGTCTTTGAAACTGTGCAAGTTGGGGCCGGAGAAATTCAGAAATTTAAATTAAATTTTATTTAATTAATTTAAATTTTATAAATTTGTATTTCTGCAGTAATACGATAAGTGAAGAAAGTTTGACTCCTTGTTATTCCCAGTCAGCTATGATTCTACTTACTCTAATCTCCTCTACCATACATTACCAAATGGTAATGAGTCAGCGAGATACCCTATAACCAATATATTTCAGTTCGATCATTTAACCAAATATGGTACACAACCAAAATTATTGCCTAGAGTCAGTGGCAATAATTTATGCCATCAGTTCTAGATACATTTTTATAAAATAAAGGGATTGCTCCACTTCAGAAATATTGAGATAGGTTTTTATATACCTAAAATGTGGGTACCTACTCCCTTTTAAATTTTTAATTTAATTTTAAATTTTAGTGGGGTACTCTTTAATAACTTTCTGTTTTTATTCTTTCAGACAACATCTTTAAAATTTGATGGCACTCTAGTGAGTACATATTCAAATGGCATGTATGTAAGTACTGAAATTATTTTAATTTATTATTATTATAAAGTTACCGATTTGTACGCATCTCATTGAGAAAATTCCACCGATTACACTAAAATTAAACTGATAATCGACTACGATTTAATTTTGCTCTGATACTGTCACTTAATCCCTTCTTTTTATTCATGTTAATTTGAGAAGAGTTTTATACTTTTCCTTGAAATTAAAAGCTATTACATCAGATCTGGTAGAAATAATTCTGTTTATCTTTTATCCATACATTGTCAAGTCAAGGTCAGGAGTACCCCATGCTGTAAAACACTGCCTGGCAAAAATGTCCTAAGGAGTGCGATCAACGATTAGAGGACATGAGGGCAGTGACGGAGATGAAAAATGGAAGATGGTAGACTGTTTCATATTAGCACAGTTTGGGATAAAAAAAAAGCATCACGGAATTTTACTTTACGACCAAAACTTTTTTAAAGGGTGTAATTGGCGGCGCTGAAAAGATGAGCGCGGCTTGAAGCGCGAATATTGCGTACAAGAGTTATTCTATAATGGATCCAACTAGATATTTCATTAGAATCTTGACCATGCATATAGCGATATAGGAGTGAAAAGCATCCGAGATTGCGGCGGTGTTCGATCGAGTCGATATGACAAACTATTGCCACATCGTTATTGAGCTTGAAGGCTCTCTTTTGGGCAATATCTAATGAAGCTAAGGCTGTGCGACCAGCCCCGGCCCAGATATGGAATTGTATTCCATTCTAGGTCTGATGTAGGACTTGTAGAGGAGCGGTAGATTTGAAGAGCTGCAATATTTCTTACACCTTTTCTGAAATTCAAGACATTTTGATGCTTCTTTGGTAAGAGAGAAGATGTGGTCTATCTAGCTTAACTTATTAGAAATATTAACGTCAATAATGCTTACTCACGATGAATTGGAAATTAGTGCTTCATCAAAAGAAACGTGAAGTGGTTAGGTGATGATCTTGTTTTAAAGAGATGAGACAGTTTTGGGTTTTAGATGCATTAAATTCGTCGCGAGCGGATATTGCCAAGATCGTTATCCAATGACGCAATCATGCAATCTCGGCCGTAAGGGTGTCAAAGGAGTAAGCGAAATCAAGGGTACTGTCATCAGCGAAATTATGGATGGGATTTACAGAAAGGGAAAGCAGATAAGTAATGAAAATTAAGAAGAGAGATGTAGAGATAACATAGTTCTGGGGAACACCGGTATTTATAGGGTGCGGTTCGGACGTAATGGCATCTAACACAATCCGTATTAGGTGACCGCATAAAAAAGCTTTCAGATTATAATAGAAGAGGAGAGGAGAAACCAAGTATTTTAAGTTTGCTTAAAAGGGTTGGAGGCAAGGCTCTGTCAAAGGCTTTTGAAATAACCATTTTGGATTCACCCAAAATTGTGAAGACTATAGTTCCAACGTTCTATAAGAAATGTCAGCAAGTCTCCAGATTAGCGTCCAGTCGGTAAGCCGTATTGGCGATCGTTGACGAGTTAATTGGTTTCTAGATACGTCAGTAATTTGGAGTTAATGATAGATTTAAAAACTTTCCAAAAAATCAAAGGTTTTGCAATTGGTTGTTGTTGATAACTATTGTGTGAACAACTTGTAAAACAAGGTATCGCTTGGTCTACTGGAAGGCAACTTGTTCTGAAATACCCTGTATATAAAGGTTGTCACAGCTAGTAAATAAAATATATATCACAGTGATTTGTAATAGAGACTGGGAAAAATGTATTGTAATAATATTATAATTTTTTACGCAAGCATCTATCCATGTTTTGTACATGTCCTGACTTGTATCAAGAAAAGGCAGAAGATTGCCGAACTTACTTTTGATGGCAGAATATGCCTCCCTTGTTATATTATTTAAGGCAGAATATGCCAATGTAATTTGTGTGGCAGAGTATGCCGCTTTATAATATTTTTAGGCAGAGTATGCCGCTTTATAATGTATGGCAGAGTATGCCGCTGTTATATCTGTACAAAGGCAGAGTATGCCGCTATTATGGAGGGATGGCAGAGTATGCCGATCTTGAATTTTGCTAAGGCAGAGTATGCCGCTGTAATAGCATGATGGCAGAGTATGCCGATGTTGAATTTTGAGAAATAAAAAGACACCTTTCGATAGTCAGTTTAAGTCTAATTTTTATTGAACAGTGGCAGCTTATTTATATAAAATGATTACAAAGGAATCAACATTTATTTACAATTCTAAAGGGGGGATTATTGCAGAATTGCAATACTTCAAATTAAAAATCAGAAATTGTAGTGTCAGCATTTCTGATCACACAATTTCTGAATGAATCATAATGTATTGATATTGTAAAGCAATGACCTCAGGTGTGTATATTTTCTCA
Source organism: Dioctria rufipes (assembly GCA_963924295.1). Lineage (NCBI taxonomy): Eukaryota > Metazoa > Arthropoda > Insecta > Diptera > Asilidae > Dioctria > Dioctria rufipes. The sequence continues at coordinate 43,362,920 of OZ002742.1, forward strand.
ATGAAGAATTATGCTTGCATAGCGGAAATTGCTTGCGTTGCAAATTCTTTTTGAGGTCGAGCAAACTTTGTTTGTTTTCAATTATTTTTCGATTTGATTATTGTTTATAATTCTTGACCGTGGTCATGGCTTTACAGTATTGAGAGGAGATTAGAATGCGTCGTATGGGAAATGGGATGACTTTCATGTTATGAATCATCCTATAATTTCAGAAGGATACAACTTATGATCATGCTTTAAAATTTGCTAAATAGATAGTGGTTCAAGGGATCCCAATTCCCATATTCCTCTAGGTGTCGAGGTTATGGTTTAACTTATTCAGAGCTTTGGATCTTTACCAGTTGCTTTCTACCAACGACATCAAATAAAATGACACAGTATCCAAAATGCGACCATATTTGCATTTTCAGTACTTTATCTTAACCATATCCATAATAAAATATCTATAAAAAATAAGCTTTTTGTAATGAGAGGGAATGAGTTCTGGAGAAAAACGTGAATTAAAGTTCCTAAGTGTTGAATTTGTTCAACCAAAGCTTTGAAACTAAGAGGAGGAGAAAAAATATGCTATAAGCCATTTGATTATTTTAGGTAGCCGTTTCTTCAAAAATTTTTTGGTTATCTCAATTTCAGCAATATGATATATGAAACATGTTACAAAGTCCGAAGTGAAAACCACTCTATAAATTGTTCATCTATTATTGAGAGTATGCAAATTATGAGAATTTGCACAGGGTTACTCCGCTGACATGCAGATATGTATATAAATGGACTACTGCTCATTGAACCAAAAAAGTAAGAAATCAAATGCCACCACTTTTATATTTATGTCACTTTCCGGGAGAGCATTATTTTCCACTGAATTGTATCGAATGGTAACAAGAGAAGTCTAGTACTAAGGTCCCCGCTAAACTAAACTCCAATATCGGACCATTTTTTACCAGGTAAAATATGACAGCGGAGACTCAGATAAAAGATATAGTAAAAAGAAGAAGAAGAAGCATTTTGCAATTTTTTTTTGGAAATACAACGCGCGGTAATAATATTTCTAAAATCAGGTAGTTAAAATTAATTGGAAATATTAAAAAAATAATAATAATATGTAAAATGTGTACAATAAAAAAATTAACAAAACTATTGAAAATACGGCCACGAGAAGAAATCCAATTCATCCGTACTTACAGCAAAGACGTACAAAATGTTAACTACAAAAATCCAGTCAATAAATTTATCAAATCTCAGAACTCTCACAATAAATATTTTTAGCGCGCTAAAGAACGGCCCGGGCGGATAATTCAAGCTAAATTTCTTGGAGATTTACTGGTGGTGCCATCTCTAATCAAAACCCAATTGCCAAATTTAGCGCGTTGACCTTAGTACTTCTCTCACTAAAATTCAGGATAAATTTTCGCCAATAGTTCTTAGCGCGCTAAATTTTCATATAAAATTTAGGTTATCGCGGACCTAGTACTAGGCTCAAGAATAAAATTTCAATTTGAAAGGAGTGTCAGCATCATATTTTTATTTTACACTAGATGGAGTCATAGGGTATACTAAGTTTGTCAGTCCGTTTGCAACGCACAGAAATAATGCTGGTAGAGGAAAATTAATGGGACACCTACGCATAATATTAAAAATTATTTTGATTTTTGCATGCCCGTCCGTCTGTTTGTCTGTCTATCTTCACGATAACTCGAGAACGCGTTCACTTGCAGAGCTGAAATTATGCGCACACGACTTTAAAAAAAAAAAAAAGTAAATTTAAGTTCGAAAAGGGGACCAATCGGGCAATTCATTCGTAGGGTTGCCAGACAAATATTCCGTTTTCCACTATATATTTGCACACTACTAAGAGCGCGTCGACATAGAGGGTTGAAATTTGGTGCATAGTGTTTCCATAGCAATAGTAAATAAAATTTTAAAACTCGACTAAATGGGGCAATCAATTTTTGATATTGCCATATAAAAATTTTGGTTTTAATGTATACTGTGAAAACGATCAGTCCTAGAAGATTTTATTGTACTGAAAAGTCCTTCAGAATATGAAATTGCATGAAATTGATTATAATCATTTTTACAGTCCGACGAACCGTTCATATCGAAAATCAGATTTATACAGATGAGTGACCATACCAAATTACATATGGGCATTCATCTAGGGCATCATAGGAATTGGTATTAGACCAATTTTAGCTTTCTTACTTGTATATTCTGAATTCAAAATTGGTGCCATATTGAAATAGGAGATCAGTTAGTCGTTTTATATACATACATGTCAGCGGGTTCCTCTTATTTCTCGAATTACCCGATACCTTTCAGTAACAGACTAGGCATACCGAAAATATGAGTTTAGTAGAATATTAGACTCAAAGAAGATCAAATCTATACATTGTGTATTTACAAATAAAAACCAAGTAAAAAAGCCAGAATTGGTCTAATATAAAATGAATTCTTGATGAATGCCCGTATGTAATAATCTTTTTCGCATATATTTCTAGAACAGTTCGTCGGATAGTAAAAATGATTATAACCAATTTCATCAAGAACTTTTCAGCACAATAAAAATGTCTAGGTCTGATCGTTTTCATAGTATACATAAAAAACCAAATTTTTATCCAATCGCTTCCAACAAGTCCTAGTTGAAGGAGTTAAATCTAACTCCCTTCCCATCGATTCTGGAGTTCTACAAGGCTCCATTATAGGTCCTCTACTCTTTTCATTGTTTATAAATGATCTTCCGCATGTGGTAATGGATGCGAGTTTGCATATATACGCTGATGACGTGCAGCTCTATCTGTCTAGACCTATTGGATTGCAGGAGGACTGTGTTGCTCGCATTAATGGCGATCTAAATCGAATATCCGCTTGGGCTGAATCTAACCGGCTCTTTCTCAATCCGAAGAAGTCGACCTGCATAGCCTTCTATAGTGGGGTACTAGACACGGAGTTATTGCCTCCCATACTGCTGAATAATGAGATAATACCTTTCTCCGAAAAGGTTATTAGCCTTGGAGTTGCCCTTAACAGCAAACTAACCTGCTGCGCTCAAGTTTGTAGTATAGTCCGAAAAATCTATGGTGGCCTCCGCAGTTTATGGCTTTCAGGGAGGTTATTGTCAGTTGGTTTGCGACTCAAACTGGTCAAGGCTCTGCTTGTTCCTCATTTTGTTTACTGCTGTACTATCTTCTCTTCCCTCGATGCAGCCTGTAATCGTAAGCTTAACGTAGCATTCAACGATTGTGTCCGTTTTGTTTATGGACTACGTCGCTTTGATCATGCATCACAATATACTCCCTCAGTTCTAGGGTGTTCATTGAATGCTTATCGTGATGTCACTGCCCTAAGTTTCTTACATCGTCTAATAAACACACGTTCACCATTGTACTTATTCGAACGCCTGGGTTTCTTGCAATCGCACCGCCACTTCAGCCTACTTATACCCCGATTCCGCACACTAGTTGGGCAACGCTCTTACTTTGTCCACATTGCACGTAAATGGAACAATCTTCCCAATGATATCAGAACGATTAGCTCGACGAGGATTTTCAGAGAGAAATTAATTCAATATTTAGTATCCACTGAAGTGGTTTGAGGTCGCGAATGCATGAGCTGGGTCCGCTCCTAAAATAACTGCAGGTTGATTTTTATCACATCTTCATCTTTCTATTCTTTTTCTTTTCTTTTTCTTATTCTTTATCTTTATATATTAGTTAGATAATTGTAAGCACATAGTTGTAAGATAGCTTAAAATTTGTTTTTTATTTTTATTTAATTCTCTCCATTTTATATCTTGTATGCAAAATTAAAAGATATGTTGTTGCATATATTAAATAAATTATTGAATTGAATTGAATTGAAAAAACCAAAAATTTTATATGGCAACACCTAGAAGGGACTTAGCCCATTTTTAAAATTTTATTTACTATTTTTATGAAAACGCAGTGTACAAAATTTCATCTCTCGACATTGATGCATTCCCGGTGTCCAAATATATAATGAAAAGCGAAATTTTTTATGGCAACTCCACGAAGGAGTTACCCGATTTGTCCCATGTCCCATTTTACTTTTTTTTTAACAGCCCGTGTGCAAAGTTTTAGCTTTCTAAATACACGCGCTCTCGAGTTATCGTGCGGATGGATGGACGGATGGACGGACGGACATGCAAAAATCACTAATCAATCAATCAATCAATAAAAAAATCAATAGGTTTTAATAATATGGGTGGGTCTCCAATCAATTTTGCTCTACCATAATTATTTTTAGGTGTTACAAACGGATTGAACAAGCTTATTGCCTATACCCTATGATTTCATCTAGGGTATAAAATTAAATAAACAAATTGTTAAATACTCACCTTTACTATACTTGGAAAATAATTTGCTGTGTAAAATTGAAGTCCCGGTTGATTACTTAAAACTTCTAGCCACCTTCCAGATTTTGCGTGAGCTACTCTACAATGATATAAAATTTATTGTAAAAAAACATTTTAAATAATTTCGATAAGAAAAATATCATACTTCGCTACTAATAAAAGTTTTTTGTTAGTATTCAAATTGATACAGTAATTATCATCATAACCTAAAGCTCCAGTTTTTCGAAGTTCCGAGAATCGTTCAGACAGTGGAGTCATTTTACGAAAATCATAAGGAGTACCATCAACGGAAATTAATTTTCCTGTTGGAATTGAATCCTTATCCGTTTCTGTAATTCTATCTGCCACAATTTTCAATATATGATCTTGCAGTTCTGCCGAACCGCTGTCCTAATTAAATTTAGTTAATTAAAAGTTTTTATTAAATTTATTCAAATCAGTGCGGTCTATATCTTACGTGTCCAGCTAAATTGAAATATGCATGATTCGTTAAATTTATTGGAGTCGCTGTAGAACTGCATGCATTGTAAGTTATGCAGAGAGAATTTAATTCGCAAAATTGAAATTTCGCCTCAAAATGAATTTCCCCGGGATATCCTTCGTGACCGTCTGCGCTTACATGTGACATGATAACCATGTTATCTTCAATTTTAGCATCCCAGATGACTTTATTCAAACCAATGAATCCACCGTGAAGGTGATGTGTATTTTTGAAATTTTTGCTTAATTGAATCACTTGTCCATCCAAATTGAATTTGCCTTTTGCAACCCGATTACATACACGACCAACGGTGCAACCAAAATATGGATTTTCAGAGCTTTGGTAACCTGAGGAGAATGAAAAAAAATATTTGTTAATCGTTGGAGGAAGTTAGATTACAAATGAGAAGAGCTTTTTGCTATACCTTCGACATCATCGAATCCAAGTACAATATCACTACTCGTACCGCATTCATCTGGAATTTTAATGCTTGTTATGGTTGCTCCCAGAGTGATGATCTAAAAACAGTAAACAAAAAATTTATTTGATGGAGCATCACCAGTTATTTGATTCAGGTATTCATCCAGGTATTTTGTAGATACATGTCAAGAGTCGGATGAAACATGGGAGCTACAATTTCGTTGATTTTATTGAACTTACTTGGGCTTCTATTCCAAGTTCATTGCTAAATGTGAAACGACGAATGGTTTGTTTCTTCTTTGTGATAGGATCTTCTGCTTCACCAAATTCATCTTCAGCAAGTTCAATTGTCATGACAGATTGAGGATAAAAGGAAAAAAAAACTCAGAGCAAGTACCGCTAATGCGCAACCACCCAATCTTTCACAATATTCAAAGGCGACTAAACCTAAAAGAAATTCCAGACAGTAGACGTCTCGCTTACTTTTCTATAGCAGTTAAGAGGCAGACAGTAAAGCTTTGAGCAGAGTAGAGTGGAACTTTTTGATTAGACTGGTGGAGGAGACATTCAAGAGAGAAAAGCCGGCAATATGGCATTGACCCAAGAAGTTTTATGTGGCGAGTGATTTCTAAGCACATCTTTCGAAGGAAGCTCTATGGTGAGAGATTGGCGTTTTTTATTTTTTTCGTCGTTTATTTCATAGCTTCATTATCAAAGTTGACTTTTTTATGTTGTTATCGTGTCTGAATTATATTGCTCTTTATAAGCAACATCATCGGAATGATTAATCTGAATTACTTTTTCTATACCTCGTTGTTTATATACACAAATCCAATGCATACTATATAAATTGATATGTAGGAGAAGTGAAAGTAAATATTGCTTGTGATAATTGGACATGGTTTTCAAAATAAAGGATTTATACTCATATGAACTATCTGGAATAAGAATAAAACACATAAAGGCAGGACCGGATTAACCATTAAGCAAGCTAAGCACGTGCTTAGGGCATCAAGAGGAAAGGGGCACCAAAAAAGTGGACCTAAAAAAACAAAACAAAATTCCATGAACAGCCAAATATTTTAGTAAGCGTTTGACTTACCAGATACTTAAAGATTATGTTTTATTTATGATTAATTTTGCTAATTTAATAAATAAAGCAAAAAACTTGTTAAAAGTAGGGTATATACGTGAGAAGCATTTGTTGATATTATGAACTTCGTTTCTTGCATATGCCGGTATTCATATTAATCCTAAATATACAAAGATGGTGTCACACAATGACGAAAAAACCGTGACGACTGCCAGTATCTTTAATAGTCCTAGTTTTACTGTCTAATTATTTTAGTTCAAGCACAATTAAAATTTTGGTAGATGTCAAGCTTACGAAGCCCTTTTGCAGGCTACCATATAGAACGGAAAATAAACCAGATGCTTTCTTAGGTTAGGACTAGGGCATCCAATATCGGACAGGTTTTTCAATTCCGATATTGAAATTTTTCAATTCCGAGATTCCGATATTAATATCGATATTGAACGTCTACAATAAAAAAAATTTTAAAATCAATTTTTTACTGACAAAATACTCAGATATGAATAAACAAAAATACAAAATAACAAGTAAAAAAGCTAGAATTGGTCTAAGACCAATTCTTATGATACCCTAGATGAATGCCCGTATTAAATTTCGTATGGTCACCGATCTATTCAAGTATTGATTTTGAAGTTGTTTTTCGCATATATTTCTAGAACAGTTTGACGCACAGAAAAAATGGTAATAACCAATTTTATAGGATTTCGTATTCTGCAGAAGTTCTTAGTACAATAAAAATGTGTTGGACTGATCGTTTTCAAAGTATACGTAAAAAATCGAAATTTTTATATGGCAACACCAAGAAGGAGTTGCCCGATTTAGTCCATTTTTGACATTTTATTTGCTAATGTAGTAAAAACATCATGTACAAAATTTCAGCTCTCTACGTCGATGCGTTCTCAGGCAGTGTCCAAATATATAGCGGAAAACGAAATTTTTATATGGCAACCCCACAAAGGAGTTGCCCGATTTGTCTCATTTTCGTACTTAATTTTCCTTTTTTTTTTAAAGTCCGTGTACAAAATTTCAGCTCTTTAAGTATACGCGTTCTCGAGTTATCGTGCGCACAGACGGACAGACGGACGGACGGACATTCAAAAATCGAAATAACTATTAATATTATGAATGGGTGTCCAATCCATTTTGCTCTACCATCATTATTTCGAGGTGTTACAAACGGAATGACAAACTTAGTATACCCCTATGATTTCATCTAGGGTATAAAAATGTAAGTTAACGGAGCATTTATTTCTCCAAAAAAGTTGGCAAAAGTTAAGATGAAGTACATTTATTTAGTTTTTTAATTATTTTTCTTTTGATGCCCTTTCTTGAAGTGGGCTCGCAGAAAACATAGGGCAAGTTTTATCTTCTAAAGATGAACGCAGTTTTGTGACAAAATTACCACTGGCGGAAAGTGAACTTTTAGATTCGACACTGGATGGTTTTACGGTTTTCAAATATTTGTAGGCCTCACGAAGATACGTCCCCGCGTCCCATCCTCTTCGAAAGTGTTCATTTTCCTGCGAACAGCTTTCAATGCATTCTTCGAACATTACCCATTTTTGATTTGGCCTAATTTTTCATATCATTATGACAAGCTTGGCTGAACCATCTACTGAATGAACTGTCAGACGAAGTATCGGTTACTAACTCTGGCTCTTCTGCAGCTTTGTTCAGTCGCTCATACAGTTCAATCACAGCATTGGCAGTCGCTGATTAGCTGTGTTGCCGAAAATCTAGAGCATTGTCCACATTTTCATATCGCTGATGACCTTTGTGGAGCTAATGCAGTAAACCAGAAAACCTTGTCCGTCGTTCGTTGATACGCGTTACTAAAGATGCTTTCAAACGGACAGCCAAATCTGATGTTCCCAAGTTGTTAATCATGAACACTATGGCCGTATCAGCTGACAAAAAAGTCATTTCGACAAAACGCATCTACGGCTAGTTTCACCAGTTCCAGGCACGCGACAGCCGATGAAATGGCGTCAAACTCCAAATCACTGATCTTAATTTTTGAGTCAAACTCAATATTAATCAGTGATTTTCTGATGCAATTTTTTGACTTTAAGAAGCATTCAAGCATTGCATGCAGACTGTTCTATCGTGTTTTCGTATCCAGGACCAATAGGACCAATAGGATGGGTTTGCCAAATTCATCGGTTGTATACTTTCCTAGCGTTTCGTCGTTTTTTGTTGGAGAACGACGAAATAACTTGACAATCATGCGTACTTTTGCAAATAACGGCTTCAAATCTTCAACCAGCTCAATTTCGCGACTTCAAAACCACCCAAGTCGTCCATATCATCATTGGTGTAATTCTCATCATCAGTGTCGGCAGTGATGTCAACCACTACCGCCCCTTGCGTCGTCAACGGTGTTGTCTTTATTCGGCAGTTTGTACAAGACGTCAATTATAGCTAAGTAAATGCCGTGAAAAATGCAAAGTTGTTGATCGCATATGCTCAGTCGTTCCACTTTCCGCATAACCGACGCACCGTCGGTTGTGATGCGCACAATGTCCCGGTGGTAATTCAGATCAAACTTCTGCAGCACTTGTTGCACCAGCTCAATGCACTTCTCTGCAGCACTGATCACTTCCACGTTGAAGTACTTACCTACGTTTTCTAATCGAAAACCATTCGTTAAACGTTAGACTGAATCGAATTCCTTGAAACCGGAGAAGGGTCAGTTCACACTTCATCATATTTTGAAGGGCGTTTGCATAATTCACCACCATATTTCGAATTGTGGTTGCTGATTTTGGAACTTCGAACCCGCGAGCCTCGTGACACATTCTCAATTCCGAAGAAGTGATGAACACGCTGAAGAACAGTCCGTCCAAGGTAACCAGTCTGGGCAAAACCGCAGGTAAAGTGTTATCTCGCTGGTTTTTAAAATAGTCGGTGATTGTAGTTTTCGTTTTCTTGAGTGGCTGTACAACCACTGACGTCGATGCTTTCGAGTCTGTAGACAATTTTCTTTTCAGCCAAACAATATTGTGGATCGTTTCCGGATGCATATGGAGAACAGTGGTACTGCCGCCGGTTGATTTCAGTACCTTTCCACATTTTTTGCACTTGACTTGGACTCACAAATTTCGTCCTTTGAAATCTTGAAATTGTAACATAAGAAAAATAAAATATAAATATAAAACTGTAATTAATTAAAATTTACAACAACTGCAATGAAATTTCTCTGTAAATTATGATGAAATTCATTGGTTTGAAGTAAATAAAAGTTGAATTTTGATCCTTACCGCTTATGATAAACGTACATCACGAAAAAACCTTTAATTTTTCGAAAAATTTAGCTTAAATCGCCTTTAAAAAATTTCTCAACAAAATTTATGACAGTTGCATAAAATTTCAAGAATTGGCAACAGTGCGTACTCCAATTCTCAGAACCATTCAACACACAATAAAATAATATAAATTCAACTAATAAAAAAAAACCAACCCATAAAAACAAAGTTTTAATTATAATTCTTTCTTTCCTTCTACATAAAAATATAAAGTCGTATGTTTTCAATGCATTTTATAATCATTTTATTTCTTCATTTGTTCATTCCGACATCTTTGTTTCGCCAAAGTTAATGTTTGGTCACAACGAGTCTATGTATACCAAATTTCAGATAGATTGGATATGGAAATGGGTTTGCACGTAGACAGGCGAAGTTAAAAGAAAGAGTTAAAAAAGAGAATTTGCTTAAAAAAATATTTTCAATAACGAAATATCGATACTGAGCCAACCAATTCCGATATTTCGATACAATGCAAATGTTCGATATTTCCGAGATCTCGGAATCGATACTATCGGTATTAGATGCCCTAGTTATGACAACGAGCACATAACACTTAGAGAAAAATCAGAGGTTTGGCTGGCTAATGAAATCATTTGATTCCATTTCCATCAGCTTAATTTCAAAAAATAGAAACTTTCATATTTTTTCCTGCTTTGAATTGTTACAACGCGAACCAGAAGTTCAAAAATTACGAAATAAGTTTAGACAGCACACTGAACGCGAATCGCTATACTAAAAAAAAGGGGCAACGCATAATAGGTGTGTCTGTTAACTCGAAAATGTTTACTCGTTTTAAAAACTATTACGCAAATTTACGCACAAACTGTCTTGTTAACTTTTACGATCATTGAAATACAGTAAACTGATACATATCCCCCTTTGTACAAAGTTACACATGCACAGCACATTTTTTTGTGATATACAATTTTCTCAGAAGCCACAAGTAATCCGTGGAACAATAACAATTCGAATGGTTCAGTCCTAGAAAATCACCGTAATGGCCGGTTCACAAGAAAAATTTCGGAAGGAGATTGCGCGAATTTATAAAGAAAATAAAACTAAATGTAAGCTAACTATCGCGAACGAGATAGGAGCGTCGGTTAGAACAGTTTAGTGTTAAAGATCTTCTGCCTTTAGAGGATAACACCAAATCGGGTCGCTCAACAGGTCCAGTTAACAAAAAAATGGAGTCAAGGTGTCTTGAGGGAAATTGATCAGAACGAGTCACACAATGATTCAACGTTTGAAGAAAAGAAACAAGCTGAAGACGTATAAAAAGCAAAAATCGCCAAAAAGAAGCAAGGAACAATTGAGGAGCGTTTTTTCAAAACTCGATAATTGAAAATTGAAAATTTTTCAGGAGGAGTTCACCGACTACTATAAACAGGAAGGCAACAAAACGTATCCATAAATTCAGAGCTTTAATATTCAAGTACCATTACCATTACCGTTACCAGTACCGAGTATTTAAGATTTGGCGATTCCCAGTACTAAGCCTCCTGTACTGGAATTGAAATTTTACAGTCCCATTCCCGGAATGGCAAGTAATACTTTAAAATACCGGAAAGTAATTGAATTTGCGATTCCATTACAAAAATACCTACAAATTCCCAAAAGTATTTAAAAAGTATTTTGCATTACTACATAATTCCTCTCAATTCTTTTCAAATACTTTCAATTACTTTTAATTACTTTGACAACTTCAGCATTAAACATGAATTATGAAATGAACTGAATCAATTTTCTTTTTAATTTTATTGTAATAAAAACTTTTACCTGTTTTCGATGTTCTCAATTTGGAGGAGTACGTTTGTACACGTAAATGATAAGCCCAGCCATACAGATTTTAAAGTGCATAAAAACTAGTGCATTGATAGCATCACTTTTTATTTTGAAATTGAAGTTGAACCTCTTAATATGTATGACGAGTGGTTTGTTGATATGTTTGGGGACGAATATCGCGATTATTGCGTAATCACTGAGGAACCTATAGAAACTATATACTTAACCGAAAGTGGTAAGTGTATTTAAAAACTTATCCAACAAATTAGAAATTAAATTTTTACTAGATGACGACGAATCTAATCAGCAATTAAATTGAGGCGACTTAAGTGAATTCGACGATCACAGCATAAAGGAAGCTAATATTGTAAAACAAAATGAAATGTGAAGAAATTGGTAAAATACAACATTAAGTGAAATTGTTTTTGTAGCTTTGTATTTTTTGAATCCCTTGCAGCTTCTAAATTGATTAAAATTTGATTGATTAATTAATTTCATTAATTCTCTAAGAATGTGGATGAGCATGTCGACATAGGTACCGATTTTTCAGTTCTGATTGAAGTAACACTTATCAGATAAAATTACTCCTATATATCCTGACACTGAAGTGGGTATTTCGAACAAGTATCCGCGACTTAAACAAGCTGCACTGAAATACAATACACCATTGCCTTCATCAGGCGCAGTAGAGCGGTTATTTTCCTTAGCAGGCTTAATCAATCATTCGAAAAGACAGGTTCTTAGTGATTTTAATTTTGAAAAATTAGTCTTAACTAAGGCAAACTGGAATTTTGGGAAAACTAAAAATTAATTGAAAGGGTAAACTGGAATTGTAAATTTTACTTGTAAAAGTAGAAATCACTGCCAAAAAAATTAGGTTTAAAAACTGGGAATAACTATTTGATGAGCCATTTCTGCTTAAATAAAGTGCATTTAGCTAAGTTTAACTATTGTTTTTTATATTTATATATTTATATTTACCTAGAGCATGAATCTGTATTTTTTAACCTCTTGGCCTACATTTTTTTTTTTAAAGCAAACGTTCTTCTCCAAATTGAGAACATCGAAAACAAGGAAAAGTTTTATTTACAATAAAATTAAAATGAAAATTGATTAAGTTCATTCATGTTTAATATTGAAATTGTCAAAGTAATTAAAATTAATTGAAAGTATTTGAAAAGAATTGAAAGGAATTATATAGCAATGCCAAATACTTTTTAAGTACTTTTGGGAATTTGTAGGTATTTTTGTAATGGAATCGCAAATTCAATAACTTTCCGGTATTTTCAAGTATGACTTGCTATTCCGGGAATGGGACTGTAAAGTTTCAATTCCAATACAGGAAGCTTAGTAATGGAAATTGCCAATTCTTAAATACTCGGTATTGGTAATTAAGAGATATTAAATCCATTCAGTAATGAGTATTTTACAGCTCTGTCCATAATAACTAATAAAAAAATACTGATGAATTTCAAGTGATTTCATCAAAACTCGATATTACAGTTTTTATCGAGTTTTGCTAAAACCAAATTAAAAAACTGCTTTAAATGAAAACTTCATCTTCTTCATATATTCTTCGAGAACTTTCATCAGAATCTTCTTTTTCATTCGCCTTAAATATAGCGTCATAAAATTGTCTGGCTTCATCGGGAATAGCGAAAAATTTAATAAGTTTCTCCACATCCTGCTTCTTTTTCACAAATACCTACCATGTTTTGAATTGGTATTTCTGGTAAAGTATGCATAGATTCTTCGAGGTCTTTATCTTTTTTGAAAGGACACACGTCAAAAGGTGTTCCGGAGTAAGTGCAACTTATATAAGTTGTAACTTTGGAGTTGTCTTTGCTGTAACCAATCGCTCTTGTTTCATTCTTGTTTAATTTCCAAACAGTGTATAGTTTCGTGACCGTACCGAACTTAGCCAAAATTGTTAAATAGTCTGTAGGACTTAGAATTTCCTCTATCTTCCTGTATTCTTTTTCTACCCTTCCAAAAATACGATCAGGTGGCATATAGCTGTGACCTTTTATGGGAAAGAAGTGTTGAATATGTGCAAATATTACACTTCGTTTTAAAAAATTATTCAGAGCAGTCATCAGTTTGGTGTTTTTATTTTGGGATGCACATGAATCTGAGAATAACCGCAATGTAGTTGGTTTGTCCTTTTTTTGACTTAACAATCAGAGTCAACTCCAACTGCTCAACGAAATGGAGTAATGCTGAAGCTATTTGATTGACACAACGTTGTCCTTCTGTCTCAGGCCAAGTGTAAAAATAGACATTGTCCTTAGTTTGTTTCTCCTCGTGAATAACAATACCACGATTGTAAAACCAAACTTGACGGGAATACAAAATTTCGCCTACTGACAGCTTGGGCAACGGTTGATTTTGTTGCATATCAAAAACAATGGTTAAAGTTTTTTTTTTTTTTTTGTTCATTATTTCATGAAATTTTTTTGCCTTCAGTTGATGCAGTTTTTTTTTAGTTCTATGCTCTTGCCTTTCTTCTAAGTCAGATTCGCTTTTAATATTCATTTCGAAAATTTTGCAAGTAGAACACGTATCGCTGTGAGGACTACCAAAGCCCAGATTAAATTGTGTATAAAACATTTTTGTATATTTGAAAAAGGACGAGTATTCCTCTTTTCTTTCCTCTCTGCTCGTTTTATACTATATTTCAAACATTTTTCTAAGAGAATGCTCCGGTGGTAAATATTTGCGCTGTATTTTTTGTCTCGAATAATGACTTTCTCGGCAGTAGAATGACTTAATATGCATTTTTATATCTTCTGTCAGTTTTTTATCTATGGCAGTAGAACGATCCCCACCTCTTCTTTCTTTTGTGACTTCAGGCGAGTGAAAATGATATCTATATACAAGTCATATAAAATATTAGACCTTACTGAATATGTCGCTCTAGCTTTTTTTAGAACTTACCTTGCAATTAGAGCACACCTATCTTTTGAGGCACCAGTTATGTTTGTAAAATATTCTGCACAAACATGCACAATTTCCTCACCTCTTGTTCTTATAAAATATTGAATTGAAACAGCTCGCGAATACTGCTTTTTGGAAGCATCAAGCCTGCGCACAGGGTACTGAACTTTCATATATCGCAGTAAAAAGGCATCTTGTTCTATTTTATTTTTGTTGTTTTTCAAATGGTGAGAAAACACTATAATATTCAAAACAAAGGTGACGAAAAAGTTAAGAAGGTACCTAAAACATTGTACTTACTGCTTATATCATCCAATGATAACGACCGGGCTTTACAAAATATTTTTCTGTTTCTTTCTCCAGACACAAGTGTGTGCTTACATTCATTTTTAAATTCATGTTTTATTAATGAACGTTGCAATGTCTTTCTATTCTTAACAGCAATATTCGCCGCTGTCTTACGCAATTTTCTTCCATTAGCTACTGTATTAACTGGAATATTATATTCCTGATTTTTTTCCATAATTACCACAAAATTAACGTGACTTCACACTTTAGAATGACAATTAATACTACAGTTTCTATTATACATTTGAAGCACAAATGCAACACAAAGGAATAAGGGCTAACGGTAGAATGGCCAGCAGAGAAATACTTTTATGACGGCTTAAGTAGCTTGAGCTAAGGCTGAGCTGGACTCGTCTAACTGTTATAGTGAATTTATCGATATTTGCTTGACTTTTGATGTAATTATCGAGTTTTGATATAACTTTTGTGTAATTATCGGCTTTTGAAATACCACGAAAATTTATGATCCCTACAACTTTGAAAAAGTCGAGTTTTGAAAAAACCAATAGAATAGGTGAATAGAGATCTGAATTCTGAAAAATTTGATGTCAATATCTCATTTTCGCTAAAAAGGGAGTTATCGAGTTTTGAAAAAACGCTCCTCGGAGAAAGCAATTTTCCGAGCTCGAAAATTCTACAATGGAATTTAAAAAAACACCCTGACAGCTGTCTTGTTTTGGATAACGAATCATATTTTAAAATGGATTTTTCGATACTACCAAGCTCCCAATTTTATACCGTCAAAGCTTGTACAGTGGTTCCTGATATACAGAAAAGTCAATTATAACGGACAAATTTGGACCAAAAATTATGGTTTGGCAAGCCATTTGTCAATGTGGCCTCAGGAGCAGGCCGTTCTTTACAAAAGGGACTACCATTTTTAAGACAGCATAGATGCTCTATATTATTTTGGCCTGATTTAGCTAGCTATCATAATGCAAAGCACATCGTTAAGTGATTCAATAAGAACAATATCGATTTTGTGCCAAAAGAAGTGAAGCCACCAAATGTACCTGAACTTCGACCAATCGAACGGTATTGTGCCCTAGTGAAGAATAAGTAACGAAAACCATGGAAGATTTCAAAAAGGAGTGTCTTAAACAGTCAAAATTGGTGACTAAAGAGGTTATTATGAACTTGATAGAACGTATTCCTGAAAAAGTTAAGCAATTCTCTAAAAATAAAAAATAAAAAAATTGGTGTTACATTAAATTTTAAAAACATTATAAACTATTGAAATTTAAAATTGAATTAAAAAAATTCTTAAAAATTAACGGAGTTTCTTTAGTTAATGTGACGACAAGACTTTTCGTTCCAGTCCTTAAACAAAATACTCTTTCAATTATTTACAAAGTTGTTTAATTTTTTGCTTCCGACAGCAAACGTAGCTGTCAAATTTTTGACAAGCTTAATAAAATTTACTCGAGAAGTGTCTACTAACTTTTCTTGAGTTATCCCCTCTTCCGCATAAAAAGTTTTTACTTGATTTTTACGCAAAGCTTTTTGCTCTAAAGTTACCAGATAGACCTATTATGTCGGAGCAAAATGCGCAATCATGTTTGAGCGAACTTACTCTTCTCCAAAAGTTCAAATGTGCCTGGATCGAGCCCACAGTATGATCTGTTTATATTTCTGATTGGCTCCACGCAACTACCAGAGCCCTGATTGGTTCCACCGAACTATTTTTGCTGGTAAATTGTTCAAAGCGTTTTTCCCAATTATACAATATGCTTTGGCAATTAAATAAACAATGACCACTTCTCTCTTTCAGTTTTATATTACTAGAATTTTAGCTGAGTTGTTTTTTTTTTTATGTTTGAATTTTATAATGATCAACATTGACTCGTTGGTAATACCGGTAACTTTATGGCTATCCTAATACTACGTCATCGAGAAGCATGGATTAAAGGCTTTAACACAATCGTATGTAATCTTGCCGGCGATATTTTTTATAAATAACGCGGAGATTCTTCTATATTTTCTGCAGTTATCAACTGAAAATACAGAAACGAACTAAATTTTTAAATGCAAAATGTCACAACTTCAGCATTTGTATTTAAGTGCTTCACAATATCCAAAATCGAGTCTTTTTTATCCACTTGCCTATACTAGTCGTATTGTAAGTTGTAAATTATTTTGCGCGTTCGCACAATTTTTCCTCGACATCAATGTCTTTGCTTTTTTGAAATTGGCGCGGTGTCCTACAACCCCAAAATGAGAAAAATAAATGCGAAAGCAATTTCATTCGTTTGCTTTTGTTGGTAGTACTGGAGCGATCGACGATGAAATTAGAAATTGATCAATCCCGATGGCGAGTTCGTATTTTTGTCGTATTTTTGAGCATTCGCAGAAGACACCGTGCTTTTAAATCTTTGACTGCGAACTTTCCTGCTAGTTTGCCAACGGCCGTCGTAATTGCGTTTAAGGCTTAATGCGAATACTGACAATATTGAGTATGCCTTTCCAAATGTTGATATTGGATACAGCATATTCATATCATTAATGATATCCACTTGTTCTGCTGAGCGGTCATTTTCTCAGTTTAAGTATATAAAAAAATAACTCAACAGACAACAAGCCAGGCTTGTTGTTTTACTCTACTAAGTGTATAAACAGATGTATTACGGAAAATTAGTTTTGAGGATGTTATCAAAGATTTTGTCACTATAAAAAGTAGGAGAAAACTTTTGTTTAAATAAATAATTTGAGAATTTACAATTATAAACATTATATTCTATCTTAATTTATTTTACGGTTTATATTTGTTAATATTTTCAATATTGAATTAGATATAATGTAGGCGCACCAAAATTGTTTCAGGGCTTAGGGACTCGTAAGGATTTTAATCCGGCCCTGCATAAAGGGCATCATAGATATATTTAACGTGAATAATATTTAATAATTGTATCGAAAGGGCGGAGTTTCAAGACTGTTTGAAATCTACGTGCATAGTGCCCAAATTTAAAGAAGGGCATATAGAAGACTTCCGAATAACTAATGTCTTATAGCCCTCCTCAATACATTTAGTAAAATATATGAGAGACTACTTCATAATGAACGTAAAGCATTTACCCAAAATAATTGTGGATTTGATAAAAAAATAATATGAATTCCAAAAACAAAGCAACACGATAGCTATTATGACTGATGTGGGTACATAAAGGAGTTCATTAATAAAGAAGAAATCATACTACAACAAATTTTCAAAATTAGAGAATGAAAAATTGCTGGTAAAATTAAACATAATATTGATGTTTTTATCAAGTCTAACAAACAAACAAATGAATGATTTTGGTCTATATATAAAGACATATTATATAACTGAAGGTTTCTCAGCTGACGGTTTTGCTTTTCATTGTGTTGATGAAGTTGAGGTTATGCTGACTCTATCTACTATTAAATCAGATACGACAGGATCTGATGCACTGCAACCAAAATTTATAAAACTTATTGTGCCTACAATAGTGAAAATTCTAACGCACATCTTCAACTATTGTATCACTACATGTCAATTTCCCAATCAATGGAAACAAGCATTGGTGGTTCCTATTCCAAAGAAGTCCACTGCATGTACTCCAAGTGACTTCCATCCAATTAGCCTTCTATGCTACTTGGCTACAAAAAGAAACTGTTTACTGTCAACCTGGCAATCTGGGTTTCGTTCTTATCACAGCTGTGAAACCGCTATGCTAAATGTGACATCGGATATTCACATGGCCCTTGATGCAGATCATTTGACTATTCTTGTGCTACTTGATTTTAGTAAAGCGTTCGACTCCATAGATCACTCGAAATTGCTAGCTAAGTTGGGTAATAAATTCCTCTTCTCTTCATTGGCATTAACCTTCATTAAAAGTTTTATAAGTGGGCGTAGCCAATTTGTAAAAACAAATAATGTTACCTCGAGAAGTATATCTCTCTCTTGTGGCGTACTCCAGGGATCCATACTTGGTCCCCTGCTTTTTAGTCTATATATCAATGATCTCCCAGATGTTATTGTAGATGCCCCCGTTCATCTGTGCGCTGATGGTGTCCAAATATACCTTAGTAGACTAATTGGCTTAGTGGAGGATTTTATAAGTCGGATAAATGAGGATCTCAAACGTGTATATGACTGGTCTGAGCAAAATAACTTAGCTCTTAACCATAATAAATCGAACTGTATGGCGATCTATAGACGTGATATTGATGAGAATTCTTTACCACCGATTTATTTGAACGACAATAGGGTAGTATATGTAAATTCTGTGAAGTGTTTAGGGTTTCACCTCATCTCAAAATTTTCATGCTGTGATCATGTCAGTGTTACACTAAGGAAAATATATGGATGCCTGCGGCAGCTTTGGTTGAACTCCGATTGCTTAATGCATCACATACGAGTAAAACTAGCTAAATCCCTTTTACTACCCTATTTCACATATGGCTGTACGATATTTCCAGTTCTCGATTCAGTCTGTCGTAGGAAACTCTTGGTTGCATTCAATGATGTAATCCGATTTATCTTCAAATTGCCGCGATATAGTCATGTCTCTCCTTATGCAACGTCCTTGCTTGGCTGTTCGATAGAAACTTATCTAATCAATTACAGACTAAAATTCCTTCATAGACTTATATACAGCGAGAAACCTTCATACCTATTTGAGAGATTGAATTTCCTACAGTCACTCCGGTACATGAACATTTCGATCCCCCGTTGTAAATCACGCTATGGGGAGCGCTCTTACTTCGTCCAGGACATACGTTTGTGGAATCGTTTGCCAGCTAACATACTTTTTGTCGACAAGATCCAACCACTATCCACATTTTTCGACGAATCACAAGCAAATCGCTTAAAAAATAACCTACAAGTCAAACATGAACCTTCTTCCTCTTTCTTTTTTTGGGTGCGTTCGGCGCGTCTCGATCTCCATCCGCACAGAAAACTTAGACGTGTATCTGGCTCAGTGTAGCATACTGCTACATGCAACATAAAACGTTTTATAAGTTCAAAAAAAAAAATTCTACGAAAAATCCGACAGACAAATCTAAAATATCGCTATGCCTATGCAATCCTAATGCTGTGCAGATGTCCGGAATATTTTCGAGTACAATGCACACGAATATCACTAAATCACATAGCTTTGGATATATGTACATATAGTGGTTTGTTTAAGTTTTAAAATTGCATACTATTATGCGTTTATGTTCCACTATGCTTTTGAGAACAGAAATCGCGAGCATTTTTTTGGTGGTAATCCACCTTAATGAGTATTTCTCTTTGATCCGTGAATGGAATGGAAAAAGCAAAATAAAAAAAAAACAAAAAAACAAAAATACAAAATATTGCCTTTATCAATACACAAATTTTTAGTACTTATTAATAAAAAATAAGTTGGTACATGAAGTTAGATATAAAGGACGAGCTATCCCTAGTAAAAAAAAAAAAAAATCAATAATTTCCTGACCATTTCCACAAATAATAGTCCAAAATCAAACTGAAAGAAATCTTTCATCAAAGCATCGTTTCCTTACAGTTTTGCCTCCATTTTTCGCAAGATAACAATTTTTCTCGTATTAGTTCTTTTTTCTCAAGTATAATAATCAAACGTTGTCGGAACGAAAAGAAAATGAGATGACAGAAGACGTTGGAAAGATTTTCCTAAAAAGAATCTAGAGTTAAAAAAAAAAAGAAAAGTATATCCCGCACGGTTGCACCTACTGAAAATTCTGGAAACGTTCAAAAGAGAATTGTTCATAAATCATAATCAGAATAATTTTTACTCAGATTTTGCTCAGGCTCACGTCACATTGTCCAATGGAAAATATTTGTGGAATTTTCATCTTCTGACCGAAAAACGAACGAAAGCGGAACTTGCAGCTATTTTTAATATCCAAGAATAAAATATTTTCTGAAGCAATCACTTTTTACATCGAGAATAATTAGTTTTGAAAGGATCGGGGTTTTTTTTTCAGTAGCTCAACGTATATAGGGGAGGGAAGCTCAGAAAATCTTTTTTCAACAAGAGCTCTCGTTCCGAGAGTTTTTTCTGTTGGAGAAAAAAAAATAATGGGGACGAGGAAGTAAACTAATTGAAATAAATACGCGCCTTGACTTAATGGTGTGGAAAGTACGAAGAAGTTGTTTTTTTTTTGCTTTATACACCACGGCAGTTTGCAGTGGTCCTATTTTAGTGGAGGTTATGACTCATGGCTCATAATTGGGCGCTTCATATTTATACATAATTAAATGCCTTTTTAAAAATTTCATTTTTATGTTTGCTTCCAGCGTTTCCTTTGCTTTCGTTATATCAGGGAAGAGAAATTGATGATTGATATTCCATTAGAATGTTAAAATGGCCGTGGGCGACTAATAGAAAATAATTCAACCATATAATTACCAACAACGTACTAACCTTCCGGAAGGTAAGGTAAGATATATAGCTATAGGGCTATATATTTATGGTTTTGATCAGAATAGAAGTATGGTTCGCGAGATAAGGGAAAGTGCGTACATTTTGAGAAGTATAATTATATTATAAATTCTAGTAACTTATAGTCAGTCATTTTTAACTTAAGTATGATAAAATGTGAAAAATAATTATCCAATAGTAAATCATTACAACCTTAGATTTGGCCGGTGAGTTTTCCTAATAGGGGGTCGTGTAGGAAAAGCTTTTTGGAGCCTTTCTCCGTCCGCTCTAAAAAAAATGAGGCATCTAGTGTCGGTTTTTATTTTCTTGAACTGGAAATTGGGTTGGAGTATTTACTTGAAAAGTAGACTACTGTTTTTTGGACTGAGGTCGCAATGACAGCGAAATTGGTCCTTTCTATGGAAATCAAGGGATAAAATACTGCCTATCTTTTCAGACAGTTAGGCTGCTTTGATGGCTCTGAGTAGGCCTTAGATAACATCTTAATTACTGGGGGAGTACAGGAGGTCTTTGGATAAGTTGTGTATACATAGCACTGCGTCTCTACTGTGAGTACCTGGACACACGGGAATCATGGGGAATGAGAGGACGAACTTGATAGCCAAATTCGGCTCTAACTCTCCCTGCCTTGGACCAGAACTTAGTGTTGGCGATGCCACCGCAGTGATCGGATCTTTCATCGAAACGGTTGTTCGGCAGCATTGGAGGAATCTGAGCATGTAATAAAATCACAAAAGTCATATATTCATATTAGATATTTGCTTTTAATATTCCACCGATTTCTCTTCCTTTATTATACAGTTTTTTTAAGGCATTGGGACAGACAAAAGCCTGTCCAACCTGCTTTGGGCAAATGCCGGACAAGCACACAGAAAGTGTTCGATTGTCTCAAGCTGTCCTTCCAGGCAGTACAGAAACTCAGGGCTGTCAATAACTCCCATTTTTGTCAGATGAACGTGAAGCGAGTAGTAGCCGGTGATGGTGCCAACAACAGTTCTTCTTTATTTCCTTCCGAGCCTGAAGAGAAAATCAGAAAAATTTCTATTGGGCCCATCAAGAAAAATTGTTGTGCACCTGCAAGTGTTCAGGTTCGCCCATTTCTGCTGATGTTTCATACGAACATCCGACGTAATGAGAGACCCGATAACCAAGGCCATACTTAGATAGAATGTCAGCCGTTTCCTTCCCCATGATCCCCATGTAACAAGGAACCCACTGAAGCGGTACCTTGTTGTGGATACACAGCTTATGTACGGACGACCTGCAGCCCACCCCATTTCAGGAACTTAGATGTTATCCGAGGATCAAACAGAGCCATCAAGGCTGCCTGACTTTGATCTCCGGATCGAGGGCTATGTTCGCTGCCATGGCGATGGCGAAGAATTTAGCCTGGAAGACAGTGATGTGCCTTCCAAGTGAGTGCTCCAACCCAATGTCAGGTTCAAGTAGGTACGCATCCACACCGGCTTCTACATTAGTGAGAGAGCGGTCGGTTAAAAATATTTTTAGAGCGGACCGGGGAAGGCTCGATAAGGCAGTTCCTTCAACTCACGATTCCCTTTTAGAATAACTCACAGAGAAGCGACATCTAAAATGATGCTCTAGTACCATCGCATCAAATGGTATGCATGCCAGGGGGTTTCCTGTTACATACAAACAACAATGGGAAGAACTAGTTCAGCCATCCTCCCAATATCCCCATAAACGCTATTTACACACAGCCCTTTTAGCATCTGCTTGTATGACATGATCTAGGGGTGGCAGAGTAAGTAAGACCTCAATGGCTGCAGTAGCCGTAGATCGTACAGACCTTGTTATTCCCAGGCAAGCAAGATTTTACCACCAGGTTCTGAATCACAGTCTCCACTTGAATCCTAGGCCTCCATATACAAGAGGCATATGTGAGCATGGGTTTTATGGTCAAGGTGTACATCCAGTGCACAGCACTCTGTTTAATGCCCCATGTTCAGCCAAAGGTTCTACATTGAACCAAGATTATCATAGCCGCATTGACTGTTTCCTCTACATGTAATCCCTACGAAAGCTTCGAGTCAAGTTAGACCTTGAGGTTCTTGACATGGGGAGACAAGAGAGTATTTCCAAAGAGCTTTATAAGGACGAAGTACTCAGGCTTACGTCTCTTGGAGAATAGAAAAAAACTGGTCTTTATGGGGTTCACTGTCATATCATGATGATTGTGCACCAGCGCTGAACAGTATTTAGTCCTTGGTGCATGAAGGCACAGGCAGCAGCCATACTTTTCAGCGCAGTGCCTTATACAATCTAACACTTTCTTTACGCTTGTCCGGTCTTTGCCCGGCGCTAGCTGGATACGTGTGTGTGCTCCCCTATCTGTCGATGAGATGAAAAGCTTACCTGACCTAGATCTTACGCTGCTTCTTTAAGAAGACAGAAGAGAGATCTTGTCTTTTTATACATTAGATGATGAAAATATAGGGTATTGGTACTAAGTTTGTTATATCGTTTGCAGCACATAGAATTAAGTAATGATGGTAGAAAAAAATGCATTGGACACCTATGCATAGTATTAAAAGTTATTTTGAGTTTTGCATGTCCGTGTGTCCGTTCGTCCGTCTGTCTGTCCTCACAAAACTCTAGAACTAATGTATTTAGAGAGCTGAAATCTTGTACACTGTTTTGTGTTTTTTTTTTTTTAAGTAAACATAATTTGGAAAATGGGCTAAATCGGGAAACCCCCTCTTGGTTTTCCATATTAAAATTTAGGTTTTTTACGTATACTGTAAAAACTATCAGTCCTAGACATTTTTATTGTACTGAAAAATTCTTCAGAATATGAAATCCTATGAAATTGGTTATACACTTTTTTACTATCTGACGACCCGTTTTAGAAATATAGGTATGCAAAAAACCACATCAAAAATCAAACGTGCACAGAGCGGTGATCATATTAAATTACACAACGGGCATTCATCTAGAATTAGTCTTAGACCATAGTTCTAGATTTTTTACTTGTTATATTAGCAGGTTTTCACAATGAGCCACCTTGGCCTCCGTGCTTGGGATTTTTCGTACCGCTGTGTGTGGACAAAAAAACATTACCGTTATATTATGGTATAGGTCGAAAAGAACTTTTCAGGATTAGATTTAATGGCAAAACATCCACACAATACGGTCAAAGTTGTAGGTCATATACAACTTTTTAATGAGGGAGGATATCGTTGAGGCAAGGAGACGCGATAAAAGACCATTAGCAGAGATAACGTAATACTTCATTCAAGGATACAACATCTAGAATTAGAATACGTACATAGAATTGGCAGACGTCTGTGATTGACTCCATTTAAGCAACAAGCAACATGCTAGAGTTTCTAGGTATAATTTTTTCATTTATTATATTAATTTATACGTCTTTGATTACTTGAAACTTCATGGATATCTATTTTAAGTTGTATTGACCTACGTTTCCTAACCAGTGATGAGCGGTAACAATCTCTGCTTTGATGATGAAACGCAGTTTTGGATTGTAGGAGTTTCTCCCCAGCAGTGGTTTCCGCAGTAAGCCTAATACACGAGTGTTCTTTTATATTTATTTCTTTTTGATGCCGCGGTTTAGTTAAAATTAATGTCTTCACAATGGTCTTCGTTAGTGTTATCCTCTAACCCAATTTTTTGACTGAGATTCTGGGCTTCTATCCATTTCAATGCCCCATCTTCGTAGTCGCTCTCAAGTGCATTCTCGCGTGATTCACGATTGCAGAATTCAGATACAACAGAGCACTTCAATACATCTTTCTTGTAGCACATGCTCCACCGTATCCCTTTTTGCAATTGCAAGGAATGATATTTAATAAGGTATCTAGGGCAGGTTTCTCTGACATTGGTACTGGTGTGAGTCCATTTATACCATGTTTCTATCCCCAGCCGGATCTTACTCCATTTTTGGACTCGGTGGTAGGTCCTAAATGCATGAAACCAGTCAGCGGCCTTCGTTGATGGAAGCAACGTTTTAGCTTTTTATTGTCAATTTTACGAAATGCTGGTAGTGGACTTCTTCCAAGGTTTCCTCTTCCATATTGCCACAAAGCAGAGTGCCAATGACATCACTGACTCCTTTTTTTTTTGTAATCGAATAAAATGTTGTTTTTCCCTCCTCAAGATGATGCCGTAATAATCGGATGTAAAACTAAGATCTTTTCGCCTGTTTTTTCACTTTTAAACTAATCGTGGAATACACTCCTTCAGCAGCTTGGTCTCTCCCCGGTTTGAGAAGTAAATGCTCGTTTTGGATGATCTCAATGCTGTCAAGAGAACTAAAAGATCGACGTCTTCGCCAGAAATAAAACCGACATCGAATCGTTGTGTTGATAATCGAGACATCAGCATCTTCTTCATCATTCTCTCATCGAAGTGGTGTAAAGGTCCCTTCAGGACTGAACGTATGCTACGGCCTTTTGTTTAGCCAGGCACGAATTTATTTTGTATATGGGTGGTGGCAGCGGCAGGTTTTCGTGGAACCTACCCACACTCTCCGCCAATAGCGGCGGCGAGCTAGCGTGTCGCCCTGCAGTCAACGCTGTCCACAGAGTGATCTGTCAGCTCATGTGACAGTCTGGACTTCACGTCCAAACCAATCACTCTACATACTCAGTTAGACTTCGGTGGTCTAAGTGTAAATTTCACTGGGGACTGGAACTTGTTGCAAGATGATCATATGGCATCTGCTAGTTGATTGTCCTCAAGTCTCATATCGGCGAAGTGTTTCTGCGCTCCTCGTTATTTTTATTGTCACCAACAGATGGTGTGGAAATAAGTTGACTTTGAATTTACAAGACTACCATCATGATGTGATGAAAATAAAATAAGAAAAACCAGGAGTTGGACGATATTTTGGAAGAATGTTTACACATTACACTTACAAAAAATGTAGAGAATTTAGTCTTCTTCATACGTATATTTTTACATTTTTGTCGTGGGATCAACCGTTGAAGAATTATTTTGAAAAACCCAATTTTTTGCACCTTTAATCCAAGATGGCGGACCGCGCACACCGCCCTCAAAGGTCGATTTTTCATCGGGAGCCGGAACTAAATAACATATATCAGAATCGTTTCTATACCACCTTTCAGCCATATTTTAGTTTGGTTTTCCCTACCACCCCCTACCCCTCCACTAGGGGTGTTAGAAATTTTGTTATTTTACGATGAACCGTCATTTTCAAAAATTCATATCTCTAGAATGGAGAAACGGGTGTTTCTGATTCAAATGCCAAATAAAGCCCAATCCTTTATATTTTTTACAAAAAAAAAAAAGTATAGCAGCACTGAACGAATTTTGTTGTTGTTAATAATAGTAGTTTTTTTTGAACAATAGTATTATTCACTAGAGACGACTTCTAGTACTTTTTTTATTTCTACTTTGAAGCTAGAAATCATATCTATGTACAAAAAATTGCGATGGTATTCGGCTTCGTTTTTGAGATACGAATTTTTTAAATCACCATATACCGAAAGTAACGTACTATGGGATCACTGAACTGGGAGGAATATATAATCGTTTTTCTACTGGGGATCTCTAGCACCTTTATTTTAATTTTTTATATTATTGCATACATCAGTACACTTTGATGCAGTGTAGTTTGCTTTTTTAAATCTCTTTCTAGCCGCTAGAGAGCTTTCAACTGAAACTAAGGTTCTGTTGAACGATTCTAAGTCAGGAGGAATAAATCCCTCGGAATTAAAGATGGACTTGCTTGTAGACCCTGCATTTGATAAACGAAGCAAATCAACGTCAAGATGAAGCAAGCTGAAAGCCATTTCTTGTCGGTTGGCTGGCCCTTCAATTTCCGGGAGAATTGGCTGGCTGTATGGTACCATAGAGTTTTTCTTGGTTACTTTATGCTGAGACAACTTACATCTAGATGTGAAAACAATCTCACAAAAATTCGGTCGAATTGAAACGAGCTAATGGCCCTCCAATAGAAAGCTCTATGAATTCTGTCTCTCTTTTGCTGTGTTATTCCACATAAATTCTTCTTTTTTCTTTTTTTGGTTGAATAGAAAGTTAAAGATCTTTGAAAAAGTGATCCGGGTTTATCTGGAGATTTTCTTATCTAGTACATATGTTGTCTTCGCTTTAAGGTAGCAAACGCAAGACACTATTTTGCCTACTTCCAACAACATATTCAGAATTTTCGCCCTTATCCATACTTTAACCCAAGTTCGTCTCTTATTTTTAACTTTATCACTTTTTTCTTTTACTTGCACAAAATGCACTATGTTAAATAAAAGCAGCCGCGTTTCGCCGCGTTCCTTTCTCTAGAAGTCATTGTTGGACTTTACGTTGCTTATATTGTCTTTGCCAGATAAAAGCAGAATTTTACCAGATAAAAAATATCAAATCGTGTAATCAGTGAAGACAAACGTATGCCAGATAACTGACCAAAAACTAGCTGACAACTCTGTGCCAGATGAAATCTGCCCGATTATCTGCTCCGTGTGTAATCAGTAGGACAGATATCTGCCCACAAAAATTGGCAGATTTCTGGCATTTTGCCAGAGATCGTTTAGGAATACCTTTAGGCTTCATTTGGCATTTGAATGAGAATAATCGATTGATCCGTTCTTGAGATATGATTTTTTGAAAATGACGCTTCATCGTAAAATCACAAAGTTTCTAACCGACCTAGCATATGGGTAGGGGTTGGTAGGGGAAAATAAAAAAAATATGTGGGTAGATGAGCTATTTTGGTATTCCTTACAAACTGTGAAAGTTTCATCCAAATCGGAGATTTTCAATGTTCCAAGGTGATCGGTTTCGTTTATAAAGCTACGGTTTTCAAGAGATTCCGCCGACGCAAACGTGCGACGTAAATGCGCCAGCGCAAGTGCGTTAGTTCTTCAATGTCGTCTTGTGTGATTTTCTAGAAAATTATTTTGCGTGAGACTTTTTAAACGTATTTTAGTAGTAGGAAAGGTTCTTTACTGTGGCAAAATAAATATGTCACCAGGTGGAATTAGTTAATTAAATAATAATAATAATAATTCAATAATATAATACGCTGTGAAATAATCTTAGACCTACCTTTTTTGTTTCATTTTTTGAAATAATTTCCTAAATGTTATGGATTTAATGGCAAGGTTTTTACTTTTATATTTTAAAGGGAAGGATCCGATATTACTAAATAAATGAATAGTTCATCATACTCCTCCTTTGTAAAATTCACTCTTTTTGCCATAACTACGTGATGTGAAGTGCAAACGCCGACGCTAATTCGTCGGAATCAAACAGTTGTTATTCCGATACATTAGCGTCCGCAGAGGAGAGCGCAAGTTCGTCGGGCGTTTTCTTGGAAACCATTCATATAATTTCCTTTGTATTTGATTACGGCGTACTTGCGCTGGTGAATTAGCGTTCGCGCACTTGCCCGAGGCTTAATGGCTCCTTTTATATACTAAAGGCCTTTTTTAGTCCCTATTGACTGGACTATTAGGTCTTTATGAGAAAGAGAAGTTTTCTACACCAAATTCGACAAAAAAATCGTAAAATATTTGCCGAGTATGTATGGTAAGTTTAGCGCATTGTTCATATCCTTCTATCAAAATAACATTTTAAAAGATGAAAAACTTCTTCTTCTTCTTCTAACAAAAATACACCTCGACCTTATTTACTTTGACCAAATTTGAACTTTGTATAAGAAACATGTTCGTCAGAGTGAAAGTGTATGTCAAATTATGAACTCTGAACTAATTTAAGACATAAGTATGTACAAACTTAAACTAACTTTCAAAACGGCATCATATCCAATTCGTTGGAATTTATGACTGAGCTAAAAGAAAAAAGAAAGAGAAAAATCTCAAAATATACACCAAAACGACAAAGATATTGACCTCGACAATTGACCTCCCTAACCAGTCAAGCTTCGTCGTCCCGAGTGAAAATTTTAACCTTTCTGTGGCGCCAAGCAGTCCTTTCGGCTCTACTAACAAAAAAAAAAAAAAAAAAAAAAAAATGGCGAGGGAATGTCTGCCAATTCTTATGGGATTCGACGATAGAGAATTGTAATGTTGCCCCCAAGCACCAGGTGATAACCAAGTTTTCACAGAATGAGATCAAACCCAGTTCGACTTCCCTGCTGCAAATTAGTAACAAGTGGCTGCCATGAATTATGGTAATTAAATTTTTCTTATTGATTAGGTGCTTACTCGGAAACTCTGAAAGTATGTATGATGGTGTGTACATATGTACCTACATGTGTATGTTTGGTTATATATACATATAGCTTTTGGACGACCGAACAGTAGCAAAAAATTTACACCATCTGTGAATTTTGATAGCGTTCAACGATAAGAAGGGATTGGGAGAATGGGGAGTGGATGGGTGGCCACAGCGGGTCTTCTGAACGTGGCTGCAAGTTTGGAGCTGTATGAAACATTCATGTCCTTTCCTTGCATATTGATGAATATAAATTGTTTTACTCACATGAAAAAAGATCATGTGGCTCCAGCTGCGGAGGCTGCGGAGTGGTACCCTTCCTGTCTTACATCGGATGAGAGAGGATGCGCATATGCCTGGGGAAATTCGGTACTATTCGGAAAGCTTAGTATTATTTTATTGATTTTTATTAAGCTCCTTTTTGGTGGAAAGCTAAGTTAAGTGTCATAGAAAAACTGACTTATCTCGATGGCATCATTTAGTTTCAGTCGACAAGTTCGCATGCAAGGATGTCTAAATGAGGTCCAGTAGTTTATAAGGAGATGAGTTCATTACTCGCGAAATGTACATACATCCACATAAGTTTATGTAAAAGACACTTCTGTTGACAAGACCTGCCGCAGGGCTGTGGAATGTTTAAATAATAATATGCGATTTAAAGTTGCAAAAGGAATGATTATGTGTCCATGCCTCTATTTTTTCGACAGATCCAGGACTTCGACTCATACAAACAAACACCAATATGGTTAACTCATTCATCCCGAGGGGAAATTTATGAAAATGTTCATTATGGCTGTATGGAGACTTAATAAAGACAACATGTTCCAGGCGTTTAATCTCATGCGATGTGATATGAACGAGTAGCATCAAACATCCGCACATTCTGCTTATCCCATGGGAATGAAATGTATGACCGAATTTAAGGACGACATATTTACTCAAATGATATGCACATACGTCCGCATGGAGATTTATCTCCATTTTATGTATGTTGACTTTGTTACCTTCCGGTAAATGTCATACTGTAAGACAGGCTATACATACATGTACACGAATCATATAGTTATGGTGGTAAAATCTAGCTTTGATTTAAACTATATTTAGTCGAAAAATATAAAACGCAATTTATTTCAAAAAAAGGTTGACAGAAAAGAGTGAGAAATAGGTGAAAACTTTTCACATTAGGGAGTATCTTAAAAAAGAAAAAAAAAACTTAGACTTAGATAACACCTTGCTTTTTACGAGCTCAGGAAGATAAATTGGCAAGAACATGTTAAAGTTTTTTTCAATAAATTATTTTTAATTAAATCTACGCACAGACATGATGTACTTTCAGAGAGGCTTTGATGTGAACCTTGTAACAGAATTTATTTCGTTAATTAAAATACTGTCCTTCGGGCACATTCATGTTGAAACAAAGTTTGGAGGTAACAAGACTGATAAAGTTTTCCATGATTTCGAACACGTATAAAAATTCAGGACTGTCTTGCAGAGTATTGGTCCTTGGGAAATTGAGTTTGCTTATTTATTTTGTTGTTTTTTTTTTGTTGTTGTTTTTTTATCAATTATTAAAGTTACTCAGTTTATTTAGTACATAATTCTTTTTATTTATGTAAGAATTAATGAAGACAAAACATAAGAAAAATTATTAGTTAGATAAATATAACTAAAACTAAGCCTAAAAGACTACCGAAATTTTGTGGAATAAATGTAGACGAAAAAGTAAGAGTATCACAATTTAAAGGAAACTGCGTAAATATAAGGAATTCCAACAGTTTACTAGGACAGTCATGATGGTTTTCCAAAGTGGACTGGACTGGAATAAAGATGGATTTTAAAGAGTTAATTGAAGTTTTTGCGATATTATTCACCTAGTGAAAAAACTGAACGGTCTAAAATAAAATTTACCTTTTCGTATTACAAAAAAAAAAAGGAATATTTATACACAAGAATTTTTTTGGATTGAGTGAACCTTTGAGAGGAATACAGCAAAATATAATAATTTTTAGGATAACTTATAAAGATTACGCAATTTCGTCATTAATATCCGGTTAAAATTATATTTAGAAGTGGATAGAAAAAGTTTTTAATTAAAGAACTAGATTGATTAAAACTTATTGGAATAGAAGTGGTAAAAGTAGATAAAATGAGAAACAAACGAATAAACAATTAATTTTAAATAAAAGCGTGATTTTAAAAAGTTTTTATAATTTATTCTTATTTGTTTATGTGACGAAAACTGCAATCGAGTAAGAGTAGTATCGGTATAGGAATATCATAATTTAGTTACTTCAAAGCTTTCTCAAGTTATAAAAGTCATGAAACCCCCGTGAATGTTTTGTCATATGTACATTAGTTTTGTTGATCTCTCGAAAGTATATGATCTAGACCATGCTACTTGGGATATCCTGATTAACGTTTGATAGGCCATCTGATAATCGGTATTGTATCATTCGGGAGGAGGTGAAGTTAAAGATTTTCCTTTAAGAGGAGTCAGTACCAAGATTTGCAAGTTTCAAGTTACATTTTCCAATGCGAATTTCTGGCAAACTATTTGTACCAGAATAATGATTTATATGTTAAATTAAAGGTAACGAAGAGGTCTAGTAAATAACGTTGAGAAAAATAAAAAAAAATTATTGCAATGGAGATATTAGCTCGGAAAATTGTAAAAAATGGTAAAAATATATTTTTTTCAAATCAAATTCTTGTTAGTAGGTATTCTCAATTTTTGAGATTGTGACTATTTTAGAAAGATAAAGCCTAAATCTAGCAAATAACGTCGAGGTTTTTCATTTTTATTGGCGCTTTTTTTAATTGTTTAACTCTAATAGTACTTGTTTTCTCTCTCGATATTTCACAGACGTTGAAAGTTGTAGAAATATAAAGCAAAATAGTATATTTAACAATAATGTGCAAAATAAAATTTAGGAGAGTTAATTCTCGTTAAAAATTTTCAATTTCTTTGAACTGCAAATTTTCATTTTCGTCTTAAATTGTCGCATGTTTGGTTTCACGCTAGATGTCTCTAATTTTCATACATTCAGGACACAAACCTACGTATAGTAAGTTTTTTGCCCTACAGGCTCGCTGGTATCAAAATTGAAATTTTTGCTGAGTACTGACTCCTCTTAAATTAATCACTTTAGATTTGTTGGATAGATAATTGTTTAAATTTTCCAAAGGTTCATGGGATTTTCTTCTCCTTTTTTTTTTCAATGATGGATAAATAAAAATCATAATGGATAATTGGATTTAAGAATTCTACAAAGCCTTCGCTTCAAAATGACTTATCACATTTTTCATAAAAGAAGGCATTTCTTTTTGTGTTTTTTATCCTTTTTTTAAATCATTTTCTCCAATGAAAAATTTCATTAAGTGCCAAAACTTTGGAAATCTCTGTAAATCAGCCTTTTAAGGCATTCTTGTTGTTTGAAAAAGTGAAAGAAATGCAGTAACCTGGGGATTACACAAGGAAGTACAGCTTTCATGCAACGCGTTTTTAAAATTGACAGTTTGTGGTTCTATTCATCACGACATACACCAACTTTCAGTTACCAATCTTAACGAAACATTCGTAAGGTTTTATAAATATTAATAAAAGTTACGTTAAGCATTGGGAAAGGCTACTAACAAGTAGGTCTGGATTCTTGTTGGATAAAAACCTCAATAAAAACCATATCTCTATAGAGTTTCCAGGAGCACTTAAACAGGAAGAGAGCTTTTCTGCCCTATGTTAGATGTATTATGGATAGAGTGGGAAAAGTCTTGAAGCGATACGTTGTTAAATCCTTCTAGCACCAAAGACAGTGATAAACTTCCTGAAATCACGAAAAGATCAGTTTTCACTTCATTCACCAGGCGTATACGCCATCCCTTGTTACTATGGGTCATCTTATATTGGAAAAACACAAAGAGTTATTGCTTCCCGCATGAAAGAATACACAAATGCTGTAAGCAAGAATTAGGCGGAAGAATCAGAAACTTGAGGGCATATTCTGTACCATCCAACAGAACATCATTGGGTTCAGTTTATAAAGACAGAAGCCCTGGCTTGCGAGCCCATTATACTCCTCATCTTTTTCATGAGGCGATTGAAATAAAACATTGCCATAATTTCAATCTGCGTAGCTTAAGTGGTATGTGACAACTTCAGGTAGTTAACCGGTGACCACGGTCAAGGTAACTTGAAGCATACGGTCGGGGTAACTACCTAATTTAGCATTCAATAAATAATTTATTTAATACGCGGCTAATCTGGAAAAACTATATAAAAATTTTAGTGAACAACCAAGAAAACCTCAAAGATTATAAGTGTGTCCCAAAATAAACGCAAGATTTTAATCTGCCGCCATTTGTGCAGTAAATTGTTGGCAACCCTAAAAAAAAAGTTTAGCGGACGCAGTTCGAAAATTTCATACAAAATATGGTCAGAATAGTGTTTTTATTTCGTCAACTGTGAAGAGATGAATTGAATAATTCAGGGAGATTGGATCAATTGGAGACGCCAAACTCACTGGACGTCGAAAAACAAGCCGTTCAAATGTCAATATTCAAGCAGTGCGTGAGAGTGTTGGTGAAAATTCCAGAACAACAATTCGGTAAATTTCTAACAATTCTTGGATTATAATATGTATATTAATATATATGTTAAAAACAATGAATTATCGCAAATTATTCTCTAAATAATACAATTTAATTGGGGAGATTATTCTCTAATAAAGTGTTAATTACACTGGAATAAAGTTCGGGTTTCAAATTTAATACTTAACTGACACATTTTAACTCCATTAGTCTTAATTTTTTTTTATAATATAAATTAGATTAAAAGATATTACTAATACAGGGTGTTTCCCACTAGGAGTTCAGTAAAGCGGGAGGTAATAGTACTCACCTAGATGAACCAAAAATTGTATGGCAAGGGGGGGTAGGCAGATTAACCGTTTAGGAGTTACAGGGTGATTAAGAAAAAAAGCTAGTTTTTCACAAAACACCCTGTATCTTAAAAGCTACAGGGCGTACGGTCACGTTAATAAGCTTATTGTATGAAGAGCTTCATGGTCTTTCCAACGACTGCTCAATCAGCCCAAGAGCCCTCTCTTATCAAGAATTATGGTTGTCTAAACTAAAAATTTCGGATTTTCTTACCTTTTTTTTTTTAATTTAACCTCCATTATTTTTGCAAAAAGGTCGTTAACATAACTTTTTTTTTATAAAAACTGTGAACTGTAGACTCTCCTCTTTAAGTTGACCTATTGCACCCTATGTGTGAACTGTAGCCGTTAAACAGTTATTAACTCATAACCTATTTAGGTCACACCGAAATTAGTAGACGATATGTTTTAAAATGACTTGCCAACGTGCTAAGGGAACAAATTATCGTTGAGAATAGGTTTGAAAATAGGTTTGAGAATAGGTTTAGAGCTAATAACTCTTAAAGGGCTTCAGATAGCTCATTGGATGTAATAGGTCATATTAAAGAGGAGAGTCTACAGTTGACAGTTTTTATAAAAAAGGTTATGTTAATGACCTTTTTGGAAAAAATTAATGGAGGTTAATTTAAAAAAAATTGTAAGAAAATCCGAAATTTTTAGTTTAGACAACCTGTCGTTTTTAATATACAGGGTGCTTTATGAAAAACTAGCTTTTTTTCTTAATCACCCTGTAACTCCTAAACGGTTGATATGCCCACCCCCCTGCCATAGAATTTTTGGTTTGTCTAGGTGAGTACTATTACTTCCCGCTCTACTGATCTCCTAGTGGGAAACACCCTGTATATTAAAATATCTCACTGGTAGCACCAGTAATACTTAGAATTTAAGCCGAGGGATAAAAGCCGGGCGACATGAGTCGACAAACTTATTCTGATGCAATACTCTTCTTCTGTTCTAAAGAGGAATATTTGTTACGTTTTAGTCCGCGAAAGGCTACAATCGTATTAGCACGGATGTTATAGAAAGTATATTTATAAAAGTGAAGAAGAACGATGTGGTGAAGTACGTTTGCATATATCCAAATGCAGAAGGTATTATTACATCAAACGATTGCTTAGTTAGCAGTAAGTGGTTATTGTATTAGACTTGTGATGTGTATTTTCCGCAAAGTTCCTTTAGTTTTATCACAGTTTGAAAGTATACCTACCGAGACGACGTTTGTCATTAAGGACCGCGACAATTCTGTGATCGAACTTGATCATTTATTTAAATTGCTTTATGTTGGTAATAGACGATTGCAACAATTTGTCAACAAATGCCCAGGTTACAAATGTAAAAAGGTGCAACGCAATTATTGCAGCAAATTTAATAATAAATATCGAAAAGTATGTACATCCCAAATATTTTCGAAATTGATTTCCTTATTTATTTCATTTCGTTTGGTACATAATATATTTATGTTCTGGAAAATTATTTAAGGAAATTTGAGTGTTCAGATATTTTGACAGAATATTCCTATAAGAACTCTATTAAAGACAGTAGCCGGAGGCGATTGGTGAACGCAGCAGCGAATTTCATTCGAAAACATTATGGAAATTATCCAACTAAGGACGAGAATATATCAGCAGCAAATGTAATAATTTCCTTGTTTCCGTCATTTAAAATAGCCGAAGAAAAAATTTTGAAGAATCGTAAGACATACCGAAAAGTAAATCATTTCCTAAATTAATTTTGCAAATATTTTCAGTAGGACCTATTTTATAACGCAGTAAGTAAATAATACAAACTTAAAAATTTCATCGCTATAAGATATAAAATTGAGGGGACATCGCGCTTTTACAAGGACATATCTCATGAAAACAGCCCAGAAGCATTAATTAATGATTTATATGGATGTGCTCAGCGCTTTAGCGAGGTAGATACTGATTTCTTTCGTAATTGTGTTGTTTCGAAATAAAAAAAAAATTTTAAAGGAAAAACTAAAGGAAGCCTTAAAAGAACGTGTGCAGCTATGTCTGGAAATTTCCATTTTTTTTTCAACGACTCGGAGCTGGCTTGGAGCTTATTTTAAAAGTCACGTAAAATTTTTGTATGGTTTTTTCAACATATTATTTGACTTCGAGCTACGATTTGAGGGAAAATATAAAAATATCTTATCCTTATGGGATAAGTACGCAAAAGTTATATATGTAGAAGTGTTATACCATACCTTTAATTAAAATGGAAAAAGCCAAAGAAATATTCATTTTGACATAAGAAGATAGAATAAATAATTTTTTCTTTCCAAAAATTTGTTTTATTTTTAAGGTTTTGCTTTCCTACATGAGGTCACGATGGTACAATGGAGTTAGAAATCAGTCTATCAGGCCACTAGAGTTTCTGGACTCCAATCCCCTTTGTCGGCAAATTAGAACTCTGCTGGAAAAGAAATCCCTGTCTTACCCTCAATTCAATTATATAGTTCTTTAAGTCGTAAAATAGGTACTCAGTCTCAAAAACTGAGGAAGTAAAGATCCTAAGTGTAATGATGACATTCAATACCTCAATATATGTTTGTCACATAAGAGACGGAATTAAAAATCATCTGTTCGAAGTAACATTAAGGCAGATAAGGGTAAGAGCTTTACTTTGCTTTCTTGCACGCAGCATTTCAACAACGTATTACGAAAAACCATAAAACTTATAAGTTATATGATTTTTGGTATTACACCTCATTATAGCAAGTTGCATAAATTACAATATTGTCTATATTAAAATATATTCCAAGTATGTCATATATTTCAATATTTTTTAATTAGATCGTATAGTAATAAAACATTAGTTTTTAATAAAAATATATTCTATATTAGTCAGTGAGGTATTAGGTTCTAATTATAATATAATTGATGATAGAAGCAATGACAGGCATAATTTTTAACATTGTTGTAGATTACAACAATATTATAATCTTTCATAAGTGTTAAAAATTAATCTTACTTTGGTGTGGTCATATATACAACCTTAAAAATATTATAAACTATTCCAAGATTTTTAACCGTGTACCAGAGTCTGAGCGCAGTGAGCTCAAGAATGATAGAACAGTTGTAATTTTATAATAATGTGCTGAATGTAAAAACAAAAACATCTGGAAGAGAAGTATTGAATAGTAATCGAGTTATGAAGATAGTCTTCTCGACTGCTTCACTCCGTTTTTACTCGACATGCTATGGTACAGTGGACCAACGCATCACTGAAACAAGTACTAAAGTAGCGTAGTATACAGGGTGTTCCGGTTCAGGTGATCAATAGAGAAGGAGGAGATAGGACTCACCTAGCCAAACAAAAAATTGTAATGTGAATTGGCGGGCGGGGGGGGGGGGGGGGGACGCGTCGTTTCTTCGGTAAGGGGGTATAAGATTTTTAGTACTATTTCCAGTTTACACCCTGTAAGCTTTTCAATGAATTCCCAGCCAGTCCTACTGTCATCTTCAATCTTAATTTGTAATACGTCAAAGTCCAAAAATTGGGAAAAAGAAACCTAGTTTTTTCAAATTTTAACGAGTTTTCCGCCAAATAGCATAATAACTATATAGTTTTTTTACAAAATTTTGAAACCCCGGACTGTTACCTTTAATCTGACTATGCACATATACCTACCTAAGTACAACCGTTTTTGACATATTCGCGTTTCTATAATTCATAATTTTGTTAATTTTGGCTACTGAAGATGGTAATCGCGCCTAATTTTATTCAATTCACGCATAATTAGAAAAAATCATGAAATTATGAATCATAGAAACGGGAGTATCTCAATAGGTTGCATTTAGGTAGGTATATGTGCACAGTCAAGTTAAAGGTAACATTCCGGGGTTTCTAAACCTTGTAAAAGAAACTGTATAGTTATCATGCATTTTGGGGGCAAAATCGTTAAAGTTTGAAAAAAATGGGATTTTTTTTCCAATTTTCTGACTTTGACGTCCTACAACTGACAATATGAAATGACAGCAAGGCTAGTTGTGCATTCGTTGCGAAGCTTAGACGGTTTGCTATCATTTGAGATGAATCTCGTCTTGATGGGGTATACCTATATCAGGAAATTTACAGAACTGGAAAGAGAACTAATAATCTTAAACCCCCCCCCCCCCTCCCCTTCCGCTGAAACGATGCGTCTTACGACCCCTTTCACCCTATCCCGCACCATTTTTTTGGTGAGTACTTTCACCTCCTTCTCTATAGATCACCTACATCGGAACACCGGAACACACTGTAAATGTTCGGATCCTCACGTCAATTTTCGAAAAAATTGGCGCTAATAGAATTCCGAACTGTAAATTTCCATCTGAGAGCCGTTCAGTTGTAGTTACAGCTGAAAGAGGATATCCTGCTGAAAATATTGGCGTGGATATTTCCACAGTCTTATGGAAAGACAGGAATAATGTTAGACTTGCTTCTACTATATGTTGGAATTCAGCCCGCCGTTTGCAAGATCATAAGGACTCACACAACCAAAAAAAGCATCACAGCACAATCGGAAAAAGAAGAAGTTGACTGTCCACAAATCATCCATAGGTATAATATCCATATGGGAGACGTTGACCTAATGGATGGACTAATGGATCGTCTTCACATCCGTTTATCCTCCTGCTATATCATATGCTAGATATGGCCATGACCATGTAGGCGAACCGAAATTATTACGGCTACCAGATTTGCGTCAGCAAGCTGCTGCTGGTCTTTCCAAATATATATCTTATGAAAAACGTGTGATTAGCAGACTTTTTTACCACTTCTGTCATTCTGGGAAATTTGAATGAACGACAAAAGTGGTAAAAAGGTTACAAAAATTGTAAGAAATCAGAAACACAAATCTAAAAACTGTTTTTATGACTTTCATTGTACAAAGTGATTTGTGCTTAATTCCATTTACTTTTTATTTTACCTTTTCGATTATTTCGTTTTCAATAAAAACAAGTTTTGAATTTAAATTAAACCTAATTTATTATTTCCTTAACACGTTATAACTGCATAGAGGCGGCCTATCTAGCTTTTCCTCCGCTAGATAGAAATAAACATTGTTAATAAAATATGTTCAGAGTATCATAATGCATCGCTTAAGACATCCTTCATGTCTGGAGGTGTCGGGCCTAAACTTGTATGAAATATGGGCATTCCCCTATAAATTTTATTTTATTATTTTGTGCATCTGTCTATCTGTCAGTCCGTCCATTCACTTGATAACATGAGTACGTTAGAGAGCTAGACACGGCATTTTTAAAAAATTGAAGATTTAAGTTCAAAAATGAGATAATTCAGGTAATTCCTTCGCAAGGTTGCCATACAAAAATTTCGTTTTTCACTATATCGCTCATCTGCAACGATAGTGTTACAACACAAAAAATAACGACACTGACGTAGATGTGCCAGATGATCGGTAGTATTTTACCTGTTAAAATAAATGTCATTATTATTGTGCAGTTCCTTGTCGACGGAAAAATACCCTCAGTAAATTTTAAATGCGATTATTAGAGATTATAGAATAAATAATAGATTGCGATTTCTCAAGAACTACAGTTTTTGTATTTTGCCTTTCTTGTTAGGACATTGCCTGAGAATGCGTCAACCTATAGAGAATTGAAATTGTACGTGAAGTTTTCATAAATATGTAGGAAATAGGATTCAAAAACAAACTAAATCGGGCAACCCTTGCTTGGTATTTTTGAGATTTTTTATGTATACTGTGAAAACGATTAGTAATAGATGTTTTTATAGTCCAGAAGATATCTTCAGAATGTAAAATCCTATAAAATTGGTTGTTATAATTTTTACTGTTCGTCGAACCGCTCTAGGAAAAGATACGAAAAACTACTTTAACCAGAAAGCTTACACAGAGTGGTGATCATACAAAATTACAAACAGGCATTCATCTATGGTATTACAAGAATTAATTTTGGACCAACTTTAGCTTTTTTACTTGTTTATTTATTTTATTTTAATTATTATAAGGCAGAATTCACACTTAATCTCTACCAACATGGTTGAAGGGGGAATATCCATTTTAGACCCGTCATTAACAGACATGAAAGATATCTTAAACGATGTATTATGATAGTTTGAACATTTTTTATTTCTATCTAGCGGGGGGAAACTTGGGAGGAGAAGAGGGGTTTCAAAGTTTGATCTAGTATATTTTGGAAAATCTAGTACAGAACAGAATTCCTTGGGTCATGAATAGAAGTTTCCCTCACTTCTATACTTGGAGGTTTAAATAGCTATCCCCATACTCATTTTTTAATATTTCTCTCTTTTTCATTCGGACTGAGGTCCTAAGTTTTTCGCATTTTAGATCAACTCTAATTTGGTAGGGTTCTTTGCGATCCGAAAACGGGTTTTACTGTTTACCTTAGCTCATTACCAGCTACAATTTGTGTAAGAAAATTTTTCTCTGCATACTTTTAGGGTGGGGCGTTGGAACTCCCGGCGGGAGGGGGTGGTTCCAATAGAGCATGTTGAATATCAAATTAAAGGTCTTGCCGAGTAATATCGAGTGGTGTACTTTTTTCTCGATTCAGAAAACTTTCTTATGACATTTGTGCCGCCGGAAAACCCATTTTCATACATTTGGGTCACGTAGACCCCAGTTACTACATTTAGCATATAGTTTTGTAGTTATTTCTTACATGGTCATTTGTGTGCACTATTATGAACATATTTCTCATAGAAAATGATTAATTCATACAATGCACCAAGTCCGCACAATCACGAGAAGTATAGAAAAGTCCACTTTTTCACCCAAGAAAGTCGCTCAAGCGACATCCGATCGCCAAAGCGTTCCCCCATTTAATTGAAATAATCATTTCTAATCAAATATGTTCAGATTATCATAATGCATCGTTTAAGACATTTTTCATGTCTGCTGATGTTGGACCTAAAGTTGTATGAATATTATGATACGGCTTCACCAGCAGCTATCTAAGGTGTACCAGAAACATAAACTGTCTATATTATAAACAAAGCATATAAACGCTTAGGATAAAAGTGTATTGCATGTTCAGAAATCCATCTGAACGACTGAAATACATCAAGACAAAGGTTCGAGGAAAAACTGCCAACAACTAGTCATACAACAAAAAGCAACAAATTTAAAAGGTACTGTCTTTTCAGTTACAAGGCAAACACCAAAAGAAAAAATGTCGGAATTATGTTGTCACTCACAACTAAGATTACAAAGAAATACGGAAAGAAAGATGAAAGATGATATGAAATATCAAGACTCTGAATTATTTGAGGGTTTTCCTTTGTTTAAATTTTTTATTGCCTTTATCTTTTCTATTGTGATTTTAATATTTTAAGTACAACCAATAAAAAAAAAAAATGTTGAAAAAAAAAATGTTGAAAAAAAAAATGAACTACTAAAAATTATTAAGCAATCCTCGTCAGAAAAATGTCTTTTCCGGATAAATTTTTCATATCTCCAGTGTTGATAGCCCATTAAATTATCCCATATTCTAGGATTAAAATTTAAACTGTTAAAATTACATTATTGTCGAGTATAAAAATGAGCCCAGAATACAAACAAAACATCTTTCAGAAGGTGGGGGCGAAATATTCAATCAACCCAACAACCCAATCTATAATTACTGTAAAATATTTCATTATGACTCTTCCGCAACATTTTGATATCATTTAAAAGCCCATCATTTTCCAAAATCAATTTTAATTCGATTGCAAAAATAAACATTTCCCTCATATATACTGGGATTTTTCATTTTAAAATACGTAAATTGAACAAATATCCTCAGCGAGTATTTTTTACATACTCTCTCTCTCTCTCTTTCCTCCTCTTTCTCACACTTTTGTATATAGTCCTCGTATCTATTGTAAAATTTCGTCGCGTTCATTTCCTGTAACATTTTCCCTTTGCAAATTTTTTGTTTTTTTTTTTTGAAAAAATTTTAAATCTCCCTCCGGATGAATGTGTATTTTTTATACACCGATTTAATACCAGTCATGCCAAATTGCAGGACAATTACGTAACTTGACTTGACTCTATGGCAAAATCCAAATGTGCAGAAGACGATATGCAGCGATTTGAAGTGGATGTGGCTGCATGCCAAGCTGAAATTTTTTTCCCATGGGATTTAAGATGAATGTAAAACATTCATGGTTGGAAACATGAAAAAGAAAAAGAAAAATTATCGAAATTGTCTGCATGACTTCAGCGCCATTTCTTTAGAAACTAAGCCAACAGCTCTATCTCCTGCAAGCACACATACTTACATAAGTATTATTATTGAAAAGTCAGAAAAAGCACTGAAATGTCGAACCGTGTGTGTACTAAAAGTGCTGGCAAGACAACCATCGTAATGACGACTTCATCCAAAGGTACCTATATAATAGTGAAAGCATGTCATCCAGGACAAATAATGTCATGACATCTCTCTCAGGAAGATGCTTTTCGTCCGCCCATAAGGAAAACTTAAATTATTGGAAAGTGTTTACCGTAAGCAAATAATATAACACCATCATCGGTCCGGAATAACTCCCAAGTGGCTGGAGTATATGCGATATGCGTCCTCCTCCTCCAGAAAATGGCTTATACTTCTACGTTGTTTTTGTTTTCTTTTATTTATTTGTTTCGATCCAATCATTGGATTTTTCGTTCAAATTCAAGTTTGCTATTCATGATGCTGCTTCCTGGTAATACAGGAATTGTTGAGCTTTTATTGTCCGATATTTCACAGAAACGGGACGAGCGACTTTTCTCGGTTTTTATGAAAAATTGAAAACTCTACTCCCCATGTGTATAGCCATCCACACACACACACACACATACTATACATAGTCATGCATATATGAAAGCATCAAAAGCATTTTAATATTTCGTCAACAAGTTTATGTCAAGTTTATTGTGTATAAACGCCAGTGTACTTGCCCGATTGGAGTAATTTGTTTCCTTGACAGTGTTATTGCTTCAATATATTCAGGTATGGAATGTAGAGGGATACAGGGTTCAAGGCGCGCAAGTGACTGGAAAATGGGATTGCAGATGCTCCGATGTTCCCGTTGTGGTCTGGCTTTGTGGGATTCAGCCAATTTCAATTTTCTGCGGTTATGCATGGGTTGGCGTATAATAAAAAATGAAACTCCATGTCCAATAATGAATTGCACTGCATGAAACATTTGAATTCTGGTTTTTATGATGCAAATTAAAAATCAGATGAGACATGTTTTAGTGGTTCAGATTGTGTTGTGGGTCGTCATAAGTTGTTATTTATTTTTGTTTTAAATTATGGGTAGTAAATAATATTAAATTAATTCTATAACGTATAGATAAAAAGACGAGGAAAAGATATTTGTATTTTTATAGGATTAATGTCAGCAGAAAATGAGGTATGTAAGTGGCGAATTTTCTTTTTTATATGTTAGTTCCCAGCAGCGAATATCAAGATTAATGATGATTTCATTTATGATTTCATCGATGAATATAATGAAAATGTAGTAGATGAAAAAGTCACCAAACGGTAATGCAGAAAGTAAATAAGCAACTGATTTCTTTAAAGTGACACGTGCGTCGTAGCATATAAAAAGAATAAGAGGCAGGTTGGAGTTAATGCGGGGAATCACAGTTTAGTTTTGGTTCATGTTGAAAATTTTGCAGTGCAGTGCAGATCAGCTTTTCTTATCATAAGTTTTATAGCCATTTGTTTCCACTCGTAGGACATAAATGAAAACATCAACGAAAGAAAGCATATATCATTAATGACGGCTTCATATTTTGTAATCAGTGAAAACACTAATTCATACGTAATGCAGAAAGTAACCATTATGTCTACTGACCTATAACATCGCAATGTAAATGTAAGTGTATTGTAGTTATTTTCATTGACGAGAGTATTTATTCTTTAACTGATGGAATGATGGTGTCTCCGATTGGTTGATTGATTGGTGAGAAATGAAACACATATTGGGTGTCTCCTCCATGGTGGTCCATAGAGCGGAAGGAAATAGTACTCACCTAGCCGGCCAAAAAATTGAATGGCAGATGGGCGAGTCATATCAACCGATTCAAAGTTACAGGGTGATTAGGAAAATATGCTAGGTTTTCACAAAATATCCTGTTTCTGAAAAAGTACGTACGTACGTTCCACATCAAGAGCTCATTGTATATGCAGAACTTCATGGCTTTTCCAACGACTGCTTACTCTTTATGACTGCTGGACATTCGTGAATATAAAGTCTATACATCGGGGAATATTCCTATTCCTCTTTAGTGTAGGAACGTGTTCGTACACGCTAATCACCGTAGCCACCCAATCGATTTCAATGCAATTTTCTGAATGTGCTTGGTTGGTCCCAGCTTGAAAGATTGGATAGTTTTGAATATGATAGATGGCGCTGTTGTCAAGATCTAAAAAACTGCCTAAGAACGCGTTGGCTTGAAAAACTGAAATTTTGTACACGGCGTTTTAATAAAAATTGCAAATACAAGTTCAAAAATGGACAAAATCGGGAAACTACTTCG
The DNA here is from genome assembly GCA_963924295.1 of Dioctria rufipes. NCBI lineage: Eukaryota > Metazoa > Arthropoda > Insecta > Diptera > Asilidae > Dioctria > Dioctria rufipes. Next base: position 43,407,696 of record OZ002742.1, read on the forward strand.
TAGGGTTGCCATACAAATATTTAGTTTTTTAAAATATATTTTGTACACTGTCTGACAACGAGTACACATAGAGAGCTGAAGTTTAGTACATGGGTGGTGTTTTTATAGTTATAGTAAATAAAATGTGTTGCTATACAAAATTTTGGCTTTTCACTATATATTTGGAAACTCTCTGAGAACGCGCCGACTCAAAGATGGACCAAATCGGGCGAACCATTTTTGGTATTGCCATACAAAACTTTAGGTTTTCACTATATATTTGGACACTGTCTCACGTGTCGTTGTAGAGAGCTGAAATTTTGTATGTGGGACTTTTAAAAAAAAAAAAATAATGTAAATTAGTATTAGTAGCATGAGTTCATCCCGTAAAACTATTTATTCGATTGATCCTCATTTAGATAACCATGAATTTCTTCTGTCTTGTGTAGATGATACAGTTGATGCGTCTATATCTCTGTCTAATGAATCTAATAACTAGTCTTCTGTAGTCCCAATTTTTACTTTCTCTCAAGTCACAAATAAAGATATTTTTGCTGTAATAAATAGCATTAAGTCCTGTGCGATTGGTGCTGATAATCTCAACCTTCGATTCGTTAAGATGTGCTTGCCCTATGTTCTTCCCTTACACATATTTGAAACTTGTGTTTTATTACTTGTAGCTTTCCTATGCTTCCACAGCATAAGTAATTCCAGTACCTAAAAACACTAGCTCAAATTTTAGCGAAATTTCTATAAGTATATTACCATTTCTCCATAAAGTAATTGGGAAAATTATGCATTTACAAATTTTTTATTATTTATTTTTGAATAATTTTATATTTTATTATCAATCAGGTGTTCGGCTCTCTTTAAAATGAGCAACGATATCGCACGTGCTGTCGATAAAGATGAATAAACGGCACTAATTTTGTTTACTCCAAGGCCTTTGATACTGTTAATCACAGACTTCTTCACACAAAGCTTAAAATAAATTTTAGCTTCTCTTCTTGAGCAGCAGATTACAAACAGTTTTTGCAAATAGTTCTCAATGCTCCTTTCTACCAGTTGTATCCGGTGTACCTCAGGGATCCATTCTTGGGCCCCTATTATTGTTATATGTTTATAAGTGATATTTTTGTTCAAGTTAAGTATTCTAATATCTACATCATGAGCAGTTCAATTGTATAGATCTTGTGTACTTGGTCTAATTGAGGATTGCATCTCTCGGGTAAATGAGGATTTAGAGGCTATTTATTTGGAGTCCTGTAATATTAAATTAAGGTTTAATCACTCTAAATCTAAGTATTTCCTAATCCATACGGATTGTGTTCCGTCAGCTTCCTTTAACAACACTGTTATTCCTATTGTTGACTTTTCTAAAATTCTTGGGGTAATTTTCAATAAAACGCTTACGTGGAACCTCCACATCAACTCTGTTGTGAGTAGAGTTTATGCAGGACTTCATACACAACGCCTGTTTTTTTGCCATGATTTTCGAACATGGAATAACTTATCACAATCGATAAAAGATATGATCCAGACCAATATTTTAACTATAATTAAAAGTAGTGTTTTTAATTTTTTTCATTCCTAGCGGTTAGCATTCTTTTTCTTTATGTTGTAATTTTTTATATTTTGAATTTTTTTCAGTTTTAAGCTAGCATTAATTATTTGAACTTTCTTTCTGACTTCTATAAGTACAGACATATTTTTTAGTCTTAGTTTAATTTTCTTGTACAAAAACAAAAAGATTTGTATCTTAATTCCACAATAGTACTCTTAATAAATTTGAATTTTCATCTAGGTTATAATATTATTGATCTTAGGCCAATTATATATTTTTCTCGTGTTTCTGTTGAAGTTTACTTTTATGGTCGATCTGGTTTCATATTCATATTCTGGCAAAATCTCGTGGTTTTCGAATGTGCTCCCTGCGATGAGGAAACTAGCAGCCAAGCTTTCTGAAAATATACAAGAAGAACATTTTGGCAGCGCGTCTGAGCGAGTAGCACCAAAAACTACTAGAGATCACGATCAATTCATCATGACAGGCCACTTCTTCCCCAGCCCAAAAGTGATGACGAGATCGCGGAATTTTTCTGTACGCCCAGCGACAAAAAAGTTCGTTGTGAGATGTCAGGGTGATAAGACAGAAAAGTAGAGATAGAAATTGAAGTTAAATAAAAAGTTGTAAAGTAAAAGTTTGCTTGTTCGAATTAAACGAAAAAGTGAACTTCCCAAAAATAACAGTAGTTATATTATAAAAACTGAATCCCAGGGATTAAAGGAAAAAGATATTTTTAAGTTTCTTTTAATCTAAAGGATTTAACCTACAGATAGATTACAATTTTGCTAATATTTTAACAATTTCATACACTAAGGGATCGTTGGCCTACAGATACATCACAATTTGTCTACTATTTTACCGATTTTATACACAAAGTTAATGACCCATTGATACAGCACTATTGTTTTGACATTTGGATGGTCATATGCGCGAGAGGGCCCATACCTCACAGGTATATCACGATCTTTTTAGGATACCATTGAAGACTAAGGTGTCATTAAGTGACAGATATATCGCCACCTGTCTACTACCTCGAAAATTCTTAACCCTACAGGGACAATAATCGGAAAACACAAGCCTTAACCCTTAGTTATCTCGCAAGTTTTCACGATCTGGAGTAATAACCTGGAAGACAAGCAACTCCGAGTAACAGCCGCCCTAGCTTCAACTTTCTATTACCCGCAAGAGCTAATGTCCAAAGTAGCCGACAGGATCGCTTAATATTTTGACGATTTTTTGTACTGAAAATTGGTGTCTGAGAGACATGACACGATTATTACTATTTCCACAAGTACAGGCACTAAGGAACCATCCAACGGGAAAGTGACGACAATACGTCAGCTTCACTACTTTGTAATTATTTTGCTCACTAGATGAGATATTGTTCAAGATATAAGCGATTGCGAGGAACGAGTATCGACTGTTTTCCCCTAACGGACACAGACATACACTGGAGGGTAGCTATACGAACACTCGGTGGGCCTCAAACAGTTACTTCCAACATTTTGTAAGCCATTTCTTTGTACATTAGCGGGGGCAGCATATGAGAAATAAACAATTAAACAATTATAACAAATAACTTTGGAAATATTTCCATTAAACAGGTACAGACCCGCACCGTGACATCGTTATACTCGAGCCCTATAGTAGAAGACAAGAAGAGTTCCTGGGAAACGCCTTCCGACAACCCAAGTTAAATTAGACGGGCTATCCAGAAGTGGGTCCCCGAGCCCAACTTCCTCACAAGCTGACCAGCTGCGAGCCCAGATTCCTGAGCTATACACAGCCCCGAACATCTCCTAAGAAATAATACTGTAGGTGCACAGTACACCAATCGATAGTCGCTTTGAATTCCGCTCACCATTGGACACTCCACTTCGCGACATTTCCGAGATAAAGCCTTTAACCATCTGGAGAGGTAGATTACGAGGCAGGTCTTCATATAATTTCTCGGCGGAACACACCGTAATCATAACCTACGGCAAATGTATACAAACTTCGAATCCAATAATCTGTTACATTAATCAGCTGTTGCCAATCAAAACCCTTGCTGTTGACGGCACCCTCTTGGGAGTAGTAGGTCACTCTTTATCGTGAGTAAATAAATGCCGTCTGTCGTCTTTGCTTTCGAACTAGTTGTGGATTAGCTAAGGCGCTCTTTACCCGTGGTGAATACGGAAGTGAAACTCCGCTACGTAACACATCTTGGAACGATTTTCGGGTCGTATCCCAAAAGCAGACCCTCGAGCCCCTTCGAATTCTAGAACTTTTCTTTAAGAATGGAAAACCTGTCGTAAATACGCGTCGAATGAATAAAACTATAGTAAAAACGCAAATAAATAAGAAATCCTTATTGTGAATGATCGTCGACCAATTAATGGAATTAGAGAACAATTTCACATTTTGAAATAAAACTGCTTCCATCTACCGCTCGACCAGAGTATTTTGTATAAAGCCAAAAATTGTTTTACAATATTCTGTTCTGCATGCAGGTCATCATATGGTCACTACTGCTTGGTACAGTACAATACTGTCTCATCTTCTCTACAATTATTCAGTCCTCCGATTACGCGATTTTCTATTTTGGATGCTTTGCATTATTGTGAGATCAACGTAGGGGTTACAGTTTACGAAGAGATTATTTCCTAGTTGTTTTCAGATAAGTGGATCCAGCGCTTCCAAATGACTAATTTCATCGGATGCAAAAGTGAAAAATCTCACAACTACATGCATTTTATTACTTACTCCGATGTAGGACAATCCTTATATCAAAGGAAATTTATATACACGTTTACATAAATAAGACATAAATAAAAAATTGTCATTATACTCGGAACAATCTCAACTATCTACGGACGTATGTACAGATATATCTTGATAATATAAAAAACAACATTTTTGAAAACATTTCAATTAGAGGTACGAGGGCTTTTTCCTTTGAATCAGAATCAATAAAAACAAAAAAGTTATTTACAAAAGGAGATTCCATTTATTCCTTGTTTATTATGCCAAGAGATTTCTTGCATTCTTTCAAAACATCTGTGAGTACTTTTTAAGAAGAAATAAACTCTTAAATGGAAATTTTCTTAGGATCTTCTATCCGGGTTCCCTGAATGGGAATGGAAGGAGAAGAAGAAATTTCTTTTAAGCCTATACATGTACTAAGTTTCCCTGTAAATAATCTCCCGTTTTGAGATGTGTACATTTTATATGAACCCCAAAATTTTCTTTCTTTTCAATTTCTATACTTTCTTTACTGATGTCTGCAGTGGATTGTGCTGGAGCGTGGGACTGTGATCACACTTAACGCTTAAGTATTCTATAGTATTATTTGACTTTTGTTTTAAGAAGTTAAATGCTGAGTTTTTATCATAATTTCAGAGTCAGCCAGAAGTATTAACTTAAAAAAGAGATTAAGGAGTGAATCTTATAAGGAAATTAGTATTAAATATTCTTAACAATAAGATTCCGGAAAAATTTGCAGCAGACAATGTACATATAAGAGGATGTACAGATGATATATTGTATATGTATTAAGTTCGTATTCTTCTGGTCTTACAATTTGGGGGATTCAAACTTTTTGTAAATTCTTGTAGAATATGGGGAAGTTCTTTCCTATACCATTACAAATGGTGTACGAGTTACTGAAGGTATTCCTTACCCTAAGCAAGCTCTTCTAATCTATAGTCTTAGGAATAAATAACGTTCTTGAATGTGTCCGCGCAGACGATATTTACACATGGACTTCAGTAAAATTATTTCATTTAGCATACTGTGGATAATCTCTTATAGCATCATCTAAGGTTCTTATTCTATGATAATGATAATGATAGAGATATAAACGTCATACAGAGAATATCTGTATACTACGCTAACATAATTGGTTGATCTTCGCTTAAAGACAGTTCCGCTCTTTATCCCCTCTGCGGATTCTTATTTTGACATAATCTTTTTCATTCAGACTGAATTTTGTAAAAAAATTTGAACGCGGAGCTCTTCTGTCTGAAGTTTCATGTGTTTTTACAGAATAGATGCCCGCGCTGGCGAAGGAGTTTTATATACTGTTCGATGGGGTTTGGTAACATACTCAAAGTTGGTGTCTCCAAAAATATCAAAATTATAGCGTAGTTGGTACTTGAGTTTTCCAATTAGGCTATTTCCTGTCTTAAGTGAGGTTATGTAAGACAGCTGCGGCTATAGATATTATGTCAGCTTCACTTATACATCCAGCAGGTTCATTTTGCCCAATTACAAGTTTAAGGTCTTTCGTTAAAAAATGGAATTAACATGCGAACATTTTTGAGCGGTAATTTTTTATAATTTGGTGAAGAACGAACATCCTTAGTCACTGTAGAATGATAGTTCAATGAGTTTTGACGTTGGAGTACTTTGCTTATGATCGAACCACGAGTAGGACTCTTGTTGCTCCATAAGACATCGAAAATTCAAGAAACAACTTTTTTGAAGGCACCTACAAAGTTATAAAATCATTCCTGGCGTACCGATGATCTGAATAATTATAATCTTGTTATAATTTTATTTCTTTTCAATTGCCTTTCTCTTGTTTGAAGGGGGCTATGTGTTTCACACAATCAACCTTTTTCTTGACAATCCGCTAGATATTTTAGATTTCTCTAAGGCTTTTGATAGCGTGAATCACTGCATCCTCCTCGATAAACTTACTAACTCTTTTAATTTTAGAAACCGGCCGTTGCTTTGATCAACAATTTTCTGACTGGTCGTAAACAGCGAGTCAAAGCCAACGAAATGTTGTCTACCGCACTACCACTACTAAGTGGGGTTCCTCAAGGCTCTATATTGGATCCTTTGCTTTTCAGTCTGTTTATAAATGACTTGCTTGATGTTCTCCATGATGTATATATCCATTTATATGTGGATGATGTCCAGTTATATTTCAATATACCTATTGGGCTTTTAGAAGACTGCATTGAACGAATGAATTGTGATCTTAACAGAATTTATGTCTGGTCAAAGAATAAATAATTACCTGTCAAGTCTCACTGTATTTACTTCTACAATAAAAAACTTAATTTTTCTGATATACCACCAGTACTCTTAAACAACGTTTCGCTGCCTATGCTATACAAAGTCACTACCCTTGGTATCGAGTATCTTATTTACTGAAAATCGCATCAGATTAATTAAAACTTTAATTTTACCCCACTTCACTTATGGTAGTATTGTATTTCCTAAACGGATAGTTGTTGTACCCGCAAGATGGAAGTAGCATTCAACGACTGTATCCGCTTTGTTTATGGACTTCGCAGGTTTGACCATGTTTCGCCTTTTCGATCTCGAGTCCTTGGCTGTTCACTGTTTCCTTATTTGAGGCGACGTGCTTTTGTTTTCTTATGTAATCTAATTAATTACGATAGACCTAGATACTTACGAGAATTCTTCCAGTTCACAATATCACGACGTAATAGGAATATACTGATCCCACGTTTTTATAAATCTTACAGGGTAGGTTCTTATCTTGTCCAAATTACCCGTCTATGGAATAACCTGCCCTTGAGTATCCAAACTGCAGGCACTGTCGGTGCATTTAAGCGGCACATTGAAACACTTTTATAGTATAATATTACTTGATCGTTATAATGAATTATATTCATGATCTCCACAGCGGAATTTATGTGTAACGTTTTTAAATTTTAAATATATAGTGTGTACAGTATCCTTAAATAAGTATTTCTATTTCTATTTGAAAATATGAATAAGAACACAAAAAAAAAAAAACTTAGTTATTATCTAGATACTCTAAACATAGTTCGTGACTGGTGCCAAACAATGTGACTTCCAGCCAATCCTGGTATGACAATAGTTGTTCTATTCACGAGAAAAAGGAAGCTTTATTTACGAGCACCATCTCTTGAGGGAATAGTAGTGGAATTCTCGTAGCAAGTCAAATATCTAGGCATTACTTTAGATAGCAGACTCACCTTGAACTCTTAATTAAAACGAGTATTTGATAAAGCCATAGTGGCAACATGGACATGTCGCAGGATTTTTGGCAAAACTTTGGGTCTTAAACCAAAAAATGACTCTATGGTCATACACATCTTTTACTATAAGACCCATGGTCACATGCATCTCACTCGTTTGGTGGCCAAAAACAAAATAAAAGACGGCTCAAGCTAGTTTGCAAAAACTACAACGGTTTGCATGTCTAGGAGTAACTGGTGAAATGCGTACCTGCCCAACTGCGGCCTTAGAGGCAATGTTGGACCTACTACCTTTACATTTACATGTTAGGGAGCAAGCCATACTTAGTGCAATTAGGCTACAAACGGCAAACCGCCAAATTTCAAATAATTTGGTTTGCCACCTGAAAGTCCACCAGGATTTCATAGAGGTCTCGATGGCTAACCCAATTTCAGACGTTATCCGAAACGTCACTTTGAAACACCATTTAAGGTGAACTTGGGGGATCGTCAATAGTGGCATACTGGAGGCCTGCCATTTGAAAAAGGATCTCTTAAATAGTACACGGATGGATCCATAAGGAAGGTAAAGCAGGCGTAGGTATATATGGGCTAAGGTGCTATCTCGCAAAGGCACTGGGGGTCTCACCAACCATATTTCAGGAAGAAATATACGCCATATAAATTTTCGCTCACGGAATAATCCACAATAATATGCGTGGAGCCAAAATATACATAATATCAGACAGCCAAGCAGTACTTAAAACTGTTACCTACACTGGTTTACCTTTGAGTCTAAACTGGTTTGTGTTGAAGCAACTGGCCGAAACAAACAGGATGACGCTGATCTGGGTACTAGGACATGAAGGCATTACGGGTAACGAGATTGCTGACCGCCTTCAAGGGGCCTAATCTCTGTTTATTGGTTGGCCCTGAGCCTGTCTTTAGACACCCAAAAAGTCACCTGTCAACTCAGATCAGACTTTGGAAGGACAAAATTAAAAAAGAATACCGGGAAAATACCCCAGGGCTGAGAAAAGCGAAGAAGTTTATAAAGTATTCGCAACAGAGGACAAAAGCATTCCTCACACACAGCAAAAATGAACTAAGGCTCATAACGGGTCTACTTACTGGGCACTGCCCACTTAGATACCATTTTAAAAAGATGGGTAAGGTCGATTCTGTAAGGAAGACAATGAAGCCGCTGAATATTTCCTGTGTGACTGTGAAGCTCTGTGTCGCATAAGGCCAAGATATCTAGAAAAGGCATTCCCAATGCCAGAGGATGTCGGAAAAATGGCCCCCAAGAATATAATAGGCTTTATTAAAGACCTTAAGTTCAAATGGGTGCCTTAGGGCAGTTAGGGGTAATGTTACAAAAGATTCTATAGGTTGCGGTGAAAAAATGAGAATCGGGAGTCCTATCTGCATCCTATGAAAAAACGACTGTCTTACTCGGCGGTGAAAAAACAAACTCCCAGAGGATCCGAATTATTACGTCCCGAAGCTCTTTTACTATTATTTTTTTATTATATCTCACGACGTTGAAAAATCGTCCATGAGAAAATGCGAAAAAGTTTTCATGCAGTACAATTGCATCAAGAAACTGAAAACTGATATGCTTGTTATTGTTGTCTTAAAATATTAATTTTAAAGCGGGAAGAATGTACATACATGTACATACAGTACATGCAATTTGGTTAGAGGAATTAGGTAATGTACGTATGTACAGTTTACGTGTGAAAACGAAAGAATCCATATCGTGGGACTGGAATTTGTGTCTGATAATAAAATGCAATTTATGCTTAATTGCATTTTATTATAAAGTGAAAGATGAATTTGAATGAGATTAAAATTGAATTGAAATATTTTTGGTTTTCAAAGTCAAGTTATACAAGTGATACATCAATATATTGTATAGGAAAATATATTGATATATGGACCTTATGGTTGTGATTCAGGGCATTAGGCATCTGAGTTACAACAAATTTGACTAAAGAAGATGCCAGTTGACTGGAGGAAAGAAATTGTCGAGAAATTCAAATAAGGCAAAAGAAGTGCTTGTCTTGTGACAGATGGCAAGACATGGGCTTACACCTAGGAGCCAGAAAATAGGTGACAATCGCAGCAGTAGATTTTCCCAAACAATGATAAATCAAACAAAATGAAGTGCGTATGGAGCGTTAAGCAGAAAATGGGTGTCCCTTATTCTTCAGATGTCATTTGACACAATTTCACTAGAAGGTAGTCATATGCTCAATGCTGAATGGTGTACCCATTTGTTTGTGAGACATTTTACAAAACAAAAGGCATGAAAAGCGATCAAGATGAGACGAATTCTTCTTTATCACGCTATTGTGCCATAAAACACAAAACTTCCAGTTATGGAATTCCAGACCGCTTCTTCAAGAGCAGGATTGATGACTCATCCGTCCTACAATCCACAGTTTTCAAGTGGAAGCCTCTCTTTCAAGATTGGTTCAACCGTATGCGTATGAATAATCAAAAGAAGAAAAAAAATATTATACACTTTTCTTCATCATTTCCAAAACAGAAGTAAAGGGTTTTCCAATAAGAGGTATTATTTTGATATTCAAAGAAAAAATCCATTTTTGAGATAAATGATCAAATCTTTATTTCGTTATAAAGAGGAAGGTATGCCGTTAATAATGGAAAATAACATCAGCCAAATGACTACCACGACCACGCCTACAGGACCATATCCTTTTCATGAAATTTTCCATAACCAAATCGCAAAGTGGCTGCCCTATGTCCTCAATAGCCTCACGAATTCCATCTTTGAGGTCTTGAATCGACGCTGGGCTGTTGGCGTAGACCTTCTCTTTCACGTGGCCCCAAAGAAAGAAGTCGCAAGGTGTTAAGTCACAAGATCTCGGTTGGACAGTTCTGATCACCTCTTCGAGAGATAACACGGTCCAGAAATTTTTCCCGTAAAAGATCAATGGTTTCGTTGCTTGTATGGCACGTAGCGCCGTCTTGTTGAAAGTAAACGTTGTTCAGATCAATACCATCCAATTCCGGCCATAAAAAATCATTAATCATCTGTCGATAGCGCAATTCATTCACCGTAACTGTTGCTCCAGCCTCATTTTCGAAAAAGTAAGGTCCAGTGACCCCGCGGGACCATAGACCAAACAGTCACACGTTGAGGATAGAGAGGCTTTTCAGCAATAACTCTTGGGTTTTCCGAGCCCCAGATGCGACAATTTTGCTTGTTGACTCAAGATGAGTTTTCGATGAAATTCCGGATCATTTTCATGCATTTCAAGGACCCAATCAGCAAAGACTCGACGTTGTTGATGATCGGCCGGCTTGAGTTCTTATGTTAACTGAACTTTATAAGCCTTGAGACCCAAATCTTTATGCAAAATACGGTGTAATGACATTTGTGGAATGCCTAATTCCAAAGAACGATGAGGAATGGACAAACCTGGGTTTTCTTCAACACTTTCGGCTACAACAGCAATATTCTCGGCTGTTCTTGAGCGACGTGCACTAGTTTTATTCTTCACATAACTAACTTTTCCCGACAGCTCGAATTTTTCTACCAATTTCTGTATTGCGGTCCGACAAGGTGCTTCACGACGACCCAAAAATGTTCGAGTTTTACGAACCGTCTCTGCCACATTTTCACCATTTTTATAGTGAATTTTAATAATTTCAATGCGTTGTTGAATCGTGTATCGTTCCATTTTTAATAATGGCGTAGTTTCTACTTGTCTAGTGTCAAAAAATGACAGCTCCAAAAGTGACATCTACCGAAATAGCGGGCTAATTAAAATAACACCTCTTATTGGAAAACCCGCAACCTTCATCTAAGTGATAGAAACATTGCTACAGAAAAAAAAATTTATTTCCTTTATATTTACATGTCATATTTCACATTGTCATCTATTTACGAAAGCTAAACATAATTGTTGATGAATTTTTTGACGCTGCGCTTCATTTGACGATCTTATATTTTTTCACAGAGTCTTTCAACCTGACTTCCGTTGGATGCAAAGGCGAATAATTGCTACAGAAAAAAAATTTATTTCCTTTATATTTACCTGTCATATTTCATATTGTCAACTATTTACGAAGAGCTAAATATACTTGTTGATGAATTTTTTGACGTTATGCTTCATTTTGACGATCTTATATTTTTTCACACAGTCTTTCAACCTGACTATGCTACCATCTTTCTCTACTATCCATACTGATGTCATATTTTTTATGGATAATACTAGCTGCGTTTAAAAAAGTTCACATTTGGACTTCGTGTTTCCTAATAATTGAAGTGACATCGTGGTGAACAGTTGTTTGGCTCCCCTGTTTCCTTGCGCTTCATGTTACTCTTTATTTTGATACTTTGTCCTTCACACTTTTATATGTATATGTTTTAGAAATAAAAAAAATGATTTTAAGTATTTAATTTTTACTATTCTATTTGCAATTGGTTGGATGTTCTAAACAAACGAGATGTTGGCAAATCTGTCCAGCTCTTTTGCTACAAATTCTTTGAATGTTTTGCTTATTGTGTGCTGATTTTGAGATCTGAAGACCGTTGCCTGGTATGGTTTCCTAAAAAAATCATAAAAAAATATGTGAGTGTCTCTAGTTGGCTTGATGGTGTTTCTGCTTCCGTATTAAAAAAGTGCAGTATTTCTCTTATGTCCATTCTCTTTTATATACATATTCAAATTATCTATTCCGTATGAAGTTTACCAAAATTCTGAAAGGTAGGTATGCATCCTTAATTATATGCTAACATAAAAGTGGATAGAAAAACGCTTGTCAGATTACTAGACTTTTGCCAGCTAAATGTAATTTTGCAAGGTATTTGAAGCCCTATTCTGTGATATCTCGAATTTTCACGGCAGGTTATTTATGGGAAAATGTTAATATTACTTTGCTGAGGGTAGATCTATTATTACTATCCTAACAGAATTCTTCAACATGAGGATCCCATCTACAAAAGATAGTAAGTTGGTCGCGAATTTGTTTTTTTTTTCCAGCTATTAGGTATGTGTCCCTTAATTTAATATAAGAAAGAATAAAATTTCTCCCTCGTCGGGGGTTCATACCCTAAAAGAATGTAGAGAAAAATTTTCTTTTACGAATTGTAGCTGGTAATGAGTTGAAGCGAACAGTGAAACCCGTTTTCCGATCGAACATAACCCTACCGAATTAGAGCCGATCAAAAGTGCCAAAAATCGAATACCTCAGTTCGAATAAAAAAGGGGGAAATACTAAAACAGTGAGTATGGGGATCGTTATTTAAACCGCCGATTATAGGAGTGTGGGTAAGTAATTAAACTTCATCGTAGGACCTAAGGAATTCGGCTCTGTATTAGTTTTCCAATATGTACTAGATCAAACTTTGACTCCATCCCTCCAGCTTTGCCCCGCTTAATTGAAATAAGCATTGTTAATAAAATATGTTCAGAGTATCAAAATGCATCATTTAAGATATCTCTCATGCCTGTTGATGTCGGGCCTAAAATGGGCATTTCCTTTTATTGAAAATAATTTCAATAAATTTGCAAAATGCATTTAATTGTAAATAAAAAAAAATCTCAGTCTAATAGACGAGAAATTTTCCTCTTATAATTTCTACTTAGTTTATACATGTGCCTTTAGGCAAAACGGGGAAAAATCCAAATTTGAAAATTGCAATAAGTAATATTGCTACCATAAAATTCATTCATACTTTTTTTCAATAGTATTTATATGGCCAATTGGTGTGATTTCCATCATTGAACTTCTATAGTAGGCGATCAGAGATAACCATACTGATGAGACCTCTCTGATCGTTGGATCGAAAAGCAAAATTTTTTTTTAGCCCAAGAAAACATCTGGTTTATTCTCCACTCTGTATGGTGACCTAAAAGTAGGCTTTGTAAATTTGACATTCACCAAAGTTTTAATTGTACTGGCACTAAAATTATTAGACAGTAAAACCGGGACTATTAAAGATACCGGTTGTCGTCGCGATTTTCGTCTTGCTGCCTTTGTATAACAAAGATTGATGTTGTTATGGGTCGCCCACTCTGTGCTCAAAGGAAGAGAGCACGCGTATAAGTCTGTTTTATTGAGTTTTATTATTTTATTTATTTTTTCAATGAATCCTTTACACTTCGCTTTATATTCAGCTTTTCTTTTTCTTTTTAAAGAACTAACTCCCGATTTTTTCTTAAACTTTCTTGCACGACGGTCAAAAAACAAACTTCCCGAAGTTTGGGCTAGCTGTCCCCAGGTTTCCACGATATTTTAAAAAGTTTTTTGTTTTTTTTTATCGCTTTCTTACGACCTAGAAAAAACGTACATGAGAATTTTCGGAAAATCTTGATGCAGTACAATTGCGCGAAAAAACAGCAATCTGATATGCATGTTATCGTTGGCTTAAAATATTAATTTTAAGACGACAAGAATAATTGTATGTATGTACATGCAATTGAGAGGAATTGAAGCGTGATATGTATGTACTGTGTACATGCGAAGACGAGTAAGACCCTGTATGTAAGTAAGTAGGGATATCGTGGGAGTAGAATATGTTCCTTGATAATAAAGTGCAATATTTGAGTCTCAACAATATGAATACCGCGGTATGAAAGGTTTACTCGCTGCTTTTAGCCAGTTTATTAATTTCCATTATATCGTACAATATTTGTGGTTTGTTTATTAAATTGGCAAAACGAATCATAAATAAAACATAATCTCTAAGTACCTGGTAAGTCTGGTACTAAAATATTTAGATGTTCATGGATTTTTCTGTTTAGAAATTTCTTAAATTTTTTCTATGTCCATTTTTCTGATGCCCTTTTTCTCTTGATGCCGTAAGCACGTGCTTAGTTTGCTTAATACTTAGGCCCTAGCCGTTGGTTAGACCAATTTTGCCTGGGATTTTTTCTGTTCAGTTCACATTAACTAAATTGGTACAAGATTGATTTGTGTTTCGTGAACTTCATTGGAATAATTCTAAGGATTTTCCTCCGTATGTGGAGATCTAACATGATTTCTTTAAAACTTCTCAAAAAGTGATAAAACAATTCTAGAATTGATAATCGATGAAATCCGGAGAAAAAATTGACATAAGGTACTCTATTAAGCCATCAATGCAGCAAAACTACACAGAAGAAAATAATTTGAAAGATAACTACTTTGAAAGAAGCAGCATTAACTGGCAGACGATCTAATCTGATAAATAGCTATAGAGTGCAAGAGACAGCTTTAAAGATTCAACGAGATAATAATGGACAAAGGTGCTATTTAAAGGAACGACATTTGAATTTTGCAGAAATAGCTTAAAAAACTTGAAAAGGTGGGTTGAGTTTTTACTCCATCGATAAATTCGTTTTCACAAACTTGTCTAGTAAAAATTTCAAAATCCGTTGGTATACATATATAAAAATAATTTGACAACATGTAGACAGTTTAAAATAACTTCTTTTTCCACATTAACCCTGACAGGCAATCCTAGTCACGAAATCACAACAATTTTCTTGCAGAATTTTGTGAAGACTCAAGGATTTTTCTTTTGTTCAGTTTTTTTTTACTATTTGGCTGCATGCGACGGTTGAAATTCATGTAAAGAGCAATGGAAAATGTTCAGGAAAAACAGCAGCAGCAGCAGCGCTATGAAGAAAAAGGCGAACACAATTTAAACAGCTTAATGAAAAATTTTCTGCACAAAATTGAGACGAGAGCTGTAAATCCTTTCTGCAAAATCTTATTATTCCATAAAAGCGGATTTCAGAGACTTTTGAGTGCTCATTAAAATCGTAATTTTGCAGGTGCAGCTTTTATTTTTATTCTGTACAACTTCAAATGTAGCATGAGCTCTATTAAAAATTGCACTATTAAGACTTTTCTTTCCAAAACAAACACCGTCAAGGTGCATGGCTGAAAATACTTAAACCGCATTCGAAAATTGCAACTACTTTACCGGAGAGAAAGCAAAAAAAGGCATTGGCCTTAATGATGGCTTTAAATAAGATGCATGGTAGTGAAAAACTTTATAATTAAGTAAGGTCTGACGGAGGATTCTGCTTTAAATGTGTTTTTAGTGTTAAAGTTTTTTATAAAATATTGAAATATTTAAAGTTTGTGTTATTTGGTCTGTCCCTCTTTTTCACCACGCAATGGCTTGTAATACCTTAGAACGAAATGAGGATTTCCATAATAATAACGATTATCCTTAACGCCGTACAGTTTTAAATATTTCGTAAGGTTTTATTCCTCCATAATTTTGCATGAACATATGAAATGGATGGTGGTGTCGCAGAGCCCTATAGTAGACAACAACCAATAGAAACATTAGAAACCTTTCAGGAAGGCTACTAATAAGAAAACAAAAATCTTAATGTAGAATACCTGAGCCAGTGTTGCGATATCAACCTTAGAAATTAATCTTGGCATTCTGTTGAATTAATGCCACTGTCTCATGTAGAAGGACTGTAATAAGAATTTTATTCAATTTTTACGTCTAACCAATACGGGTATCTATGAAAAGGGGTCATGAAGTGAAATACAATAAATGTAGTGGATGTGGATACACTTTCAAAATATTAAAATTTGTATGTTTTATTATAAATGTTAGAAGTGCTTCAATTTTTTAATTAACCCTCCGGTACGTAATAGCACAATGCAGAAACGCTTTATATGACCGGAGGAAAAGTAAAAGTCGCTGTAAATGGAAAATTTGTCAGGCATTTCTTGCGGAATGTAAGAGTCTACTAGTCTCAGGCGTTCACCTGACTTAGAGGAGGGGGCGGACGTGAAAGGGATCGGCCCCATCAGAAGATCATTTCTTTTAACAAAATTTTCAAAATATGCATAAAATTGAATCTTTATATTATTACAAAGTCCGATAAAATACAATAGAACTTTTAAATATACAGAATGTTTCCCCTTAGGTTTAGGAATTACAGGGTGATTATGAAAAAAGATAGTTTTTCACAAAACACCATGTATTTTAAACAGTACGAGTTAAGCACAGTTAAGAGCTCATTATGTCCAGAACTTCATGGCCTTTCCAATGACTGCTCAATCAGCCCCATACCGCTTCCTCTCACGAGCTACGGGGGTCTGAACAAAATATTTCGACATTTTTTAATTTTTTTTTAATTTGACCTCTATTTTTTTGCGAAACGGTCATTAACATAACGTTTTTTATAAAAACTATAAGCTCTAGATTCTCCTCTTTAATTTGAGCTAGTACACCTTATGTGCTACCTGCAGCTGTTAGTTATTAGCTCAAAACCTATTCCTGTCATACCGAAATTAGCCGATATTTTTTTTTTAAATTATGTGTTTTCAGTCACAATTATGTGTTTTCAGGGTACAAAGTTAGGTTTGAGAATATCTTTCTAACAGCTGCAGATAGCACATAGGCGGTATAATAGGTCAAATTAAAGTGGAGAATCGAGAAGAGTTTATAGTTTTTATAAAAAAAGTTATGTTAACGACCGTTTTGCAAAAAAAAAAAAAAAAATAAGGGTGAGAAATTCTGAAATTTTTAGTTTAGAACAGGAATAACTCTTGACATGAGATATGGGGCTAGTTGAGCAGTCGTTAGAAAGGCCATGAAGTTCCACATCCAATGAGCTCTTAACTGTGACCGTACACCCTGTAATTTTTCAGATACAGGGTGTTTTGTGAAAAACTAGTTTATTTTCTTAATTACCCTATAACTCTTAAAAGGTTGATATTGCCCCCCCCCCTATGCCATAAAATTTTTTGTTAGTCTAGTTGAGGACTGTCACCTCACCTGTTCTATTGACCTCCTAAGGGAAACACCCTGTATAATAGTAGTTCTTAAGTGTAGAGCGAAGGACACGACTTTAGAGCCTTTTTTCTGATTACTTTTGGACTTGGTCCATCCTCCAAATTCATTTCTTTAATGTGTTACTGACTAGTCTTTTATCATAAAAGGGGGGTGTGTTATAAAAAAAAATGGGAATGGTGTAGGATAGGTAATTTGGAAAGGCCGGTGAGGAGGAGGGGCAAATGGGGGCGGACATAAACCAAAATTCAAATTTCGGTTTTTCTTAGAGGTTGCTCTATAGGTCCCATTGAAAAACTGAGACATTAGTTTGTTCGTTAGGTAGGTATGCGTTGGTGCAATAGGCCATATTCTATGTTTAATTTATATATTATAACGATTGGCAGGCGATAACGGTAAATTTTATTTTCACAATATTGGCGAGTGAATAATTCTGCGTGGAAGGGTCGTAAAGCAGTGTTGTCCTTTCAGTTGTATTTGTGGTCATGGGGAGGAAATTGTGAAAAGAGGTTTACACCAAACTCAATAGGGGTTGTTCAAAATATGAATAGAATATTATAAGGGTAGAGAGTGTGACCGAGCAGTGGGGTGATCTTTTTATCCATTATTCTAAATACCGGGTTTTTTTTACCGTACTTTATTTCTCGATATTTTCACAGGTGCATAGCTTTGCTACGTGGGAGGGCCATAGAGCAATGTGGTTTTTTTTAGTAAGCTTCATATGGATGTTTTTACCGTTAAAATTTCTTTTGTGGCACTTGGGTTATATCATAGATGGCACAAGAACTAGATGTCCCATGGCATACTAGAGCAGAGTATAAAAATTATAAAATGGGTAGTGCATTCTGGAATGGACCATAACATGTTTTAGAGTGTGCCGAAAGCAAATGTTTTTATAATAACAGTTTTGTATAAATTTGGTCGACTTCCTCAACATTCAGGTACGAAAAAATATGGATCACTCGACGTATACATCATTCGAAATGTAGTTGTCCATTCCGGAATGGACCACCCAGCCATATAAAGTTTGTATACGTTTTTGGTACTACATGCGACATCTAGTTCTTGTTCCATCTATGGTTATATATACCTCCATTCCTGCACTATGCATATATTTCGCCCGTTCTTTCTTTCATATGAACTAGCGATCTGTTATGAACATTTGTTGTTTGGGTAGCAAATTTCCTCAACGTAAAGGTTCTTGCCAAACACGAGATTAATATAAAGTCATTTTTTATTTAAAAAATGGCCATTTTCCACTATAAAAAGAACTCGTTCATTTCTTTACGGGTTATCTCCGAAATTAATTAGCATTTAAAAACTAACTAGATATGTGATTAGGGGACACAATGTAGATGTGATTTCATTCTACAAAGATATTTTAGCGTTTATATTTAAAAATTTGTATTAATACTTCTATTAAGCCGTTTCGGACATATTTTTTGTTTTTTAATTGAAATGTTAAGTCATTACATCTCTGTTGCTTGATTTTATTTGATTTTTATTTTACGAAAAAGATAGATCGTTCTGTTCCGAATACGCTTGGTCGATTTCATCTTTTAATCCGAAGATTCTTTCGAATATAATCTTTTTAGTTTCTATAATCTTTTTCTATACATAACTTTCACTGGCAAGCCTTCTCCTATCAGACTGTTCCTACTTCAATTACCAAAGGTACTCATTGAATGATTTTAATACTGTCTCGTGATCAATCAATCTTGCTTCTAATGTTGCACCTTGACTATGCACTTTATTTGTAACTTCTTCGCCATCTTGTATATCCTCAATTTTAGTATCAATAACGTTTTCATATATTTTAATACCTGTATCATCAAACAGTTCTCGATGTTGCATATTATTTATATCTGTCGTTGATGTACCTGGTAGTTTATGAAGCTCTTTTCTTTACCCAAAATAAATGTTTGAGCTTAAAATCAACTGTGGGATTTTTTCAGCCATCCAAGGTCCTTAAATCTGTTGAACTTGGATTATAATATGCCATATTTTTCCGAAAGTATTAGAATTTGAAAATGTTTTGTTGATTCGGACTCTATAACAGGGTACTATTACAAAATCAATTCAGTTAACTAAATATATCAACATTTTTTTAAATATTTGTCATCATCATTACATATTATAAGTCAGGAAATTTCTAGAAATTTCTGTATTTCTATAGAAATCAGAATGCTGTTGAATCAATTCGCATCACTTTTACAAATAATTATTTTACTAACTTTCATGAAATTTTCAAGAAAATAATAACAATTTATTGTGAGTAAAGGTATGATTGATGAAACTCTCATGATTTTTACTCCCTGATTCCTTAAAGATCCTAAATTGAAATTTGCATATATTTTAGTGGATAATGTGGGTCAGAAAAAAAAAATTAATAAAATTAAAAGTAAGTTTTCCAAGATATTCAAGGTTAACGGGTTACATCCTTATCCTTTATATTCCTTTTCGCATATTGTACAGTCCACATACTGAACTAGAATCCCGCGATGAAAATATTTCCTAAAAAGATACAAAAAAATCCACAAAGAATCGACAACTAAACTAAAACTGTATAAAAACACTTATCTAGTGCTAGGGAACTTCCTCCTTATGGTTCAGCGCCGTCTTAAATTTCTTCCAATTACATTTAATTCCTGAAAGATTAAAAAACAAAATTATTTACACTAAAACGCAAGCTTACCATTTCCAACGTACTTCTGTATGTTTACAATATTATAATGTCTTCAAATGACATTATCATGACATGACGTCAGTTCGTTCGTGTCGCCGCAGTCAAAGATCAATGGAATACAACTTTGAGATTGAGCGTTGCCAGGACAACCCATTAGGAAGCCGAAACGTAGCGGTTCACGGCGGCATAAAAAGGCGACGAGCTACAGCAGAATCACCTCATTCTTGGTTCCGAATTTACTTCGAACACATCCTCCACCAGAATTTAATCGGTTTCCCATCCTTTGCGAAAAATCTAATTTTTGCTTCCATCTAAGTAGGAATCTACTTCTGCTTCACCTTATCCTTCACCTAAGTAGGAATTTAATCCTACTGCAGAAATTTGCTTCTGCTTCATTTCCATCCTACACCTGAGTAGGTATTTATTCCTACTGCAGAAATTTACTTCTGCTTTAATTCCATCCTTCTATCTAAATCGGAACTGCAGAAATTTACTTCTGCTTCACCTTTATCCCACATCTAAGCAGGAATTTACTCCTGATACAGAAATCTACTTCTGTTTCATTTTCATCCCACACCTAAGTAGGAATTTAATCCTACTGCAGAGATTTACTTCTGCTTCATTTCCATCCCAGGAATTTACTCTTGCTGCAGAAATCTACTTCTGCTTCATTTTCATCCCACACCTGAGTAGGAATTTACTCCTACTGCAGAAATTTACTTCTGCTTTAATTCCATCCTTCCATCTAAGTAGGAACTGCAGAAATTTACTTCTGCTTCACCTTTATCCCACATCTAAGCAGGAAGTTACATCTGAGTAGGAATCTATTCTTACTGCAGAAATTTACTTCTGCTTCACCTTATCCTTCACCTAAGTAGGAATTTAATCCTACTGTAGAAATTTGCTTCTGCTTCATTTCCATCCCACACCTGAGTAGGTATTTATTCCTACTGCAGAAATTTACTTCTGCTTTAATTCCATCATTCTATCTAAATCGGAACTGCAGAAATTTACTTCTGCTTCACCTTTATCCCACATCTACGCAGGAAGTTTCACCTTAGTAGGAATCTACTCTTACTGCAGAAATTTACTTCTGCTTCACCTTATCGTTTACCTAAGTAGGAATTTAATCTTACTGCAGAAATTTACTTCTGCTTCATTTCCATCCCACACCTGAGTAGGAATTTACTCCTACTGCAGAAATTTACTTCTGCTTTAATTCCATCCTTCCATCTAAGTAGGAACTGCAGAAATTTACTTCTGCTTCACCTTTATCCCACATCTAAGCAGGAAGTTAATTAATTAATTTAATCTTACTGCAGAAGTTTACTTCTGCTTCATTTCCATCCCACACCTGAGTAGGAATTTACTCCTACTGCAGAAATTTACTTCTGCTTTAATTTCATCCTTCCATCTAAGTGGGAACTGCTGAAATTTACTTCTGCTTCACCTTATCCTCCACCTAAGTAGGAATTTAATCCTACTGCAGAAATTTACTTCTGCTTCATTTCCATCCCACACCTGAGTATGAATTTACTCCTACTGCAGAAATATACTTCTGCTTGAATTCCATCCTTCCATCTAACTAGGAACTGCAGAAATTTACTTCTGCTTCACCTTTAGCCCACATCTAAGTATGAATGTACTCCTACTGCAGAAATCTACTTCTGCTTCATTTCCACCCCACACCTAAGTAGGAATTTACTCCTACTGCAGAAATTTACTTCTGCTTTATTTTCATTCTACAGTTGAGCAGGAATTTGCTCCTGCAGCAGATATTTAATTCTGCTTTCACACTGCAGCAAGGCCCACACGTTGTAGGAGACTTAATACAAATTTAATTTTAATTTAATTATTATTTAGGGACCGCAATTAAATTTTTGTATCTATTCACCAACCTTAATAAAATAAATAATTTCGGACATTTCGGACTATCAGCTGCAAGATTTCCGAATTTGGCAAGTGACAGTTCTCGTGACAGTTCATGTAATTTAAATATTATTAAAGAAGTTTTTTTGGTATTATTTAAATAAAGACGTTTTTATGTATTATTAAATATAATTTATAATATATGTACAATTCGTTTTAATTAAAAATAGCCCGTATTAAGCAATTCACATATTAAAAATGATTTAAAAAAAATTTGGAATAACTGAATTACGCGCAGAAAAATCGGTCTGAGTATCCCTTATTCATTTGAGGTTGCTGTAGGTTGTCAAATACAATTTCGATTGGTGGAATTTTCCTGTCTCTTAAAAGATTGTTTAAAACAGCTGTCGCAACAATTACTCTGTTGTGTGCGCTACTCGCATTTCTAAAAAAGAAAAATCAAATCAAATCAATCGAATCATATATGATTTCCACTGACACGTATATAAATGGACTAGTCATTGAACCAAAAATCCATAGCAGTGATTAACATTAAATTAATTTGTATTTACTTTTTTTTAATGTACTTGAAACTAAAAACCGTGATTCTATTCACTGAAATCGTAATATATCTACACAGTTAAATTCTTGCTTCTTCAAACTTTTAACAGCACTATTAAAAATATGACATTTACTGCATGACACTTCAATCAGCTGACATCGAAATTAAATTTATTTAAGAGAGGGTAAGGCCTCACTTAAAATTAAATTAAAATTAAATTTTCATTAAATCGACTCGGTAAGTGTGGTTGGTGAATAGCTTTAATTGAAAATTTTTTTAATTTTGCTTGGTGAATACGGCCCTTAGAATAATCATATTATATTGAATTTATTCACTAATTTAATAATAAAATTATTTTTTCCTTTTTTAACGGAAACAAACCACATTGGCGGCACTAGATTCGTTTTGAACTTTGTGATATAGTTTTAAGTATATACATTGAATTAAAAATATTAATATTTAAATTGAAAGGCTGAGTTATTTATTATCAACCCGGCACCCCCTACGCTTAAGCAGAGAGCTTACACATATATTTTGTAAAGTTGCTGTTTTTCTTAAATAGTTTGAAATCCTAACTTTCAAATGAGCCATATTTTACTCTTCTAACTTGTATAGCAAAATATGTATGAATTTTTAAAGGATACCCAGGACAGCATTTTGTCGAAATTTAAAAATGCTATTAATTCATGTATTTGTTTTCAGAAACCCTCAAAGTATGTAAACTTCCGCAAAAATTGGTGATGATCGTGGTACGCATGTCCCCTATTTTATATGGATATACGTAGTTGCCTTAGCTGTGGTACTGTGTAGTTGTAATTGTTGTACAATTGTTGTATAATTGAAATATGTATGAAACTTGCATAAAATTACCGGTGAGATCCTATTGGGATAACCGAACAGCCAGGATGTCTATAATTTTCAAGAGTAGGTTGTATATATCCTTGTGAATTTGATGATGTAGATGGAATAATAGTTGCAACCAGAATAGACAAAGACTGTCTGTTGTATATCTCATAATCTTAAAGATTTCTGTTTTTGTGGAGAATTCTTTAAAAGCTGTTCAGTTTACGAAAGAGCAGGCGGCGAAGGAACATTAAAGGCATTTTTCCTCATTATTTTCTTTATACATATTTTGTTTGTTTAATATTTAATAATTATTCTTCATAATTCACTTGCTTCTTGGGTTGCCTGGTACTCTTTGCTTTGCTTTGTAATTAATACTTTACGTTGTGTTGGTATCTTTTCTTCTTTTCGGTCGATTCCCAAGTAACTGTCTGCCTTTCAGTAAATGGAACAAGGAATAACAGTTGATTAAAATAGAGCTATTTTCCGCGTTTTATAGTTGCTTATCTTGATTTAAATTTCTTTTCGATTTTTTTTATCTTTTTTTTTTAAGTTAACGCTAAAAAAAGTTTTCATATTTTCCAATTGATTTTTTTATATTCTTTCCTGAAATAAATTTTTATAAATTTTTTTCACAGGTATCCGGCAACAGGAAACAGTTTTGCGTTATTTATCTTTAAATTTCATTTGGGCACAACAACAATACTACAAATTACTATTAGGGATACGTAGGTGATGGCGCCGAATAATTGTTTAGGTAGCTAGAAAATTTCACAAAAGGATGTTACTTCCCTTATTGTATATAGATGTAATAGATGGGAACCATGCAAGAATCAAAGGACCTCACAAGAGTGGATCGTAATTTTTTAACTATGATCATCGCTTTTCAATAGTTCTTATGGTGTTGGTAGATACTGATAATTGCTTCATAATGATAAATGCCAAGACTTTCGTAGTTCAAGCCATTCAAATATATTTGAAAACTATACTTTTAGTTAAAAATTATATAAGAACGAGATAAACCTACCTGAACAATGATGTCTACCTAATGATCAGAGAATTTCATTAGTATTTTATGTGGCAGTTTAATAAAATGTTGTTGTATTCTGCATAATTACATTAAACTATTTCTAGAACTCTTTGCATTCATCGGCCTTATTTTATATCTCTACAAGGATCTATTCCTTGGCAATATGGAGAAATTTGAATATTTCATACCATGATTTTGTTTTCAGTATTTTATTAAAATATTATTTTATACAAATTTTCTTACATATATATTGAAAGCATTTTCTCTAGTTCACAAGTAAAAAATTCGACATTAATTATCTCTTTGGCCATAATTTTTAAATCTCTGCATCAAATAATTAATGACTTAAATCTTGAAACTGGGAGCAACTATTAAGTGGATCCGTCAGTACACCAGATGCCTATTGCGGAAACTGGAGCTCTTTATCCAATATCTGGCTTCCATGTGGAATGTGGAACGATTTACCATCTTCTGACCCCCCTCACTTTCCCCTAGTCACTTAGTTTGAAAAGAGGTATGGGATCCCAAAGGGTCCCTCGAACATAGGCTAAAACAAGCCCCATTGTTTACCTTCTGAACCCATTAGCAATAGCTCATAGGTACCAACTGGACGCTCTTACAAAACTAAGTATGGGCTCCAAGCCCCCCTTGTCGACATCGTGCAGCTCATTCAGAAGGTATGAGGTAAGGATTCTGTGTCGCTTTCCTGAGAATGCCGGATAGTGACAAAGAAAGTGAGTCACCGTTTCGGATTCCTCTCCGCACCTTGCATATAGGTTCATCAACAAGTATCATCCTGTAAAGATTGCCCCTGAGAAATGAGTGCCCAGTGAAAATAGACACTAGAGTTCTCAGGGGTGGCTTGTTAGGTCCTAAGAGCTTCCTTTGATTTGGATTAGGTTTATCCTACAGCTCCTTTGTAATTCTAGCAGAAGGGTCATCTAACCAAAGACGATTGTGCTGGCGGTCAGCCCAAATCGAAATAATTGAGGCAAGGTGTTTTGGTGCAATCCCGATTATGGAAGGAGAGCAAGTTCGTCGCCTTTTCGTTCCCGCTGATATTGCCCTGACACCCACTGAACGAGTACCCTGTTATTCCGAGAAAAGGAATTCAGGGTGGTTTTAGGCTCCAGCACTAGTTTGGAGGTTGTATAGGGTTTAGATAAAGCCTTAACAGCTGCTTAGCTGTTTGAGTAGATGGCCGTCTCTTTGTTCTCGCTGTCTGAGTTAAGGGGATGCCTTCTGGGCTCGAGAATGGCCTTGACTTCCGCTTGGAAAACCATGGCATAGCTTTGAAGGTATATGACAATTTCCAGATGAGTCTCCTCTCAGAAAACGCCTACTCCGTATCCGGTATTTTCTTCGAATTTGGAGCGATCAGTGTAGCTAATAATAGGGTTTCTTAATGATTGAAGCACAGAATGTGATTCCCATTCTGCTTTCCCTTTCCTCTAAGTTATGAGCCGCAAATATTCAACCGAAATGCACACCATCACCACCGTCTTGACTCAATCCGATAATCCTTAATTCCTCACTCCTTCTTATATTCCTGACAAAGCTATGTAGCATAGGTTAGCGTACCCCTGAACTTCGGAAACTTCATAAAAAAAGCATCAATTTCTTACAATAATTGAATTGATAAAAAAATGTAGCATGCCTCAATTGTCATGAGCAACTTTTTATTTGCTAGATGCGCGTGATCAGAAAATTTAATTTGATTCCAGAAAATAAAAAATGAGGATAGCGCATGCGCAGCTTTAAGGTACATTATTTGCATATGTCTGATTTATTGCAAGCTGACTTAAATAGATTTTTTTGGTTCCAATTTAGGCTCACTGGGGTAACTCTATCGCAGAGTAGTTAATCTTTTCTTATGTAAACAAATATAAAGCTGTAGCTTATCTATAATTTGTTTACTTTTTAAATAGACAGATTACGTTTGGACTTTTTACCGGGTTAAACTTAATTTTGTTCAAGAAAGAATTTTTTGGGATTCTCCGGTATATAGCAAAAGCTCAAAAAATGTTCTAATTTGTTATTTCATCACACAACCCATTAATTTTTGGTGACAAGTTTCAAGTCTTGGTTTGACTCATCAACAGGTCACAAATAGCGAAATTGAGTGATTTGAAAAACAAATGAAAAAATGAAAAAAGAAGAAAGAAATGAAAAGTTTGAGAAAGTAGAAAACAAAACAATTTTTTTATTTATTAAAAAAATTTAAAAAATTTTAAAGAAACAGATTCATTCGAAGCGAATCGAACCTGTATTCGCCACGCAGTGGGCTGAAAAATAAAAAAGAAAAGGAAGAAGAAGAAGCGTTTCGTGTCAGCAGAAAACCTTACACTCATCGGTGCAGCTTGGTTTTCTGCCTGCTTCAGACGCTTGAAAATAGATCAAACTGATCTCTTCTTATGTAAACTCAGAAATAAATTCTGGGTGTGAATTATATGAGGAAAAAACACTCCTATACATGCCTTAATTTTGTTAAAGAAAGAATTTTTTGGGATTCTCCGGTATATAGCAAAAGCTTCTTTTTCTTCTTTTTTCATTTTTTCATTTGTTTTTCAAATCACACAATTTCGCTATTTGTGACCTGTTGATGAGTCAAACCAAGACTTGAAACTTGTCACCAAAAATTAATGGGTTGTGTGATGAAATAACAAATTAGAACATTTTTTAGCTTTTGCTATATACCGGAGAATCCCAAAAAATTCTTTCTTGAACAAAATTTTCAAATAGAATTCAAATTCCAAAGCAAAGGTAGTTCCTGCAATTTAGCTGTTCAAGGTTAAGAAAATGAATAAGAATATTTTGAAAACAAAATGAAAATAACTGTAGAAAAAAGAAATATTATTAGTGAAGAATTTTCTATATGTATATGTAGATTCCTCTTTATATCAATGTAATCGAAATACTGACATCGCTACTATGACGATTCGATTTATAAATGTCACAATATACACTGAAAGGGAAAATCAAATAACTCAAAGTAAAATGTAAGGACAAAAACTCTGGGAAAAGGACAAATAAATCACGAATATATGAGTTCATGAAAAATTCAATTTAACTCTGAAAAAATGCAGGAATTTCCGAGAACAGCGATGGGGTTCTTCGCAAGAGTTTTCATACAGATACAAATTAAAGGAGCTTTTATTGAAAAAATTTGAAAATGGATGCCAATAGGCACAAACACACACACACTATCTAACTTTATCTTGAAAACAAACACAAGGTACACTGAAAAAAAAGATTTTTAAAATTTGCAAAAAAAATATATGATTCAACCAAAGCTGTTTTTTAGCCTGCCAATTCGATTCGTAAATTTATAAAATTCAATTTAGCTAATTGACGAAAGAATCTTTGTCATTGATTTAGCGAAAGTTTTGCAAATTTATATCAAAGTTATTGCTAATCTAAGTGAAACATGAATGACTAATTCGACCAAAACAAAAGCTGAGTTGTACATTTATATTAACTAAATGTGCGAAGTGTTTTCGCAAATATGAATAATTCTTAACTCCCGATTTAGTAAAAGAATTAATCCAAATAGCTGAAATTTTAGATAATGTTACAAATTAATAATAGCTAAAACGAATATTTAAAATTAGTAGTTTCCGCTATTCGTATTTAACAATAGGAAAAATGACTACTTCAAAATGGAGTAGACATCTAAATTGTGTCGTTAATTTAGATTAAAGTTATAGCAATATTATGGGAAGTATTAAGTTATTTCAACAAAATGTTTATGCTAGGTCAGAGTAATAATATCGCTAAATCAATTAAATTTGTCCATCTGATTTACCCGCCTTTGCAGTTTGCATATTGTAGTAGGGAGATCTAGGCTAACCTGGCTAAATTCTACTAAATTTAAAACAAAATTAGGTTGATATATAAATTTTTATTTCTTTTCTGGAATATTAACATGAAAGATTATTGTTGGTGTGTTTTGTTCTTTTCATTACCAATAAACGGAATATTATTTACATAGAATTTATTAGAAATAATATAGTTTGTCTTCTTCATGTGTGAATTTTAAATAAAAGCTATTTCATTCAACATTAAAATTTAAGGAAAAAATTAAAAATTCTCTTTTGAATACATTACTCACCAGAAAAAATTGTTATTACCAAAATGGCTTAAGTTTAATTATTTTCTTATTATTCGGTAAAGTTATTACATGAAGGGGAGGATACAAAATATCTGTCGTATTTAAAAATACATATTTAAATGTTTTTGAATCATTAATTACGTAACAATCAAGATGTTCATCATACTCTGCTGGTTGCAAGCTCTTCGTTACAAATAAAATTTTGTCTTTCTCGCTTTTCAAAATATAAACAATACAAAAAAAATTTATTTCAGAAGGAGTACATATTGCAATGACATTGTTCACATTATATCTCGTACCTAATATCTGTATATATTGCGCACAGAAGACCTGGTTAAATTCGCTTAAAACTTGGAAATTACTTTGTAAAAATTCACTGTTTGAAAAATCGGACCAATTATGAGAATTTTTTGAATTATTTATAGTACCTATAGTTTGAGCTTCTCTTATAAAATATCTGATATGCGAATCTAAATTCTAATTTGGTGGCTAGAGTAAGTGTAATATTTTTTCTAGTCGTAATGATATTTGCGTAAGTCTTAATTTCCTTGTGCTTCCCCTCAAAACGCATGGTCCACAACTTTTTCAAAGGTCCAAGGTTCCTAATCACTCGAGGATAATGTATCATGAAATGATGCTTAGGAGTTAAGTCAGTGTTAAATAAACGCAAGTACATTTGATGATGTTGCTTTATAAGGTATTCTAAATTGAGTATATCTCCCTCAGTATAGGAAGACTTTAAAGTAAAACTAACCAATTTTGTTAGAAGTAATAAAAATTTCCAAGTCTTACTATTGCGTGGTACAAAGTCTCCTATCATCAAAGGTAAAAAATGAATGAAGCACATCATTTCACTCGCAGACATCTGAAACTTTTGATTTTTTATGTGTTCTTGTTTTATTTCAACTGACTTGTTCTTTTCATCGTGAAGACCGTATTGAAAACACAATTTTCTGGTATTTAAAACAGAAAGTGAAAAAAAAAATATTTTTTATAAATAAATTCATTTAAAACAAAGCTAAGTTCAATGTGACAAATTCCCTCAAAGAGGTCATGCATAATGTCTACGCATATGTTATCAATAACATTAAAATATTTTATATCCTGAAAAACGCAAAATTCTCGAATTCCTGTTTTTGATAGGTTTTCGTCTTTAACATCATTCAAATAATTTTTTTCTGTTCTTAACGACTGTTTATCTTCGATTGTCTGCCGCTTAGCCACTTCCTTACTGGTTTTACAAATTCGACAATAATGATTCGCTGAGAAACTACGCGTAAAGCCAAGAATGGTATTCAGACCTAAATTATCTCCAACAATTGCTGCTACCATTATATAAATAGTAATGGCTTTACCAGTTTTTGCTTTCACGGTAACTCCATTGTCTTGTAAATCTTTTAGTTTGGATATTAAAGGATTAAAATTTGAAAATGTTCCATAGACAAGATCAGAAGTATGCATTAAGCTGCAAACAAAAATGTTTTCCAACTTTGATACTTCATCATCTCTTAAAGTTGGAAATGACAAATAAAATGCGGATATTTTATTCACTCCACGTTTTGATCCTAACCGATTATTTAACTCAAAGTCATCTTGATATAGTAATACAGGTAGAACGGTTTTACCTTTATAATGAACAGACTTTTTCTTCCATACTAAGCCCTGAACCACACTTGAAATTCTATCTTTTGTTATTTGAAGATTATCGGAGTTCAATAATAAATTTTCCAAAACATTCCCAGATTCTAGAAACCTTTTTATATTATCCTTGAGGGGAAGTATAATACCTTTGTTTGGAGTTTGGTCTATATTATATACAGTTATAGTCCTATCTAATAAAAATTCTTCCGGTTCAGAATATAGATTATTATTTTCTAGATATTTTTTTAATTTATATTCAGTATTAAATTCATCAAAATATTGGATAATTAATTTTAAAACGGGCCCCAAATCTGCATTGTTGTCTCCAACGCAGCGTTCAATTATGTGAATAATCGGAATAATTAAATCATTTTCTACATCTTGAACTATTTCTGTAGCAATTTTTCTGCTTAAACTCATTTTTCCATACAATTTTATTATAAAGGTTAGAACACTCCCTTTAAAATCATCAATTTCTTTCTTCATTGTAACGTCATTATCAACGGGAGTTTTGTTTAACTCATAACCAGGACCACTTTCAATACTTTCAAACACAGGGCATAATTTGTCCATACCTGCGTCGGGTTTATTATTTATAAATACCTGACTAAATTTGTGCTCCGAAGTAGTGTTTGTTTTATCGTCTTTAAAGTAATTTGAATGTTGTTTAGTAATGTGCCGTTTAAATGAATATAATGATTGAAACCTTTGTGAACAAACGGAACACGTAAAATTAAACGTATTTCGCAACTTATGATAAATCTTCAGGTGATTTATGTAAATATGTGGATTTGAAAATTTTGTTTGACATACAAAGCAGGGAAACATCTTAATGGTTTAGAGTTATTTATAGCGCTGGTATTTTAAACACTGCTATTCAAATTTAAATTTGCCTTAAGGGATTTAAAAATTAATTTTACATTTGCGAAGATTCTTAAGTAAATTACTAATTTAAGAGTTTTTTTTTCTTTTAAAGATAAGTTCAATACTATGTAATTTTACGAATGTATAAGCTCTACGTTGTCATATTGCACTTTGTTATATAAAAATAATGTATAATTCAATAGTTTTTTTTTTGTTTTAAAGCTATTTGAATTTTTTCTTAAAATTAAATTAAATTTAAATTTACCTGATGGAATTCAAATATTATGTGTAACAGGTAAGTGGGTATATATTTGCAAAGTTGCGTAAGTAATTTACTAATTTAAGTGTTTTTTTTTCTTTTCAAGATAAGTTCAATATTATAGAACTTTACATGTATATATGCTCTACGTTTCCATATTGCATTTTGTTTTTAAAACTCAAAATCATTCAATAACTCGATAGTATTTTTAGTTTTACATCTATTTGCATTTTTTTGAAGCGGAAAGAACGGTATACTATCTAGTCTTTTAATTCAGATAAAAGTTCCTTTAATGACATCGATTCTTTTCCAGATGGTGTCATGTCATAAAAATAAGATTCAATGAAATGCCACATCTGACAAGATTCTTTCGGATACTCTATATTAAGCGTTTGGTACATTTGGAACATTAATGAAACCGCTTTTAAAAAGTTTTCACATGAATAAATAATATCATTAAATGCTACATATATTGATGAAAATTCTGCAATGTCTTCAGTTAGAATAAAAATGAACGGCTGTACAGTTAAGCTCCTTTCGGAGTACGCTTTTTTTTTACAATCAATCGTCTTGGATATTTCCGACTCAGACTGTAAAGAAAAGAATAATATTATTATATTAGAAAGCTCTAAATTTGTTATAATTAGTTACTTTAACAATGGATACAACAGATTACTGAGCATCTAGAATAGAGGGCTTCCACTGGCTTTTCTTGGAGTTTCTGCCGAGTTTTAATGTACTGGGTATAAGCAGGGCGTTTAAAAGAATTAAGTGGATATAATTTCTAGTGTCTGTAAAGATTAATGAGCTTATACATATGTACCTATCATATATGTTGGAAAAATGCAATTTACCTTCACTAATTTGTTTCCCTAATGTTGATACAAGTAATTTGTTTTTCGCGTCCTTAACATCTCTTTTAAAGATTTCTAAGCTTTTATCAAGAAAGCGCGGCCATTTTGCAAAAAGTAGCTTATTACTGCCTGGATACAGCTTCTCAAAATCAAGCTCAATCTGGATAGATTAAATGTATTCATTAAGTTATATGTGTAATGTATGTAACTACTTACCAAAGAAGCCCCAATTGGATGTTTTAATATCGGCCATTCGTTAAAAAGTACTGTATCTCTATCCATAACATGTTTTCTCCGCAAATTAAAGGTCTTATCCCACTTTGGTATAATAATGCTCTCAGGACCACTGTTTTTTTGCAAAAAAGCTTGTTCTTCTTTTTGCTCTAATTCTGTAAGATCTTTAAAAAAAAAAAAAAATTATTAGGAAGAGTGTATATATAAATTATAAAATATATATGCACCTGATATTTCTGTCTCAATTTCTTGATGCCTATGTACTACTTCTTCATCCAAAAGAGCACCTTTTCGTTTTAATTTGTATCGACTTTTTAGTATCCCTTGCTGCTGATATTTACGTGATAAAGCATAAAATCTTTCAGATAATTTTCCGCGTTGTTTTTTACCACCGAGGTATAAAGACTGAAAGAATGAATTAAAACTGTAATGACTACAATAGTGATAATAAGATAGATGTATTATCCCATGGACTTGAAATAGTTGATCAATAAAAAAAAAGATATGAAAAATCAGAGAAGAGAATGTGGTTTTGTTACATTGAACAAAATTCTTAATTACCTCTTCTTCCGAGGGAAATAGTTTCTTTATTTCAGAATATGCTCTGAAATAGTCACTGGACGTTACGTCTTTTCCAGAATTCAGCCACGAATCGCAAATAAGAGTACAAATCTCTTTTCGTGAGTTCTTTGATATTTTTCCATCATTTTTATATTCCTGTATAATATGTTTTCCTTGGACACAATTCAACAAAGCTTGCAAATCCTATAAACAAATTTTTAAGAGCTAAAATTATATATAAATACATATATTATAGGTGCATATTTACGAAATTGTGTGCTGCAGTTTGATCTGCTACGGCAGAATCGGTTTCCGTTACCCACGATTGAAGTGTACTGAGTGAAAGAGTATCTGTGACGGTGGACACACAATTGAAACCCTTGAATATTTAATGTATGATCTTAATTAAATAATTGACATGTACTTCAAATATTTACATTCAGTTGACGCCATTCAAATATTTTTGTTCGAAATCGGATCCGATCTCCAAATTTTTCTGTCGAAATTAAATTATTGATATCCTCGAATGTTAAGTTTTTTAAAACTTCAATATCAATTCGTTTTTCTGAAATCGATGCATTAATTATGATGAATTAATTAACGGTTGCATTTAGAACATAGAACGATATGATATAACTATTTAATTGATAGAACGCTCATTTCTCAAATACTTTTGAACCGTTGGAAGAGCCAAGATATCGTTGTTAAACTTATGATTAGTATCTATTTCCGATTAGTTCTGATTTGCCTAACAGGAATTATAAAATTAGTGAGTGTACCACTTCTTTAAAAAAACAATCTTTGTAAAAAATTGGTGAAGCAAGGCGTGAGGGGGTGTCAGAACAAACGTTGATCAAAACACTCCTAAGAATCATTTGGTATGTGCTGGAACACAACTTTTCAACAAGAAGGAAAAACCACTGAAAATCAGCGCAATCAAGCCCAATCCAGTTTGAAGATATGGAGCCTAGTTATTATATATAAAACTAGGAAAGAAATTATAATTGGTCTAAAACCATAACCGACGATAACCTAGATGAATGCCCGTAAATATAACCACCGCTTTGTTTTGACATAAGCAAGATAGATCGTTAAAGAGCATTTTCGCATTTATTTCTAGAACGGTTCCCAGCTTAGATCTGCAATTATTACGAAAACGCCGTATACACAAATTCAGCTCTCCATCACAACGCCTTCTCAAGCAAAGCCCAAATATATAGTAAAAGACAAAACTTTTATATGGCTATACAACCCGATTACCCGATTTTACATATTTACGCATTTGACCTATTACTTTTTTTTTTTCATAAAATTACTATGCATTAAGTTTCAGCTCCATAGGTAAACTCGCCCTCAAGCTATGGTGCGGACGGACAGACTGAGATGCAAAAATTTCAATGTTTCATGATTCTGTGCATATTATCTAATAAATTTTTTTGCACATTCAATATTTCTATGAGTTAGAAATGTACGAAAAACTTAGTATACCCTTTGATTTCTAGGAGTATCTAGGATTCTAGGGTACCTATAAAAGAAAAGCTTTCACACAAATTATTTACATACGAAACGGAACCTCACAAGGCATCTATCTCATCACAAAAAAAATGCTAGGGACTATCAAAATTCATTACACTATTTTGGACATTTTTAATAAAAAAATTGTACACAGAAAATCTACACTTTACTGTTATTACTTATTTTCACACATTGAAA
Organism: Dioctria rufipes; assembly: GCA_963924295.1. Lineage (NCBI taxonomy): Eukaryota > Metazoa > Arthropoda > Insecta > Diptera > Asilidae > Dioctria > Dioctria rufipes. Next base: position 43,442,198 of record OZ002742.1, read on the forward strand.
TTACTGATTTAAGTATTAAAATTAACTAATTTTTAGCTAATATTAGCAAACTTTCAGAAATATTATCTAATTAAAATGTATAATTCAACTAACATTTTAGGTGAAATTAAGAAAATAGTAGAATTTGCAGATAAAATATAAGAACTCTAACTGTATAAACATAAAATATTCATGGAAAATTATTGAGTAAATTGCATTGCATGTACTTACGTTTGAAATCCTCTATTAACGAGCTCAAATTCCATTCGTGAAGAAGTTTGCTGATAACTTCGTTGCTTTCAATTACCGGCAAAAACGTTTCCGTAAATTCCATATTAGCACAACACAATTTCACACAAAGAATGAATTAACAACAAAAACTTCACGCGTTTTTGAATAATTGAAATTTTCTTAACACATATTTTAATAAATGGTAAAAAAATACAAATTGCTGTCGGGCAGAGACTCGAAAAATCCACCATGAAAAAAAAAACAGATTTGCAACACCAGCTATATTTCAACACTGTGAATAAAACACTTGGTAGTCAAGAAATTCAAAGAATGATAATTCAGGACAATTACGCATCTAACAATTAAATTATGCTCACTCCTCAGCGCCCGAAACAGAATGAGCCCATGAATTCCCTAACATCGAACAAAAATTACATCGTTCAGGTTCTAACGTTTTTGCTTAGTTGTAAACATTCAGTAGTAAAGTAACACACACACTATTATCAGTGTATTATATTATCCAAAAAACGTTGCATTTTCTCACCGATTCTTGGAAGTTGAAATTGGTGTGAAGTTTTACCGAGAAACGTCATTCGTTGTAACTCTCGCACATGTAGCTTGCTGAGAAATTTTTATCTTCCTTCTTTTTTCCCTCTTTTCAACCTTGTGTTCCTGATACATGTACAGTTTTAGTAATTTCAAAACCAAATTAGCTGAAATACAGAAAGCCCATAAAAATAAATTCGGGGAAAAATTGACCACTATCACACATTTGAGTAAATTATATACAACCGAAGTATAGTACAATATGAGTTAGCTTTACTTTAGAAATTTTTTTAGCATTATTTAGCTGACTTAACTAAATGTAATTTCTTTCGAAATAACGAATAGAAATTAGCTGGAAAAACTAATATGTAATTAATAAGTCGCATATAATTATTGCAAAACTAACAAATGTTTTTCCAAAGCAGCATTTCACTATTTATAATTTAGGCCAAAATCAACTACTTTGTTTAGGTAAATTAGACAAAATATCTCGTGTTTTACTTGATCTCTTATTAGTTATTTCGTCGAAAATTTTAGCTAATTTTTATTGTTATTTAGCTGATTTCACTGAACGTTGGTTTTTTTAGAAAAGCAAATCGAAATTAGTTAAAATAGCTATTGTATGATAGCTGATTCGTCCAAAATTATTATGGAATCTCAAAATGATTTTGCTAAAGCGGCCATTTACAATTTAACTAATAGTGTTTAGCTGAAATTACATACATGTTTTTTTCTGTGTGTATTTGTTTATTCATTCCGAATGTTCGTAATACTGAAATTGCGCTTATATCCTCCTCCTGAATATACTTATACACAACATTAGGTCGAAACTACGTTGTTATGATTTATTATTATTTCGACTTTTTCAGATAATGGTAGCCACTCTGGTTCTGGTTTTAATTCATTTTAGGCAGGGAATAAGAATCGAGAAATATTGTGTTGGAAATTTCCCGAAGGTAAAAACGCATCTAGTATAATTCCAATGGATAGTCGCTGTACACATAAATAATATGCGTGCATCAAGTTAAGGGAAGGGCATATATTGGTACATACATACTACCTGAGGCTGAATTCTGATAAAATTAAAATGACAAATGACAATGACAAAATGACTTCGAAGGAAGGACAATGTCACTATGCCATAATTTGGGATTCTGATTGTTGGGTGACATGACATGTATCCTAAATTATAGCAGTGACAATTTGACAGTTGGCAGTATGTAAAATATTTGCTGAAATGTTATTACGAAAGTAACGTGTGCTTTTGCGGTTTGCTGCTAAAATTGAGTTTTTTTTTTTTAATAATACAATAATATATAATAATAGAATAAATACAAATATTTATTATTTTTTTACTTACTTGCCATATTTGATATCACTTGAATATGTCAAAACTCACAGCGACAAGGACTAAGTGACTTCGGTTGCAAAATTATCATGAAGAAAAAATCATTTGTCATGTCACTCAGTTTTCTAGGAATCGGTATTTCGAAAGTAAGTCACATTTTAACGCTAAATGTCACTTTTTATGGATGAATTCGTGGTATAAGAATCGCATTTTCGAACAGAAGTCACAATGTCATCATTATCATTTGTCATTAATTTATTTGCCGTTAATTTATTTTTTATTAGTCTAGAGAAATCGATATTAATTTGATTTGAGAAATTTTTAGCGTTTATTTAGTGCATTACGTGCATATTCAGAATGTCCCAGACTAATATGAATAAATTTTGCCAAATGATTCGTCTCGTCCAGACAAATAAAAAAATTGTAGGGGGGGGGGGGGTAAATGTCACCCTACCGAGTTACGGGGTGAAAATATCCTCTTTTTCTATTAAACACCCTATATCTTCAAAAGTACACGGTGTACGGTCTATTTTAAGACGGCATTGTATACACAAGCTTGGGATCTTTCCGAAGAATGATCAATCATCCCGAACCCCTCCCTTAAACCAGGGTTTTGACGCTTTAAATTCAAAATTTGTGTTTTTTGTCATTTTTCCGTTTTTTTTTTTACAAAATTTCGAAAGCCTAGAGTCTCCTATTTACTTTAACCTAGAACTAATTTAACCTAGTACTAATTGTAGCCGTTAAATAGCTATTAGCTCTTAACCTGTTCAGTGGCCGGATTCTGTAACTCGGAGAGTTTGGGAGTTTGGAAGATAAAAAATTTCGTTTTCCACGATTAAAACTCTCTAACTCTCCATTCGAAATTCTCTAACATACTTGGGGAGTTAAAGAAAACGTGAGAAGTATCGAAATATTGAAAGACGGTTAACTCTGTATGGGAGGGAGTCATAGAGGATTGGGTCTTTTTCCTATGGATTTAGGGTCTAGTGTACAAAAATACGGGTGAGCAATTTCTGGGGGAGGGTCTTTTAGCGATGGGGGGTCGTACCGCTCCCAATTGGGGGTTGTCCAAAATACATCATGTTTGGTATCGTATTAAAGAGGGAGGAGCGGGTAATTTCTTTTTGATCATTTTAACTTCATAACTGACTTTTTACCGCCGAAATATGTTTTTTTTGCTTTTGGGTCATATACACCCCAGTTACTATATTTTGCATATATTTCTTCCGTTCTTTGTTTCACATCCATTATACTCTATTGTGAACATTTTTCTCATGGAAAGTGAATTTCCACCACTTACCAGTTCTTCATAATGATGAGTTGAAAATACATATGTCCATTTTTGTACCAAAAAACGGCCATTTTTTCGTCTTAAGAAGGACTGATTCACTTCTTTTGCAGTTATCTCCAAAACTATTTACCGGACTCAAAAACTAATTACATATTTAATTAGGAGACAAAATGTAAATGCGATTTCATCCTACATAAAAGATTTATCGTGCATATTTAAAAATTTTATAGCATCTCTTCTGTTCTGGAAGACTATCAAATTGACTATTTTCGCGTAAATTACAATTTTTAGCGGGTACTTTGAGACACCAAAATCCTTATTTCTCTGTAAGTATTGCAAGGATGTCCATAATTTGTTTTTGTGAAGATATCCAAGATATGCTGCGAATCCATAATTCAATTTGATAACCCTAGGTACAATGGTACCTTCACAAAGGACAATAAAAGCAGACAATACTGTCAGTTGAGAAATATTTTTCTTACTTCTCCACAACTAACCCAGCCGAGAGTTTTGCCGAGTGGTAAATCTCAATACAAGTTCCCCGAGTTACAGAATTCCGAGTGGAGAGTTAAGTGGCAAAATAACTCTCATCTCTACAATTCCAAAGCTCTCCGAGTAAGTGAATTCGGCTCCAGGGCTCCTATTCTACAATTTCACTCACCCAATTCACTCACTCAGCGATGACACTTCTTTCTTTATTCTAGAATTTAAGTGAGTGTGATTTCTGTGGAAAAGTGAGTGAGATATTACTACTGGGTATATGCTAGTCGACACGGACATTTGTGTTTACTTTTGTTTTATGAGGGCGACATTAAACAACTTTTGACGGGATTTTTATTTATTATTTAAATTTTTATAAAACAAATAAATGGAGGAGAAAGTACTTAATGCGGGAAAATTGTCCTTGGGCAAAAAAGCAGCCTGGTGGAATTTTTTTTTGGGAGAATCCAAGTTCTCTTAACACACTGAAAAACAATTTGTTTGGTTTAAATAAATTTTATTTGTATGGAATAAAATATATATTTAAATACGGCGAAATAAATATCGTATTTCTTTCAAAGAAAGGATTTATTTGAATAATTTATTTCCACCAAATAGACGTTTGTTACTTATGATTTATGATGTTTATTTAGGATATTTGTAATTAGTTTGTTGGAAATAATTGACTTGTTTGAAGACTCAAATTTTATTTCGCACAAATCGATTGTGGAATATAAAATTATTGATACATTTGTTTCAGTCAAATGAATGTTCTTTGATTGAAATATTTTATTTATTTGGAAAAACTAAATATTATTTAGTAACAATAAATCACAATAAAGTATATTTGTTGCAAATAAATATATATTCCAATGAAATTATTTATATTTCAAACAAACATCATGATAACAACCAAATATGTAACGCAAATCAAACTAGAATTTATACTAAATAAATATTATTTGATAAGAATAAATCTTAATTTGCCCTGGGAAGCAGGCCTTTACTTCCCGCAAATAAGTTGTGTATTTGGTATTCCGACGATTATCTGCTTCGTTCAAATGAATAAATAAGTAAATAATATTCATCGCTTGTACATATGTACTCGTACATATGGATATGTATATACTTGAAATCTCATGTAATTTATATTTACCTGAAGTTTTTAGCTCACTTCCTGAAACAACTTTTTCTTATTTTTATGGAATTGAAATGAAAGTCAAAAGACCATTTTTCGGTAATATAAAAATATATTTATTTGCTATTTTGAACAAAAATCAATTCGCTTTCAGAAAAGATTAAGAAAATTATAATAAATAATATATATCACATTGATGAATTCAATTATTGAATATAGATATGGCACATCGTGCATCACCAAGAAAATGTCCTTTTCTTTGGAAATTCATTAAAAGATTTAAGTTTCTTAACAGCTACTATTAAAATTAACTACATAACTTTTAATATGATTGTCAACGCCAATTGTATGAAGTTTTTTGTATACAAAATAAACTTCTTAATTTTTATCACAAAAAATATATTTTATACACCCAAACACTGTTTCTTCACAAGAATCACAACCGAGTTCAAAAATGTAACCGATTTTATAAAGTATATTGTTAGTCTTAATCCAAGAAAATGACTCAAAATTTATGGAATTCAAGAAGGGGAACAACACAGATACCAGGTCTAATTCTTGAGATGATGAAAGCTTTGGTTTGCTATATTCTTTTATATTTCGTAGATGTGAGGAGGATAGAAGAGTGTAATAGAGTTTTAACTGATATTGAAAAGCCAAAATATACGCTATATTCCTGCGGAAAGTTACAATGTGCACATTGCTTTTACCAATTTTATGAAAAGCCTCAACAACAACTCGCACGATGAAGACTTCAAACCGATTGTGACTAAAAAACTTGTACACTATTTGTAATATGAAATTGTTATCAGTGTACGAGAAATAATCGTTATTTGAAATAAACAAACGTTAACTGGCACATAGACACCATGGAAATAACCTTTGTTTTCCCCGAATAATATTTATTTCTCTGAAATAAATATCTATTTGCAACGATTAAATTAAATTCGTTTGAGACAAATAAATGTAATACTTGTAACAAATAAATGGACTTATTAGATCAAAACCAATGTGTTTATTTTCTCTGAATAAACTGACTTTTTTCGGTTAAAGAAATATTTATTTGGTAGCAATGAAGATGTTATTTTGGTAAAATAAATTGAGATGACGATCAATATACAAATTTCCGTAATTTTTTGAAATTACGCTTATTTCTATCAAATTAAGCTGTTTCAAATAAACGCTGTATTTATATGAAAAAAATTGGTTTATTTTTGTAGAATTAAGAATATTGATAGCAAATTCGGCATATTTGCGGCAAATATAGTACCTTCAAATAAATGCATTGCTTTGAGACAAAAGAAACTTTTTTTTTCAGTGCAGGTAAATTAGATCCTGCCATTACAGTGATGGATTTGCCATTAATCTGGGAAGATGCAGAAAGTATTTTAAATGCAATTAATGATGAGACTTTTTCTACTTTATTTTGAAATCGTATATTTAATTTATGTAAATCTTTGCTTCAATTAACAAAGAAGATAATTTACATAATTCACTTGCCTAAAGCACGTTTTCCTTAGTTTATAATCCGATTTATATTTGTAAGGACTGCCTGAACAATTCATTTCTTTTTCTTTAATTATTATGTAGGTTTTAATAGGCACTAATAGCACTATACAACTTTCCACAAAATAAGATGAAGATACACAGTTAAAAAAAAATTGATGCCCTACTTTTGTTAAATTGCAAATGCAATTGGGTCACAATCAACGTGATTGAAACCAGCTATAAAACGAAAAAGTGCGTTTTTAGAACTATATCATTTACATTTAAGTTAAATTTCAAATACTTTGCCAGAGTAAGGAAACGCACACTCATGTGCGGCAGACGAAATGCTCATAAGTAATTTACAACTCACGTGCGACAATTAATCGGGTGAGCTCTACGCCTACTACGTATTTCTTCATTTTCCAAGAAATTAATTAATAATATTGAGGTATAAACACTCAAACTTTCCATCTTAAAAGAATTGTAATTACTTTTTAATACTACTTCCGTAAACAAGAAACAACAAAAACTGAATTGTCACATTAAAAATATTCACCACAAATTTGGTGGATTATTTTATTTAACAGTGTACATCTCATTCCATTTGTTTTCTAGAATATTTAAATTGGGGGGGGGGGGGGGGCTGGTGATTGAGATCGAAGTGAGTGACTTCTCTGACATAGCCATAATCAGGCCCGTTTACAGTGGGGGGGGGGGGTGTCGTCAGCGATCATAGATTTTTGTTACCTATGTATATAGCCTAGTACTAAGGTCCGCGCTAAGCTAAGTTTTGTATGAAAGTTTAGCAAGCTAAAATATATTGGCGAGAATTTATCCTGAATTTTAGTGAGAGCGGTACTAAGGTCAACGCGCTAAATGTGGCTTTTGGGCTTTGATTAGAGATAGCACCACCAGTAAGTGTCCAAAAAATTTAAAAGTTTAGCTTCAATTTATCCGCCCGGGCCGTTCTTTAGCGCGCTAAAAATATTTATTGTGAGAGTTCTGAGATGTGATAAATTTATTGACTGAATTTTTGTAGTTAACGTAGTTTTGTACGTCTTTGCTGTAAGTACAGATGAATTGGATTTCTTCTCGTGGCCGTATTTTCAATATTATTATGATTATTTTCATATTTTTAATAATTCCAAATAATTTTAACCATCTGTTTTTAGAAATATTATGACCGGGCGTTGTATATCTTTTCTCTTAGTCTCCACTGTCATATTTTAGCTGCTAAAAAACGGCCCGATATTAGATACCCGCTAAAATTTAGTTTAGAGAGGACCTTAGTACTAGGCTTATATGATTTTCCGACGATAGATGGCAGCGGGAAATTCGCTGTCACAGGTAGTCGGAAAATTGGGAGTACAATTGCAACGACAGGCAGTGAGCGGCGATTATGAAAGAAGAAGATACTGAAATTTCACATTTGTTGTTACATAGTTTTGAGCGTTTTGAAATAGATTTTCATCGAGAATATTTTATGTTATTTTGAAAGAATTGCAATGGACCAAAGTGTGGAAAGGAAAAATTTAAAATACAGAAATTAACTAAATTAAAATCAAATTAACTTCCAAAAATATCACGACTTTACCATTTGTATTTAAGCTTCTCGAAATATCCATTCAAATCAAATCATGTCTTTTTGTCAACTCGTCTATACTGATTGTTTTGAAAATCATAAATTATTTAATGATTTCGCACTTCCTCAATCAATTTTTCATCAAAATTCATTGTTTTGAAATTGATGCGACGACGTCATACAACCTTGACAAAATGCCACAACAATTTTATTTGTTTGATCTTGTTGGTAGTACTGCAGCGATGACGGCAAAATTAGAAATTGATCAATCCCAATGACAACTTCATCGACAGCTGACCGTCACTCGTCATAATTTTCGCAGTTGCATAAGACGCTGTGCTTTTAGGCCGGGCGCCCACTGGAGTGCTGTGTGAGCAATGTGGCAGTGGCGTGGCGATTAAATGGTAAGTGAAAAAATTTAGTCCCGTAAAAACAAATAGAATAGCGCACATTGAAATAGAGTGGCGATGGCGTGGCATTTGACAAGTGGCGTGGCACCACTTGATTGCCACTAGTCTCCGACAAGTTTAATTTTCGAGTGGTAAGTGGCAGTGGATGCCACTTCTCCTTAGTTATTACTGTTGATGTTGAATTACTTAATCGATACGCTGCTTGCCATTTTGATGCGCGCTTAATAATATTAATACCAATCCGCCACCATTCTACTGCCACACCACTTTGTTGCCACATCGCACGCCAAAACCACGCCACTGCCACATTGCTCACACACCACTCCAGTGGGCGCCCGGCCTTAGATGCTTGACAGCGTCTTTTTTTTATCGTTTGGCGTTGCCCGTCGTGTGTATTAATGTCAATGCAGTCAACGTCTCAACATCCGTTGATTTTTCATAGCGACACTGATTCAAGCCTGAGTTGTTCAAAATTTTTACATTCGTAGGGAAGCATTAAATTTTTCTTACAAAATACACTTGCAAATTTTTCTTAAGAATTTGAATGCATAACTATTCACCGACAACACTTCAAACGAATTGGTACAACGATTCTGGTGGTTCACTCTTTCGGACAGGGGCACAAGCATTCAGATATCTTAGAAAGGTCTGAACATTTTTCTTTAGAATTTTTCATGTGCTATTGGTGGCGGACAATGGTTCCAAAGAGTTATATTGATTCAGGTGCCTTGGCTGATCTGGGTCGCTGAAAATATTTATGAGAATTGGCAAGCATACATTTTGTGCTTGGAAATTTACTTGACCATTTTTCTTTCGAATTTTTATACATTGCTAACGATCAGTTGGATTGATGCCACTAAAATTGATTATACAATTTTTCTTCACAATTTTTACGGCAAGACTATAAAAATAAAAACGATTCGCTTTCCTCTGCGGTGACTACCGTTGCTTTGCTTTTATTTTCGTATTAATTCACGTAGGGTTGTTTAATTTAACTTCACGTTTACTTTTAATTTATAGTTAGCGATGGAGGTAGAAATAGTTGCGCGAAAGTGGAAAGCAGAAGACTGATAAGAACATTGATAACTTTTTTCAGAAAAAAAGTAAGATCAGGTAAGTTCGCATTAAAAGAAATAGTCAGTGACATATCATGCACTTTTACTCCTATTCCTTCACTCTCAGTCATTTACTTCACCCGTGGCAGAATCGGTTGCGTCACATCTATTTCTACATTTTTGCATGAGATGAGAAAGACTATCTGGATATGAGTCCTTAATGTTTGTCCACTCTGTGATCGACATTGATGTGGATAATATTATCGACAGGTTCTCCAAATCAAACCGAAAAGTGAGTTTTGTGATATCTAACTTAAATATGATAAAAAAAGTGACTACTTCCGACTTTTTTCTCCTCCCTCGAACATTTTAGTTGTGTCTCTCCCCCTCCCCCGAGCTGGAGGTCTGGATATGCGCCTGGCCATAATTGAGTGAGAATGCAGAATAAGGGACCAGGTGCTTGTTTCTCGCCGCTGCAGTGAATATATGTTTTATTTAGCACTAGTCACCAAAAGAGTGCTGATTCATCCGATTTAATTTTATTTATTTTTTTAACAGCTTTAACAGCTAATTTTTTGAGAAACGGACACCATGACGTGTCTTAAATTTGTTAAGCTTACAAAATTAAGTTTAAGAGTATTTGGAAATGTTTTCTTGAATTTGAAAATTGAAACTATTGGATACTGAAGTTGAAAGTATTCGCAGTCGGTTTAATTTACTGGACAATTGTCAATACCGAGGGTTGAAACTACCACGACTCTACTGTAGTCAGAAAAATCCCACACCGATCCAAGTAGCCCATTGTGTCATCTTCAATAACTAATAAAGAGGAGGTTCACCTCCATTTTTAAATAAACATTTTTAAAATTATATGCATTATGCCATTTCCTGCAACTATAATCAAATGCCATGACTTTATGTACACAGAAAGTAGTTAAATAACGAAACTACTTAAATGTCCTGCAACATAGACAAAAAAAAATGACAAAAGTGAAAGAAAAAGAGACAAAAATGTCCATGTTATGCCCTCTGGAAAATAACAAGAAATTTATTCATGAGAAAATGTCAGGAAAAGGCAAGACACGAAAATTATTTTTCCTTGGGTGAAAAAAAAAAAACGAAAAAGAAAAAACAACAACAATTCGTAAGTAGATTTAGGTATAGAACCTGAAAATGTCTTCTTTGGCAAAAATGTTTTACTCCCATATCTTCTTCCGTCAGAGATAGCTGTTAAATTGTCATCTCGTTTATTGTCGGTACATCCAAAATTCACACATTTTCGCTGTACCATCGCCACCCTCTTAGACACCCTTTTTGGGGCTGACGAGAATTCTCATTTGAAAAATGATCTCAAGTAAATTCCTTTGAGTGTCGACCACTAAATCATCATCAAGATGTTGGATCCACTTAGATTTAAAGAAATATTGCAAATTAATTGCCCACTTTCACAGTTTTTAAGAGCTGATACTTCATAAGGTATGAATGTATGTAGGTTCGGTTCGGCAAGCCTCAAATACTAACTGTCCCTAATTAAGGAAGAAGGCTCTTCAGTTTCCTTATTTTGGAGAGTTTTTGAAATTTTAGTCGCTTTTGATTCATAATTAGATCTCATTGCTGAGCGGTATGGTTTTTGTTTTTGTCTCGCAATAATTAGATTTTTTTTTTAATTAGCAGCAACTAAGATAAAAGTGAAAAGATTGGTTGGAAATGGACGGCTTTTGATCTATGTATGAACCTAAAATGTTTTATATGCCTAGTCTTTCTAAGTTTTTTTTTCGCTTCAGTATTTTATTATGATTTTTATGGTAATTAAATTCAGATGATTCAATTCGAATAGTCAACGGGAGTTGATTAATCATTTCTAGAAAAATGTTGTTCCAAAACGATAAGAGATAAGAGAGTTGAGCTTAAATGAAAGGTTATGCCTTCGGGATTCTAATATTCTTATCATATTATGTGAATTCTGCCTGGAGCCTGTCTAGACTTGTAACTTAATTTGAAATTTTCTTGTTGCAACCATATATAACTGCTATAATGGGAAAAATGTACATACGTACATATGGCTCGTTGGGATAGCTCTGGCTGAGCTCTTACATATTTTCCCTTCACATACGGGAAGAACTGAGGTGTATGATTAGGAAATGTAACAATTCCGAAACTAGTTTTGGTAACGATAGAACTAGTTACGGATCAGATTAAAATTTGTATTACTTCTAAAATGGGTTGTCATAGGAGGTATAACCCAGTGACTCGATAGATCTAACTAATGGAAGTGGTAATGCACTCCAACTTGATTACAGCTATCTATTTGAATTAAATTAGTTGCGTAATTATTATTTAAAAAATAGTTACTGAAATAGTTACTACAGCTCACAGTAGGAAAAACAAATTGGAAATTCAAGACTTTAACCACTCCTGAAAACTATAATTGAGGAGTGTAGCGTAAAAATGATGCAGGAATAAAATAGAAAAATATAATTTAAAGGAGGAGGAACCATTACCGGCTTTATGTTCCAGACCGTGACATCAAATTCTTTGTATGTATTAGAGTAGTATGATTTCGTACTTTTGCAAGTAAAACAAAAAACAAAATTGCTCGAGGCCATGCCTGGAACATAAAGACGACAATATAGGAGCCCAAAATTAAATCTAGTACAGTTATCAAAAGCGACATGCAATTTCCTGAAATAATGCGAGTCGACCTTGAGGCAGGTGGCAGACAAGAAAAGATTGAGTGAAATGCTGTAGAAAGAGAGACTTACTAAGGTGACAATAAAGCTCCGGTCAAAGTACACTACCAGATAAATAAAGACGGCAAAGAGTTCTATACAGTTTTGCTAGATCACAACAATTATAGAGTTTAAAGTTACACCGAGATAACGAACTCGATATTCATATGGTGTTTAAAACACCACACCTACTTGAAATGATAGAAATCGTTATAGGATCAACAGTTCCGCGATGAAAAGCGATACACAGCAACTTGGTCGGGCTAATCCTAAACTAATTTTCTAAGAATCAGATGAAAATGTTCTGCAAATCACTACTCATACGAACACAAAAATTATCGATCAACCCAATAGGATGACTGATTTGCACGTCATCATCATCTATATGAAAGTTGATGTTTCGAATATGCTCAGTGAAATAATTGATATCAAGGCTAAAAAGTAAGGGGTTCAGAATGGAATCCTGTGGAACTTCGTAAGATGGAGGCAAAAAAACGGAAGAGAATTATTATGCTCCGAAGTAATTCGTGAAGGAATTCTTTTCTCTTATAAAGTGGATGGCTCTGTTCAAGATAGATGCAAGTGTACATTACCAAAGCTGCTGATATTTTTTTAGCATATGGCTTTATCAAGATGGCACCCATATTATGTTTTCAACCATAAATGTAATTGTTTTTAATTTTATTAATAGGTGCAAAATATCAGCTTGGGATATTTTATTATTTGAAGGTTTTGTCACAATTTTGAATCTTACCAAAAAAGTGAACATTTTCAATGGATACCAAACAACTAAACTTACCTGATTATATTTTTTTCCAAAAATACAATTTATTAACACTTATGAGCTATTTACTTTATTAAGCTACAAAATCGCTACAGAAATAGAAATTTGAGTATAAAGTAACGAAAGATTGTGAAAAATCAAGCAACCATTTGTTATGTACTTCCGTGATATGCAGAGGCTGCATCAGGTGACGGGATGTTTCGCGAAAGAAAACGAATTTTCATCTACATACATGGCGGTGGGCGCCACGTGATTTTTTTTCATTCGACGGGCAAATCAGGAAGACTCAATTCCCTACGAGTTGCGCACGGATAATAGTTTATATAATATAAAGTACGCCCTAAACTTTTTACGAGACAGGCGGTTTTGTGAAAAACTAGATTTTTGTCTTAATCACCCTGTAACTTCGAAACGGGTAATATGCCACCCCCGCCCTCCTTGCCATACAATTTTTTTTTGTCTAGATGAGTACTATCACCTCCTGCTCTACTGACCACCATGGAGGAAACACCGTGTATATAGAATAGTGGCTTTGGGAAATAACGCCGAATGAAATAACGTCCAAAAGCGATAAGTGAAATACTATAAGATCCAAAAGTTTCATATAAATTTCAACATGTCAAATGAATGTGAAATAATGTCCAAAATTTTTGGGCGTTATTTCATAATGATATAAAATCCAAAGTCCGTAAATGAAATAAAGCCCAAGAAACAAAATTCATCCTGATGAAATAATGGCCGAAAATCATTTCAGCAAATGAAGGAAATATTTCCCAACGATGTGTGTCGCGCGGGTAAGGGAGGATTGCTGGAGCGGCGCTTTCTCGCGTTGGAGCGACGCATTTTTGCATTGATATTTGATTTAAAGTGTGATTTAAAGTGTGCCTGTAGCGATAGCCGAAGTCTCATCCTCGTCCACCCTGCGTGACGCTTTCTTACTTTAAAGCAAATATCAATGCGCGGGTACCCTGACCTCTACGCCAGCCACGCGCGTCACGTTCTTACTTTAAATCAAATATCAATGAGAAAACCCGCCGCTCCAATGCGAGGAAGCGCCTTTCTAACGTTCTTCCCCTAACCGCGCGATGCGCTCTTACTTTACACACATCATTAACACTATTTTGGGCTTTATTTCATTTGCTTGTTCTCCTGATCTGAGTTTTGGGCTTTGGATCACTTTTTTGTGACCCCTTTTTTTAACCATTTTGGATTTTATTTGATATCTGTTTTGGGGCCTTATTTCATTGGGAATTAAGACCCAAACTTTTTCGGTCTTATTTCACTTATCGGTTTTGAGCATTATTTCATTGGGCGTTAGTTCCTGGAGCCAGCTTAGTACTCTATGTAATCAAAAAGAATTAGTGCAATCGATAATTGTGATACCCCTGAGAATGCATATAATTATAAGTATAGTATATCGGATAAAAGAAAATTATAATAAGTGAGCATTATTGAACAAACAAAGTATTACTATGCATTATTAAAGATGTAAACTTTTGGTTTCAAACAAGTGAATCGAGTGTACAATATTAATGCTCTGATTTCTATGTAGCAGCTTGTTACCATTTAGTTACATTTCAAGCTAAAGTATATTTTCTGTATCTTATATGTACTTTGAATAAGACAAATCATGTTAGTTGCGTATTGGTAATATGCAAGGACATGCTTAATGCTTTATGACCCATAAGAACAAAACAACCAAATCGTTACAAAATAGCTCCAGAGTTCTTTGCTTTATTCATTGGGAACGTTCAGAATGTCCCATAAGTGTTTATTTATCCACTGGGAACACTCTGTTTATAACATTCTGTGTTTTTTTATCCGTTTTAATTTACCTCCTTGGGTGGAATAAATGGAATACAATTTTACAAACGTCAAAGAGCAAGCATCAATTCAAGAAAATGACAGTAACAGCAGAGGTGCGAAAACAACGAATTTAATTCTTTAATTAAAACGGTATATTTTATTTTCAGGATCTGAAAATTTTAATAGATGGTCTCCAGAAGATATTAAGTGTTTAATTAATATCTATGAAGAGAATATCACGCTTTAGAGACGTATGAAATAAAAAAAGCAAAAAAAAAAACAGTATGGAAGGATAATGAAATTGAAATGCGGACTATAAGAGTGAGCACGTTCATTGGTGAGAAATGCAATATGCCATGACAAATGAAAAGGATTGAAACTATAAAAAAAAAAAGATCACAATCAGTTCTAGTCGAGACTTACCCGACGGTCTCAGCTGATTAATAAACAATATAATAAAGTTTCCTACTACAACGAGTTTTATCAAACGTTCTCTTTTAGCCATCCTAATAAAAAGTGTAATAGTAGTCGTTGCCTATGCAATACACATCTTGCGAATATGAGTGCTAAAAAACCTGGAAGCGAACATAAAACATAAATATCTAGAGCAATGGCATTCACCTCTGCGAAGAAATGTAGAAATGCTTACCGCTGAGGTTATGCTACTTGAATTAAGCAATTCAAGTAATGTAGCGGCCCTCACTTATTTTGTGCAGTAAGCACATATGCATAAAAATAAATTAATTGGGACAAGTGATTATTGTAAATGTTTAGTTGTAAGCAATTATTGATAATAAAAGTCAATGATTTGTACAAAGAAGTGAGTAGCAATAAATTGTGTTAACTGGAACGAATCTACTTTTTACTTTGCTACTATACCTGCTTAGCGAATTTCCCCTACTCAAGGTAAGGTTTCAATAGGTTTTCTATCTCACTCTTCATCAGCACATAAACATTGGTCCTTCGAGCCGGTTACTATCTATAGGTTAGAAAAATCACATTTCTAAATTAAGAGAGTAAATCATTAAATTACGATTTTTTTTTTTTTTTTTGTTAAGAAAACTCAAAGTTGACTGTCACACATTTGATATTAAATCATGTAAAAACATAATTAGCTTGCTTTGCCTATTCTCCCATTGCTTGAAATAAAATTGTCGGAGGTCAAAATAAGTATGAAAAATGTACAAATTAATACTCCTCCTAGTTTCGTACTTAAGTAACTTTAGGCAACTTTTCGGTAACAAAGAATTGTGTTGAAACAATTTTGCATCGAAAAATGCAAAAGTACTTAAAATCATGAATAAGGAACTTTAGGCAACTTTTCAGTAACAAAGAATTGTGTTGAAACAATTTTGCATCGAAAAATGCACAAAATGCATAACACCATGGATTGGGATGGATGTTACGGGGATTTCTCACACGGAGTACCAACGAAATATTATGGCGGTTTAGGCGTACCAAAAACTATTGAACCGGAATATTATATGCAGACCTTAATATAATAATTTAGGAAAAATACACTGGAATTACGCGCATGAATTGCTACGTCCTCACTAGAGCAGGAATTTCACGAGCCACTAGCACCTTACCAAAATTAGTCTAACCAACTAACGGCTTGAGCTCGCTGCCTAGACTGATCTCTGTAAGGTTAAGGTTAAGTTATTTATTTTAGCGACTATTATATACAATTCTTTCTTAAATATATTCTTAACTACTTAAGTTTCAAGACTAACTATAAATGCTACTACTGAAGAGCTAGTATAAAATTATATCTGACTAAATCTGACAGGCTAATTTATTTATAGGATAACTATCCTCGATGCCAGCTTTCTATCACTCCCGTCCAGTAAAAAGCGATACTATCCGCGGTGCTCCTGAATAAGTTTCCTTGCTCCTGATGAGTAATTATAAATGGTGATAAGTAATCATTTGCTGAGACTAAACTTCTGTGATCTGCTGCCATCCCTGCCATTATCGGATTTTGGTGATACTGGACTCTGCTGATTATCTTCCTTGCTTGCTCGATACGAAACTCATGCAGGGGAGAGAATTTTCCTGCTTCCTTCGCCGACTTTTACAGATCCTTTTTTCTGAAATTCCTGAAACGATTGTTAAGAAACTTCCAGTATAAGCTCTTAAGATTTTCCTCGCGGTGGTTAGTATTCTAGCTAAAGTCATCTTGTTAATGGTGAACCAAATAGGTAACGCGTATGAAATTATTGGTCTAATTAGCTGTTTGTACAAAAGGAGTTTCACTCTGGTGGAGAGTCTGGACTTCTTCGCATGAGTGGGCTTATGAGGCCATAGGCAATGTTGGTATTCTTGAACATGTCCTCAGTGTGATCTTTGAATTTGAGAAGTTTATTGAACCTAACACTAAGATACTTTATTGAGTCTTTTGGCTTTATCTCGAAGCTATTGAGGGTCTGTGAAGCTTTTTTTGCAAATGCTTCCTATTCTGACTGTCCTAGAGGTGGATGCGGGCAGACGAAAGACGATGAAATTAGTTTAGTCATAAGTTATCTTGAATCCCCACTTTGTATAGTAGTTTACCAGGGCCATTAATTTCCTCTTGACCATGAGAATGGAGAAATTCGGACTAGGCGCGAATGATTATCTAATGGAGTCATCAGCGTAAATGAGAGTGGTAACTGCGGAGTCATTAGCCAGCTTATCTGCTGGGAAGATAATGAAGAGGAGAGGGCTGAAAATGGAGCCTTGTGATACTCCTGCAAAGATATGATGTAAGGTGGATGAAGCGTTATTAACTTCAACGAAGAAGTGTCGGTCAGTTAGAAAGTTAAAGACAAATCTGCTGATATGTGGAGGGGAAGGAAAATGGATCATCTTATATATGAGTCTTTTAATCCACATTTTGTCGAAAGCTTTGGCTATTTCCAAACTACATGCCGCTGTGATAAGCCCTTGGTTAAGACCTTTCGTCGCGTATTGTGTACGTTGAGGAGTGCGTGAGTGGTAGAGTGGCATGGTTTGAGCCCGAATTGGTATTTGGGGATGATGTTCCTTGCCTCACTAAAGGACAGAATGTCATCTTTCACAATAGTTTCGAATTTTTCACCAATCACAGATGAAAGAGCAATTAGCCTGGAGTCGTTGATATTGGTGGCTTTAGACTTTTTTGGAACTGAGAAAATTTTTGATTTCTTCCACTAGTGTGGGAAGTACTCATTGTTTAGGCAATTATTGAATATTGTTGCCAGTAGTACAAAACCAATGAAAGGAAGCTTTTTTTTTTAGAAGAAAACCTGAGATGTTATAAGATCCTGAGGATTTTTAATGTTGCCAGATCTTAAGAGATATTCAGTGAAGTTGGGTCTAACGAACAAATCTGTTGTTGTAGTGGTTGGTTAGTGTGATGAGTTATCGTCTGAAAAGTAGACGAGGGGAGAGAATCCATCTTGATTAAAGCACTGTTGAGATCGAAGAACTCGTCAACTTCGGACTCGGTATCCTGAAGGTAGGGTCTATAGGAGTCCCTGTGAATTGTTCTGAGTATCTTGAGGTGAAACAATTTCCAATCTCATTCACGCTGGATATTATATTATCTTCAGTAGAGATTTGGACTAATTTCTGTAGTCGACTAGCGTGCTTTATATAGCCGGGACCCAGAGTATTTCAGTGGCTGATGCGCCCACTTGTACAAGTATTTTATACCAAGAAAAGCTTTCAAGCTGTTTTGAAATGCTTTTCTTGTATTTGGCTTGTACATGTGATGATGTGCGGCAGCTCTGTTCGCATGCCTTAGTAGCGGTTTTACTTGAACTTTAGTTCAAGTTTCAATCAAATAATCCAGTGGTGTGCTAAGATGATTTATCTCGTCTGCAAATTTGTAACTTCGTTCCATTGTTAAATACATTCATATTTCATAAATTTATTTAATTATATCCATAAAATTTATGCAATTTTCTTTATGAAGGAGTGAATGTTATATAGGTCACTATGACATACAGTACAAATAAGCATTCAACAACTACGATATTATGTAAGACAGGACATTATACTTCAATTAATAATTTGCTATATCACTTAAAAATCTTATAAGAAAATCCTTATTTTTAGAACATTTTAGATTATTATTATTAATATTTGTTGAAGAATGCAGACAAAGTTACCGCCTCTCATCTAATCACCACAACCTATAAGATCTTTTGTGACATTGACAGTCGGAATGCCCTTTCGATAATTTTTAGCCTTATGCGAACCAGAGTTTGACAGTCACACATGGCGTGTTCAGCAGTTTCATCGTCTTCCATAAGGAAGCGACAGGTCTCACCAGAGATTGTACCCCTGTTTTTCAAATGATGCCCATTAAATAGGTTCATTATGAGTCGTAATCCCTTTCTGCTGAACATGCGGAATACGTTTGTCATCTGTTGCGAGTACTTGATCAACTTTTTCGCCTGTCTCAACTCCAGGGTATTTTCGAAGTGTGCAATTTTGATTTTGTCCTCCCAAAGCCTGACTTGTGCTAAAAAGTAGCCTTTTGGGCTTACGAAAATAGGATCAGGGCCAATATACATTGATCTGGCTCCTACCTTTCCAAGGCGGTCCTCAATTTTGTTTTCGGTTAATGTCTTCATGTTCTGGAACCTAAATCAGCGTCATATTGTTTGCTTTGACCAATTACTTCAAGACATTAAGACAGTCCCAAACGGTTTAGATAAATGATTCGTTTCATTTTTTCTTAAGGTAACCATCGTAGGACTGCTTGGTCTTCCAATAACTTTCCAACGATTCCAAGAACCACCTATTATGTCGTGGGGGGGGGGTACTTTCGGGAATTGTATGATACTAGCTGTTGTGAATATAGATTGATGATTGATATTTGATATACTATATAACAACAATGATATTGGTAAAAAACACATATAACAGTCAACTTTAAAAATTTGTCGACCTTTCGATATCATTGGAATGCACCTATACGTGGGTCATTTTAAGGTAAGTACAATATTTTGTCGTTAATTTTATATAATGTCAACATCACTTTTGTTAAGAAAACGAATAAATAAATAAATTATAATATAAAATTTGGAGAGTAAACAAACCACCATCACCTTATTACCCAAACTAGACTCCCCCCCCCCCACCCCTTTTCGTATACCTGTTTGTCAATGTTACATACATACACGAGTTGATAGCTCTCATGAAAAATACTACTTTGAATAGAATTTCGTTGAATAAAATAAAGTCCTGACCCTTCGAAGGCAGAAGTAGTCCTCCTTCAATTTTTATTTTTACTTCCTTCCTATATTGAGATCTCATTGTAAGAGACTGACTTAATTAAAACACCCCTTCACGACATGATTCCGTTACGTAGTTATCTAATGTGAGTAAAATTTCAACAGGAGAAACCCACTTTTCGTTGTGGATTCATGGAAACTTCACCAACTGGGACTTGGGTTAACATTCACTTTTGCCATTTATATGCCCAACAGGATATATCCCGAGAAGCGAAGATCTGTTGAAAACAGGCACCACAAACTCACTAGCAACGTTAAAATGTGCCATCAAACCAAAAAAAAAAAAAACTTGTTGACAACGCGTGGGGAGAGAACAGCAACTATAGGATTTCCCCCTGGACTCTCGGTTCTATCGCACATGTAACTCTGAGGGAAACATGCAAATTAATGATCCTCTATTCATGTGGAACAATTTGAGCAAGGATAAAGTTCAAAGGCATCCTACTATCTGTGCTCCAGAATTTCTTCTGTATTTTTTTTTCTCCATTTTTTTCCTTTACTTGGGTGAAGTTTCTCAACAACACTTTCGCCTAATGAATTGCACGCTCTGATGGCTTTAGAAGGAATTTTCCATGCATACGTACGCCTCCTTCATGGTCTTCCTGCTATAGACTTATATGGGATATGCCTTAAATATTCAAGGGGATCGAGGACATTTACGGCATATTCCTGGATTATTTTGGTCCCCCTTAATCTATATTTCCACATAAGATGAGCATTGAAATGTCTAATACGTTTCGATTTGCTTACAGAAGCCTATACAAGAAAGTAGCGTATTTTAATGCGACGGCAACTTCGAGGGATGATAAATTTTAAACACAAGGACCCATTGTATAGCGATGCTTGGCAGCCAAGTATGGCATAATAAGTGATTCCCCTAACATATTCCATCCTATTGAACAAGCTTTTGTTTTGTTATTTGTATCAAACTTTTTGTTCTCAAGCCGATAATGTGATAAGATAAAACAATATAGACGTAAATAGCAAACGAGCCTCCCCTATTTCATCCTGTGGAATTTTATCATCATTGAGCCATCTTTATTAGCTGGAAGATTGAGAACTTAATGACTTTTCGGATTTTCTGCTAGCAAATATTATAGTTAATTCCATTTACGCACTTTCATATAAAACAAAAAAAAGCGCGAAGAATGTGGGAATACCCTATTTAAGATAAGTTATAGGATCAACCAGGGAAAATGAAAATTACCACCGCATCTTTAATTTCTAAGCCAAGGATACTCCAAGGACAAAAAATAAGGATTATTTTAAGACTTTTTGATGAAAAACTTCAAAATTACGAAAACTTGTAGATTGAAAATATTTAGTTTTAGAAAAAGCAGCGGCTCCATTTCTTTCAAAATCACTATTAGGTTGTCAGCCTATGGAACTTTTATGTGAATGATCTTATTATATTGTAGTGTACCTACACCTTGAAGAGGGTAGGTATCTCCTTCAACGTGGATACGATGAACAAGGAGATTGTCATCTGCTCGGACAGCTGTAAAGGCCTTGTCAAAACCTTTCGTAAATCTCAAAGCTGGTACTGGAGTGCAAAACTACCCTAAATTCGCTCTCGCTGTGTAGTAGGTTACTCGTTGTGTGGGTGCTAGGTCAGAGCGATATCAGAGAAAACGAAAGGGCGGATGAGCTCACTGGTATTGGTGCAAACACAGAGGAATCATTCTCTACAATCATCTAAAATTTCGGCCTTGGCTGACTACCAACACAGTCGACTTTGGCTAGATAATCACACGGGCAGAACTGCTAAGGAACTGTGGGGTAAACTTAACCCGAATATAACGAAAAAGATATTGGGACTGAACAAGCCAGCCCTGAGAACACTTGAGTCAATTCTCACTGGGCACTCTTTTCTCAAGGGTCTCCTACACAAGATGAGACTTGTTGATGATCCTATATGTAGCGGATACGGAGAGAAACCCAAACTGTGGCTCACTTCTTGTGTTCGGCTCTCTCCGGGAAGCGTTCCCTGGGCTGGGACCTGTGAGCCATTGCTCATGAGTCTGGAGGCTGAACAATGGGCTTTGCTGTAGTCTAAGTTCCAGAGTGCTTCCCCTGGGGGACTCAACATTTTTTCAATCCATCCATCCATATACGGGTTTTCCAATAAGAGGTGTTATTTTGATATTCAAAGAAAAATGCCATTTTTTGAGATAAATGATCGGATCTTTATTTCATTATAAAGAGGAAGGTATGCCGTTAATAATGGAAAATAGCATCAGCCAAATGACCACCACGACCACGCCTACAGGACCATATCCTTTTCATGAAATTTTCCATAACCAAATCGCAAAGTGGCTGCCATATGTCCTCGATTTCCTCACGAATTCCATCTTTGAGGTCTTGAATCGACGCTGGGCTGTTCGCATAGACCTTCTCTTTCACGTGGCCCCAAAGGAAGAAGTCGCAAGGTGTTAAGTCTCAAGATCTCGGTGGCCAATTGTGATCACCTCTTCCAGAGATAACACGGTCGGGAAACTTTTCCCGTAAAAGATCAATGGTTTCGTTGCTTGTATGGCACGTAGCGCCGTCTTGTTGAAAGTAAACGTTGTCCAGATCAATACCATCCAATTCCGGCCATAAAAAATCATTAATTATCTGTCGATAGAGCAATCCATTCACCGTAACTGTTGCTCCAGCATCATTTTCGAAAAAGTAAGATCCAATGACCCCGCGGCACCATAAACCGCACCAAACAGTCACACGTTGAGGATAGAGAGGCTTTTCAACAATAACTCTTGGGTTTTCCGAGCTCTAGATGCGACAATTTTGCTTGTTGACGACGCCATCGAGGTGGAAATGGGCCTCATCACTCAAGATGAGTTTTCGATGGAATTCCGGATCATTTTCATGCATTTCAAGGACCCGATCAGCAAAGACTCGACGTTGTTGATGTTCGGCCGGCTTGAGCTCTTGTGTTATAAGTCTTAAGACAAAATACGGTGTAATGACGTTTGTGGAATGCCTAATTCCAAAGAACGACGAGCTACAGCAGCAATATTCTCGGCTGTTCTTGATCGATGTGCACGGGTTTTATTCTTCACATCACTAAATTGTCCCGACAGCTCGAATTTTTCTACCAATTTCTGTATTGCGGTCCGACAAGGTGCTTCACGACGACCCAAAAATGTTCGAGTTTTACGAACCGTCTCTGCCACATTTTCACCATTTTTATAGTGAATTTTAATAATTTCAATGAGTTTTTGAATCGTGTATCGTTCCGATTTTATTAATGGCATAGTTTCTACTTGTCAAATGTCAAAAAATGACAGCTCCAAAAGTGACATCTACCGAAATAGCGCGCTAATTAAAATAACACCTCTTATTGGAAAACCCTTTACTGTAGTACAAGGAGCTCTTTTGAGAAAGTAATGACAGGCGAAATCAGATAGTTGGAGCATGAGATACATCAAAAGGGCGGACTTAAATTAAGGAAGTGGAATCCAAATAGAAACGGCAACTAGGTACTTAGATTTTTACAAATATTTCATTTGATGAAAAAGAAGTTATACGAGTTCATGTCATAAAATTTATTGTATCAATAATAAACTGGCTAAATGTATAAAACGGATGTTTCTCTCAGATATAACAAAGTTGTTCGATTATTTAGGATTCATTTATTCAATAGTGGTTCTATATAAAAATTTCTTTCAACAGCTTTGAAAATTGCAATTAAACTGGGATGAAGTCTAGATCATTCAACACCAGATGGTTTTGGAGTCTAATCACCAGTTAAATATTGCTACGTGCAATAGACAAGCGACATCTACTGGAAATATAGTAGATACTCCATATGAAATGAATAATTAAGTACGGAAAAAAACAACTTTATGTCCGGAGAATTCAGGTTTCTAGAATGAAATCTTCGGAAAGGCTCTAGGACAATTACTAGAGTATAAGTACACCAGTTGTCAGCAGTGTTGCCACTCGGAATAGTTTTTTCATAGCAGAAAAAAGTACTCGTTATTGAAAAAATGATGTCATCATTAAAACAAGTAAAACAGCTAGAATTTTTCTGAGACCAATTCTTATGATACCCTAGATGATTGCCTTTATGTAATTTCGTATCTATCAGTTTGGGGAAATGGATCGATTTTTTGTTTATAAACACGAGCTTCCTTTACATCAATGTCGTGCAAAAATTTTAAATCATTTACGATTTCCTCGTCAATGTGCACACTTAAAATTTGTATTTTGCATTATTCTGGGAAAATGCTGGTCTTAGATTTTTGTTGTATGAAAATATAAATATTTTGAGGTTAAAATGAGTTTGAAGGTGGGTATACTGAGCGTTAAAATATTAAATTCAGCACTAAGCTAGAAACTCACTCTATTTTGACTACCAATAAGCTACAGCTACCTTTTAAATTGAGGTAGCTTTAAATTAGTTGTAAGTTGTCATTGAATATCGCCCAATTACTCTAATGCACATTTTGAATCTGAATTTTGGTTTCAATTGCCACTTCCATTTTATAAAAATCAAAAATATTGTAGGTGCTCAATATCAAATATAGGAAGTAAGCATCCATCAGACTTTCTGACACATACTAAGCTAAACATACTAACTATATTTACGAAAAATGACGCATATCCCATAAGATAGTTTTGTACATAAAAGCTGTTAAGCACTTTTATAAAAACTTTTTTCGGAGTGAAGTAGTCTATTTCAGAGAATTTTTCATGAGATGCATTTCCTTCTGTCGTTTTTGCTCTAATTAAGAATAAAGAAACTTTCTGCTGTCATGTAATCCTTCCCTTTTGAGTATACATATTTAAGTAAAGTGTGAAGTTAATAAAAAATACAATGGGAGAGGAAAGCTCTTAATGCAACATGTCCCCCAAGGGAAAGGCGAGAAGTCAACTTAAAAGTAGAAATAGTTTCCTTTTTCTGGAACAAAAGGATTTATAGACATTGTCGTCGACAATACTTAGGAAAATCTCTTTAGAGACCATTGAAAAATAAGTTAAAAGCCATCCCAGCAATTTTATTCTGTCCGTTTTTCTCTGCTCTGTTAAGTGAGAAAAGTTGCACCACAAACGAAGCGAGGCACACCCCGAAAATCCAGCTTGGAAAAGTTTTTCCGAATGCGGCACTTTTCAACCGCACCAACCAGAGAGGCGTACAATTATTGAGGAAAACGTACTCTAACTTTTCATTTGTGGCTGTTTGACATGGGTGGTCATGCCTGCTACTACGCTACTACATGAGGGTACAACACTGATTTAAAAGCCTACAAGAAGGGTTGAAATTTGTGTCAAATATTTAAACCAAATTTCTCTGAAATATACATGTATAACTAGCGCAGTGGAAAACTGCATAAAACACGACCATTTGTTCTGAATATACTGGTGACCATTATACGTTAGATATATGTAATTTTTCCTCTTATGAAAACAAATGTACAGCAGCAGACTTCTTGGCCTGAATATAAAAAGTTTGGTAATTTCAGCAGCTCGCTAGAAGGAGGGGTATTCGGTGAAATTTTAATACTGTTCTTTGTACAGATGCAGTACCCTCGTTGGTAATTTTTAGCGTTGGCAAATTCTAAATGAAATCATTTTTCACTTACAACCAAAATGTCACTGTGAAATAATGAAGTCATCTACTGTGCTTAAGCATAAAGAATTATTTTGCCGGAAGTATGCTACATTTTGAATGGTTTTAGGTTTCAATATTTGAAGTTATGTAACTAATTCGAAGTAATTTTAACGGAAGCTATGCTTTATTCGAGTGCGAGTTTAATAAATGAAATATTGATTACAATTGCTTTCAAATGCAAATTAATTTAATGCTGGTTAGAGTACATACAAGATTTACAATAATTTTTAAGTACCATGTTATATATCGGTTCTAGAGATAATTGAAATGAAATAAAACAATCTAAAGCAATTTAGTAAGTTTCTAGTTACTACATATAATTATGTAGCTCTAATGCCAATATTAATTTATTGTAATGAAATAGAAAAAGTTATTTTAAGTGGGTTCGGACTAACATTTTAAATACACCGACAGTGTCTGCTCTTTGGATAGCTACAGGTAAACTATTCCATAGGCGGATGATCTGAACAAGGTACGAATTTCCCATGACTAACTTTTTAAATCGTGGCATCACTATATTCCTATTCGGTTGGGAACAAGAAAAACTCTCTAATTTACTCTGGCTTATTTGACTGCAGTTGGTTATACAACAATATAAGCGACCTGAATTGCAGAAAATGCTTCAACGAACATGTTAGTAAACGCATTCGAAAAAGGGATACATGGTCAAACCTATGTAATCTAAAAATGAATGGAATACAATTATTAAATGCAATTTTTAATTTACGTCCACATATACTATTCAGCTTGGGTAAAACAATGCTACTTGAAGTAAAATGAGGCAAAACTCAACGATTTCACTAGAATACTACAAGGTAAAATATTAGTCGAAAGTCAAAGCCTTCGCAACCCAGAATATATTTTCCTCATTTGCATATTGATATTAGCATAACACTTCAAACTACTGTTCAAGGTTATACCTCTTGTCAGTATGCCACGTGATGCGATGGTACCTGAGATTTGTTTTGGGCGTCGATTCTCTGTGAGCTTTTCTGTAAGGAATCGTGGACTGAGGAAAGTGCGTTATCGAGCCCTCCCCGGTCCGATCTAAAAATTTTCACCGATGGCTCTTTCACTACAGAGGGAGTTGGGGCGGGTGTCTACTTTCCTGAACCTGATATTGGGATGTGGAATTCTCACTTGAAAGACACACCACTGTTTTCCAGGCTGAAGTCTTCGCAATCTCAATGGCAGCCCTTGATATGCAAATCAAGGGGATGGCATTGCTATCTTTTCGTATAGTCAGGCAGCCTTGATGGCTCTGATTGGCACCCGGATAACATCTAAGTTACAGCGGGATTGCTGGTCGCCTGTGGATATGTTGTGTATCCACAACAAAGTGTCATTTTAGTGGGTTCCTGATCACATAAGGATCATGGGGAATTAAAGGGCTGTTTTTTCATCTAGTGCTGGATCTGATTCTCCTTTCCTCGGACCGGAACCCGCTCTAGGCGTTGCCACCTCAGGTATCGGGTCTGTTATCAAAGCGGATGCTCATAAGAATCATCAGCAACGATGGCCGAACCTGAGTACTTGCACGTACACAAAACTGTTTCTTGATGGGCCCAACAGGAATATCTCTGATTTTCTCATGTGGTTCGGAAGGAAACAATTTAGAACTGTGGTTGGCATCATCACCGGCCACAGCTCGCTTCACGCTCATCTAACAAGGATAGGATTTGTTGAATGCCCTGAGTGTCTATCCTGCCTGGAAGGAGAGCCTGAAACAATCGAACGCTTTTTATGTGCTTCTCCGGCCTTCGCTCGGTGCAGGCTGGATACTCTAGGATCTGCTCTTCTATCTGTGAATGAGCTGAAGAACCTTCTTCATTGAGAGGACAGGAAGGTTTTGGTGAATAGGCTCCTAGCAGGACAGCACAATGGGCGGGCATGGCTGCCGTGCTATGGATGGGATCTCCTGTCACCCTGACTAAAAATAAAAACAATAAATGGCTAAATTGGTGACCTTACAAAGTATAGTTAGGAGGGAACCATTTAATATTTCTGGTAGAACATCAAGCAAATCAAATGAATTTTTTATAAGTTTATACCCTGCGAAAGTGTTAGTTTTAACTTATTATATTTAGACCAAGCGTGGATTCTGTCTAAATCAGAGTTAATAAGCCTAACAGGACGGCTCAAACACAATTGTACATCATCTCCGTAAACGTGAATTCATCAAGTTGCAAACTGTAGTCGTTCTTGTCTTTACCATATATTCCGATTTGCCGTAGGTTCTTACACAACTTTTTCTATTCATAGTTGGTATTAATTTCGCAACTATAATACTGACGTTTAGCGCCAGTCTCATAGCTGTGGTAGTTTTATTGCGAGCGGTTTTTTATAAAGACCTTACTTTATAGGTTTTGAGCCGTTTACAGGGTGTTTCCCACTATGAGGTCAATAAAGTAAGAAGTGATAGTACTCACCTAGACAAACAAAAATGTGTGTGCCGTAGAGGAGTGGGGCATAGCAACCTTTTAGGAGTTACAGGGTCCTTAAGAAAAAATCTAATAACTCGTTAACGGGCACATATAGTACAATAGGGTGTACAGGTCAAATTAAAGAGAACAGTCTACAGTTTACAATTAAAAAAAAAAGTAAAAAAAAAGGTAAGAAAATCCTAAATTCTTAGTTTAGACCCCAATAACTCTTGAGAGGAGGGGTACGGCGCTGGTTGAGCAATCGTTGGAAAGCCCATGAAGTTTTGCATACAATGAGCTCTTAACTGTGACCTTACGCCCTGTACTTTTTAAGATACATAGTGTTTCGTGAAAAACAAGCTTTTTTCTTAATCACCCCGTAACTCATAAACGATTGATATGCCCCCCCCCCCCGCCCCTGCCATAACATTTTTTGTTTGACTAGTTGAGTACTATCACCTCCCGCTCTTTGATCTTCTAGTGGGAAACACCCTGTATATTGTCGATATAGATAATCACGTTCCATAATAAGAGTTCGGACTCTCGTAGTAAAGCATGGGTAACAATTCGCATCGGTATATTTCAACCGAACATTATTATATAGGTAAGTGATCAATGTCGTATAGATGTCGACTTGGTCATCGACTGACATGCAATTATATATCCGCTGCCACGGCAAAACCATGCACTCACCAATGAAGGAATCTTGGAAAGAATACTTTATGGGAGTTTGATTCATGCCTAGCATAAGGTCATAGCTAAGAAAAATAATATCATGGTCGAGTGTACTGGGCTGATTTGATCGTATGCAATGATCTTTTCGCTGTCTATCACAAGAATCAGATCGAGAATAGAATGTTTAGCTGTGTTGTAGTAGCTAGGATGGAAATTGATAAAATTAAGGTTAAGCGACTGGAGAAAGTGTGTGAATTGATTTGCAGACACGTCCTGTCTTAGCAAAGTAACATTAAAATCACCAACAGTAATGAGGTTCGCATAGCGTTGTGTTATGTATGACATTTTATTTTCAAAAACACTGGCATTATCATAGTTAAAGCAATTCGGGGGACATAATACGGAACAAAGAACGCACTTTCCATTACCGGTACTAGTCTTAACCACTGACATATATACAAATAGACTGACTGATCTCCTGTTTCATGTGGTAGCAATTTTGATTTCAGAAAGTATGCTCTCACAATCAATGCTACCAACTATAGTTAACTGGCGCCATATTTAAATTATTTGGGAAGTATATACATGTCAGTGGGATTTACGGAATCTACCACAAAAGTATTTGAGACTATTTGTATTTAATTATGAGCCAAATGGAATGTTTTTAACAAGGCTGTTTTGGTAGGAAAGTTTTGATTACCAAGTTGATACCGCTGAACTTCAAGAAATTTCTCGTTCATAATTGGAACAGTTCATTGGGAAAGTATGCTCTCACGGAAAGAGAGAGGAATATGAAAGTGGTGCCATTTGCTTTCATGTATTTTTGGTTCAACGAACATGTCAGTGGCCTCAACACATAAAAATTTAATTGTTTGATCAACTAAGAAAGCGATTTGCTTGGCATTGATCCAGTTCCTAATATAAATAACTAAAATAATCTTCAACCGTCCCTTGCGGTCATTACGAAATAAATTAAATCCAAGATTTGATACGAGTGATGATTGAATCTCCTCGTCAAGATTAGAATTGCCTTCTTTTAAAGAAACTAATAGTAAAAGAGATAAACTTACTTCAATCTTGTGGTCTCATTTATGTAACAGTCATTCCTCACGAAAACGATGATTTTGGACTCGTCCATTTTCGATTTGTGTGAAACTCTTGGAGTTTATATGGAACACGAAAATAGCTTACCCATTTTATTTTTTTTTCTCCCTAGAGGGGTTTGAAATTTTGTGATTTGACGATGAAATGTCATTTTCAAAAAAATATTATAACTTGAGAATGGAGTAAACGAATTTTCTGATCTATGTAAGTGTCAAATTAAGAGGAGTCAGTACCAAGATTTGCAAGTTTCATACATTTTTCAATGTGAATTTCTGGCAAACTATTTGTAGCAGAATAATGATTTATTATCTTAAATAAAAGGTAACGAAGAGGTCTAGTAAATAACGTCGAGTTTTTTCAATTCTAGTTTCGCTTTTTCTAATTATTTGACTCTAATAGTACTTGCTTTTTCTCCCGATATTTCACCGACGAGAAATAGCAATATTTCGTTGATAGTTGTTTAAATACAAAGCAAAATAATATATTTAACAATTATATGCAAAAAAAAAATGTGTATTAGAATTAATTCTCGTTAAAAATTTTCAATTTATTTAAACTGCAAATATTCATTTTTCATCTCAAATTGTATAATTTTGTTGCATGTTGGGTTTATGTTTTTTACGCTAGATGTCTCTAATGTGGTTTCTGGTCTAGGTCTATGCTAATTTTCTATGAATTTCCTCACTTTCAAGACACAAACCTATGTATAATAAATTTTACTACAGGTTCGCTGGTATCTAAATTGAAATTTTTGCTGAGTACTGTCTCCTCTCTTAAGGGAAATACTTTACAAGCAGCACCGAGCGAAAATTTTGTTTTGTTTATATATAAAATAGTATTAAAAAGTAAAAAAGCTAGAATTGGTCTAAGACCAATTCTTTTGATACCCTAGATGAATGCCCAATTGAAATTTTGTATAGTCACTCCTTTGAGCAATTTTAATTTTTGCATTGGTTTTTCGCATATATTTCTAGAACGGTTCGTCGGACAGAAAAAATTATTATAACCAAGTTTATAGGAATTCATATTCTGAATACGTTTTTAGTACAATAAAAATGTCTAGGATTAATCGTTTTCTCAGTATACGTAAAAAACGATTTAGACCATTTTTGAAATTATTTTTACTATTTTTATGAAAACACTGTGTACAAAATTTCAGCTCTCAGGTTGTGTCCAAATATATAGTGGAGCGAATTTTTGTATGGCAACTCCGCGAAGGAGTTTGCCGATTTGTCTCATTTTCGAACTTAATTTTACTTTTTTTTTTAAATCCGAGTACAAAATTTCTATTCTCTAAGTACACGTGTTCTTGAGTTATTGTGCGTACGGACGGACAGATGAACGGATGGACGGACAGACAGACGGACATGCAAAAATCAAAATAACTTTTAATATTATGCCTGGATATCCAATCCATTTTGCTCTACCATCATTATTTGTGTACGTTACAAACGGAATGACAAACTTAGTACACTCCATAGATTTCATCTAGGGTATAAAAAATTAAATA
This sequence comes from Dioctria rufipes, assembly GCA_963924295.1. Lineage (NCBI taxonomy): Eukaryota > Metazoa > Arthropoda > Insecta > Diptera > Asilidae > Dioctria > Dioctria rufipes. The sequence goes on from OZ002742.1 coordinate 43,473,661, forward strand.
GTATTGTTACAATATTCTTTTGTTATTTTAATGTCGAGACTGAGACTTCGTAGGCAACAATATTGCAAAGCATAATAGAGCAATGTAGCGACAAGTAATGTTGATCAGCTTTACAGCAGAAATTATGTCAGCAACAAAGTAGAACTTGATCTTTGATTGACATAAGTTCAAGGTGATCAGCTGATTATAGTGGTGAGACTGAAAATGTTGTTGAACTTTCCATACCCGAACAAATAGTGCAGTCATTGTAGTAAGTACTGAATGGAATCTTACTCTTCAATTAATAGCCCGAGTGGAACGTCTTTTACTATCTGACATGAGCGTAGTACTTGGGGCTTTTAGTTCACTATGTGAAATTACCCATATAAGGCACAAGTATAATCATGGACGTAGTGATTGGTTTCTTTTGTTTATTATTTATGTTCACACAGTAGCATAAAACAATCTCGTGGGTATTTACTTGATAAACTCAGTGCGCCTGATAAGGTGTCTGGACTCCAGGAGGAAGGTTCAGCGCCAGTGTGTCTAGGTATGTAGTGCTGTGCTGTGTTTCTTTTCTCGAGATACGGGAGCTTCGTGGGATAAGGTCTGGGTGGCACCAATGGTAGGAAAAGAAAAACTCGCTCTTTTTTTTCAAAAACCAATAACCAATGTCCATTTAAACTTACCCTGACTATTTATCGCATTTTGCGTAGAAATAAAATAAAAATAAGATACGTTTTAGTAATCTTGTTCAAACACATAACAAAGATGACAATGCAATTTATGCAACAATCAATAAATTGCATTCATCGGTCAATAAACCGATCACCATGTAAGCACATTTATGCTCAATAGGTCACAAAACATAATTTGCTGAACCTTGTAGTGTACGTCTTAAGAAATAATTATTATTATTGTTAAGCTAAGCATTTTTCTAATTGTATATAAACGGTGTTAATATATTAATAAATGAGTTGCTAATTATCAGTCAACGTTTAAATCAATCACCTTGTTCACCCCCCACCAGAGGTAAGGGAACAAGAAAAAACAAATCTAGATGCAACATTGCACATGCAAATTGGCAAATCAGCTGATTGGTTTGAACTGAGACAACTGAGACGGTTACTCAAAGTTTTGTCTCAGTTGTCTCACTGAGACAGTGCTTGCCGAAAGCTCCTTATACAGGATGTCCCAAAAAATAGTGATAATTGGAAGCCTGGAGGTAGAGCGTCCCTCGAGGAGCCCAAATCATCCCTATGTATGTTCTACGGTTTTTTGTAGTTTTCGAGTTATTACAAATTTTCGAGATTTTTCGGTAATTACGTATTGTAAGGTAATTTTCGTCATAGCGGTCGAAGAAAGTGAGATAGGCACTTATTTTCTTTTTTCCGAAATAGCTTAACAGTGCATATGTTGTATTTAAAAACATTTATTTCAATACACTTCACCATTGTCTCAAAAAGTAATGTTGAATTTTTTCTTTTACCAAAACTAAAACCAACTTGAATGTTCTATGGTAATTTTAAGAAAAAAGTTGGCGTAAATTTTATCAAGTTATTTCAAGGGCATCATACTTAAATTTCGATTCAGATTGTACTAAGTGTAAAATTTGACAATTTTAATTTGGAAGTAAAAACAAGTAAAACTGAAAATTAAATAAAAATAATTATTTTATTGTGAAAAATTAAAAAAAGTTTTCAAAATGTCTACCTTCCTTTTCGACACATAACCGACAACGTCGGAAAAAATTCTCTTTCAGTCAATTGAGTGCTTGTCTGTTTCTTTTGATGTTTTTTTCCGACGCTCTTAATCTACTCGACAAATCTGCCAAATTTCTGCATTCTTGATAATAAAGCAGCTCCTCGTAGTAGCCCCAATCAAAAAAATCGATTGGATTTAAGTCGGGTGACCGTGGAGGCCACGCGATGGGCCCACCGCGGCCAATCCATTTTCCTTCAAATATTTGATTCAAGTAATTTCTCACGGCGTTGGCATAATGGCACGGAGCACCATCATTTTGAAATAACATATTTCTTCGTGCTTCTAAATCAACATCCACTAACAATTCATTAAGGTTTTCTGTCAAAAACTGGAGGTAGGACTCACAATTTAAACGATTTGGTAATTGAAACGGGCCTATCAACTGCCCCAGACCAAAGATTTACACTAAATTGTTCTTGGAAATTTGATTCACGTGCTAGGTGCAGATTTTCAAGACTCCACGAATGATAATTGTGAATATTGAAAATACTATTGCGTCGAAAGTGTGATTCATCAGTCCACAAAATTGAATGAAAAAAGTTTTCATTCTCGGCCTGTCCTCTCAAAATTTCTTGGCAAAATGTCACTCTTCTTGGATAATCCTCTGGTTTCAATTGTTGCACCTTTTGAATATCCTATGCATGATAGATATCCTTCGTCTCTGAGTATGCAGTGTGCTCGTGATTTTGAAATTCCACCTCGTCGCTCCACATCCCTCACGCTGCATGATGGATCTCTGACAACTTCCTCAACAACTGCACCCACTATGTCAGGGACTCTAATTACATTCGGTCGGCCAGGCCTGGTTCCAGGGTTATGACCTTCCATGTAGGCGTTATGTACTCTCTCAATCATACGATAATCCGGGAAATTTTCAGGCAGAGGCCCACCTCTACGTTCTACATTTTCCCTGTAGAGTCTTGCTACTTCCGAAGCGTTCTCTCTTGCCCAGCCATAATAAAAGTGCATTTCCGCGTATTCAAGGAGATGGTTTATTGTAAAGAGTGCAGAAATTTGGCAGATTTGTCGAGTAGATTAAGAGCGGCAGAAGAAAACATCAAAAGAAACAGACAAGCACTAAATTGACTGAAAGAGATTTTTTTCCGCAGTTGTCGGTTATGTGTCGAAAAGGAAGGTAGACATTTTGAAAACATTTTGTAATTTTTCACAATAAAATAATTATTTTTATTTAATTTTCAGTTTTACTTGTTTTTACTTCCCAATTAAAATTGTCAAATTTTACACTTAGTGCAATCTGAATCGAAATTTAAATATGATGCCGTTGAGATAACTTGATAAAATTTGCGCCATGTAAAGTCGATGAACTAAGGAAGTTTTTGAACTAGTTTCTAAGAAAAAATATGGAATTTTTTTCTTGAAATTGCCATAGAATATTGAAGTTAGTTTCTTTTTTTTTGGTAAAAGAAAAAAATCAACATTACTTTTTGAGACAATGGTGAAGTGTATTGAAATAAATGTTTTTAAATACAACATATGCATTGTTATTTCGAAAAAAAAATAAGTGCCTATCTCACTTTCTTCGACCGCTATGACCAAAATTACCTTACAATACGTAATTAGCGAAAAATCTCGAAAATTTGTAATAACTCGAAAACTAAAAAAAAAAAACCGTAGAACATACATGGGGGTGATTTGTAGTTCCCGGAGGGACGCTCTACCTCCAGGTTTCCGATTATCACTGTTTTTTGGGACACCCTGTATATGACAGATGGAATTCCAAAATCCCTGACAAAAAAAAACACATTTCGAGGTTGATAAAAGAGGAATTTTTTTGCCTACCTGCGGATGTTATACCTTCGGAAATCATATAACATTAAAATATAGATATAAGCATATTAACAAACTCTGTAGGATCGATTTATATATTTATCGTATGTAATCCAAAGAGGTTCAAGGAAATAAAACGTTTTTTTTTACGTTTTGTTGTGATACGCCTCGTCTGGGCTCCATGATGTCTGAACCTGAAAACGGAAGATTAGTTACATAAGTTAAGATAAGTGAATATAAGTATACTTACCTTTTTTGTGTCCTTTTTCTCCAGTATGTCGGGCTCATTCTTCATTGGAATGATGTTGCAAAAGAATTTCTTTGATGTATTGCAAAAATAAAATGGAGATGGCACTCACCTAAATTCCACTTGGAGATATCTAAAAGCGATTGTTTTCAATTGTGTAAAGGCCCAGCCTGGTTAAATTCGAATCCCGTAAACATGAATATAAATCCATCACCCTGAAAGCATAAAATAAATTGTAATAACACAACATAAAACATACGAGGGCACAACATACGATATATGAAGGCAACAATCATACACATACAATGCATAAATAATGCCTTAATATAAGTACTATATACAATACAACTCACATTATACCTACATGATGAGCTGTAATGTTACTGGACTTACTTTTTTCTTCCTGGAAAACAGACTGCGTTCGATGAGTACCTGCATATAATTAGAGAAGATTAAGTTTGATTGGATTTAGTATTATGATTTGATTATACTTAGGTTCAGATTTTTTTTAATGATACAATGTAGACTTACATATTGAGTGTCAAGACAAATTAGGGTGCACTTCAAATCGGAAAACAAATGAAAATATTAAAGTTAGGTTGTATTTATCTATGCTGAGCAGTAAAATGGTTGAGCAAATCAATTTTAAACTGACTTGATGTATATTTTTTTACAGATTATTCAATGTCAGCTTTCCAGATCGAAGCGTTCTCAGGCAATTTTCTAGACCTCGAGAACAGCGCTATCTACTATCCTATCTTTCAAGCTGGAACCAACCAAACACATGCACAAATTCCATTGAAATTGGTTGGGCAGTTTCCGAGAATAGCGTGTACAAATACAGTGACACGGAATTTTTATATATTAAGATATAAGTATATATATTATATGTATTTACTACTTGCTAGTAATTATATCATGTCGGTTGTAACTAATATAGATAATTAAGCAATAGTTCAATAGAAATTATTTGATAACATTATTCATAGGAGATCTTTTCTTTTTTAAATAGTTCTTAAATTGTTTGGCGTTCCAAGTTTATGTCATCAAAATTGACTCTGAAATAAATTGTGCCAATACTGAAGACATTTTATAATTTACCTTAAAAGGCTGTTGTTTTTTTTTAACTACAAGAATTCTATTTATGTAAGGCAAATATTGTTTCAACTACATGGAGCAAACCAAAATTTTGGCAAAATTGATTTTGATTTACTCTACGTGGCAGTGTTTTTAGCTACATGGAGCAAACCAATTTTAAATCTCGTTTTAAATTTCCGCACGTGTATCGAAACAATATTTAAAAAAATTATTTTAAAGTATTTCGTGTAATTCATGCCGCATGTGTAAACAAATTTTATTTGGGGTAAACCAATACTAACTTTTATAGCAAAAATATGATATGGGTAAACATGACATGATTTATCTCGATACTTAGAGAGAAGTTGATTAGAGCATTGTTAAGGTCGCATGTGGATGTGCAATAACCTCTGTAACAACTCCACTGGCATCTGGTATCAAAAGTAAGAAACAGCTGGCAAATAGGAGGGACGTACAGAAAAAAATGGAGGCCATTTTGTTTTTTGGTTGTTGCGAAAAGAGGGTGATTGTCATTAGTATATGACGGATCGGCTTAAAAATCGAGAGAAATTAGAAGTTCAGGAAAGATGTAAAATTTATCAAAAGCGGAAAAGGAAGAGAAAAGAAAAGGAATAGTGTATAGTCAGCATACGGATATTTAAAAAAGGGAAAAGGGAAAAAAAACCGAAGCAGAGTAAAGGAAAGGATCCTGTGAATAGGAGCGTCATCATTGGCGGCAGCTGAGACTTCCCATGCCGGACTCCCAAAGACATCCAGCAACGACTAAGCGTGGGGACCCCGAAATCAACAGGTCCTCATGGCGTTATCGAAGAAGACTAAAACCAGGCAGAAAAGCTGAGTTTATTTTTCTATAAACATGACTTTCACTGAGAAAATTTCATGTTCAATCATTCTTAGTGTCATATTTGTGGAGGCTTCAAAAGCTGCTCCTCAATGTTCATTCCATTATAGGGTTTAACTTGAAATTTCGTGTTGATTATAAAATTAATTACGTATGCACTGCCAGAGAAAAGAAAAGCGTTTCATCACGTGCAAGGTTAGATTAGAAAATTAGACAAGGGCGTTTTTGAGGTTCGGCGATATCATAAAGGGATTTTATCAACTACTAGCCATATACGAAATTCAAAAGTGCGGGTAGGACTGCATTCTTGGTAATGCTCTGATTATGCTGCACCACATCCCTACAAGTAGAGGAACTCAAATACGTATCGTGTTTTTTTGTTTTGTATCGTTATGTAGGCAAAGAAAGTGAATTAGTAGTAAGACGTCATCTTACGTCGCCAGATATATCAATAGGAATTAAGCATTAGTATCTAGATTTTGCAGTCTCTTACTATATGCGCACCATTAAGACTGGCATTAGTACCTCGGGGGACGTTTCGTTTAATAGACATACAATATAAAGAATTTGTTTGTTAATACTTAACTTCACGTTTGACATTAACGCCTATAGTGATAATATTATTTCATAAAGACTTGCTCGAAGTAACAGTTTCGCATCTCGATATCCGCCTTATATGAATGAGGAATTTCATGAGGGGCTACACAATTACAAGGTTGTGACCAGCAAAATTACGTACCGAAATTGCCTAAATAATTAGCTGCCCATTAGGCATACTTGTATACCACCTCAGTGAACATCTGGGCGGTTCGGTATCTATCTTTATAAACGACAAGTAAAACTCTAGAATTTAAAGGTCTAAGACCAATTGTGATGATACCCTAGATGAATGCCCGTATAAAATTTCGTATGGTCACCGATATATCAATGTTTGATTTGTGAAGTGGTTTTTCGCATATATTTCTAGAACGGTTCGTCGGACAGAAAAAATGATTATAACCAATTTTATAGGATTTTGTATTCTGAAGAAGTTTTTAGTACAATAAAAATGTTTTGGACTAATCGTGTTCACAGTATATGAAAAAAATCCTAAATTTTTATATGGCAACAGCAAGAAGGGGCTACCCGATTTATTCCATTTTTGAAATTTTATTTGCTATTCCTATAAAAACAGTATATACCAAATTTCAGCTCTCTATATTGACACGTTCTCAGGCAGTGTCCAAATATGTAGTGAAAAACTAAATTTTTGTATGGCAACCCTACACACGAAGGAGTTACTCGATTTGTCTCATTTTCGAACTTAATTTTACTTTTTTTTTTTTAAAAGCCCGTGTAAAATTTCAGCTCTTTAAGTGCACTTTTAATATTATTCGTGGGAGTCCAATCCATTTTGCTCTACCATCATTATTTCGAGGTGTTACAAACGGAATGACAAACTTGAGTATTCCTTATAGATTTCATCCAGGGTATAAAAGGAGGTCAATTATTACAGTTACGTTTTATAATAAACATAGCTGCAGCAAATGGCATCAGTCAAATATTCTTATGTCCTGCCTACATATTCTCTTAAAAGGTTTCATTAGTACCTAGCCTCATGTTTGAAAAGGTATATACTTATAGACAAGTTCATTCAGGGTTACAGTCCCGTTTGATATGCGCATCTCTAAGACAACTTACTCTTCAAAATTGAGTTTTAGCTAAAGAATAATCGTCCACTGATCGAAGCATGAACGGTGCTAGTAGTGGAATTTACAAATAACACGAATTAAATTTTTCAATTCCAGCACAGTTCAATTAATATAATCGCCTTCAGGGAGGTCCTTCGAAGGATTGAAAAAAAAGCAAGTGATTTCTTTTTATTTAAATTTTTTGTTGAAATACGCTTTCCATTCACGGCTTATTAACATTGCATCTTCGGGTAGCCATTGTTTATGGTCAGTGTTTTTTTTTGCTGCCTTATTATGAGGATTCATTTCTATACAATTATATTCAGATTAAGTCCACGTCATTACCAGCGAAGTAGAGAAGATCTTCACCGTGTTGATAATACAAGTTATCGAGATTTTTCTTTGAACCCACGGTTCACTTCAGTAATTTTTGTTTTTAATTTAAGAGTCACGTGAGCGAAGTATCCTCCAATTTCATTAAAGTGTCCCCGATATGCTCATTTAAGTAATTTGTCAAGGTCAGAATATAATGAAAGGGCAGTTGTAAAATTTAGACTAACTTCCAACCTAGAGTGGAAACAGAAAACTCAACTTGTAATAGGTTAAGAGATATAAGTAGATGCTATCGAATAAATGAATTATAACGCGATGAAGCGATAAACCTTTCATTCACCCTTTCTCTCTCTCCCGGAGCCCTGTTGATCCGATCGTGGGTTGATTGGCGTGACTAGTTTTCTTCCAGATTACAGGGACATCTAAAGGAGCGAGGTGTTAAAGATGTTATGGGTTGAATGGGGACCAAGACACTGAGGATCATTACGACCGCAGCTCAAAGATAAGTGGTGCGGTCCTGTCTGGGCCCGCTGTGTGCTTTTTGTGATTTTTTTTCCTCGACAGGCATGATTTCTGTTTGATTGTGGCACATGGTGGTGCAGGTTTTTGGTTTACCCTCTTCCGCCATGGTCGAGGTGCTAGCATGCCTCCCTGCCATACAACTACCACGGAGTAAGCTGTCATCTCCGGCTATATGGACCAAATTAACCATTCAATATCTCAGCAAGAAATAGGATTTTAAGAATTTCAGATAGATATTTGGAAAAAGTATAATCGAAAACCTAAAAATGCATTTCTAGCCCAAACAATTTAAAAGTGGCGTATGGACCGAATTAGTATTTAACTGGTGGCTTATACTACGAAAATTTTATTTAATTCTTTTGTAATTTGTATGATTTCACATTTTGTAATTTTCCAATTTGTTGATTTAAAATTATTAAATTATTTTTTTTTTAACTTGTTAATTTGTTCTTCCAAGGAAGAGTGTGACCCATATGCTCAACGGACCTAAGTCCTTGCGGTTTATTGTCCTACCGTGTTTATCCTGTTTCTTAGCCGACCCATTTTTTTTGGTGCTAATATAAGAGTTTTCTATCCTTCCCCTAGCAGTAACTTTTTTGAGAGGATAAGGCCATTGCTACTGGGATCTGTGACGATGCGGAGCACTTTAACGGAAATACATTTATTCGTCGAACCGCTGTATTGACCTGATTGTTAAGGATGCTTCCAAATTATTACTGTTCCTAAAGAAACTATCTCGTCCTTTCTGTCAAATACGAATAACGAAGGGATAAGGACATGCTTGGAAGCGTAACCCGTTCGAATAAAGGACGGATCTCGAATAAATCATTCTCTTATGGCAATTACATGCTCTTTATATTCGTACGTCAAACTTAGTGGCACACAACATCAATTTTGGGCAGTTTGGCCGCGTGCTACTCCTAGCAGTCTATTTTAAAATTTATTTATTTATGAACTAATCAAAGCACTCATTAATCTATTTGTTTATAAACTATCGTAAAACTCATTGATATGTTCATTAGACATATGCTAATCAAATATTGTAATATAGACAAAAGAGAAGCAAAATATACAATTCTAAAAAAAAGTGAAAGAGATTAAAAGTGCAGCTACACGGCGAGAGACTTCGGTCTCGAGAGGACAATTTTTTGGTTTCTGGAGACCCAGAGATCCGTGTATACACTTCGTAGACGCAAAAAATCTCTTAGGCCGGGCGCCCACTGGAGTGGTGTGTGAGCAATGTGGCAGTGGCGTGGCGATTAAATGGTAAGTGAAAAAATTTAGTCCCATAAAAACAAATAGAATAGCGCACATTGAAATAGAGTGGCGATGGCGTGGCATTTGACAAGTGGCGTGGCACCACTTGATTGCCACTAGTCTCCGACAAGTTTAATTTTCGAGTGGTAAGTGGCAGTGGATGCCACTTCTCCTTAGTTATTACTGTTGATGTTGAATTACTTAATCGATACGCTGCTTGCCATGCGCGCTTAATAATATTAATACCAATCCGCCACCATTCTACTGTCACACCACTTTGTTGCCACATCGCACGCCAAAACCACGCCACTGCCACATTGATCACACACCACTCCAGTGGGCGCCCGGCCTTAAAAGACCTAGTCTCTAGAGACTTTTTTCGTCTCCGGTCTCTCGTCGTGTATTTTAAAACAAACAGGTCTCCAGGCTCAGTCTCCGGTCTCCGGAGTTTGTTCATTTCTCGTCTTCAGGTCTCCGGTGACTATTTGTGTGTTCTGTCACTTGTCAGTTAAGTGTTGGTCTACTCGGAAAGGAAAAGGAATAAAGTGAATTGAGTTTAACAAATTGTTACAAAGAAATTCTTTTGTTAATTTTTATTTAATATATTATAGTAAATGGAGTCGACAACAGAAAAAACTAAAATTATGCTGCAATTAGTTGAAGAGCGTCCAATATTGTGGCAGCACGAGAGCAACGAAAACGATAGCCCTGTGGAAATTATAAGCAATTCATCATTTTCGCAATAGATTTTAATATTCTATTATATTAAAATAAAATAAAATAAAATGAATTTAATTATTTTTCATTTCGATTTGTTTTATTCAAATAATTAATTCTTCCTTTAATGCATTATATATAAGCAGCACATACTTACTTCAGGTATGATTTTACCAATTGCAGATCTCGATATGCGAAACATATACAGTGGTGAGTGGTATCTGTCACCTGAGTATTAAAACGAAAGCAAATATTAATTAAATTGCAAGAATTCGTACGTTTTACCCGTAGCCAGAAACTGCGACGTAACACCATGGTGTTCGTCTACAGTAATAGCTTTTCTCATATTCGTATCTTGTTTCTCTATTTGTGTCCGGACTTTTCCAATTAACCAATCAAAATCTTGTATAGTTAGTCAAACGAAATTTTTATATACGTTCTCGTCTTCATTACGTAACTCCGATAATAAGTTTTCGACTACAACTCGGCATCCTATCCATTTCTTTGCACAAATCCGATGTCTTCTCTGTTGTCATCTTTTCAACAATATAAATATAAGTAGCCACTGTTGCTGTCATTTCTGATTTATGGAGCATGGACACCATTTTATTAATAAAAATAATACTTTTTTAACGCTATAGATATTAGCACTGAAAAAACAATTAACACAGATGACAGATTTCTGGAGATCTAATGCAGCGAACAAACATAAGTCTCGTGTATACACTTCGGAGACGTGTCTCTAGAGACTTTTTTATTATGGTCTCTGGAGACCTAATTTGTTGGTCTCCGGAGACAAAAGTCTCTTGCCGTGTAAACATTTCAGAGATTTTAGTCTCTGTAAACCAGAGACTGGAGACCAAAAGTCTCTCGTCGTGTATCTTCACCTTAAGTATCACATGTACACTATCTGCGAATACGTAAATAAATTTTTTTTTCCACTTTTGATTTTAACGTTAACAAATTTTTTCAATTGATTACTCACGGAGAGCTCATTAATGAGCTCATTATGATTTGTCTACCAGGGAATCAACTTAACACAATTTAGTCATTAGATTTGAAATTAAAATTAGTTTTATTAGTTCGATTATATAAGAATTTTCAGTTTTGTTCAAATTTTATTTTTAAAAGCTACAAAAAAAAATAAAAAACTGTTTCCAATTCGTTGAATCACCCTATAGTAAAAATCCGCTAAACCGTACAGAGCAATGTAGTGCTAAAATCATACAATTGAATTCTGGGTCACATGAAAAAGTGCAGAAGTATTCAAACATCATCAAAATGAGAAACCTATACATATATCCTGACTCTACACTTTCTATTTTATTTATAACTAGAGGCTATAAGAGCATATTATGTCCACATGTTTCGTTCACCTGAATTTATATGACTTTTAGGCATGTTTAAATTAAATCCTTTTTGTTACATAAAATTCATCGAGTATCCACCCACAATTTAATTTTCATACCATTTTAAAATAATAATTTAACCGTAAAATAATTTACCTTTCATAAAGTAAAGAATACTGTGGCAACATACATCCATTGAAGACCACAAATACTGATTATGTTTCACATTGAAATTGCCATTGTGTCTGATTTTGGCACGGATATGTATTTATTTTACAAAATGACACTTAAAGCCCAGCTTTTTTAAAACGATCCCAAAACAAAATTGCATTGAAACTCGAACCGCACTGCTTTAAAATTTAAACAGTTTTTCACCTTTTCAGCCGTAAAATGTCAACACACTGCGGAAAATATTGATACAAAACTTTTACATTAACGACGGCCTTATTCACTTTGCAGTCCTGTGAAAATGTTAAAAAATTTCATCTGTAGAGACAATCGTTTGTGTAGCTGTTTTCTGTAGAATACATATATACTACACGGCGTAATTTTGATTCCAAAAAAAAAATGTGACCTATCTCTTGCCCTAAATATAAATGTTATATAGAGTGGTTTTATGAGCCACAAGCAGCTCTCATAAAGATTTCATTTTCGGATAAATTCCTTCTTTTATCAGTGCTTCGCCAACATAAATTCCATTCTGAGCAATAATTTCAAAATTTCAAAAAAATCCTTTGATTTAATCTTTTACACCGAAAATATTGTTCCTTTCGTCCCATAAAGGAGATAGAGAGGAGCAGAATGCAGGCGCTCCAAGGACATATACTCCATCGTTCCAATGGAATTCGATATGATTCGCGTGTCGTCCATTAATAATTCAGGGCGCATCCCATCCGCATCCTCTAGGAAGCTAATGTTTGCTGTATATCACATTCATAATTCAAACAATTTTAGCAAAGCGTAGAACAAAAGAAGGCGAACTTTTGCTGTTCAACAATTTCTCTGTCGATTTATTGAGGGGTGCATCCAGCAGTGACTTACATAGCTTGCCAGTGTCGAACGTTGGGACTTATTGCAACACCTAAGTCTTCCGTGTTACAAAATTACTTTCCAGGAAAACTTTAAGTTTTTGCGTCAGAGGAGTTGAGCGGTTTGAGTGTGTAAGTAATTTTCTTTTGGAAGTGTTAGGTGCGGGTGGGAGAGTACATAGAAATCGGTTTTGGAGTTTATAATTCAATGACTTGTTCTCAATATGGTTTTTGACTTCCATAGTTCTCACGTGTTCGAAGTACTTATGGGATTGAATGTGGTAATATATTTTCGATGGCCTTGATTTATTTTACATGAGTTCGAAAACCGATAGAATTACCAAGCCTAGTTTAAATTTTTCATTCAATTTTATATGAACTTAAATTTAAAGGAGTGGAATTCAGAGCTAGGCTAGTTGAGCAATAGTTGGAAGAGCCATGAGGTTCTTCATACAGTGAGTTTGGTGACAGTATACCCTGTACTTTTTCAGACATACGGTATTTTGTGAAAAGCTATAATATTTTCTTAGTCACCCTGTAACTCCGAAATAGATAAAATAGCCGCACCTTTGCTATACAATGTTTGCTTTCCTAGGTGAGTAGTATCACATCCTGTCCTATGGACCTCCATGGCGGAAATACCCTTCACACTGGACAGCTTGGGTTACCGCAAGGTATACAGAAAACTAGGTATTCCCATTAAATTTTTGACATATTGCAGCTGATAACCTGTGACGTAATTCTGTGACTAATGTATATACATTTTTATAGGAAAGACAGAGAGAGCGCAGAGACTATTGTGTTCTCTGTACCGTGCTTTCCTATACATTTTCACGATATTTGGTCACTAATGGCGGAATGTGGTTCTTAATGGGAATACCTTGTATTCTATTTACCTTGGGGTTACCGATGAGGTAATAATGATTTATGTAATCGAATTAATTAATATTTATAAGGATTCTTGTAATGGTGAAAAATGTATAAGGGAAAATCATGCTTAAGGAAAAAAATTGTTGAAAAAGGTTGTTATCGAACATCTCCCATTGTGGGCACTATAGTAGGGTACGATGGTGATCTGATCATAGGTCCTGAATGTCACGTAGTAGTAATTGTCGTCTATTACTACACTCCCAAGGAAAAACATAGCACATCCTTGATATTTTACAATTTGAGAAGGTCAACAAACCAAATGTTACCTATGCTTATGACCCATTAACACAGACACATCTTGTCATGAATTCTGCTGAAAATTTTATTACGCTGAGCCACGTGATTAAGGAACTGCAGGCAATAATAGCGAAATTGAGACATGCAAAAAGATAGCACAGTTAGCGGAAAATTAAAAAAAGGATTTTCAAATAAGAAAAGAAATTTTATTTTCAATAATGGTTGGAGCCCCCTTTATTTTTCACTACTTCTAACATTCGATTTGGTAAGGATTTGTACAATGTTTTTATATATCCTTGTGGTATTTTATTCCAAAACGATTCAATTGCCTTCTTTAAGGTACCGACGGATTCATATTGACGGTTTTCGGCATAAACCAAGCGGGATAATTTTTCCCACAGGTTTTTTATAATATTTAGGTCAGGAGATCTGGCTGGCCAGCTTAAAACCGTAATATTATGTGCCGAAAAATAGTTTTTTTTAATTACATTGGCGGTATGCACAGCTGCATTATCTTGCTGAAATATGAAATATCTGCAACTTATTTCGACAGCGTGATTTTCAATCTGATCCTGAATAAGGTTAACGTAATCCATAGCTTTCATTTTACCAGAATTGACTTTAATTTCAGTCTTGCCGTTGAAACAAATTCCTGCCCATACCATGACCGAACCTCCTCCTAATTGACGAAGGCTCAACACTGATTCGTCTTTACTCAAATCGTAATAGTAATAGCTCCAATCATCAGGGCCATCAAGGTTGAACTTTTTTTCATCCGTGAAAATAACCCTGTGCGAATTTTTCTCCCAACGAATGTGTTCTTCTGCGAATTTTAGTTCTGCTTCCTTATGGCTAAATGTTAAAGCGGATTTTCTCAAAAGTTTCTTCCTTTTTAATGGGTCTGAACTTCTTAAAACTTGCCGAACATTGTCAATCTTAGTGTCCACACCAGCTTTCACCATGATTTCCCTAGCGGTGAGAGCAGAATTCGATGCAATTCTGAGAATTTTCCGCTTTTCCCGTTCCGATAATACTGAAGGTCTGCCAGGGATCTTCTTTTTCTTAGAGGATAGGAGCTCAAGATATTGTTCTCTTCTTAACCCTTGTGTCAATGGATAAAATAAATGACGTAAACAAACCCATAACATACCTGGGTATGTAACCATATTTAAGTATATTTCTGTGGAACTGTTTCATTTTTTTGCTTTACATATAAAGAGAATATTTAGTCAAACAGTTCTTAAGAATTTATTTTTATGATTAGGCCTCTTTCGAAAGGTGGGTATTCTACATATGGCTTACAAACTTGGAGGTAGGATAATTGTTGATGGCGAAATGCAGTTTTTTGAGTATTTCAAAGAGGAGAATTTGATTATTCAAGTGTAAATTTCATTCTTAAAACCGACTTTTAATTTTTCTACTGACTGGCAAGAGTGAGTAGATCATAAATCGCATTTTGATCTATCGAGTTTCGTGGAAACTTGGACTGGTCGAAACGTTGAAAAAATAAAAAATAAACCATACATACAGAATTTAAAGCTATACTTTCGCTTAAACGTTTTACTCTTACCAGATAGATAAATAAAAATAGAGATTACTCTTTAGGATTTTTTACCGGGGTAAACTTATATTTGTTCAAGGAGGAATTTATTTGGATTCTCCGGTATATAGCAAAAGCTAAAAAATTTTTTAATTTGTTATTTCATCACACAACTCATTATATTTTTGGTGACAAGTTTCAAGTCTTGGTTTTGACTCATCAACAGGTCCCAAATAGCGAAATTGAGTGACTTGAAAAACAAATGAAAAAATAGAGCAAAGAAAAGAAATGAAAAAATGAAAAAAATTGAGAAAAATAGAAAAAAAAATTATTTTTATTAAATTTTTTTTTAAATATTTAAGAAACGAGATTCATTCGAAACGAATCGAACCTGTATACGCCCGCACCTAAAACTAACAAATTACTTTTTTAACCAGTGGTACCCATTGGTCAAAGTAGCTTCACTATCTATCTCGATCACACTGAATAAAGTAGCATCACCATCTGTCTCGCTCGCACCCAGTAAAAATAACGTCACTCTTCGTATCAATTGAAATTGTATCAAAAACGGACCTCCATTTATTTCCATCTTCTACAACACAAAAACAATTATTTACTAATAAATTTCATGCGTGTGATTAATAATTTTATTGTTTTATTTATTTATATTGCACTTTAATAATTTCCTTCAGAGTCTCTTAATTGTTTACTTTGTGACCACCTCACATTGTGGAGAGCTAAAAGTCGTAACTTTTGTCTAAAAAAAGAAAAAAAAAGATGACATTATAGGTATTAAGATGCCCTACAAGTTTGGTAATGGACATTTATTCGATATGTATCACGAGAAAGCAGTAAACAGCAAAAAACAAGTTACAGTCTCTTAATTTTTTATTTTCTCGTCCGATATCTCAACAACGATCAACGTTAGGTGAAAAACCCGTACCACCTAAATTATACAGCGTAAAAAAAGCAACAAAAAAGCATATAATCACAATTTTCGTATCATGACGGAGAGCCGAGTTATCGCAAAAAAAAACCATATTTACCCTTTTTCAAGTTGGCGAAGAAAGCTCATCGTAAATGTTGGTCGACAATTTCAAGTTAAGCTTTTCAGCCCCCCCCCCCCCCCCCCTACACAATTTCCAAAAATCAGATTGCTCGGTTCACTTGCATTTTGAAAAGTGTATCATGACTGACTGGACTATTACAAATGCGAGCGGGTTTTTTAAATTGATCAAAAATAATTACATTGCCATATTTTTGTAGAATAAAATCTTCAAAATTTAAATCAAATAACTTTTATTTCTATTTTGAGATTTTTGAAAAATGAAATCATTTCAATCTGATAATTTTCCCCATATAAAAAATCATGGATACCTTTATATAAGACACGTTCTATAAGATCAAATCAATAGCTGTGTTTTTTTGTGTACCTTGTTCTAGAACACCCATATACTGGAGAGAACAAATTGTTCTGTCGATTGAAGTGAACTATTTGTGCTGTTCGCTTCATTTATAAGTCTTATATGAAATTGTATGAGGCGTTCTTTTCTGTATCTTTTATTCTTCCCTGTTCTGCGGACACAAAAGAAGACAGCTAATATGGAATTTCCAATGAACCAGTTCAGTATAAAAAAAAAAGGCAGCTATTTTTCTGTTATCATAAGAAAATTTTGATTAAATTTAAACATATACTTAAATTCCGTCGATCGACTCGACTGTGCGTTAATAAAGTTTCTGGTACGGAATCCTTATTGCGCGAGCCTGACTCGCTGTTAATGTTTTTATCGGGCATATCTTGTACACATTAAGATTTAGAATGCCTCTCTATACAATAACATATTATTTGAAAAATAGAAATAAAACAAAATTGTTATGTTAATTTCTAGTGGTGGACATTTTTAAGATCTACATATCTCCAAATCAGTTTTAAGATTTACCCACCAAATGGCAAAAAAATCATGTGATGTCCATTTACATACGTAGGTGGGCATTCGTTTTTTTACGCTTTATGATTATTATTGTATTACTCAAATGGAGAAACTTCGCTTTCTCGAGTTATTGTTAGTTCCGGGATTGGATGTCAAAGAATCTTGCGAATGATACTCCCATTGAAAGTACTTCATTTTCATATAGAAACTGATGTACGTGGGACTAATGGCCCTATGTTCCAGCTGATTTCAAAAAAAATTCATGCTGTTTTAAGGGATTAGTCTACTTTGCGCGTTACAAAAAAGACTATTTTTACTAATTGTTTTTTTTTTTTGTAGGAATAGGATTGATATAAAAGTTGTTAGGCTTAATAAATACACTTTCGAAATATAGGAAAAAAAAATTATTTTTTAAACACTTTTTATAAACAAAAATGATAGACAACCGTAAGATTTCAAAAAATAGGTAAGTCAGTTGCGTGAGCTATATCTCTGGAACGAGTTATCTTAAATAAAAAATCATCGCAAAATTTAAATTTTTACTATTTTTTTTATAGCAAAAATCAAAATCATTTTTTTTTACAAAAAAAGTCCGCCATTTTGTTAATTATGTATAGAAATTAATGATTGTAGTTCAGAACGAACATACTACTGTACTTAATCTAATTCCATGTGATTTTTTTATTTCAGATATTTCCTTCCAGAGATATAGCTTACGCAACTCACTTGCCTACTTTTTGAAATGTTACATTTGTCTATCCTTTTTGTGTATAAAAAGTGTTTAAAATAAAAAATAAGAAATTTTTTCCTGCATTTCGAAAGTGTATTTATTAAGTCCAACAACTGTTATATCTATACCAATAATAAAAACTTCCGAAAAAACATTAGTAAAAATAGCCTTCTTTGTGTACACGAATCCCTTAAGGCATATTTTATTTTCTGGAAATTCCAATATTTCAGTCTTGAGCGTAGACCATTATCGAGGTTAAATAAAACCGAAAGCCATCAAATCAAAATCAATTATGCAAAATAAAAGAAAACTAATATGGCAATTATGATTTTACCTGAGAAATTTGGTATGTCAAAAAGAAAAGAAAAACATCAATGGATTATTGCAAACCTCATCAAAAATTTAAAAATTTTAAAATTCTTTAAATTCTTTAAAAAATTGAAAAGAGGTACACAGTTAAAAAAGCTGACTAGAAAGATCCGAGATTAAAAACAAAAACGCATTGCGAAAAATGAACTATTACAATAAATGAAAATAATGAACATATTAAAAAAAAAAAAACATTTTAAATTTTTTTAGTGTAAATTACATGAATGACTAGGTAAAACTGATGTCCTACTGCTTAAGTGTAAAAAAACAGCGATAACTGCTAAAAAAAAATCATCATTCTCATTACCAAAGTGAAAAGTCGTTGCCTTTTATCTTTATCCTTAATCGTAATCCATCCTCCTAATAACTTCCATTTCCATCTGTTGTAAAACGAGCAGCAAAAAAAAAAAAAAAAAAACAAAAAAAAAAAAAAATAACACCAAAGCAAATCGAAGGAAATATTTTCTACCAGATTAAATCTCATCCAAACAAATATTGACTAGACTACAGTACGGAAAATAACTCCTCGGATTCTCACGGAATTTATCTACTCTTAGCAAATATCGGACATTTATTAAAGCTACTAAATAACATGAATTTGCTTTGACACGGAATATTTTGTTAACAAAGTCGGCCCAGAGAAAGAGCGCTCCACACCAAATTGCCACAATCTATGGATTCAATGTAGTGGAACACATTATTTCCGGTGCTTTAACCATTACAGGAAAACGTATTTACGAAAACGTATTATCCATCTATGGATTGCAAAATTGTCGCACAATTTATAGCATGCGGTCGGGTATAATGGTCATAAATTAAATTAAGTTTAATCCGCCTACACCTGGTGCTCTTTCTATAGATGCATGTATCTTTCCTCTCTGGCATTACAAGTAGATTTCATCTCCGACTGAATAAAATAATCGGATATTTTGGCAACATGTATCCACTGTATACATTATGTATATAGATTCTACAAAATTGACATACATACATTACAGCACACTTAAACTATTCACATTCCGTGCTATTTCTGAAGTAGTTACTGCTGCACTCGTACTTGTACTATATCACGAGCCTCCCAGTATATGAAATACTTGCAGTAAATGTAATTTCGAATGGAAATTGGTTTTCGTCAGTGCGAATCAGGAAGGACTTGAATTATCATAATCCAGCATAGGAGAGAAGCGTCGATGGCCCATGTATTCTGCACGTTTGAACTGACAATGCCAATACTGACAACTGCACCCGGGAAGTATTCATTGCAGATCTAATTTTGGATATGATGGATGGACGCGATTGATTAGAAATTTTGAAATTCAATGATTTTGGCAAGTTATATTTGTAATAATATTGATAGATTCGGATGTTAAGTATTGATGAAGTGCAGGCAGGACGAACATATGTATGTCGAAATGTTATGCAATAGTCAAAACTAAAATCACTTTTACTGACCAAAAGACTGCTTAATGTAGATCTCTGTTCAATTTAGGCTTTCATGTGATGCTCGGACAGAGCTTTACAGTGCCGTCAGGCTGTATTTAGAATTGTTTTTGAAATTTCTATAAGCCAAAGCAGTCAAAGGGCCTCCATATTTGTTCGTATGAAAAGGTTCATTCGAATTTACCGTCTATAATCAGACAAAAACAGATTCTGTCAGAGAAAAATGAGCGTTTTCACTTCTCTCTACTAAAATTATTTATGCTTTTCAATAGTTTCTGTTTAAAATTATGAAAAAATAATTTGCCTAGAGGTTGGGCATTTTTATTTATTTATTATGCATTATGCTATAAATTCAGTTCGAATCGAATGACTTGACCGGCGCCTTGCTAATATTATTTCTTTCATCACTCAGATAATATTTAGTAGTACTATTTAGTTGGAAAATTTTTGCACGTCATCGCTAATGTCCCCGCTCTAATAATTCTCATTCAGCCAACATGGCATAGAATTGCTGAGTATCTTCGTATTTTGAAATTTAACACAAGAAATTATTAATAAATAATTATATATATAAATAATGTCTAATAATATAAAATTTTATTAGTACGACTAACTAAAGTAGCACTATCGTCGCAGTCAACACAGGTAGATGGCGTGGTTTTTACATGCTGATTGCATAGACGCTGTTTAGACGGGTCAGTATACTGCCTCTGCCTCACGAAAACTTGTTGGTAAGATGACGGTGGACCCCGGAATGAAGCCCCACCCTACCTATAGATTTCTTGCGGCAGAGGCAGCATACTGGCCTGTCTAAGCTGGGTCATATTGGTTTTTTACACATTAGTGCAGCGTTTTCTAGTCTTCCGATGCCTGTTGTCGTCTGCAAAACATCAATGCCTACCTACACCTGTATACTTAGTCCTACCTGATGCGACCATGGGTGTACTCTGTGGTGCTTGTGCCTGTGCTAGGGTTCGTTTAACCGTCTTTCCTAGGGCTGTTTCAATCGCAGTTCGTACATAATAATGAGAGATAACTTTTTGAACTTTTGACCTTTTCAGTATTGACGGTAAACACAAATTCTTTCCCAAGTCCTTCAGGAATTAGCGGCGGCGCTCCGTTCATTGCATTAAGATGTGAAAATTTTCGTAATATATGATAAAATTTGCTGAACATATATTCTGTTGAAAAAAAAAATCCAACGTCCATCTATTGGTTCTATGTTGGGTGGTGTATTTTCGTCTTAGCAACTGACCAATTTTGTCTAATCCTGTCATCGTTTGGTTATAGAAATGCATTATTTCTGGTCCTTGTGCAGCATTATCAAGTACATCTTGTTGGAAACACATACTTGACAACAACAGTACTGCTTTGGTATGTTTTTTTGCAATGTACCTTACAACTTCTGGGTGAAAGCAAAAATTTACGATAAAACCTCTCGGTGTCTTGATTCGGAATGTAGGATTTGTATTTTCTGATTATTCTCACCACAGAGGATTGTCTATCTTGTCAGTGCCACCTATTCAATACGCCCGTGTATACATTTTGAACGAATCCCTTTCGTATAAGGCAATAACTGCGAAATATCTTTCATTAAGCGTATATGGATATTACATTACATACGTGTAGTAGGGGTCATAAGTGATGAGTTTGAACATCACATTTTCTTGCACATGTCCCAATTTGCGTGGATATAATGTGAGGATACCGGGTACCTTACTCGGGTGATAGAAGGTTTTAATATTCATGGTCACATAAAGGTTAAGATGGAGCAGCTTGTGTAAAAGGTTTAACTTCAAATTGAAAGGTGTGGGCTAAACAGCAAGTTCCCATAATGAAGAAGTCTCGATGATTTTTAATTACTGAGTATTTTTATTGATTATATGCGGAGCTTATTTCTGTATTAATCCTACTCATTTGCTAAGTAATATTTACACATTGATTAGTACATGATGCCTATGAAATATGGGTTAACCGTTACTTAGCTATTTTTTTAGTACTAAATATTTGGTGTGCCCGCTCGATAGTGGGTCACTTAATTTGTTTATTATCGAGATTTTACATTGGCGCTTAAGCTGTGTAATGTTTATAATTTGTTTATGTTGCGAGCTAGCATTGTTGAAGGTTTTGCTTGTGAAATAAGGGAAAAGAAAATCAAATTTAAAGTAAACTTATTTGCTTAAAATTGATATCTATTGTGAACTAAAACTCCATGGTATTCTGAATTCTAATAATTATCTTAGCCAAAGACCAACTCAATGAAAGCAAACCCAATTCCCATACTCCGTTTTCCAACATTATAAGTCATTCAAACTGAAAATAAAAGGAAATAAACGAATTAATTAATCTGAGTTGGTTCTGATGCAATTAATTAAAATCACCAAATTCACCACAGACAGTATCATCTGCATCGACTAACAGCAAAATATTTCCAGCAGAAATACAGAGCAAAATCCTTAGGCACATTTTCGGACTGAATTTACAGAACTCGGATTTGGTTTATGGCTTATGGCGAGCTGAGTGCGTACATCCCTCTTTCATGATCGAGACGTTGTAGGGACAAGATGAAGCTGTTATACATTTCTTATATTTTCCCGGCTGGCCGTGCCAAGTATTCTTAGCTGGACTTTTGACCTCCAGGCATTTCCATTGCTGTTGTGGTCTCGCATTGAGAGACATTCTCAGCTGAGATTTGGAGTCTAGAGCTGAAAGTATCCGGATAATTTACTATCCGGATTATCCGATATATGTAATTAGGATCCGATGCCTCAAATCCGGGTATTTGGATAATCCGGATCCTAGTATCCTGATCCCAACTATCCGGATCCGGATCCAAACTATCCCGATCCAGGATAAGCAAAAACGGTCAACATTTCCTCCAGATTGCTGTGTTTCATTGGGAAAATATAAAGTTCATGATATTTTCATTTTCTCATTGAAAAAACACAATTGTGATGCTTTTTTGCTTAGTGTGGATCCGGATAGTTTGGATCCGGATCCGAGTAATATGGATTCGGAACCGGACAGTTCGGATCCGGATCTCAGGAATCAGATAGTTCGCAGATCCGGCTATCCCGATATTAGCAAATTCGGATCCATTTTTCAGCTCTAGGACCCTTAAGTATTTATATTGCTTTCTCTCTCCTGCTTGCCATTGAGGGGAATTCCTCACTGGTCTTTGGACCACAAAGCATGCTTTTGTGTTGTTATTAACCTTATACAGATCCTAGTCACATGGGGATCATGGGGACTGAAAGGGCTGACCTTCCAGCTAGGGCTGGCTCTGATTCTTCATTCCCCGGATCGAAACCCACCGTAGGCGTTGCCACTTCGAATATCGGATCTCTCAGCAATGTGGATGGTCGTAGGAAGCATCAGCAGAGATGGGAGAACCTGAGTATTTGCAGATGTGCAAAAGTTTTTTGATGGGTGGAATTTCTCTGATTTTCTCTTGGGGATCGGAAGGAAACAATATAAAACTCTGGTTGGAATCATCAACGACCCCAGCTTGCTTTACGTCGATTTAACAAGGATGGGAGTTGTTGACAGCTCTGAGTGTCTGTGGTGCCTAGAAGGAGAGTCTGAGGCAATCGAATACTACGCCCGAAGCTGGCTGGATACTATAGGGTCTGCCTTCTATCTTTACATGAGCTGAAAACCTTCCTCACTAAGACTTGATGTCCTTCAGTCAGAGGACAGGGATAGCATAATGAATCGTGGCCATTGTTATTCATATCTGCTTAAAAAGCCTAAGCTTTCAACTATTTTTGAGTATGCTTCTGTGATCAAATATTTACCGAGATATGTTTGTTGGGGATTTCTTCCGTTGAAGTTATAAGGCCTGTTTCTTTGCTCCATCAAATCAAATCAAATCAAATCAAATTTATTCAAAAGAAAATTGGTACCAAATAATGCATAGCCTTTTAAAAAGTATTTAGCATGAAAATTTAGACAGTATAAAAATAACCGCAAGAAAAATATGAATAAAATAAAATAAAATATATAAAGACTAAAATACCCTTATGTAAAAAAAAAAAAGATTAAATTGCTAAGTCATAAATACAAAAAGAAAGAAATACAGAAATACCAATTATAAAGTAAGTAAAATAAAAACATTTCGTGCACAAACCAACAGCATGCCTAAAAGAATTTTTAATTTATTCAAGAATTGTCTTCAAGCCTATCCCGGAAACCGCCCACAGTTCCGTAACTGCGAATACTGATAGGCAGTGAATTCCAAATCTTAATTGAATAGACGAAGAACATAGCGCTGCTCTGCAAAATACCTGTCCCGGGGTATAAAAAGCTGTCTATTACGAAGGAAAAAAATTTGCTAAGTAAAGATACATAGGAGTCCTGAAATAAATTGATTTGAATAGATAGGTCATCAAATTTATTTTAAGAAAAACCGACAAAGAACAACCCAACACCTGGCTAGAATGCTCACAGACATGATATAGCTGCAAGGTCCAGATTAATCAAAGCAATATGGTCGTACAACCTGCTAGGATTAACAGAAGCGTAAACCTGCACATCGTCAGCATAGAGTTGGATCTTGACGAAAGACACCACTCGATCAATGTCATTAATGAATAGACTGAAGAGTAGAGGTGCAAGCACAGAACCTTGGGGGACGCCAGAGTGCAAAGGCAGCAAGTCCAACTCATGATTGTTAATTGAGACACGTTGCTTGCGGTCGGCAAGAAAATAAAAGATGAGTTTCGCTGCTCTATGGCTAAAGTAATACTCAGTTTGGAGCTTTCCACAGAGTAGGATATGGTTTACCGTATGGAAGGCATTTAAAAAGTCTAATAATGTGAGTACAGTGCGCATATCAGAGTCGATATTCTCTCTTATGTCATCGGTAATCCTCAAAACAGCCGTCATACAACTATGCTGTGCACGAAAACCCGACTGCCATTCACACATAAGAGAATTGCCCTCCAGAAATCCCCACATTTGTTCGCGCATAAGATTTTCCATCACTTTAGATAAAAATGGAAGAATGCTACTAGTTCGGAAATCTTCAGGAGACGATCCACTGGTCTTTTTTGGAATAGGGATAACGCGCGCGGCTTTCCACGCTCCTGGGAATTAAGAAGGAGTTAAGCAAGAGTTAATGATATGAGTAATTATTGGTACTAGAGTATCAGCAATTAATTTTATGAAGCGTGTCGATATCAAGTCTAGACCAGTGGCAAGCGACCTAATAGAACTTATGGCTTTATATACTCCAGGTTTGTCAACGCAGCGAAAATCAAAGCCAGCCTCATGATCATGACCCGGGGATAAGAAGGAGAAGGACAATCTTTCACTGGTATTAATATTACTGGCGGAAATAGAAAACTGATTTAAAATGTTCGGCGGATCCAGATCACAGTTTGAGTGTTTAATTTTACCAACTCCAATCTGGTTTAGATTACTCCAGAGTACCTTGGGATTTTTTATATGACTGCTAGTAGCATTTCGTAAAATATGAAAGCGTTCGTAGTAGATATCTGATCCCGTTGATTTCCAGCGCACATAAGTCTATAAATATCCCTGGAGTACCAGGGTGCAGAGATGCGTAAAATATTCCGCTGATGAATGGGAACATGCACGGAAAAAAGTGAATTTGTTAATAGTACATTTTCCAAATGTTTCAGGACATTTGTTAGATAAACATAATAGATGTATTCAAAATAATCGATATTGTAGCTCCAACATTTCTTTTCGCATATTCAATGTTTTGGCAATATATTTTAAATGTATATAACAAATGTAGTAAAAAGAATGTAAACGTTATCACAACACTAAATTATTTGTTATAACACATTTCTTTTAAATCTGATTTTACAACAAATTTGTATATTGCACACAGTAAATTGTACTCAATATGACAGAAATAATAAAAATATTTAACTTGAATTTGCAAATTTTATTTTAATACTACCTACACAATATTACGTCATTGTCTCATTTAATAGAATAATAATAAAGATTCCAGTAAAGATTATGTTAGGAATGACATACTATAATCACTTTTAATGGCAAATTTAGCAATAAAAAGCCCACTCAAAGATATTTTGCAAAATCGATTCATTTTTATATATAAAATATATATAACTGAATTTATACGAATTCAAATTTTAAAGTGCGCTGAGGGCCTTGTGAGTACCTTAGTCTTCGTCTTCGATTTCGTCAACCAGAGATGTCACACATTAAACTCAAATTACGTCACAGCATATGTGTCAAAATTTAAGGAGAATACCTTGTATTCTCTGTACCGTGCTTCTACCTGATGTAAGGAAGCCCTCAATTTTTTCTTAGAAATTTACAGGAAATGTAATTGAACATAAAAAACATTGAAAATGTTCAGTTTAAAACATAGTGTAAATGAAACTTCCAAATTGTTTCATTTTTACTGTATTTCTTTGTGTGTTATACGTGAACATTTGTTGAAAATGCTAACAAATTGTAGTATCTATAATCTGATTATACTTCGCACTAATAGAACAGTGGTCGTGATAATAGTGATAACTTTATATGTTAACACAGTTTGTTGTTGTTATTTTGCTAATTTTGTTAAAAGGTTCTGTAGTTGTAGGCTTCAATTTAGTATCAGGCAATTAGAACTGCAGTCGTGAAATAAATCGTCGTCATCGTTTAAAGTAATTCTGTCGTGCAAAATAAGTCCTATAACAAAAATATAATAAATATAAAAAAGTTCTATAATATATAATAAGCCGTGCAAATTAACCCTTTGAGTAGTGAGTAAAAATTTTTAGCATACACGTCCCTGGACTGAGTTATTTTTGCATTTTTCGAAAGATTTCGCAAATTGAACGGAGTCTTCCTTTTGGGGGGGGGGGGGGGTCGGTTTTTCTCAAAATTTGGTGTGCATGTTCCTCTCGACGCCACGCATCTTTTGGTCAAGTCGGTTTTGCGTGGGGTATTTCTCTTCCGACGGGGGATGGGGGTGAAATTTTAAACGTTTTGGTTATATCTCCTGAACAAAGAGTCGCAGACAGTTCATTGATGTCTTCAATGAGAGCTCCGATCGTAGGCTAAAGATAATATTAATCTGGTCACTGGGAGGGTAGGGGAGGGCGGAGTGGGGGAAATTAGAGGGATATTTGGTTTTGTAATAATAACTCAGCCATTTGACATCGGACCATAGGGGTGTAGCTGTTCAAACTTCTTCTCAGAAAAAAACATATTTGAATCTGTACTAGATTTTCCAAAACGTACCAGAACAAACTTTGACACCCCCTCCCTGGTGGCGCAGTATTATTTGATTTGTTTTTAAAACGACATCATTCTTTATTTTTACCTTTTTTTCCCTATAAGAACTTTTATAGCACTTCCCTTTTTTATAGTCTAACTGATGTACTAGATTTTTTGCACCTTAGATCGACACTAACTCTGTAGGATTACCTCCAATTGCAACTCTGATTTATGCATGTGCATTTCATTAGAATAAAAGAAAATGTGTTCCATGTGTTCCGAGTTTCGGAATCGTAATAATTTCAGGAAGGGTTTCGACGGTCGCACAAATGCAGAGATGAATATTTTTCTCGGAATAATGTACAGCTCACCCATATTTTTTTTTCTCAAAAACGAAGCGGAACTTCATCGCAATTTTTTATACATAGATAGATAAGACTTCTAACTTCAAAATAAAAGTGTAAAAAAAAAAGTGCTAGAAGTCCTCAATAGTAAATCATACTATTTTTAAAACAAAAAAACCATTATTAACAAAAAAGAATTTTTCGTTCGGTGCTGCTATATTTTTTTTTATGAAAAATATAAAGCATTAAGCTTCATTCGGCATTTATCATCAATAAATCGGTTACTCCGTTCCCGAGATATGATTTTTTGAAAATGACGTTTCATCGTAAAATCACGAAATTTCTTACCCACAGCGAGGGGGGGGGGGGGGGGTGCGTGGTGGAGGGAAACAAAAAAATATGAAATAATATACCTACAAACATCATTGTTAGAATTATGTAAAAAAAAAAGAAAAACCCACCCAAAATGGGCTGGACTATGGCTGGACGTACATGTACGGCGATACTCTATCTGGATCACCAGAGGCTGGCCGTACATGTACAGCGATACCGCTCAAAGGGTTAATAGATATAAAGTAAAAGTAATTGTCGTGCAAAAATAAGTAGTATCAAAATGGAGACAATTATAGGAGAAAATTTTCTCGTTGAACTTCTCAAAATGTGCAAACTGGAAGAATTAACTCATTAATTTTAAATCTGTGTAAAATTTAGTAAGAAGGATTAAGAATTTATGATTAAAAAATATATGTATATATGCAACTTAATTTTAATAAATCTTTCTATGAAACTCATGTCCCGTATTACATATGTGCAAAATTAATATTAATGTTTTATTATATATTTGTTCAATTAAAGAATAAATTTTTTTTTTGAAGATGAAAATATGTGTTGTCTATTGTACTGTAGCATTTTGGTAAATTTTATTTCAGCATTTCCTGTAACCGAATCGAGTAATGGTACTGTAAAATTCTACTCACATCAAAGCTCGTAAGACCCGAAAATAGCAAAGAAAAGCGATTAAAGGCAAATTTTTGGCGTTGAATGTTATAAAATAAATTATATAATATATATACATCACTTTCCTAAATGTAACAATGAAGGTGTACATGTACAGATTTTTATTTTTACGTCATTGTTTCACTTACTTAGAAAATGCTATATTAACAAAATAATTATAAATCACTTTTATATGACAATTTAAGTGTATCTCATATACATTTATATTTCTTATTTATTGTATCTTTTACATAAAAAATGTTATATACACATCACTTTTGTAATTATGACCATGAAATTGTATCTTATACAAATTCTTATTATTCGTGAGTTGTGTCATGATATGTTTTTTTAACATATCAGTGTTCGATTGATTTACACTATGAATGTACTATTAACACAGCATTGCTATAAAAAACATTTAACTGAAATGCTACTCAAACAATGAATATGTTTTTGTAATAATTCAGGTGTAAATAAAACATTTTAGAAAAAACCAGGAGATATGTATATAATACATCAAATCATGGTTAGTTGATATTTAACCAGAGAAGTGTTAGCGATTACCGTCGTCGTTGTATACGTTTACAATTAATTCTCTTTTTTCCGTGTAAAGCTCTTTGAAAATACTCACCGAATAATTGTATCTTGCGATCGATTGAGGACTCGCAGTAAATCAAACTTCAGTCAGTGTTTGATATATTTTGCAGTAGAAAAGGTAGATGAATAGAGTGGTAATCTTTATAGAACACAATCTTATTGGAATTCATTCTAGGAGTATTTAAGTTATATATCAAGAAGAGTAGATCATGATCGGAGAAACCTGCAAGTGATAATTGATTGGAAAAAAGACCCAGACTCGGATTATTAACAATGACTAAATCAAGTAAAGATGGACTATATCCTGAAAAGCATGTAGGGAGACTATTTAATATATGGAGGTCAAGAGCAATTAATGATGACGTGAGTGTATTAGACTGATTCGAACTAAGGAGCAAGTTTATGTTGAAATCACCAGTAATAATAACGTTCGGATAGCTGGTTTTTACTGTTTGCAAGAAGTCAGTGAGATCTAAATAATACGGGTCCATACCATATTAATATTTGCATCGTTTGGAACACCCAGCTAGTCGACATTTTGGTGGAATTTTCTTGGGAATACCAAATTAAAATTCTTCCGGTTAATCCTTAGCTTTCTATTAGTTGTGGTCATTTAGTTTTGAGTTGCTATATAATTTAAGATATCATTTGCTCTAATTCTCTACCTGCAACCAGCAGCAATATGTTCAATTTAGTTCCAAGTTCTTTCATCTGGTGATATCCAGATTTCTTTGTCTAAAAATTAAAAGGAGCCACCATAATTGGTAATTTTACGTAAGTGGTATTTATGCAAGACCATAAGAAGACAAATTCAGCTAGTAGGAGGGGGTTTTAATTTTGTTCTCGTTTCAATCCGCTAAAAATGAAATGTGGAGCATAAAAATTATTGGAAACAAGTTTAAGATACACTTTGGAAAATTCCAGGTTCGTCCTGAAAATTGCAAAGTTTTAGAAATTCTGCGCTTTCGCGCTCGTAGAATCGTACGTGCTTTTTTACTTATTCGAATGAAAGTGTTTTTCATTTAATTTAGTAACTATCCTTCAGTGAATTGATTTACATGTAGCTGACTATGTAAGACATTTTCTCCTTTTCACCCAGGATATAAATAGTTGAAGTTAACACTGAACGGATTATGCAATTCTAACAATTTTTCTTTTCAATTTTCACTATGCAACAGAAAGCAATAAACGCCCGCATAATCAGCTGTCAATAAAAGTTGTAGAATTGGAAAATGTTCATACCAATTACCGTAAAATATTTTCTGCTTACAGAATTCACCTTTTGCAGTTATATGTGTCAAAAGTTTTGCCTTTTGATAGGAGATCCAAAAGTCAAGGGAAATTTATCTCGTATTGTGTGATTTCGTTGCAAATATGGGATACACCTGTTTATCTGACACAAACAATAATGTTAGCAACGAGTAGATCTCAGCTTTCTGGATCCTATGTACACATATAGGATGCACAGCGTGCATCGATTGATTTGATATCGAATATATACAACATACGGTCTTGATGTGCAATGTGGGTAATGTATGTACATACATACATCACATTCTCCATTTTCCGATGGGAATATGAAAGTTTCAGAACCTTCAAGAGATGCTTTCGCATTATTATCATGAACCGAATTTTTTCTTATCCTTACAAGTAATAAATAAAAGTCAAGTCCTAGTGCAATGGCGTTTGTATTAAATTTTCATTTGCTTTTGAAAATATTTGTGGCCCCTTCGTAAGTGAAAAAAAATTGAAAACTTCTTATGAATTCTTAAATCCGATAATACTTGTACTGCAAATAAAATACACATAGTAGGTAAGCCTGGTTGTGTGGTGGATTAGTAATAAAATTTGCAATAATTACACAAGTTCTTGTGATGAATGTCTGTATGTAATTTCATATGGTCACCTCTCTGTGCAAGTTTGATTGTTGAAGTGGTTTTTGTTATATATTTCTAGAGCAGTTCGCCGGATAGTAAAGGTAATTATGACCAATTTCACTTACTGTCATGCCAATTGCGATTTCATATTCTGAAAAACCTTTCACGTTTTCACAGTGTACGCAAAAAGGATAAAATTTTAATATGGCAATACCAAGATTTAGCCCATTTTATATTTACTATTTGTAAGAAAATGCCATGTACAAAATATCAGCTCTCAGGTAGTATCCAAATATATAGTTCAAATTGACATTTCTGTTGTTTTTTCCCTGAGACGGGAATCGAACTCACACTTGTTAGAATCGGTCAAAGATGGAGAATAGAAGAATTTTAATAAATAAAAATATTAAATAATAAAAGTTCTTAAAATTTTTCTATTTTTCATCCTGGACCTATTCTAATAAGTGTGGGTTTGATTCCCGTCCAGGAAAAATAAATAAAAAATTGAAATTACAATTTGTTTGTGCGTTGCCATCCTTACTGATTAATGCCAGTTGACAGCAAAATGTTGTTTAATATGCTAGACAAGAATTAATAAATACATCTGCCTCGTTAGTTCAGCTCAGTCGTAACGGCAGTCGCCCGAAAAGCGGAAGGACCCGGCTTCAAACTCCTGACAAGGCAGTTGTTTTTCCTTTTATATTTATGATTTGATTTAGAATCATTAAAAATAAAAGTTCTTAAAATTCCTCTCATCAGGACATTTTTATATGGCGACTCCACGAAGTTGATACCCCATTTGTCCCATTATCGAATTTAAGTTTACTTTTTTTTTTAAAGCCCGTATGCAAAATTTCAGACAAACAGATAGACGGACGGACGGACGGACGGACGGACAGACAAACGGACGGATGGACAGACGAACGGAAAAACGGATACGCAAAAGTCAAAATATTTTTTAATATGATGAGCGAATGTCTAACCTATTTTGCTCTACCAGCGTTATTTTGTGCGCTATAAACTGAATGCGAAACGATATAACAGCCGGAGGGAAGTACCTGCAGATGGATGCTTTAAACTTAATTCTGGACAGATAACATGGATTTGGGGGTGGTAGTGGATTTTGCTGAATTTGTAAAACTATTCTTGCATTTGTTTCTCAAAAATGAACTAAGAAAAATACGTGGAGCTTTAGAAAGATGTAATGACTGAACTGGCTGAAGAATTATGTGGTCATTACTTCATTTACCAACCATCATCCACATAATGAAGATTGACTGATTGATTGAAATTTTATATTGAGACCCCTAACAGGGGCTCTGGAACGTAGGCCTTAAAAGGCCCATTGTTAACCCTCCTGACTTATTAGCAATTGCTCATAGGTCCCAACCGAAGGCTCTTACGAATTTAAGTATTGGCTCAAAGTCCTTCTTGCGGATTTGTACAGCTCGTACAGGAGGTGTGAGCCAAGGAATCTGTAACGTTTTTCCGCGAGATCTGGACAGTGACAAAAGAGGTGAGTCAGCAACAAGCACTATCCTGTGTAGGTAACGTAGGTAACATCTGAGACGAGAGTGCTCAGTGAGAACTGACACTGTTTAACCCCAGTAGTTTTGTTGGTTCTTTTGGATGAGATCTGCCCCACAGCTCCCTTGTAGTTCTACCTGAAGGTTCATCTAACCAAAGTCGACTGGTTTGGCGGTCAGTCCAGGCCGAGATATTAGAAATAAGGTGATTTGTTGTGATCCCAATTATAGAGGAGGATGTCTCCGATATTGCACCAAGACAAGCAAGTTCGTTCGCCTTTTGATTTCCGCTAATGTCGCTATGACCTTGTACCCAAAGTACCAGTACCCTATTGTTCCGAGAAATGGATTTTAAAGCTGTGTTCAAATTTCAATACAAGTTTGGAGTTTGCAAAGGGTTTTCACAAGGCTTTATCAGCTGCCTGGCTGTCCGAGCAAATTCCAATCTCCTTGATCTCAGTGTCTGAGTTAAGGAGATGGCTTCCTGCTTCGAAGATGACTTCCGCCTGGAAACCAGTGACATGGCTTTCAAGGTGTATGGCAATTTCCACATAAGTCTCCTCGCAGAAAATGCCTACTCCGGTGTTTTCTTGTGATTTGGAGCCATCTGTATATATGATAGGGTTTGTTAATGGCTGAAACCCGGAATGTGATTTCGATTCTGTCCTATTTGGAATTTTCGTTTTAAATTTCAAATTCAAATTGCATTTATTAATAAACTCTACACTTGTAAGATAAATCTTATATTAAGGTGTAGGTGAGTTAACAAAGTATAGAAAAAAAAGAGGAAAAAATAGAGAAAACGAAATAAAAAAATAAAACAATAATAACAAAAATTATAATTAAGAAAATTGATTAATGAAATATAGCAAATAAGTCCAATACTATTATATATTACGCAAAAGTAAAAAAAGAGAAAAATTGGGTACAAAATAATCACATATACATTAACTATGAAAAATTCACTAACAAACTTATACGAAATTTATTTTTTCCCGGACAGGAATCGAGCCTACACTTGTTAAAATTAGTCAAATTCATAAATACGACAGGAAAAAACAACCGCCTCGTCCGGGGTTTGAAACCCGGACCTTCCGCTTGCCGGGCGACTGCTCTTACCACTGAGCTAACGAGACAAATGATTTTCCTTCTTGCATTTATCAATTTGTTACTACCCTACTAAGCCACGTTTGCTTTCAGCTGGCATTAACCAGTAACGATGAAAGCGCACAAATAAATTGGAAATTGTAAACCCCGGTCGAGGCGGTTGTTTTTTCGTTTTGTATTTATGAATTTGATTTAGAATCGTTAAAAAATAAAAGTTCTTAAAAAAAATTCTTCATTGTCCATCTTATACGAAAGTTGCGATTGCTGCTAATCCTTCTGAGCTCAGATGGAAGAGAATTCGACAGTCAAATGGACTGGACGAAAAATTGGCGCTCACTCGGAAAAAAATTAATCGTGGCGTGATTAATGAACATGTTCTGCTAGATTGGGAGAATATAAGTTTACAGTACAAGTAGTATGGTTCCTTACTTATCATAAGGTTCCTTAAAAAAATTGTTATACGAAATTTAATATAATTGTCAAAAGTACATCCCAAAATCGATTTTGAATACACAGTAATAGGGTTATATCTTCGCAAGGAAAACACATATACTGCAGAATTGAAAGCAACATTGAGTTTACGTAATGAAACAGAGCCTAATTTACAAAATACTTCACATCCGTACAATAAAAAAGGAACAATAAGTGTTTTTACAAGCATGATGTGTGAAGGTGCGGATAAAGACAGTTTACGTAGAGTACCATACACCTTGTCAACAAGATTATTAACATGAGGAGACCAATTTAAAGTCGTATTAAATATCAAGCCCAGGCTTTTTATATTATCTTTAAAAGGTATGACGATATGATCAAGCATCACGTTTGGATAAGAGCACGTATCTAATTCAGTTCTATAGATAATAATAGCATTAACTTGAGTCCATTTAGATACGAGATCAAGATCTTCATTCATACGGTAGACAGCATCTTTAATAAGTCCGAGGGGTCTAGAAAAATAAAGTAGGACGTCGTCTGCATATAGATGATCGTTACAATTTCGCAGAACTAATGCAAGATCATTTATGAATACGGCAAAAAATAATGGGCCAAGAATGGATCCTTGTGGAACTCCACTGTGCACAGGAAGGAAATCGAATGCAGTTTGATTACAAACAACCCTTTGAAAGTGACCACTCAGGTACGACCAGATCAATTTACATGCAGAACTAGAACAAGAAAAAAATGAACGAAGTTTTTGGATTAATAAGGTGTGGTTGACTCGATCGAAAGCCTTTGAATAGTCCAAAAGGGTTAATGCGATTAAATTATCATTATCTAGAGAGATTCTAATGTCGTTTGTTTTTTCAGCATAGTCACGACGAAGTGATCGCTGTTCCTGTCAATTTCAGGTACGATGAGCTGCACGAATTCAAAGATGGATTCATGTGGTCTTGTACCGTAACGCAGATGGTAATTGAGCGGCTGAAAGAAATAAATGACACTATCCTGTAATGGTCCTCAAGATGTCCTCATCTAAACCCGGCTGAAAGTCTTTTTTTTCTTTTTCACTATATAGGAGGCAAAAAAACTGTGTTAAAATTCGAACAAAGAAAATTAATTATAGTGAACAAAACGCCATACCAGATACCTTACAATAATTGGTTTATGGTAAAGTAGTTTCAACTATACTCAAATATCTGTTCATCATCCATGAATTATTGGATTGAAACTCTACATATCTATGAAATTATTGCATTACGACTTTGCTTAATGTCGCAAAAAAGTGAAACGTGGTAAAATTAAATGCTGTACAACCTCCAAAAACTTGCATATCAATCTCAGTTATCCTTAAATACTCATTTTATGTGACTTGGAAAAGGCTAGTATAAAAACCTTCAAGAACTTCCTTCTAAAGATAATTTCAAAAGCATATTTATTCCATTTTGGACCAATTATTTAAAGAAGAATCTAAAAAGAAAAATTAGTGATAATGCAAATGAAATCCCAGCATACATAATAGGGGACTATGAGAGTTTAGGGCAAGGACTTATTGAAAGTATTACAATTGATGGAAGTAAATTACATTAATAAAAAAATTTAAAAAAAATTGAAATTTGAAAATATGTATTTAAAGTTACCTCGAGCCAAAAACAGAGTGGAAGTTTGGTACAGATGCTTGAGTGGCGTCGTTAGTAAACTTTCTACTATTTTATAGTAACTAATAATTGAAAAAATTCAATATTAACTCAATTAACAAAATAGTAACAATGCGTATAAGGCGTTTCGTATCAGCAGGAACCAATACT
Organism: Dioctria rufipes; assembly: GCA_963924295.1. Lineage (NCBI taxonomy): Eukaryota > Metazoa > Arthropoda > Insecta > Diptera > Asilidae > Dioctria > Dioctria rufipes. Next base: position 43,509,333 of record OZ002742.1, read on the forward strand.
CTTCAGTACGGCCTGTTCCTACCTAGTTATTAACAATTTGGGTGGGCAATATTAATTTTCCCATTGAGAGATGATAGAATATTTCCTTGCAACTTTCGGCGATTCTATGTCTAAGCACAAGTTCAACAAAATACTTCGGCTTTGTGCGGCCACATCTGGGTTCGCCTTGTTGTACAGTCAGTTGGCGTGGCGTATTTGTGACGACCAGGTGTCGCGCGAAGTTGTAAGAATGAGTTTTAAATTCCACGGTGGTTCAGTGTTGATCTCTGACAGATCAGCTGACTCAAATGTCAAGAGTTTGGTTCGTTGTTTTGTTTGTTGTTCGTGGTGCCTGCAAGAAAGTTTTCGTCTTGGTGTGTCTAGCAGCAGTTGCTTTAAATGTTTGCATGCAGTATCTAATCCTACGCCGTTTTTTTTGTTGCCAGTGAGCTTCAACCTTTTTCATCCGAAATTATGGATAGGGAGCACTCTTGGAATTGTCTCGACATTTCATACACGGCTATGCGTAATGCCATCGGATAGCGCCCCAACTCTACTGAGTATTTTCGGGAGGCACACATACAGCAGCCGTAAATAAGTACTATGCCACTCAATTTTCCTGCGTAAAGGACTTAGCTGTAACTTTTTTTGAAGGTACTGCAGACGTCATGAAATTAAAGTTAAACGAGGTAAGCGGTTCTGTTACAATATCATAGTCTTTAATGCGTTGTCTAATTCGTTAACATTGTCGTACCTATGCCACACAGCTAGTACAGATGCCATAGTAAATACTTGGGGTTTTTCCACGGTTTACGGACCTTTTTAATGATTGCAGCGCTACTTTAAGGTAGTGACAAAATTAACTAGTTTATGACTTTTTGTTCAAGTTCAAGTAGGCCTTTTTGGGAAATTATTAAATATGAAAATATAAAATATATCTCATATAAGATTCTTGGTTCGGGAATCGTATAGTCAAGTCGATACCAGGAAAAAAACAAATGCAAGCGGACTTCGTCCGCTAGTGTGATTACAAAGATTTTATTCTGCGCTTCACCCGCATCTGTTTGTCTTCGCGGGTGAGCCAGTTCATATAAGTGGCCGGCAACACAGATAATTCTAAGGTTGGCCAAGTGACGTCTATTCATGTTATATGTCCACGAATAGTTGTACTATTCGTCTTTTGGAAGAAGAAGAAGATAAAATATATCTGACGTTTTCTTGAAAAGCACAAATTACAAGTTTCAAAAGATTTCAAATGAAGCTATTATACGATCTGTCACCTAGCCTCGAAAAGGGAATACAATGGTATCCGAGCTATGGTACCTATACTAGCTGTATGTCAACGGCCGATGACTTAAATTTTGCCTTTTTTTTATCACAATTATTTAAAAAGCTCACTAATTATGAAATAGTAAACTACATAATATAACACAAAGTAAATCATGGCTATGAAGGGTCCCAAGCCCTCAGAATTGTACATGCAGATTTTAAAACAATCTAATATCATCAGTATTGGAATCAACCGGGATGTGGCATACATACATAAATATATACATATTGCCTTACGGCATAATTTAAATTCATTAATTAAAGCTCAGCTTATTCGACCTTCATTTTCAACGACCTGCGGCATTTCAGCCACTTCAAGGTGAACTTTCCAATTACCCATAGATTTTATCAAATTTTGCATTAAAAGTATTAAAAATCATCGTATGAGACAGCAATTCGAAAAAATCGATATGACTTTCTATGGCACCTATACCACCAGTTTTTTTGTCTTCTTACATTTGCAGAGCTGCAAATTGAAAACAATCCTTCAATCATACAAACATATAAATTCATAATATAAACATAATTCAATCAGAGTCAAGGCTTTATAATTTAAAGCACCCAAAAGATAATTTATCACAAGAAAATCTCATATACACCGTGTCCTCTCTTTGTCATGTATCACAGTGAGTCAAGTTTTCCGACATGAAGGACCTCAGTAAGTTATACTTTGTCAAAACATCGCATCGTACAGGAAAACTTTGACAAGGGTCGATTAAATAGCAAAATGAAAACTTTATGCTACACGCATCCTATAAATTCGGTAACTATGTCAGTCAGTGACATACACAATTCCTCTACTGTCCCCAATTTAACTGTGTAGGAGGACAGTGTGAAATGAGTAATTTATGATGGTCTATTTACCTACATATAGGTATATACCTACATATACATAAATTTTATATTGAACCTTGAGAACTGTCTCATATACCTGACACAATTCTCGTTCGGGATCTCTTGGTCCTGTACCGGTTGCTCCCACATTAAACTTGCCAGGATGCTAAACGTTTTATCTATCCCATTACAACCGTTTTCAGATTGTCTAGTAAAATCTTATCTGATGCTGCTGTATCGGCCATTACGCTATTAATGGGCAATTGAGAGGTAAAACCGATATGTACATGAGACCCCTATGAGTTTCCTTTTTCCAGGATGGATCTGGTTATTGAAGATATTTTTGTTATGTGTGGCAATACCCAGAGGTATTTTATTAAATTAAATTCAGAGATGACCCTCTTGTTTTTGGTTTATTTTCATTCTATTTCCATTTTTTTATTTTTCTTCCTCTTTTTTTGTTTTTTTTTATATTTCAATTTTACTTAAACAACATTACATCCTCAAGGTTGATTTCACCTGAGAATTATTTCATCCTGAATAAACATCTTTCGGGAATGAGTAATTGCCTATTTTCAGCTGTACTTATTGCAAGTGGTATTAAAAAGACGACGTAAAAATAAATACACACAATCCAGGCTCAAGAATGAAAAAAAAAGAACCGAAAAGGACATTTATCAAACTCATTGCGCTATTAAGAGTCAAAAATGTTACACAAAGCGATGCTGCCGCTCATTAAAGTGACAAATGCCTAAAACATTGTTCACATAATTTTTGTTGCCTTAAAAGTGGCTAGCTCTTAGCTGCTCTACTCCCAACCAATCTACAATATAATTTCGACTACGTCCTAGTTCTGGGTCATGCAACTTAAATTCCATGATTCGAGTGGACATTTTATTTGTGAAAAATGTTACATTTTATAAGGTTACCCCACGTATTTCTCTATAGCTTCTATAGAAAAATGTTTTCTGTCCACGATTTATAGGAAGGATGAGAAAGGAATTGAGGAAAGTTTGTTTTCTTTTTTGTGTTGGTGGACATACAAGTAAGGGACATGAGAGGTTAAGCTGGAAATTATGCAGAAATTAGGTTTTTAATGATTTTTTTAAGGAAATAATTTTAAAACATTTTTTTCAAATAAATTTGTATGTAGCTATATATATCTACCTTTTGGAATAAAATACGGGAGAAATTATAATAATTTGATTAAGGGGAGGTTACCGTCGAGAGCATCGAAAAATAAATGAACTTTAGAAAAAAAAATTTTTATGTAAAATAAATACTTTTGGAAATGGGTTTTGACGTATTTTATTCTTCTATCTATAGAGAGTAAGTACCAATTCTATTTATAAAAAAATATACAAAATCGCGGCTTCAGCTCCCATCAAACAAAACCGTGCACGGTGTGTTTTAGTCTGCGCAGGGCGCTATATAGCTCTGCCAGTTCATCCAAAATAAGTAGGATTGAAAATGATTAAACTAGATAAAATTTGGGAGGGCTTACCGGCTTTCGTTTTCAAAACATCCTCTGAAGAACAAAATGTCAGCTGTTTGAAAAAAAACCCGTTTTTTTTTGTTTTTTGCTTCAACGGTAGAAAAAACTTTTCTAAATCAATTTTGGACCTTTCTGATACCCCCGCAAATTGAATTTCCTCTACCCTGTGTAGAAATTCATGTTAATCGGTGCATCCGTTGAAGATATGAAAGATGTTGTATCCAGAAATACTTATATAAAGTTTAACGATATAAAAAATCTTTGACAGCTTACTTCAGCTATTCCAGCACCATACAGAGGCCCTTTTTCTTCGTCCAAGAACTGATTGTGCTGAATCCTGAAGGTTATCGGTTTCCCAAAATTTATAAGGGTACCTCAGGTAGCGAGAAAATATCTCCTCAGAAAGTGCGCTTCGAGCGCCTCAGCTACCTGTTTTCCACCCGACGGACGGTTCAGCTCTCAACAAGCTGTGAATTCTAAAATACTTTAGATATGAAAATATCCTTTTACCCACGTGTTCTAAATACTCGCTTTAAGGATGATAATTATATATATATATAAAAAATACTAATTTTTTATTGGGATGAACGGTAACCTTCGCGATGGATATAAATTTTTTGTGCTCTAAGGAAATTTTAATTTATTTTCCGAAAGAATTGTTTTCTAAAAGGTTGAATTAAGTGTGAATTAAAAATGTACTGAATGAATGGGAAATAATATCTGAAGAGTTTATACCCAAGAATTAGAAAAAAAAATCCCATAGCCCTGGAATCTGAAAAATCATTGCATTATAATTGTGGAATCTGACGAAGAGATGGCAGCGCATGCATTATATTTTGGAATTATCTATCAATCATATATCCAAAGTAAAGATGACTTATAAAATTTCTGAGTTTTTTAATATATACTTGTATTTCAGCAGTACAAGTTAAGTCGTGTAGTTAATTTGAATGCAATTTTCTCGAAACCGATAAATGGACAATACTTAATTGTAAGAAAAATTATTAAGTAAAAAAAATAATACTTTAATTAGTTAAGATTATCTGTACTATATGAAAGCCATGGCACGTTAAAGTCTAAATCAAATTTATAGCCCACAGTAGGTATTATGTCTAATTTTTAGGATTGCTCGTGGTGGTCACTGGATCATTACTAACGGAATATAATTACTGTACTAGTAATCTATTATAGCCCTAATTCTTGTTAATTAAAAACTATGTTCTATCTTAATTTGTGAAATGTAATGCTGAATGCAAAAAAAGTTAGTTAGTTAAAATTTTATTATTTAAATCTTAATATATAAAAATCCCGTGTCGGTGTGTTCGTGCACGCTAATCTCCGAATTCGGTCAACCGATTTCAATGAAATTTTGTGAATGCGATAGATGGCGCTGTTATCGAGGTCCAGAAGACTGCCTGAGAATGCTTCGACCTTGAAAGCTGAAATATGTTTTAATAAAAATTGCAAATACAAGTTCAAAAATGATTTAAATCGGGCAACCTCTTTGAAGGGTTGCCATACAAAAACTTCGTTTTTAACTATATATTTTGGCACTGCATGAGAACGCATTGACGTGAAGAACTAAAATTAGGTACTTGGTGTTTTCATAGCAATTGTAAATAAAATTAAGAAAATGGTCTGAATCGGGCAACCTCTTCTTGATTTGGTTTTCACTATATATTTGGAAACTGTCGAAACACGTCGACGTACACGGCGGCGTTTTCATGAAAATTGCAAATACATGGTCAAAAATGGACCAAATCGGGCCACCAATTTTGGATGTTGCCATACACAACTTTAGGTTTTCACTATATATTTGGACATAGCCTCACGCGCTGACGTAGTGAGCTGAAATTTTGTACTACACGCGACTTTCTAAAAAAAAAAAAAATTAAATTAAGTTAAAAAAATCGGACCAATCAGGCAACTCTTTCGTTACGTGGTGTTTTCATAGCAATAGTAAATAAAATTTTAAAAATGGACTAAATTGAGTTATCCTTTCTTAGTGATGCAGGTGATGACATACAAAACTTTTGTTTTTCAATATATACTTCCCATGAAAAATATGTAAAAAAAATTAGCGCTTTTCTTCAGGTGCCACAGTTTCGTTTCCCAATGTAGGTGGTGTGATTTTGTTTTTCAGTTTTTCAGACTCCATTGTTTGATAGTGAAACATTTTTGCGCTCAAGGGGTTTTTTTTCGATACAACTCGATGAAAATGGCTACTGAATAAAACAAACAAACGTGAACATCCTTTATGTCCTTTTATGTGTCGTTAGCTACTTGTATAAACAATAAGGTGCACGTTACGTAGCTTTGAGCGTCGTGAAGCATTTATACCGAAAAATTCTGTATCAGATCGTAGAGAAGCGTTATCTTTATTTGACTTTAAGTGACTTTAATCATTTTTGTAATTTTTTGTACAGCGATATTAAGCCATAAAGACCCTTCAAGTTGCGCAACTCCAAAAAGAAAAAAAATCATCAACTAATAAGTAAATCGCTAACGGGCTATGAGTGGCGATATTTAGCTTTAACAATAAATAAAGCTGCATTTTCTTGGTTGTACTGGTAAGGTCCATATGTACAAATGTCTCCACAACCGGCATTTAAAATCCTGTGAGGTTACCGTATTCTGCTCTGTGCTTTTTAGTTCAAAAAATGTTCAAAAACAAATAAATCACAAAAGTAAGTTGTTTTAAAGTCGTAGAAAAAAAAATTCTGTCCACTACTTTTTCGTACTGTCCAGCAGTTGCAGAAAGAGTTTGTGATGCTTAATGCCGCCAAAGGAAAATATATGCATGGGAAAGATTGCACGCTTCTGTTCTGAAATTACACGGTACTCTGAACTGCTGAAGATTGTGCGGGTACAGTACGTAAACTGGCGTGCACATATATCCTGGTAGTCATTGCATATACTAATACCTTGGTAGCTAAAAGCTTGCTGGCTGTAAGCTCTAGCTTCTCCAAACTCGCAGGGCGGATCTTAACCTTCTTTTGGTCCACTGCCATAACCTTGTGTGCTAATCAGATAAAGCCCGGACGGATTACGTAGCCATACCAATTGGGTACCTAACATTGCTAACTTTGTAAAATTGGGTTGAAGAGGCCTGGATAGTTTAACTATTGTTTTATTATTTACTTGAACGTGGTTGTAGGCCCCTTGATTGGAGCATCATGACGGTTGTGGTAGCGCATATGCGGGGCATAAATATATATATGCATAAAATGTGTACTGACACTTAGGGTTTGAAGTATGGTTGCTTACACATTGCACGCTCAGATATTTGGCTTTTGGCGTGAAATTGCCCTAAGTCAGTTGGGTGCCGTGACCCACAGATTTTAGATAGGTCTCGGTTCTACCAATTGAGTAAATCAGCCAAGCATATACTAGCCAAACTGGGACTCATAGGGACATAGTATACTCTGTCTTACGAGGGCACTGATTGTCGCATTGTAGCTAATCCATGTATTTCATGTGCACTTAAAACGACTGGGCTATCTGTGCCATTGACCTTACATGTGTCCGAGCCATCAACTGAATAAGAGATGTCACAAACTTCAATCGGTAGTTAGGGTCTGAACTACTAGAGGAGATTAATAATCATATTCTGATCACATATTATGTAGGCTATCATGTTCAAAAATATTCTAACTCCATTATGCTTGTGATTCTAAGTTTACAACAATATGAAAATTTATCAGAGAATAAGCACAATCTTGACCCTTGAAATAATTTTCATAAATACCCATTTCACAAATGCATATCAGTAGAAACCGCCATTACAAGTTCTCTAAAGTACAATTGTCACCATTTTTATACAATAAGTAGATTGAATCTTTCCCATATCCCCATTGTCTGTATATTATGATCACAATTTCAGCACTCTGGAGATCTGAGCATCTCAATTATTACCGAAAACAAACCTCTTCAATAAAAGAGAAAACATTGTACAATTTGAGTATACAGTGTTGTTTTACGGCATGCATCGTATTCGCATATAAAAGCAAGACTTTCACCAGAAAAGGGTTTTGATGGGAATGAAATTCAATTTTCACATTTTACACTTTATCGTAAATTTTTATGTAAATGCAAGTTGGTCTTGTGGAAGGAATTTATCGGCACTCTGAACGCATTATTGAACTCCTATCGAAACGTATTAAAATGTGCCACTTGCGTATATTTTATAGACAGAAAAATATTCCTAAAAATCCTGTGCCCGTCCACGTTGATATTAAATTTAAAAATCAAATCAGCTAACAAAATGGGAAACCGGGAAGGAATTACTTTGCCGAAAGTGATGGCATGAAATGGGAGTGTGCCCTCAAGATATTTCGTGATACAATCTCAGGGAGCAACCAGCGAAATGGAAGAAATAGAAAAATGAAATTTACAAATTGTGCATGAGGTGCGAAATTCCCGATAGGAACTGTGGTTTACCATTGTCGCCGAGAATTTGCATAAATTTCCGATTTTATTTGTAGACAAGGTAATATTCAGTGCCAGCATAAATCCAATTCGACTACGATTTTGACGCGCTCATATAAGCTAATGTGAAGATTTTCGTAATAATCAGGTGAGGTAAGAGAGTAGCTGTATATTCGGAATCTTCTTGGAATTTGGTATGAAAAATTTATGAGATGTTTTGTCAGAAAGTTGATGATGTTTTCTAAGGTAAGATAAAATGAATGTAAATAGATGCAGTGAGTGGAGAAATGCATGTGAGATACTCTTATATGATTATTATAGGTTCGTATATAGTTTTATTTTGCAGTAAGGGATGATTGGATGAATTTATCGCCACCTCATTAATAGAGCCTAATTAATGCTATAAATCCCCTCTTATATCACATCTGCAAACTAGTCTTTCTAAAGCCATACAGTAGTTTAAATACAGCCTTCGGTCCATCTGCACAAGTTATGTTGCCCTCACTCACTATGTTCGTGGTAATAACAGGACAGTACTTTATCATTGATGAAATTATAATTATCCTTCCATAATTGAAGGATGACTCTTAATTTCCATGACCATGGTTATTTAACGGCACATTTAAATAATTTTTTTAGGGTTGTTTTGTGGTCAGAGACTGCAACCCTCCGATAGGAATTGATTCAGGTACTCGTACGATGAATTTGGTATAACCGAATCGCTGTTATAGCTGTCTATAGAAAAAGTGCAATAAAGCAGTAGCAGCTCGCTCAATAAAGTAAACCCATCTTAACCTTTAAGCTTAGTGTTCATATCGAATTACATGATTTTTTTTAGTGTGCGTATCTAATTACATGATTTTTTCCTTTTCACTCCAAATTTTTTAGTAGATGAGTAGCAAAAAAAGATACGAAACGAGTGATTCTCTAGCAAGTGGATGACAAGAATCTGAAAACTTGTGTGTTTAGGATTCATAAGCATCCTAAGTATTCGCAAAACCAACAAAAGCTTTCCTGTTAACACATGTATATGTATGGATGTCTTTATCTAAGTGGGAACCCTGGGAACGTTAAGATATCGGGGCCCCCTAACAAAATGTGTTTTTTTCTAAAATGTTTTTGGTTATCAACAGGAATAATAATGTAAAGTATGTTAAGGCCTATTGTGCACTGGAGACTTTTTGTTAGATAAAGGTAAGACTACACGGCGAGAGACTATGGCCTCCAGAGGCCAATTTTGTTGGTCTCTGGAGACTAGGAGCCCGTGTATACACTTCGGAGACCTATAAAATCTCTGAAGACTTTTTTGGTTTCCAGATTCGGTTTCCGGTCTCCGAAGTTTGCTCATTTTCATCTCCAGGTCTTTCGAGACTATTTGTGTGTTCTGGTTTGTTAAGTATAGGTCTAGTCGGAAAGCCAAAGTAATAAAGTGGAGTGAGTTTGACAAATTGTTACAAAGAAATTAGTAAAAAAATCAATTATTAATATAATGGATTTAGGGTATGAAATTTGTTTTGTGACTAGAGTTCTGGTTATTTTTGAAAAAAGAATCATACAAATTTCTTGTGTTATCCTTTATGCTGTAAATTTTTTACACCAAGGATATATGTTTTTAAACTTTTTCACCTTTTGCATAACATAAAAATATTAATAACTTTTGAGATAATTCTCTCTAAAAAACTCTTGTTTGATAATTACCAAAGATCCCTGGAGATCTTTAGAGACCAAACTTCAAATTTCGTGTATACATCGTGCTTCTTTAGAGACTTTTTATTATGGTCTCCAGAGACAAAACTCTTGCCGCGTGTATCTTTACGTTAACTGTTTTATCACCACCGTCAATTCCATAGGCTCTAAAGTAGATGCCCGCATGAAATGACGTGACAGCGAGGTGACTTTTTAGTTCTTTCGGCCAGCAACTCTTGAATGACGAAATTATCACCGCGTCTTCACGTTTATATGAACAGACACGTATTGGTAACATTTTTGTCGCCGCTTTTGTCACTACTGTTTTGGAAGACGTTGTTGAGCTTGGAAGTAACTTACGCCTCCTTTTTTTTTTTTAAAGAAATGACTGCTACAACGTTAGTGTAACAGGAAGATATAAATAATGAAGTATTAATACATGTAGTACAAATGTGACCACCCCTATATAACTAAAATTGGAAGAAATACTCTGATTTCAATTTGAATATAAAAATATGCGGAGAAATATCCATGAAATTGTTTATAGACCTTAGAGTTACAGCAAGTCTCTTTTCGGGTTCACTTTAATATTGCAAAACCTGTAGGAGTAAAATCAAATCTTTCAACACTCATACGCAAATATCAAAGGAATTTTTCAAGATAGAATCGTAGTTCATCAATTATTAAGTGAAATATTCCTTTAAGCAGCCTTTCGATCTAATTCAGAAGGACCTAATATGGTTTCTTTCGCTGTTATTTTCCAAGTCATTATGACATATCATAGCTGCCTCCTCTAAATTTATATTGATGATATAAAATATGAAATTTTGTGGTGATAGTTATTCGCTGTGTGCTTATTAAACTAGCCCACATGAACAATGACCAAAAAGTTTAGTGACAAAAATTTTGAAGTGCGCATTGAAGTCTTTTATGAAACAATATGATGGCATTGAGTTTGACTACTGAAAGTATACCATAGAAAAATTCCGGAAATTTAAAAAATACTGGGGCTGCAATCAAGATCACTACGTATACGTTACTTAGTACGAAAATTTGTTGCCATGTATAAGTAGAAGCTTTCAGTAGTACTTTCAGTAGCCAAACTCTAATAGCTGAACTAAATTATAATAGGTTGTCTTACAGGTTCAAGAATTAGTTATCGGCTGCACTACTATCTCAGGGTCTAGGGGGCCTCATGTATCTCGGGACCCTGGAACCGGGCCCATGCGTTAACATGGTACTATGCATATACATATATCGACCTAAAGAAAAATAGGCCTAAATTGTACAAATTCGTAGTGAAATGAGCCAGCCAGCAATAACTGAATACAGGCGTACATTACAGTCGCACATAATAATTACTAGTGTCCTTAAAATATTTAAAAATTAACATTTATTATAAATTGACGAAAAATCGAGAAGGCAAGAAATACGTAATTAGGCAAAAGTAATTTACAAATAATTTTATACGAAACCGTCAAACAATACATAAAGAAGTACAGTCGCTAGCTATTGTTGCCATGTTATATAAACCACAATCTGACTTGACTCCATCTCCTTTCTAGTTTGGCAGTACAATGATCAAAGTCGTAATATATTTCTTCTTTCTGTTTCTTTCTTCTGTTTCCTAATGTTCTAATTTTTATTAGCAAATCAGAGACTTTATTTTGTTGACAAAGAAATATTTTTATTCTTGGTATCGACTGTCATAAGAAAATTAATAACACAAAACACTTTATTGATCGACTGCAATAAAGATTCGACTGTAATAACGATTGTTATTGCGGGTATCGACTGACTTTATTAGATAAGTACTAATAAAAAACAATTTATTGTGGTTATCGACTGCAATAAAGATTCTTATTGTGGGTATCGACTGCAATAAAGATACTTATTGTGGGTATCGACTTTATTAGATAAGTACTAATAAAAAACACCTTATTGTGGGTATCGACTGCAATAAAGATTCTTATTGTGGGTATCGACTGCAATAAAGATTCTTCTTGTGGGTATCGACTGCAATAAAGATTCTTATTCCGGGTATCGACTGTAGTAAAGATTCTTATTGCGGGTATCGACTGTAGTAAAGATTCCTTTTGCGGGTATCGACCGCTATAAGACAATTACTAATAAAAAACACTTTAATGTGGGTAGCAACTACAATAAAGATTCTTATTGGTGGTATCGACTGTAATAAGTAAATTACTAACAAAAACGCTTTATCGACAGCAATAAAGATTCTTATTGTGCGTATCGACTTCAATTAAGATTCTTATTGCGGGTATCGACTGTAATAAAGATTGTTTTTGCGGGTATCGACTATTATAAGAAAATTACTAATAAAAACACTTTAATGCGGGTAACGACTACAATAAAGATTCTTATTGGGGGTATCGACTGTAATAAGTAAATTACTAACAAAAACGCTTTATCGACTGCAATAAAGATTCTTATTGTGGGTATCGACTTCAATTAAGACTCTAATTGCGGGTATCGACTGTAATAAAGATTCTTTTTGCGGGTATCGACTATTATAAGAAAATTACTAATTAAAAACACTTTGATGTGGGTAGCGACTACAATAAAGATTCTTATTGCGGGTATCGACTGTAATAAGAAAATTACAAACAAAAATTCTTTATCGACTGCAATAAATATTCTTTCCGTGAGTATCGACTGCAGTAAGAACTGATAACCTCACTTTATTCCAGGTATCGACTGGAATATTGCAATCCCAAGCCTCAATAAAAAAGAAAGCCATGTGAATCAACTGCCAAACATTGACCAGGTGAGTACAAAGTCAATTTGAACAACATTTTTTCTATATGTAATTTTAATCTTACTTTTCATCATTTATTTAATTATGTTTTAATGTTTTTATATTATTAAATCTTACATACATTTATATTTCTTAAACTTAGAAAATTTAGTGTCAAACTGAAGTGAATAAAACCATGGAATTAGAGTAACTTTAAACTAGTGGTATAATTTTCACCACATTTATTCATTTATTGCGTATTAGCAAAGGGTGAACATTATGTCATATATGTCATATATACATTGATACAGATATCTACTGGGTTGGTATTTTTATATATGTTTTTAGTAAGAAGTTTTTCTTCTCCTGGTTTATTGCAATTTTGCGGAATTTTGTACAAATCTTGTTTTATGTTCCTTGTGCGTTTCGTATTTATCTGCTTTATTTCACTTATGAAAGCTTACGTTTTGAGTATTTCGAATTTACGTAGTAGGTACTTCACAAATTATTTAATTTTTACGTTCATTTTTTCCATAGGCTCTCATTCATTTTCAGACACAAAGTATTATGATTCTAATCATACACATTTCAAAATATCTCCTGCTGAAAACCCATGTAGTCTAGAGTTTTCATAGAAAGCGTTAAGTTTATGTATAAAATAAATGTCCTGAACTATCAGTAATCGAAAGTAAAAAAACTGGATAGAGCCATATGTTGTTCAGTCCTCTAAAGTACCTTTTTTGTCTGAAGTGCAAACCCTTAAAAGTAATATACAAAAAACATTATAAAAATTAATTTTTCTTAAAAGCAAACGAAGAAATGAATTTAAGTTGAATTTTCAACTTGGTTCTACTTGAACTATGCCCATCGAAGAAAACCCGGAAGGGGGAATTGAGAGTGCCAGAGGCTTTTTGAAATACAAACAGCTTTCGACCTAGATATAACTTGTTCGAGTTCGTCTACTCTCGCCTAGCGAAGTGTTAAAGTATGTGGCGAGCGTAAATAAATAAAATGAATTATCTAAATGGTTTGTGATGTTATATTTTCAGGAATGGAAGTTTGGAAAGTACTTTGTAGAAGGCAATAGAAGAACGGAAGGAAATGTATAGAAATATAATTTTACCTTGTATTTAAAAGGAAACACTTTAAGTAAATAATGTACTATTAGAATCGATTAACTCCTAGGATTGTATTACATACAGGGCGTTTCTGTCACGGAAGTCCACATGGCAGGAGGTGTTAGTGTTCTGCTAGCCTAAGAAAAAATCATATGGTTGGAGGCCATCTCAACCGTATCGGTGTTACAGCGTGATTAAGAAAATATGCTAGTGTTTCACAAAACAGCCCTGTCTCTTGAAAAGTACATATATGGTGTACGGTTATCATTAAAAATTCATTTTATGAAGAACCTCATGACCTTTTTAACAACTGCTCAACGATTCCCGCACTCCTCTCCGGAATTATAATGGTCTGAAATATATATTTCGGATATTTTTAACTTTTTGTTAATTTCTTCTTTAATTATGGCTAATAAAAGTTGGGGTGATTTCGATGCTTGGAATGTTTAGAAATTTTATCATTAATTTTTTTCGAAAGATTTTTCTCGAACAGTTTTCTTCAGAATTTGCCACCCCCTGTGCATATTTATCTACATATCTTACGCAGATCAGTTATTCAAGGCTGGCAGCTTATGGCTAGAATTGTAAGCACAACTGGAAAAACGTGAACTGGAATATCAATAACAATATTGCACAAGATCTGATCACTAAGTGATCTACTCCGATCTCCGGAAGCAGGGCCCTGTTTGAATAATAGATGCAGAGTGCCATGTTATTTTGGATTTTTTTTTTATGGATTGAACGTACGTCTAACGACTTACACCTTGGTTGATATATCTCGAGTTGAATATGTTTGGAAAGGTAAAACTTGGTGTTTAAAATGTACGAAACGTATCCCATGTCCCAGGTTTTCCCTAAACAAATTCTGTGCACTCTAGAATGGGACAAGCCAAGAAACTACAGTGGCTCTGATGGATAAGAACCTGATTTCATTTTAAGTAGGTGGTCTCATATCGTAAATTTATACTTCCTTCAGAAAATATCAGTTCTATTCTATGAAACTGCAGTCCAATATGTTTTATTTCTAATGATGTTTGAAGAAAGTACGGATACTAGTTGGGACCCCTGGACATTAGTCAGTACGGTTACCCATGTTATGCTACCGATGCCAGAGTTTAGTCTTCAAAGTAAGGTTTAAAGTAAAATTTCAGTTTGGCTTACCCATTTTACAACATATTACGGAAGTTGTATTTCATTGCTTATATTTTATTGTATTTCGCGGTCTAGCGACAAACTAATATAACTTGAACTCGATCAAAGTGTTGAGCCAAATCAAGAAGAAGAAAGTTTCTTTAATTCTAAAATTAGTTGAGTTGATAAATTGTTGAAACTTTCCAACGGCTAAAAACACTTAAGAAAATTGCCAAGTTTTACCATTTTGGGAGCAGAGTGATGTTCTTGACGAGCATTTAAAAAAAAAAAAACAGTGTCAAGTGCTGAAGTTTAAAGTTCAATTGAGCCCCTGAGAATCAGAGTGGCGCAAGTAAATTTTACATAGTTTAGAGCAAATTGATGTTTCACACCTCGGCCCAAAAAACAATTAAGAAACACTGCCATCAATAGCTGTATAAATTTTGACTTACTTCATGATGGTGCTTAGTAGGTCATCATTAAGAAGTAAGAATTTGGTCTTGAAAATTATTGACTTGAGCCAATATGATTCTCACCGGCTCAATTATGTTACGCTATGGCTCACTTCAGAACAGAATGAAGAAGAAACGTTATAGATTGTTAGAAATATCCAATAATTATCTATTTAACAAATCTTAAATTATTATCAGAGGGTTAGTATATTGTTTAGTATACCCATCCCGTACAGTCCTTACTGCGTTTGATGCCAAATGAAGCTTAATACTTTATAGTTTTTTTTTAAAAATATATAGCAGCACCAAACGGAAATTTGTTTTGTTAATAATAGTATTTGTTTAAAAAAACATAGTATTATTCACCAGTCAGGACATCTAGGACTTTTTTCTATTTTTATTTAAAACTAGGATCCTTATCTATCTTTGTGACAAAAAATTTGCGATGGTGTTTGGCTTTGTTTTTGAGATATGAATTTTTAAAGTCATCGTATACCCAAAGGAACCTGTATGGTTGCACTGAGGGGAATATATTGTCTTTTTTTCTACTGGGGACCTCTGTCACTTTTATTTTTGTATTCATATTTTGGAGCTAGACGCCTTATTAAACTGAAAAAAATTGCGATGTTGTTCGGCTTCGTTGAAACAAGTAGGAGTTTGGCCTAGATAAACGATGGTAGTTTTTCAGTACCAACTTAATAAGAAAGTAATGTAGCGAACTATGCAAGTTAATTTTGTTAATTATTCCTAAACGGCTGCGAATAATCACTTCTGGCTTTTCTTAAATGAAAGATGATAGAATATAGATAATTCTAAGAGAAGAAAAAAAGTGGCTTAAATGTTACAAAATTTTGCAGATAGATGGCGTTGAAAGTAATGGTATAACCAATGAAACGTAGTAGGTATGTATGTTACGGAAATCATTTTAGATTCGGTAATTAGAATCGGTTCGAGGCTTAGTGAAAAGAATTACTTTACGGACAAATAGGGGTTGTAATTAACTACCCCTATTTAGTCCTTCTAGGTAATTTCCGAACTAAAAAATTGATTTCAAAAACATTCTTTTTTAAAAAATCCGAATCTAATTAGTTTTTAAATCTGATAACTACTTTCGGAGAAAGCTCGAATTGAAAGAAAGAAGTCGTTTTTAAAGTGGAAAATGGACGTTTTTTCAGAAATAAAAAATGACTTTATTTTAATCTCGTACTTGTGAAGCCCGTTACAACGGCAAAATTTTCAACCCAAACAAAAAACGTTCATAACAAACGGCTAATGAATACGAAAGAAAGAACGGGCAAACTATATGCAAAATGAAGGAAGATGGTGTTTATGACCCAAGTGTGAAAAGGGCATTTTTTAGCGGTAAAAAGGTCCGTATGAAGTTTAAAGGAACAAAAAACGAACCCCGCCTGTGACCTTATACCTCTATATTCTGGTAACCCACAACCTACATTTTGGACAATCACTATGGGGGTAGTACATTATAAAAAACATAAAGCGTTATACCGCATTCACAACGCAGAGTGGAGTTCAGTGAGCTTTGAGCGAAGAGTGAAGCTGTTCACAATACAGCGCAGAGTGAAATTCGAACTTTCAAATTAAACATAAAAAATCACGATAAAAACACCAAATCGACAACGAACTTTAAAATTAATATAACAAAATGCCATAGCGACGCCAAATCATTGAATAAATAACTAATAAGCTTAGATCATATAACAAAAAGGATAGGCTATGAGGAAGAAAAACTTAAGCATTTTTCTGCATGTACTAGAACCGTATCGATGTATGCGTTTTAGTCATGGAAGTAGTAAACTACGATATTTTCATACTGGGCGAATAATTTAGTGGTTAAAACTTTATTAAGTATTGAAGAAATTCAATAGAAGAGATCCAATTACATCACAACATTTTTAAATTAATTTTTAAGTTTATAATTTTTTAAATATTTTTATAACTTTTTGCATTTTTACTAATTTTCCTAGTGCCCCGTGTATTTTCTAATAATATTTTTTGGCGTTGCCTTTGTATAGCTACTGTAACTTAAGGAGACAGTGAATATTCAATTATAAACAAACAAACAAACCGGCATTGGAAAATGTTAGATTTTTTTGCCACGGCTGTTTATTTTTATAAATATTTCACTCTTATTTTATTTAAAACACTAAAATTTATTATTAAAAGAATTAAGCTTGCCTGCAAAATGATTTCCTCAGAGAATATCACCGGTTGTTTCTGCAGCACAGCACAGCGCATTTCATCGCGATAATTCAAGACTCCTGAGTCTCTGCTTATCACAAGTACACGAATTTTACACAGCATAGCCTATCCTTTTCTTTATATGATCTAAGCTAATATGAAAGCGGAATATCGTGCGAAGCGAATATACTGTACGTGTTTAAGCAATTCAATGACAGTCAGACCCTATGATCGCCACGTGAAAATGACAAGAGGGCTGTGCACTATTTGACAATTCTGCTTGATTTCTGACATTTCATTGTAACAAGTGCATTAAATTATCAAAAGCAACGCCAAGGAATATTATCTGAAAATAAGGAGGCGCTAAAAATTTGTTTATTTTACATAGAAATTTGGATTATAAAAAATGTCAACCTTCAAAATGTTACGAATTCTTTACTGCCATAACGAAACGAATACAAATATTTTTATTAAATACCCTATATCTTCAAAAGTACAGGGTATATGGTCCATTTTAAGATGGCATTATATGCAGAAGCTTGGGGTCTTTCATATAAATATTAAATCACCCCCGTACCGTACGTCAAACATCTTCGCACATTTCTTTGGAGTAGAGTTGCACAAAAGTACAGGCGTATTTTTTCTTTGATAGCAGACTAAAAATATTTTAATTTTGAATAAAATTCAAACCTATTTCATTTCGATGCAGTAAACAATTTTGGATATTAACTAAAATCAAATTAGTTTCATTTTTCAATAACACATACCTGTTCGGCAATTCTTGTGCGAAGGAATCATTAAAATCAGCCTCATTGAACACACTTTTGGTGTTCGTGGAACTTCGAAGTTTTTACTTTGCACTTATGTTCTATATCTATCTGTGATCGTTGAGGAGTTATTAGCTTTTAGCCTATTCAGGTTACAGATAATTTGTTCCCTTAGTAACTGAAAAGCCGTCATTTAAAAAAAATATCGTCTAATGCCGGCATGGTTTTTTGAAAGTCTACAGGTAGCCCTCCGCCTTAAGCATACCTACTTAAGATTGACAAGGAGTTCATTTTGTTATTTCCATATGAGTGTGAGCTGCCGGAAATTATTTAAAAGAAATATATTTGATTTGAAAGCGTTTTTCTTCAATAAATTGAAAATATAAAAGACTTGTGAGGAATTCTGATAGGTACAATTCAAATCGATGTTGCCTTATTTCCGGCTCGGAAAAAGGTATAATTGTTGCAGCCTGACAAAAACCGTCACAATACGAAATATAAAAGCTCTTTAATACATTTCGCCGAGTGGATTACGTTTTCTTGCGATATGCCGTTTCCTTATTAGTTATTTATTCAATGTGCCAAATAAACATACTTTTCGTTGTCAAAATAATAAATTCGAAAAAGGAGTCACCTGTTGCACCATCAGATTGCTTCAAAACTAGATAAAAATTAACGTAATTTTTTTAGTTTTTAAATCATGAAGTTTGCAATAAATACGTCTTGTTTTTTATTAGCATTAAAATATTAAATCAGAAAATAAAATTAAAACATGTTAGTTATGATAAAAAGAAGTATAAGCTTTTTCCACGCCATCTACATGCCAGTAGTTCGAAATTCCAGTTTGTAAGCTTTCAGAAATGCCAGCGTGAAATTAGAATGGAACCTATTTTTATGCAGCTCTACTCTGAGCCAAACAAAGATAGCCATATGCACTACCGCGTGCGAAATAAAGGATGCCAGCTGCCACTCTACGCTACTCTACATACTCCACTCTTGCAATGTGAATGCGGCAATAGGCTTTATTTGGCATTTAAATCAGAGCAATCGGTTGCTCGGCTTTCAAAATATTCTTTTTGAAAATGACGTTTTACCGTAAAATTAAGAAATTTCTATTAAGTTATATTTATAATATTGAATTAAAATAAAATTTTCTTTTTCAATTAAAATACGTTAAATTTTCATTATTTAGATTTTCAACTGTATGGCTGTTCTTTCTAGTTACTAAACGAACTACACCGGTAATGCATTCCACCCGATGGGATAGTGAGTGCCCCGATGGGATAGTGAGTGCCCCGATGGGATAGTGAGTGCATTTGAGCTACGAAGCAAAAAATAAAATCGTATATTTTCACTAATTCCACTTCATAGTTTGTTTTGTCGGAAAGAAATATTCTATGAATGTAACTTATTCAAATCAAACTGAATGCATCCAAAACTCGATCTTGAACATATATAATCTAGCTAAATTCGCCCCCTCTTAGTACGAAATTTTCTCTCGATTTTATAACACCAATTCTTATGATACCCTAGATGAACGCCCGTATGCAATTTCGTATGGTCACCCATCTCTGCAAGTTTGATTTTTCGCATATATTTCTAGAACGGTTCGTCACACAGTTAAAAATAATTATAAGCGATTTCGTAGGACTTTATATTCTGAAAAAGTTTTTAGTACAATAAAAACATCTAGGATTGATCGTTTTCACAATATACGTGAAAATCTTAAAATTTTATATGGCAACACCGAGAAGGAGTTGCCCGATTTAGTTAATTTTTGAATGATTTCGTAGAACTTTATATTCTGAAAAAGTTTTTACTACAATAAAAACATCTAGGATTGATCGTTTTCACAATATACGTGAAAATCTTAAAATTTTATATGGCAACACAGAGAAGGAGTTGCCCGATTTAGTTAATTTTTGAAATGATATTTGTGAATGATTTCGTAGAACTTTATATTCTGAAAAAGTTTTTAGTACAATAAAAACATCTAGGATTGATCGTTTTCATAATATACGTGAAAATCTTAAAATTTTATATGGCAACACCGATAAGGAGTTGCCCGATTTAGTTAATTTTTGAAATAATATTTACAATTTTTATGAAAACACTGCGTACAAAATTTCAGCTCTCTGGGTTGACGCGTTCTAACGCAGTATCCAAATATGTAGTGAAAAACGAAAGTTTTGTATAGCAACCCTACGAAGGAGTTGCCTAATTCGTCTCATTTTTGAAGTCAAATTTGCAGTTATTGTTTAAAGTTATGTGTGCATAGTTTCAGATCTCTACGTCTACGCGTTGGTAGACACTGTCCGAATATATAGTGAAAAACGAGATTTTTGTATGGCAACCCTACGAAAAGTTACCCGATTTGTCCCATTTTCGAACTTAAATCCACTTTTTTTAAAAAGCCCGTGTGAAAAATTTCAGCTCCTTGAGTGACCGCTTTCCCGACATATCGTGAGGACGGAGAGACAGACAGACGAACGGACGGACGGACAGACTGACATACTATATAGAAATCAAAATAATTTTTAATATTATGCATTGGTGTCCAGGGTAAAAAAAGAGCAAAAAAAAGGTCATGCTGGGATTCAAATGCGTTACAGACAAACAGATAGAGTTTTAGTTTTTGTTTTTGAGCTTATGTTGCAATAATTTAGGCAACTCGACTTACATACCAAACAGGAAGTATAGAAACAAATTCAAGAAAAATTTTCCAGTGTCATTTACAAGTAAATATTGCTGCAGAGGAAAATAAGATAACACGCTTTTACGAAGTTTTTCATGAATAAGAATCCAATTAAGACCGCTTCCATGTGAATTTAATATTTTCTAAAATGTCTCTGCAAGTTTCAAATCAATATCATAAAAAAACAAATATAAGCTCGAAAATTCTTTCCAATTCCGCCAGAATAGTTAGAAGATGTTAAGAGATTAGCTGACTTCTGATATGTCATAATCCGTCGCACAGAATAAGAATTTCTGTTAACTGGCTTTGGCAGTTCATTAAGAAGCTTCAAAGTTCTGTCAGGAATCCGAAGATTATAAACTCTGCTCATAATGGAGGAATAGATTACAATAGGAGATGGTGGGGTAAAATAGGGTAGTAATGTAAGATAGGTTATTGCAATATTCGTCGTGCAGTAGGCCGTGCAACTACTATTTAAAGTGCTGAGTCACGTGCAGCTATAAGTACTGTACTATACTTTTTAGGACATAGGGCTTTTTGTGAAAAACTAAAATATTTTCCTAACTACACTGTAACCTTCATATTTATATGTAGGTTTGGCCATCTTTCTCCATCTGCTTATTATGAGGTGAGGCAACATAGACTTTCTTCTCTTTCTTTTCAAAAATCGTTTGAGAGAAAGACTAATAGAGGGGAATAGAGCAAAGAATCTATGCAAAAGGAAAATCAAGATATATTAGATGGGGTAGAAAGCTATAAACTAGCCAGTAGGACTTACACAGTTCTTCTGCCAACTTTAGAAAGTAAAGTTAAAAATAGTAGGGATTAAACCCTAAGTTAACTATACTCGTATATTCCAAAGGAGGGACTAGCAAATTTTGGGCTGACCACTTCAAAGTTCTGGGGACGGATTATGTAACATGGAGAGTTGATGAGTTTGGGAGATGAGAATTTTCGTTTTCCCCGATTAAAACTCTCTATTCGCGATTCTCTAACGTACTTGAGGAATTGGAGAAAATGTGAGAAGTGTCGCAATATTGAAGACGGTTAACTCTATGTGGCAGGGTCGTAGAGGAGTACAAAAATATAGGTGAACAATCTCTGGGAGAGGGCTTCTGTGAATGGGGAGTCCTACCACCCTTCATGGAGAGTTTTCAAAATACGGAATGTTTGGTATCAAATTAAATAGGGAGGAGTTGGTAATCGAGTAGTGTAGTTTATTTTTGATAATTTAAATGTCATAACGGAATTTTTACAGCCGAGAAACGCATTTTTTTGTATTTGGGTCATAACCATTCCAGTTTCACATCCATTAGTAATCTGTTGTGAACATTTTTCATATGGAAAATGAGTTTTCACAACTTACCAGTTCTTCATATTGATGAGAGTTGAAAATATTTCCATTTTTGTATCAAAAAACGACCACTTTTTCTTATCTGATTCACGTCTTTTGCAGTTATCTTCAAAACCTTTTATCTGACTCAAAAAATGCTATAATATCTAATTAGGGGACAAAGTGTAGATGCGATTTCATCCTACATAAAAGCTTTAACGTATATACTGAAAATGTTTATAAAGTCTCTACTGTACTGAACCTTCGCGTGATATCAAAGTTTTAGCGGGTATCTTGACACACCAAAATCCTTATTTCTCTCTAAGTATTGCAAGGATGTCCATAATTTATTTTTGCAAACATTGCCAGGATATGCAGTGAATTAATAATTATATTTGAAAATCCTAGGTACATTGGTACTTTCACAAAGGACAATAAAAGCAGACAATACTGTCAGTTGAGAAATATTTTTCTTACTTCTCCACAACTAACACAACCGAGAGTTTTACCGAGTGAGTTTGGTAAATCTCAATACAAATTCCCGGAGTTACAGAATTCCGAGTGGAGAGTTAAGTGTCAAATCCAGCAGGAAACGGAAGCAATATGTTCTCATAACCAGTTCATTTCTTTTAAAGCATTACTCAAGAAAAGAAAACTTCGAACTCTAGACGGTTATTGCCACCGCTTTTTTGATATCACAAGAAGGATAAAAAAATAAAAACAAAGCGGTGATTCTTCTCAGTACGATGCACAATGATTCTACGATCTCTGATGCATCTCACCAGAAACCAGAAATGATTTTGTTTTACAACAAAACCAAAGATGGCGTTGATACTATCGATCAAATGTGCATGAGCTATTCCACCCAACGACGAACATGCAGATGGCCGCTAGCTGTTTTTTTTTTTTAATATTTTGGATATCGCCGGTGTTGCTGCGTACATTACGAACCATGAAAAAAAATGATATGGTTGCAAAAAAAAAAAAAAAACTAACAGATGTAGAATTTTTCAACGGCAGCTCTCCGAAGACCTAGCCATGCCAATTATAGAAGAGCGATTTTCTAACCAGCAAGGCATGCGACATTATGCAGTAAAAATCCCAATCGAAAGTTACTATGTATGAACAGAAGTTGTAACTGATAACAACGTTCAACGAGATCCTAGTAGTAGAAAAGTTATAGTTGGATCATGCTACATTTACAACGAGCAGCCTATTCGAAAGAGAATAAAGACAAGGAAGTCTTTCGTTGAATGTAATAAGCTCGTTTTTGATCAGCGCACAGCAAAAATCACAAAATGTTTAAATTTTAATCATTGATTTCTTACATATTTGTGTAAAAGATTTAGGATTTAATAATATTTCTTCAAGTAAAAGCGGTAGAAGTCTTTTGGTGCGGAAGACGATGGGTTGCTGAAAGCACCCTCTATCTGCAAGTCAAGATAGGTGGATTAGGTCTCACTAACTTGGTTGTGAGATCAAGGTGTCTCCAAGTGCATGCATTACAAAGAGTGTTTTGGAGACACCTTGATTTCTCAGCTGTGGGTGAATGTACTGGGAGGGATCGGCATAGCGGAGTATTACATGCTCTCTGTTCGACCACCCTATCCTCGTGACTGGCCACATGATCTAATGTCAACGATTCAGACGTGGGGCAGAATTTGGCCAACATTTCACCTTAAGTGGGATGCTCTACGGTACACGCAATTCGCGTCTATTCCAATCAGGTGTAATCCTGAATTAATAGATTCAGTGTTCACTAATGTTTTGAAGCTGACACGCATATACTGACAGTTCTCGGATATATTATTGATATCTGTGGAAACTGTCGAATAAACACTAACACTCCACAACTATACGACCTGGCTGCTTCTTCGCGGGAGAGATTTCGCCAACTTGGGACCAGTGACCCTGGCACTAAGTTGGAAGATGCTTTCGTTCTGGACAGACCGCCTCACACACCTTTCAGCACACTACAACATGTGTGCTCCGTGACGTGCTTATGTCAATAAGACCTCCGGAGTATGCATGATACAACAGATGGCGAACACACCTCGGGGTGAATATGGGCGTGATGGGAGGGATAACTTGCAGAGTAGTCTACAGTTGTCCTTCTAGTTACAAAGATGTTGATGTAGCATTCAAATTGCTGCATCATAGTCTTATGCATCCTAATCAGTTGTCACATATTGACTAGCGAGTTCAGAGAATCTGCACAGTTTGTTCTGGTGAAGGCACCTTGTTTCACAGGTTCTTCACTTGACCACCTTTGCAAAATCAAATAGAACTCGTGCGCGATATGTGCCAGTTGATCCGCCAGAATTTCGGCAGTACTAGGATATCGTTTCTATGGGGAACAAAGGTTTGTAGTCAGGTGAATTGTTTGATTAGCTTTGTATTGACACTGCCCAAATCTACAATTCGCTTGTACTACATGAGAGTCGGAGATGGGAACCACAACACTGACCCACAACACCACACACAAACACTTAAGCGCCACTTTTTTGATAGATTGAAGAGACGTTTACGTCATGAATATCTGGCAACGAATGCAGACACATTCAACTGCACATGGCAACCACTATCGGCGGTGCAGGACGGAGCTCTTGTCTTTCGCTGGTGGTAGCAAGCCACAGCATTTGCAATACTATTCCACGGGGCTTCTTCCCGCTTAGGAATCGTTTCACGGGCTGTGGGAAGGACATGCACTCTGTTAGATGTGCTAAGGTGGAGGGATGATGAGAGCAGTTTGTTGACGTCTATGATACTAAAGGCTGCTCTTGCGGGACTCTATAACGGTATCGGCAAATTTTTTTCTTTCGTTTGACTTCTTATTTTAATTCGGTTTCGGTCGCGGTTCTAAATTACAAAATTTTATGTTGAGAATTCGCTCGTTTGGGTCATTATTTTTATTAGATTATTTTGGTATTTTGGAATTAATTGGAACTGCCATTTACCTAATTGTCAAAATTGGGACTGGTGTTAAGTTTTTGGTTATAATTTAGATCTTTTTCAAAATTCTTGTGACCGTTTTTAGACTGTTTTGAAAATTTTGTTTGAATATGTTTTACTTTTTGTGTCATTTGTTATTAGTTTTTCTAATTGTTTTAATTGTTTAATTGTCCCTATTGACCTTTTATAACTTTTAGATTAGCTAGCGTCTTTTTGTTTACACTTTGTAGAGCCTTTTCCCACCTATTTTTAAGGAATTTTTAAAATAGCCAATGAGCCACTAAATAAAGGGCATACTGTACAAAAAACGAAAACTCCATGATTTTTGTCCAACAATCACATTGCAAAATGTGATAGTTATTATTATTATATACATTCCATAAATAAACAGTTTTAAATAAATATATATTGTTATCATTTTTTATTAATCCATATTTACTAATTATATTTTTAGAACAATCTTTTCTTTTTTATGATATACTGCTTTTTCTATCTGGGTATCCAGGTACCCGGGTGACTCATATATGGTTTTTTTTTTCACGTGCAAAATTTTTTAGGTTAAAGATTTTTGTAAAACTTGTAAAATGCAAATTTCGATTGGTCAAACCATGGGATTCTATTTGGAAAAAAAATTATTCAACAAAACATACGCCGATGAGTACCCGGGTACCCGGTTGTCAACACAATCGTTAAAATCACAACGAAAATGTCTTCACAGTCAACAGAAGGATTTTGATTCCAAAATAAAGCAAAATATAAATTGAATTTTCAAAGCAAGTTCATAACTCCTTTAAACTTTGAATATCATTGTGATGTATTTAATTTTGAAACTCTTCAAGCCCAAAATCATATCAGAATTTCAATGGACCTACGACATTAGTTAACGCTCAAGAGTGCAGTTTCGCGAACCAGGAATTGTTGTCGGATGCCATAATTCCAATTGATAAATGGCATTTCATGGAGTCTCTTTGAATTTACCATATATACAAGGATATGAGGTGGTTAATGAATTAACATCTGCAGCAGAAACAGTGCTTTCAGTATCGCTGTTAGTATAGTTGATTACGATGTAGCTACCATAATAGTAGTACGTAAGTGAGCATATATGTATGTAGAAATGCAATATTTGAGCAACTACATCATCGGATTCATTATTTACCCTTTGAGGGAGACTGCAGAAATTCCCAGTATTGATCGATATTATGACACGGCACTTTAATGATTGATATACGGGGACGTGTTTGCACGTTTATTGCACAGCAGAATGGCTTCATAGACAATAGATTACTATTATAGAATAACATCGTGCATGAGTGATTATCTGTTCGGTGTGAATCTTGCAGAGCGACACTATATTGAAATTTCGGAGCAAGTATTTACGGATTTGCGGTTATGTTATTCAGCATTACTGACGACGATTCGATACCATTAAATGTGTATGTGTGTGTTGACATCTTCTTAAATAGTTATGTAGCCCAAATATTTGGTCCTGCATAAGGTCCAGTGTTTATTATCGATCTGTATCCTTGTATATTATTCAAATAGTATAAATGACTTGTTGATCGGGCAAACATTTATTGTCATTGGCATATTAATATTTTTTAAGTTTTCGACATGTATTAGTAAACATGTAACGTTTGCAATATAATGAAACACGATATACAATATATACACATCCTCGTAAGATTGTAAGATTTTCTGAGCTGGTGCAATCACAAACGCACAATAATATAGTGGTAATTAGTTGCAATTATACCTAAATTTAGAATGTGAATAAAAGTTAGTTTCCATCGTCCTATGTTATTACAATTCCTAAAAAATCGACTTCTACTAATCTTAGACTTAGAAATTTATTAGAATTTGAATAAATTTAAATGGGACACTAATCCTCGAATGGGCTCACCTCTACTGCTTTGCTTTGAAAACGATTCAAGTCAGAATTCATTTCGCTTGTCATTTAACAAATAATCCTTATTGATAAACTTATCTAGAAAGAGTACGAATGTGGTCAAAGTTGTATATTACCTTGGATTGCAAAGGAAAAATACTTAAAATATAGTCCACGTTCAGTTTTATTTTTTTTTTCTCTTTAAACCCGAAAAACGCATTAAGTGGGTAATTTTTAGTGATGCATATGCATGCGAATACCCGAGGGAACTCCGGTCTAGTATTAAAACCAGATAACTCAAAAAACATGAACAAATCGAAATTTTGATATTTACTTGCCTTTTTCCGTAGTCAAATATCATGAATTTTCCACAAATAGGAAATTGGCATAAAACTTCCTGTTAAAATTTTAATAATAGGAAAATCGGAAAAATCTTTTAGGGCTAGTTAGTCCTTAGTGTATTCTGTCTTCTATCAAATAAAAAAAAACTAGCGCGATCGCATGAATTCTTTTATCTCTGGAGATAATTTATATTTAAATACCCAATAGGCCAAACTATGAACAAAATACACATGAAAATTGAGAAACATCTCTTTGTATTTAAAAGGACTGAATTCAAGATTGTTTGCCAGTCGTCTGTATACTGACAGGGAGATTATTCCACAGACGGATGCTTTGGACAAGATAAGAGCCTTTAATTACAGTCTTATGAAAGCGAGGCAATACCAAGTTTCTATTTCGTTGAGAGGTAGTAAACTGGAAAAGTTCTCTGAGTTACTCTGGCTAATTAAATTTTAACAAATTGTACAAAGAAACCAAGTTTCTTCGTTTAAGGTAAGAGGCAAAAGAACAACCAAGCAAACTAGACCGTGGATGTGAGACATGATCAAACCTACGCAACCCATAAATGAACCTCACACCTTCATTTAGGGCAATTTTCATCTTGTGTGTACAGATACTATCCAGTTTAGGAAAGAAAGACCAAACATCCAAAAGTGAAATAAGGCAAGAATGGATAATATATTCGCTGAAAGCCACAGTCTGCGTAAGCCCCCATAAATTTTTCTGATCGTATTATTACTGTTATCACAGCTCTTCATATTGGGGTTTAGTACTATCCCAAGGTTGATGTGATCTTATTTGACATAGGCAGTGAAACGCCGTTCAACAGTATAAGCGGTATGTCGGTTTCATTGAGTGTGCTATTGTAAAAGATAGTACAGAATGACTTTCCCGGATTTAGTAGCAGCCGATTATAGTTAGACCAGGTGCAAATTTGGTCCAAATCAGAGTTTATTCGTGCCACGCAATCCTCGAGGAGGCCAATAGGTCTACTTAGATACAGCTGTACATAATCAGGATATAAATGAATTTTCACATCATGAACAACTCTCAGAAAATCGTTGATGAATAAGCAGAAAAGCAAAGGACCCAGAATTGATCCTTGGGGAACCCCACGTTCTAGCGGCCGCGCAATGTACAGTAAATCTTTCACCTTGACTTGTTGGCGACGGTGAGATAAAAAACTGACAGTATGACAGCTTCTGTAGAGGAATGCGATAGTCTACACAGTCGATGGCTTTCGAAAAATCCAAAAGAACCAGGGCAGTGAATTTGTCTCGGTCTAAAGCCAATCTTATATCTGAAGATACTTTTAATCAGTAAGGCCGGGTTGGCTAGTTATCACAGGTGTGTTTCCAGCGGAAATGAAAAATTCATTTAGTTCGTCAGGGTTTAGACTACAGTCATCATTCCTGTCTTTGCCATATACACCCGCCAGTTTTAAATTTCGGCATAGTGTTCGGGGAGGAAGACTGCGGTTGAACTTAGAAGAATAGTACTGACACTTATCACGTGAGATAGCCAAGTTAGCTTTATTTCGTGCAATCTTGTATAACTTGTGCGCTTCAATTATTCTGAGGCGCCTATAACTATGATACAGATACTAACGTTTAGAGATAAGAAATCGTATTCCTTCAGAGAACCACAGGCGCAGTTACACATTTCGTTTTGACAGCGACATATTTTTCAAACAGATTAGTAACAAGCAAGTTAAATGTAGACACTTGGTGGTTTACTGAGACAGACTTAAATATCGTGTAAGAACAAAAGGAAGTACATTCATCTATTAGAGCATTAACGTCAATGTTATTATAATCTCGGAAGGAATAAAAGTTATAATGGAGACTGGGATCTAGAGAGAATTCATAGCTCATAAATAAGAGATCATGATCCAAAATGCTAGGTGGATCAATTTGGTCGTGAGATAAAGCCTTGTCACAGTCGGCTACAAGAAGCAAATCGAGAATCGAAGGATTACTGACATTAAAATACGTAGGAAATGAGTTCGCAATATGCAGGTGGACAGAGAGTAGAAGATGAGAGAATTGCTTGACTAAATTATCATGCCGTCTCAAATTGACATTGAAATCACCTCCAACAATCACGTTCTCATAACGTTGCCCTATATGTGACATCGCATTCTCAAACTCATTAGCAATAGTACTGTCAAAATAGTTGGGTAGGACAGTATACCGAAGACACAACGCACTTTTTATTTGTAGAACCTATCTCGGCGAAATGAACTCAATTGATTGTTCCTTGGAAGAGGCTCTCAGGAAATCTCTAGCAAAAATCGCAACCCCACCGTCTGGACGACTTTTGCGGTCGTTATGAAGCAACGTATAGCCTGGAATGGATATAAGTGATGAGGGGAACACGTCGTTCAACCATGTTTCACATACAAGAATTACATGCACTTTTAAGTCAGAGAACATATAACGAAACTCATCAATTTTATTTCTAATTCTTCGCGTGTTTACCGTACAGATATTCAAACCTACAGATCGATTACACAAGATTCCGAGTAGTGCTCTCACCTTGTCCAAACATGAGTAACTATCTATTATCTAGCATACAACGGGGACCACCAATGCATTCATCAAAACTAGGACGATCCATAACAATATATAAAAAGGACAAAATAAAATGATAAATATCTGCAACATGAAAATATATACACGACCAAACAAGGATATTCGAAATGATTCGTATCATAAGTTCATGTAAGTTTAAATTATAATAGAATAAAGGAGAAATACAAGGATATAGTTAAAGCAATAAATACAAAGTTAGAATAAGTGACCGTTAAATCGTTTAAGTAGTGAATCCTCAGCATTAATGGATAGACTTCAGCCATCGTTGTCAATTCAGTTTAAACATTAATTATGTAGTTGCTCTTGGTTGATTATTTTCTTCTCCCGGTCTTCCTGGCTACGCTTAATATATAGAAAGCCATTTCTTGTACGTACAGAAAAATGTTTGCCTAATTTACTGAGCTTGATAGCTTTTCGGAGGAGAAAAGAATAATGCGACAATAGACTATCGTTGATATAGACAAACGTTTCTGAGGAAAAACCATCCAGCCTCGATAATTGGAGACTTTTTAATCTGCGGAAAGCTGACAAAAAAGTTTGCATGACAAAATAAACGTACCACGATCGAAGCTCCGCTCCCCGTCAATGGCGACGAACGTAATTTTGGCCTATGGCGAAAAGCATCAGTGTAAGAGGAGACCACATGTTCAATCACTGCAGCAATGTTTTTGACGACACTAAGCATGTGCCCATTGGTTTGGTGTGGTATGCCAAGTATTATGACATCGCTTAATCGCTGTACCCGCTGATGATCATCGGCTTGCTCACGTAAAATGTTTGTCGTCCCCTGCAGCTCTTTAATAGATTCTTCACAAGCAACGCAACTATTCTACAGTTTAGAGTAGAGATGACATCATTGATTTTTGAAGACAAACGTACTTACAACTGGTCGATCAATTTACTCATTTTATCAAATAAACGGGTCTCCATTGTCGTCACCAATCTTTCGATAGCAGCATCTGAAGCAGCTACAGAGCCCGGACTATCGAAATAGCACTTACCGGTCTTACCTATGTCGATTGAAATACTCTCCTTAGAATTTGTAGTTGATGTAGATGCGGTAACTTTTCCTTCCTTCCTCTCGTCGCCATTTGTGGTCAATTAAAAGATCAGCTCATATACACCAATGCAAGTCCAGCACAAAACAGTTAGCAATCACCCCATTAATTTAAAAGAAATTTAAATGAACTTCTGCACTTATGCATTAGAGCTTTATGAATAAACGAGTAAAGCAATGATTGATACTTAAAACATCTGTTGAGCAGAGCTGGGCAAGTACCAAAGAAAAAGTACTTAAGTACAAGTACCGAAGGCCTGAGTACTTCAGGGTAAGTACAAGTACCGCATGTATGAAAAGTACTTGTAACTAAGTACTTAATCTATAAAAAGAACGGAGTACTTTTTGAAGTACATTTTTAGAATCTTTGTACATTGGCAATAATATAATGAACCAGTGGCTACTATTTATAGGTTTTTATAGTTTTCGCCGCTGCAAGTAGAGTAAAACTTTCACCTCTCATTGTACACTTATAAAAACTATTAGAGGTCCGCCCAAGCATCCATTATCGCATCCAAAAATGCGTAATAATTATTCTAAGGAAAAAATTCCTAAGAAAGAATTGAGGCCTTGCCTACATCAGGTCGAGGCATCGTTGATTTTATATTGGAGCGAGGCATTGCTTGCTTACCCTTGGTTATGTCCACTGACGTATATAATATGGACTGCTTACATTTCTATTTCACGTGGGTACAACTGCTTGTGTCAAAAAGAGTTCTTATTTCGGTGCCAACATTTTCGAGAAATTGAAAAAGTGAGCACGCAGCTCGAAAAGTGATTTTAATAAAACATTTAGAATTTCTTCTGCGTATCTAATGAATGTATTGTCTTTGGTAAAACAGTTTTTATCAGTAAGAGCCCTAAATGATTAATTTAAAAACATATATTTCGACGAATCCACTAATTTATTTGTAGTTTTCAGTTCTCTCTTAGTTGGTACTTGGGGCTTAGACCGAAAGAGTTAGCAATTTAGAAGTGAGCCCACTTTCTGCAGTGTATTTCTATGAACGTAGTCAGTCTATATTATACATGTCAGTGGTTATGTCATCAAGTCAATGCATCGTCGATTTAATGGTTTTTGTATGTTATTAGTTTATATAAGGTTCTGCCTTGACGCGTGAGTGCGGCACATACTTTAACAATTCTTTGCATGCTTTAAAACTCAACTAGAGATTGTAGTGAACGTAAACAGGGAAAAGCCTACCCTAATCATGTTAAGACCGGTTGTCTTCCCGTGGCTGGAGTGTACGTACCTGCAAGAAAGGCCTTGAAAATGAAAAACAATTCCTAGAATTTAAATGATGATAAGAGTGCAACTCGTATTTATGATTGCTATAGGTTGAGTACCGGAAATTAAGGATAGGTACGGTAATGGTGTGCTGTTAATATTATGTCCTTTCCTTAATACAAAAGACAGGAAGAATATCGGGGTATGTGGAAGAAGTTTTTCATAGAAGGCAATTCACTGTTAGGCACGGCCACGGGTTGACATGAATTTAAACGTTTTGATATATTCGTATTTCGAAGATCAAGTGTAGATTTTATAAGATTGTGTTTGCTTTTCTACGAAGAGCTAGATATTTGTAGGTACTTAATAGACTCAGAAATACTTAAGTAAAAATCTTGATACTTAAGTACAAAACTAAGTCTTAAGTACAAGTAAATAGAAGCAAGTACTTATGTTCAAGTACTAAGTAGGGGTATTTCAAAAGTATTGAGTAATAAATCTGAAGTAACGCAAATGTACTTTAAGTAATACTTAAGTCTTTTTGTACTTAAGTATTGCCCAGCTCTGCTGTTGAGCAGATAAAATTTACACATAATAAACTACCGACATGCCGATCTAAAGGTACTACGGGAGCTGGACTGAAACACATCTCAGATAGTTTGAACTATCAAGTGAAAACAACTCGTGGCTCTCATTATATCATAAACGGCATAAAGTGGCGCCACAACAAAACGCGTGGCGCTTATTTTCTCTAGGGCTTTTATGGACGCAGCAGAGCTAAAGTTAAAAACTGCGCTACAGCACCAGCATTAAATGTCGGCGTCAGCTACACATTGCGTCCGTACCATACAAAAATCATCCTGTTAAACTTTTACAACTTGCTCTACAGTTCAGCGCCACATTCAATTCTCTGCTATGATTAGGTGGCATTTGAGGGTCATGACCCCCGTGACCCCTCCCCTGTATACTCGCCTGCATTCAGAATGCTCAGAGCACTCTGAAAGCGAATAAGGTTACATTAAATCGGTGCTCAGGGCGTTCGGACGGAGTACTCTGCGCAGAATAAAGAAACACGCCCTTAATTAGTACTCTTCACAAATTCCAAGTTGAATGTAAATTTCGATATATGTGAAATTTTATAAAAAACACTTTTATGCGTTATTTAATAATGTTTTTATGCTTAAAATTAGTTGTGAATTATAATTTACGATATGAAAAGTAATGCTTTTTTGAGAAGTTGTTTTTACGTACAACATAATTATCCAAAAATTCTTTGAAAGCGTTTCCTAAAAATATCCAAAAATTATTGAAAGTTGTCAATAACAGTTTTATTTTCATACCGAACGAAGCGCGACGATATTTGTAGTCATGATCTTGACTACGTTCCCATCCCGACAGAAAGCCAAACATTTTCTTAATTAAATCTCAATCATAATCGCGTATTTGATTATCACAGCGCAATATGCAAACGCGCAATATGTTTGAGGACATGAGTTACCACTACACTGTCAAATTTCATTCGTCGAAGTCAACATTCATTTTTTTCATATGAGTTGTGACGACTTCATTAGCAAGTAAACAATAAATTAGACAGATTCGTGCAAAGGAACTGACAGTCGCACAAATTTGGCTGACAGCATCCGTGTGGAGCATCAAATTCCTTTCGCGCCAAGCAAGGGCTGTTGTTGTACGCGACGTTCCCATAAGTGAATGGTATCTGTTAACAATTTTCTTTATAAATTGCACGCAGTACATACATACGTTGTGTGAATATTTGCACGTGTAGGCAGAATATACACGTGTATATATTTAGACGTGCATGCATACATACATTATGTACGCAGCAGATAAAATATCCCCAGTTGTAAATGGAATGCTCCAGAGAGATGCATATTTGGGGATGATGGGAAAATTGACAGAAAGAACTTTTCTTTCAGCGTATGGTGATTGGAGAAGGCTTTTGTATTCTCATTAGCTCGAATTATTATAGCTATGTATGTCGTGTGTATGTTGATGGAATTCTAATGTGATAACAGTAAATTAGCGAGCACATACCTTTGCCGGAAGAAAAGTAGCTCCGAAATTCTTTGGATGGTATTTAGTGCATGTCGGTTAGGAATTTTATCGGTATTGACTGGGAACATATTAAGATTGTTGAATCGAAACTGTCGACGTCTTGCTTAAAAGGACGTTTTTTGAGAAATAAATATGCAATTCGCAAATAGTTGGTGGGAACATTTTGACAGAGGTTACCTAACCTATTAAAATTTAATTGTGATATTTCATGCTGCCAGTTGGTTTATGTTATATCCATAAGTTTGAAATTCGCAATAGAAAAAATGGCGTGGCCAAGATGAGTGATGCACATTTTAATAATATATTGCGAGCCAATATATCATATATGTATCAACGTTGAGTTTTTTAGACGGTAGCGATTAGCTACTTGTAATGGCAGCTTACTTGGGAGTAAGTGATGAGAGAGACGTAAGGTCCAATCTGTCATTCGAAACTGATAGCTGACTCCGTGGTAGCTTATGGCAGGGCGGTATGCAAGTCTGTCTCAGATGGAGCTGAAGAATATTGGGTGCATTCGCGTATCAAGACCTGAAGCCTATGGGGGGGTCACAACTAAAATGTTTGAGGGGGAGAAAAAAGTAGGAAGAAGTTGCTTTTAAATTTCTTTTTTAATCATATTTACGTTATATCACTAAATCCAATTTTCAGTTTGATTTGTAAAACCTATCGATAATATCATCCACATCAATGTTGATCTCAGGGTGGACATTTAGGACTCATAACCAGATACGCCTACTCGTGCAGAGATTGTAGAAATAGATGCTGACGCAAGCGATTCTGTCACGGGTGAAGTAATTGACTGAGAGTGAGCTTGCTCCTTAAGACACATATAAAGGAATGGGAGTAGGAGTGCATGATATGTTACTGATTATTTCTTCAGATATATTTTAGTTCTGCGAAAGAATTCTGTTTCGCACCGCTTCCGGGATGCTGCTTCTCTACTACTCCCACCCAGTCTCTTACTGAATTGTACCATTTTAACTGATCTTGCTTCCTTCTGAAAGAAGTTATGAATGGTCTTATCGGTCTTCCGCTTTACACTTTCCCTACTTTTTCTATCTCCATCTCAAACTAATATAGCAAGTTTATCCTTCTGCTATAAATTTAAAGTAAACGTGAAGTTAAATTAAACAATAATTCTTGAAATAATACGAAAGTACAAGCAAAGTAACGCCAACTACCGCAGAGGAAAGCTAATTTTATTTTTATAGTTTTGCCGAAAAAATTCTGTATAAAAGTTCGCAAGCAAAATTTCCAAGTAAATTTCCAACAACAAAATGTATGAAAGCTAACGCTCATAAATAGCTTTCGCGACCAAGACCAGCCAAGACACCTGCATCAATATAACTCTTTGAAACCATTGTCGGCCACCAGGACCCAAATTCACTAATACGGAGAGTTGTAGAGTTGTGAAGATGAGAGTTCTTTCCCTGCAGGTAAATATGGGAATGCCTGACTTAGATAACGCTTACTGTTAACATTACCTGGAAGGCATTAGTAATGAGTACATGAACATACCTTACATTGACCCGGTTTAGGAAGGCAGGCGTAATGTATTGATGCGTCGTATTTTTAACCATGTTATGTACCTTTCAGGGAATATTAGAGAAGGCTGAGGTAATGAAGAGATATTTCATTTGTGGTTGTTATCGAAAAGAGATGCTTAATGGTTCCGTTCACTATTTTGAAATGACAGACTGATTGCTTCCACTGAATTTAAAAAGATTACTCTTTTCTGCTTCCAAAGATTTAATAAGGAATACTTCCTTTCATCATCAAAAGAATTAATAAGGAAGGCTTCCTTTCACCTTGCAGGTCATGAAGAGGTAAGGTGTGCAAGTGATCACCTTATATACCTTCCCGTCGTAGGAAATCAATGCTTTAAAAGAAATGAACTGGGTATGAGAACGTATTGCTTCCATACCTTTCACAGAATGCATACGGAATGCATCCGAAATGCTTCCGTTTCCAGCTTAGTTTGTCACTTAACTCTCCACTCGGAATTCTGTAACTCGATGAATTTGTACTGAGAAGTACCAAACTGTCTTTTCCACTCGACAAAACTCGCGGCTGTGTTAGTTGTGAAGAAGTAAGAAAAATATTTCTCAACTAACAGCATTCGCTGTTTTTGTTGTGTTTTGTACCTAGGATTTTCAAATTAAATTCTGGACTCACTGCATATCCTGGCTATATTTGCAAAAGCAAATTATGGAAAACCTTGCAATACTTACAGAGAAATATGGATTTTGGTGTCTCAAGGTACCCGCTAAAAATTTTAAATCACGCGAAAATGGTTAATTTGGTCGTCTTAAGAGATGCTATACAAATTTTAGATATGTACGTTAAAGCTTTTACGTGGGATTAAATCGCATCTACATTTTGCCCTCTAATTGGGTACATAATTAGATTTGAGATCGGTAAATGGTTTTGGAGATAACTGCAAAAGAAGTGAATTAGTCCTTCTTAAGATGAAAAAATGTGGCCGTTTTTTGGTACAAAAATGGACATATTTGCAACTCATCATTATGAAGAACTGGTAAATCGTGGAAATTCACTTTCCATGAGAAAAGTGTTCACAACAGAGGACTAATAGATGTGAAACAAAGAACGGAAGAAATATGTTCAAAATATAGTAACTGTGGCGTATATGACCCAAGTGCAAAAAATCCATCTTTCGGCGATGAAAAGTTAGATATGAAGTTAAAATGATAAAAAAAAAATACACCACTTTATTACTCTCTTCTCTATCTTTAATTTGATCCCAAACATAACGTATTTTGGACAACCCCCAATGAGGGGTTGTAAGAAAAAAAGCTTAATATTAGCCGGAAATCCTGCAATGAAAGCTTCGAAACCGCCCGTCATTCAAAGGAAGCAAATATTGATTTATATTTGGTGGAATTACAAGAGCTCCATCTATCATGAGCTTCATTTACTTTCAATAACGATTACTGCAGAAAAGTATTGTGAGCAGCTCAACTAAAATTAAGTGCGCATTTTTGTGCAAGAAAAGGGTCAAATATTTATTAGCAAAGAAGAAAAGAGGAGTTGTTTTCAATTACGATAAAAGAATCAGTAAAAATTTATGGAATTTAATTGGGAAATACTTCATAAAAGTAATGCATTTCCTCATATGAAGAAGTCTACCAAAATCAATATCTGTATAACTATAAAGCCCTATACCTGGCTGAAAATTTGCAAAAAGGAACAAATTACATCATTCCGGTTTTTTGCGATAAAATTCAGGACAATTTGTAGAACAATTCTGCTACACCTTAAAAAAAAATAAAAAAAGTATGCAACAGTTTTTGTCGACAATAAAAATGTAAGGAGCTCCTTTTGGTATTATATGCATTAAGGGTTTATATACATATAGTCCTGCATGTACTACACATTACAAACTGTTGGCATAATCCAATGACAGCTGGCATACGTTTCATACACCGCTTACCGGCACTTTACTGCAATAAACGTTTCTACTCTGATTTGTATTACAAGAAAAGAAATTTTATGGCCCTCTTGGGGTAAGTTCTCCCCAAGAATTGTTTTCTTGGGATAAAGGTATTAAGGTGTATAAGGGCAGAGAAGGATGTTGAAACAATTTATTCAGAGTTCCCCGGGAATTTTTTCCGGCTTTCCTCTGTCACGCTTTCCAAACTTTTGGGGCGTTAAGCTATTTTATGACAGTATCAGATCGTAAAGTCTGGTCGAAGCATGCATACAGACAGAGGCATCCTTCTTTTCTCAATTCCAGCAGCAGAGTTTGTGTGTGATAATGTTTTCGTATGAAAAAAAAAGAAGAAAACTTTTAATGATCTCGATAAGAGCCTCATGCTATTATTTTTTTACACACTAGTTGAACCTTTCCAGTCCTTTTGTAATAGCGAACACAATCAATTTCCAGACTGGGTATATTGGTCAATTAACGGAGTCCAAGTTAACCCCAGAGCTCCTTTTTTTTTTCTCTAGACTTTAGTACAAGTCAAATGGTCTGGAGGTGATAATGTTCCTTAAGGGATCAACGATAATTTTTCCGTAATTTTCATTAGTATCTGTAGAAGAAGAGTCATTGTTTGTTCCCATAACTGTAATACTTTCAATTATTGTCGAGAAAAGTTAATGTCGATTTGGGTAAATTATGTGTGCATAGGTTTTTCTCGACGTGTTCATATTAATAAATTTTCCACGTATAGCTGTGTTGCTCGATTGGTGGTATAATATAAAATGGAATGTCAAAGACTTAGACTTAAAAAAAAAAGAATGAACTAACCTCAAAAATTGTATTTGCATGAGTAATGTGAAAGGATCTGGCGAAGGATGGTATATTTGCGTTGGCATCTCATAGTCACAACATAAATCATATTCACATCCTTTTATATAGTAATGCACTACGGGGGATATTTTCTCTTTCCTTGAAGAATTGAGACTTTGTTTTGTATGAACGAAGTCTTATTTTCATAAAAAGTATTGCAGGAAATTTACTTTCAACTTTTAGAAGACAAATAGACTAAACATATCACTAGTAGTTGGTACTTCATAGTAGTCGTAGTCTATAGAATAAGATAAGGGCTGAGTGATGTTTTGTTGTCATATTACAAATACGTGAGGCTCATAAATTACTTTGAGAGTTTGAGAATAACTGCGGTACAAAGAGTTATGGAATGCAATTTGCGCATTTCGTGTATAAAAAATCCTGCTAAAAAGAGTTTTGAGTTCAGATAAAAATCTTATCAACAAGCAGTTTTCATCTCTTAGTAGACATAAAAATCGTTTGCGAAAATTTGATGCACCTCCGTTATGTACGCAAAGAATAATAATTATAAGTACTACATAGGTCACCCAACAATGGTCCAATATTACACAGATAATGAATTACTCATTATAAAGCCCTTGAAATGTGATTGAAGTGATAAAGTGATTTTTTCTCTGTAGCGTTCCGTATCAACAAATTTATTAAGGGGGTTACCACTGAAATTTTAAAAAAACATGAAAAGTTAGTACAACTTCGTGTCAAATCTGAGCGCATTATCATGATCAAAACTGTACATAGTTGTTGAAATAGGGTAAACTTAGGTAATGACGTGTCAAAAATAAAGATATCGGAATTTTGTATGTATGTAAATAACTTTATAAAACAGTACAATACATGAAATTTGCAAAGTTTAGTACATAATAATGTAATAATGATACATTAAGTAGATAAATTTGTACTTGAGTATGTATGGAAGGTCTTGAGGTGGAAGATGAAGTGACGAAAATAAGAATTTTGGTTAGTAATATATGAAAAGGTTGTTACACGGATAGGTCTATACTTACGCGAAAGTTTTTACCCAGGCTTCAAATTTTTACACAGGCTCGAAAGTTTTTTTATCCGTAATGTGTATGTTAATTTCTTGGACTAGAAAAAGTTGAAATGAAAGTTGAATGCATTTCCCCTCCTGAACAAAAGGTAACATTTTTACACAACATTTGTAAGGATAATAAAAAAAGACTTTAATTTTAACTTTTTTTTTTGTGAAAAGCTTTTAATATCACTCTTCTCTATCAAAACACAAAACATCCCTGTAAAAACGAAGTTCATCATCGAGTCGTTTTTTCTTCTTCTTAGAATAAGCCCCAGTAGAAAAGGCCTACTTACGTCTTGTTGCAGCTGAAATGAAGGAAGGAAAATTAATATAATCCATGTCTGTTATTGGGGTTATGATCTTTGTTGCCGCGTGTCCACTGATTTTGAGCTCCCACATAGGTATAACACCAACACACTAGCGGTATCGGAAACCCCTGTCGTAACTTGTAAAAACGTGCATTAAACCACTACCGGCAAACCCTGACGTATCTAATGCTTTATTTCACCATGATAATAGGAGAACACTATCCTGTTACCACCAGAAGTCTAGGACACCACCGTGATACATGGAGAACACCATCCTTCGCACCAGGCTGGCTATATCGTAGCAGCTCCAGACTAGTTTCGATTCAGATACTTGATAGGAAAGAGCTAGGAGCGCAGCTTGGCTGTCTGAACAGATGTAGATGTTGGAGATGTTCCAGCCCTTTTTTAGGATTTCCTGAGCTTCAGCCTCTATAGCATAAACTTATGCCTGAAAAATGGAAGGTATGGTACCAAGCGGAATGGAATTGATACGTTTTCAAACTATGCATGGGCCTCACCAATTAAAAGTAAAAAGGCATCAGAAGTTGGTAAGGCGATGCAGTCTCTTTTTAATCAAAGTCACATTCCAAGAAATTTACAAACAGACGATGGAAAGGAGTTTTTAATAAACCGCTTCAACAGCTTATGAATCGCTATGATTTTAACCATTATTCCACTTACAGCGCTTTAAAAGCTTCAATTGTAGAAAGGTTTAACAGATCGTTAAAAAGTATGATGTGGAAGGAATTCAGTATGAACGGAAATTATCACTGGGTTAGTATGTTAACTAAGTTAACAGAAACGTATAATTCAACAAAGCATCGCACTATTAAAATGCAGCCTGTAGTTGTTGGCCCACGCAACGAGAAACGTTTATTGTCGACTGTGTATAAATATCCAAAGGTAAAACACAGACCGAAATATAAAGTAGGTGATTTTGTTTGTATAAGTGAGCATAAGCATGTATTTGGAAAAGGCTATACCCTCAACTGGTCTACCGAAATATTTATTATAAATAAAGTCAAAAGCACATTTCCAACGACCTATGTTCTCGAGGATTATGAACAAAATGTGATTCAGAGAAAGTTTTATGAGCTTGAGCTGGCTTCAGTCAAACATCCTGATCTTTATCTTGTAGAAAAAGTTTTAAAAAGACGCAGAAATAAAGTATTAGTTAAATGCTTAGGCTTTTCACCTAAGAAGAACGCCTGGATTGATATAAAAGACGTCTTGAAAAGAGAATCTGACCGCTTAAAACTTTCCGTAATCTTCCTTTAGATGACAGAAAGTGTTGCAAACTAGCAAGAAGTGATTTCTTTTACACAAATCTTAAAGATAAAATAAAATGTTACTTTTGCTCCCTGGAAATGTATGCTACGAACTTCCCAGAAGACGTTGAAGCAGAACACATTCATCGATCTCCAAACTGCACGTATGCCAATGGTCGAGATGTATGTGGACTATACAATAAACTGCTCACCATGCCGGCTCCATCAAAGATTTTAATTTATGCTTTCAACACTTTGTAGTTTTTAGCGGGGACTATACTTGTTCTTGGACTGTTTTGTGAATTTTATTATTTTTACGAATACTTCAAACAGAAATAATGAAAAATATTCATCGATTGTAATAAAAATACTTGACTGCTATTAACCACGTCTTTTATTTCTTCGCCTGACCTTTTTTCAGATCATCGCATAAATTCGAAACGAGGACACAAAAGCTTACCTTACCCAACATTTATTCACCGCTTCTCTATAACCAGCCACTTTCGCTTTCAACACAAAAAATATAAAAACACACTTTGCCCCAGCAGCCCCCCTCGAAGACAGAGTGTAAACAACAACTTTGCTCCCGATCGTCCCCCACGTAAACAAACTTTGCCCCCTATGGTTCCCCCACGGAAACAAAACCCCGCCACTGAAAAAAACAAGTTTAATTTGAAATCCGAACGCGAAAAATATGAACCCACCTCTTGAGCAGGTACACTGCATGCATTCACATGTGTCCGAACATAAACAACTCTACTCTCATTTATTTTAGATCAATATGTCACACGGTACAAACACACCTCCATATTCTGGAAGTTGTTTCCAATTCCGCCATTTATTTTACACACAAGTGGTACAAAAAGCAACTTTAGTCTCATCAACTTTCACTTTCCCGTGCATACGCCCATATCTCATATGATTTGCTCTATAGTGGGACAGGGGTTTTGTGTTCCTTACGGACGCAATGTTATTTTGGGTCTATAGTGTCCATATACTACTCTCCATTCCTAGATCAGCCACAACTGCATCTGTTTTGCCATCCTTCCGGGATCCGTCAGTATACCAGACTTGGACTCGTCACGGAAACTGGAGCCCTCTGCTTAATATCTGGTTTCATTCATTAATGGTT
Organism: Dioctria rufipes; assembly: GCA_963924295.1. Classification (NCBI taxonomy): domain Eukaryota; kingdom Metazoa; phylum Arthropoda; class Insecta; order Diptera; family Asilidae; genus Dioctria; species Dioctria rufipes. Next base: position 43,551,727 of record OZ002742.1, read on the forward strand.
ACCTGGTAACCTCTTTCATAGAAGACTCTTTAGGCCATTGTATCTGTTTGAGCATCTAGGTCGTTAATGTTGACTTGCTCGAAGATATTGAAATGACCCACACTTCAGGAAGAGCGATCATCTGTTCTTTTCTTTCGAAGCATACTAGCTGTTGCTTCCCTCTGAATAAGGAGGTAGAGTGGCTGTGAGCCAAGAATGGCTTCAAGTGCTCGTTGAGGACATGATGTGAAGGCGCCTGTGGCTCGTAAACATGCATCCTTTGCACCTTATCAAGGGTTCTCCTGGTGGTTGCGTGCAATCTTTTAGGTTACCACACATTTTCTGTAAGAAAGATGGAAGATCCCTGAGATCATTTTGGGGTTCAGACTTTATTTTTTCCCGAAAAGCCTGTGGCATGAGCTGAATGTCGACATCGCATTGTTAGTTATTATTTCAATGAAGCAGGCTAAGAAACATCTAAGCTATAGACCTATAACCTAACCTAACATAACCTACGTAAATACGTTTATAAGACTCCTTAGATTTCTCAACCTCTTATCAATTTATTCATATACAAGCATAGAATTATAAGTATGAAAAAATTGCTATAATCTTACAACAACAAAAAATACCTTAATTATTCAAACCAAAATTTTTACCCTACCGATTTAAAATTTACCAAATTATACACTCAGTTCGCGATGACAATCACCGAAATGACTTCCGTTTTAGATTCCGTAAGCAAGCCTACCACAGTAGCTGGTGTTTTAGGGAAACACGCGAAGGAAGCACAATTTGTAGATGTCTCGTATCTCATCTTCCCATAATTATTTTCTAAAGAGCACACAATCTTCGTTCGCATATTCACGTGGAAAATTTATGAGAACATCGCACCCCCTCCGCTCTGCATACACAGATTAAGAGAATGCTGAGATTTCTTGCGCCTTGTGCTGAAAACGCTAATTGCTAATTTGAAATGGAAATAAATAGAAGAATATTGCAACACCCGTAATTAATGTGAGGGTCGAAATTTAATTAACGATAATGGCTTTCGACTTCAGGGAAACGTGATTAAATCCTCAAAAGAAAATTACGTTTTCCACACTCAGCAGAACAAGTACTTGAGGAATAGAGGCCTAAGAGTCTTAGCACGCATACAGATATACTTCAGACCGCCAAATATATTTAATTTTTTTTTCTTTTTTTCGTAATGAAACTGTATTAATTATTGCTTGTAGTGGAGTTTATTTAAATTTTTGCTAAAGCTCTAAGAGAAATGAAAAAAAAACGAGTATTGGGAAGAAAAATCTTTCAACATTGGACAGGCTTTCGTTCAGCCATTTAAGGGCATTAGCTTAATTCAATTAAGATACTTTTTTGGGGGCTTTATGATTTAAGTACAGAACTGACGCAACGAAATTTAATTGATTTTTTACTTTAAAGTGATTTTATTCATGATCATCATACCAAGGTGAAAGTTGTTTCATGGAGAAATTTTAATGGGAAAGTTAAAGATGAGCGTCTTTTTAAAAAATATCTAAAATATATAATTTTATTATTACATCTGTAGACTAAGAAAAGACTTAAAAAAAAAATAGGTTCTAAGTTTAGATAATTTTTTTTTCTATATTTATGCGCAAAACCTATGAAATACTTACTTTGTGCGTATTACCAAGAATTATTCCGAGGCGGAGGTTTAATTTTGCATATAGTCAGAATACACACACATACCTATATCTAGAAGGAGGAAAAAACATATCCATCTTAGATGCGCAGTACTACTACACCGAAATTTACATATTCTCATAAACGTGTGGTTTAGAGCTACGAAATTAATCAGCACCTACATCAGTCAAATTCGGATGGAAGTCGCCTTATCAAATTGGTAAAGACTCCGTTTTAACTGAAGGTAATTAAATTCTTATGAATGAAAAAAATAGTCTATTTCTCCTTGCTTCTAGTGGTTACTTAGTAAAATTGATTTTTTCTTGGCGGTGGCTTTTCTCCAATATACGCCAAAAATCGCCAGTGCTGCAGAATTTTGTATTGAGTGAAGACGTTTTTGTAAAACCCATTTAGATGTTTTGTGCTTTTATAGCAAAATTGTTGTTAAGTTGTCCTTAATGAAGAAAATTTGATGCCTTATTTCTCCTGTTTTTGTTGAAATGTGTGGTTTAACTAAGAAACAACTAAGAAATTACTCTTTCCTTTGGTTAGATTTTTGATTTATTCCCTGTCTGTAGCAAAATGTCAACCAACCTTGGTTAGAACTTAGGGTGGCCTGTCTAGAATGGGAGTAATTATGAATATTTATCATGCTCGAAACGTATATTTCTTGCGTATAGAGTAAAAAAACAAACTCGTTAAACTGAAAGTAATAAATGAAAATTCTACAGTGCACGTGATGTCTCAGCAGGAATTGGTGTCATTGCTGGGGCTTATTAAGCTATATTGCAGTAATTGCTTCGGTTGCGTGGTTAGTGGAATGGCGATGAACGTCAGTACACTCATTTCATCCGCATCCCTTACGTTTATGCAGTCAGTAATTAATTTGTCTTTTCGAAAGCGTATTATTGCATATTGTTTATATTGCACTCTTTACTACTTTTCCTTATCTGCTACCATGGGACTTGCAGATGCTTTATCATAACTATCTAACTGTCATACTGGTACCTTTGTCTGCAGATATTTTAATGTATAAATATGTATGAAATATTTTTTGTGACTAATGTTTGCCAGAAATCTAAAGATTGTCAACATTTCACCAACTTTTATAAGCTAGTAATAATGAGAACGGTCGGAATCTGGAATTGAATTTTCGAGCACTATTGTTTGCATTGCTCGGGTTGGCAAAATAATCATTTTGGAATTTTGGAATCTATGTGTGAGTAGTATATGTAAATGCTCACCTTTCAAAACTTTTTTGGTTACTACGAAATTTTTTCTGTAATCAATCAAATTCATGTTAAACGCGGAAGGCCTCAATACCACTAGCAAAAGTGCAAAGGTACAAAAGTAAAAGAATACAAAATTTCGAATTCGAGTTATTCAATCAATGTGTAACCAACTAAGTATTTCCATATCTTGATTCTCTTTTAGTCGTCAGTCTGGTTATCGAGAGTATCACAACAAATAGGAAAGCGTCCGGCCCCTTACTAATAATAAGTACGGATATACCTTCTAATCTTGATAAACAGGACAAATACTATCCATCTCTGCTAGATTTGTCAAAGGCTTTCGACAGTATTTTAAATCATGAAAAGCTTCTGGATAAACGGGGCGAATAATCAAATCTTCCTCAAGTTAATATGAGTTGCACCTTTCTATTGTGTGCTTACGTTTTCATCCTTTAAATCCGACATTCCGCAAGGTTCAATATTAGTGCAACTGCTTTTTTGCAGGCTGTTTTCAATAACTTGTGTCAGTTACTCGGAACTCTTTTAATGCACACGGCAATATATATAATTCTAATAGTGGAATATCTAACTACATAGTTGTTTGCATGACACCACCTGAAATAAACACCTCTTATTGTGTCGCTATATGAGAAGCGTGAGAATAGTATAGAAACTTACGTATAATTGCCAAGAATAAGAACAACATGCCATGCCACGTCCATGTACCTGCTATTTTGGTCAACTATTGGATAACTATTTTGGGTTGAACATGTATCTGAACATTGCGTTTGTGGAAACGAAAACAACAATTTTTCTTAAAGAGAAATCGATCAGCTCGATTAACTGGCAGAAGTTAATTCTTTTGAAAACGATGGTGCAAATTTTGGTACCCCTCTTCAATAGCTCCAATACCCATGTATAATTCAGCGTTGGATAGCTCTTTCTGAGCTGAATATATATTAGCACCTCTTTCCAAATCCCTGTCTGTTCAGAGTGACACTGTACAATACATATCAGTTTTACCAATAGTCAAACAACGATCTTTTGGTGATGTAATAGTCCACTACCATTTTGTTAGAACAGATCAGCGTCACATGCTACCCAGAAGCCGGTATTAAGTTCACTCCTTCCTCCCTCTTCTCTTTCGGCTGTCGGTTATAGGCAGGACTTAGGACTCTCAGGTACTGTATTTTTGGCAATTGTCCTAATCAGACTTGTCATAGAATACCAGAAGTTATAAAGTTACACAGACAAAGATGCCAGAATCTATCAAGAACACCTAGAGAGTAATCACTTGGCGGAACTATCGCAATTCTGCAATGCCACCCATGACTTCAATGCATCCCAGCTCAGTGGTATTAGCGACATAATGAGGAACGTTTTACAAGGGGGTTCTAAGCTAGATTTTAGCACGAGAAGTACTGCGACTAATGAAAAAATGCAATTTTGGACCGGACGTAATTGCGATCAATTCAATTCCATGTTGGAGCACGATCTCCCACTAAGTCAGAGATGTGAAAATCCTAGAACCAGTTTAGGTATATTTCTCACAAAACTAAAAACTGGTGATTCCAACAAGAGAGTTGAGACATTGTGTAATATGTCAAAGCAAAACCTTGAGCGGTTGATTGCTATACCAGATAAATGCGTTATCAACGACTATATTTTGATTCATGCCGGACTGGACCCTGTGAACAGAACTGATATTATAGATTGAAAGCTGACTATATCAAAAAGCTATATATGGAGACGAAGAAAACACGAAAGAACTTGTTATATGCGACGGAACTTACATCTATACACATAAAATTGTTTTACTCAAAATGTTAAAACTGCTATGCGCAGCAAAGTGATACAAGTGACATCTGTTGGAAATCGAAAGTACTGTAGGTTAGTGACATCTTAGTAAACTTTGGGTTCGGAGAACGGAATATTCACGGTTGTAGTATAATTTGTACAGTATAAATACGGCCCCTCTCACATCCAGGAGGCGAGTCTTATTTCAGACAGTGAAGTGAACGAAGTCAGCTTTTGGGATTGCGATAATTAGACGTAGAGTACTAGCGATAACTGAAGAGTTGATTTGATAATTGTTTGTGAACTGTTAGAGTTGAATTATATATGAAATATTGTGTTTTAAATAACGAACGAAGGTAACGCTCGTAACAACTGGTGTCAGAATTGGGATACAACTAACGGCCAGTCATTCCGAATGCAGATAGTCGTGCCAACATCCCATGTCAAAGATGTTCCAGAAGAAATGCACATTGGATCATCTGGAGGAAATTTGGAGGTAAATAAAACCATTTTCAAGATAGGAGAAAGGATTTATTGGTTACATGGATGTTGAGGAGTGGAGCCGCAGATGCGCTATCTGTACCCCATTTGAAAAGATAGCCGTACACATCACTGGACCTTTGCCAGAAACAGATAAGGATAACCGCTACATATTAGTTGCTATTGACTATTTCAGTAAACGTCATAAAGCTTATGCAACCACAGTAGCTGAACAAGTAATAATAATCAGTAGATTTGGTGTACCTCAGGAACTTCATTCGGACCAAGGACGGAACTTCGAATCCCGGACCTTTCAGGAGATGCGTAAAATGCTTGGAATAAGAAAAACCAGGACAACTCCTCTGCATCCACAATCTGATGGCATAGTAAAGCGAGTTACATGCATCAGCATATTATTCTCCTCAGCTTTATAATGTTGCATATTATTTTCTTCCCAGCAAGTTGCGGTCATAAGGATTCTCTTATCAGCGTCTCCAACTACTCGAGCTTCTCTCGTAATTGGATTTTTATTAATTTACAGCAGTGCTAGTTACATCGAGCTGCTGAAAGCATATATATTTACGTAAAAGTTTGTACGATCAATTTTATATATATATAGTGAATAAATTTTCAAATAAATTTTAAACTCATTTTTAGCGCTTCAATTGAATAGAACATCTAAAGAAAGTAGTCGACTATCATCAACGCGATTGGGATCGACATATTCCCGGGTTTTTAATGGCTTATCGATGAGCTGTTCACGGCACGACCGGACAAACTCCAACTAAGGTCGTATTCGGAAGGCAGATACGTTTACCAAGCTACCTCAAGTTTGGTACACCCAGATGTGAACAAAAGTTACCAGACGACTATGTACCGGGGAGCTTAGGCAACGGTTAGCTGATGTTCACCAGGAAACAAGAGCAAAATTAGCAGTAAATACCGATCGGATGAAGATCCGCTATGACTTACGTGATAATTCAGCAGGATTTAATGAAGGTGACTTTTTTGGCTGTACAACCAGAAACGACGCAAGGGACTTTCTCCAAAATTACAACAACAGTAGGAAGGACCGTATTCAGTGGTAACTAGAATAAATGACGTAGTATACAGGATTCAGCATGGTACAAGAGGCAAACGGAAAATCGTTTACTACTACTACGAGCATCAAAATCGTGAAGAGGGCACTGCTACGCGCAACAAAGTGATACAAGCGACATCTGTTGAAAATGGAAACAACTATAGGTTAGTGACATCTTAGTAAACTTTGTGTTCGGAGAACGGAATATTCTGGAAGGTTCTAGTATAATTTGTAGAGCACTTCTCACATCCAGGAGGCGAGTCTTATTTCAGACAGTCAAGTGAACGAAGTAAACTATTTGGATTGCGATAATTAAACGTCCAGTACTAGCGATAACTAAAGAGTTGATTTGATAATTTTTTGTGAATCGTGAGAGTTGAATTATATCTGAAATATTGTGTTTGAAATAACGAACCAAGGCCACGCTCGTAACAATACTTTTCCAATGATTAATCACTTATTTCTATTAGAACGGGTGTCAGAGTCCATACATTTACTGGCATCAACCTTTGTTTGCTTCCCCAGGTGCATAAATTATTTACCTACCTTTCTGCTTATACATGCAAAAAACAGAAAAGATTGTGAAGTCAAAGTATCGTATGGGTAATATGCACTACATAAGTTATTATAACAACAGATTTATACTGCGTTGACCTCAAATATGGGTCCAGAAAGCTTTTTAAAAATTCCAAGCTATTCCTTAACTAGCTCAGCTATTTAGATTCATTCAGAAAATCCCACAAAGGCAATCAGCAAAGTAAGGGTTGATTTCTTTATGGTCTTTCCTAAATAGATGTCGAAATTTCATAGAAATTCTTCTCTTCGTAAATGAACAGGAGCGCGATTGAATATTCATAATGCTTCCCTTAATGTCCGGATCTCGGAGTGCTATTAATTAAAATTTCAAGGCAATTATTTAGAGTCCCTATGTTGTCTTACAGTTTGCTGTAAAATCGAATATTATCCTGATATTCCTGTGACGTAATGTTGTTATTTTAATGGGTTCTTACACCAATTGCGGTTCAGTCTATTTCCATAGAAGAGAACTCATCTATTTTATCTGAATATGGAGCCCATTACTGGGACGTAACATGTTTTGCATTAATTATAACCTTTGCTGTTGCTCAATTAGGATTTATCCTTAGAAAGGAAGAAAAAAAAAAGCAATCGATTTTCTCTAAGCTGAGGAGGAGCACCTTTATCAATAGCTAAACCGACATCCCGTGAAACTCATCAGTTAAACGCTTCAGTTCGTTTACTTTTGGTGTTAAATGGCATAAAATCCCTCATACATATACCGTTCCATAAAACTGGAGCCGCAAAAGGAACTGAAATCCATAAATGAAAGCAAGGTACACTCTCCTTTTTAATTCGCAGTGAAATCTTTCCCTTTGGTCTAATAACGAGCACAAGACGTATGGTGTGAATAACATGTGTACACATACACATCCACACATGCATATACATATTATAACTCCCAGTCAAGGCGAGATGAGGAAGATGTCAAGAGCAGCTGACATTCTTCTTATATTTGTCTAGTTATTAAAAGCTCATCATCGAGCTGAGCAGAGCACCTTCGTAACAGACGTCTTCTCTGCTAAGATCCTGTGACAAATTGTTTCAATTTCTTTTTATCATCACTCAACAAAAGCTCATTATTTATAAAATTTGACGTTTTCGGGCATTTTATGTGTCCAGCTGGTCAGCTGAGAAGAACTTTTGTTTTTTTTTGTTTTACTTCTGGCACTTTTAGCAGCTAAATGGAGCCAGATGCTTAAAGCAAAGGGATGGGCTGTATTATCTGAATTTTATATTTCTGCAGAATATGTCTAGTAATTTTTGGAATTATAAAATTCCGACATTTATGATGAGATACCCCTCCCAAGATAATTGGGAGAAAGTAGAGCAACTTAAAAGTTTCTACGTATTTTTAAGCTTAATATTTTGAATCTTAACTTCAAAGCGGGTAATCTTTTTATACCCTAATTGCTGAAATCTTTGGGTCTACTCAGCTTATCATTCCGTTTATATCAGCTACAAATAATGTAGAGTAAAATGGATTGGATTGATTTAGTGCACGATAACTCCAGAACGCCATAACATGTTGAGCTGAAATTATGTACACAAAATAGTCAATAAAATTTAAAAAATGAACTAAATCGAGCTACCTCTTCTTGGTGTTGCCATATAAAAATTGAAGTTTTTTACGTGTGCTGTGAAAACAAACAATTTTTATTAATCTAAAAAGTTTTTCACAATATGAAATCCTATGAAATTGGTTATAATCATTTTTACTGTCCGACTTTATCGCCTTCCATCTGCATGGATTGCTCCTATGAGAAACGTTATCCTGTTAAACAATTTGAGGCAACGCGAGTTGTGCCCTGGTGGAACAGGAAGCTGGACAAATTAAGAGCCAACTCTAGAAAGCTCTTCAACAAGACAAAAAGAACAAGTGCTTGGAATGAATACAAGCGCGCAATAACTGAGTAAAATAAAGAACTTAGGGAATCCAAGAGAAGAATGTGGAGAGATTTTTGTGAGGGTATTGATGACCTACCCATAAATGCAAGACTCCAAAAAGTTCTCGCTAAGGATTACACCAATAGTACTTATTGTCGTTCGACAGAAAGTCAATGGCAGTTATACAAGTAGCCGGGAGTAAACAGTAAGGTTGTTACTATAAACTCATTTTCTCGAATCAAGATTTATACAAGATAATTATGTGGCCCCTGAAGAGCTAAGACCAGATTGCAGCACTTCCAACAGGGTTGAAGGTCTCTCTGGCAGAATATTGATCCCAAGGCAAGTTAAATGGGCCATCAACTCCTTTATAACCCATTCAAATCGCCTGCAGCTGATGGTATCTTTCAAGCCCTACTATCAAAAACAAGGGCTAGAGGAGTTACTGCCAAATCTAAGACATTTAGAGCAAGGTTTATTCTAGGGTATATAACTAGGGCGTGAAGATGTTAAAGTAGCATTTATACCAAAAGAAGGGGGGGGGGCGACCAGAGTAGTGGTCGCTAAGGGATGTCCTCAAGACAGTTTTTTATCCCCCCCCCCCCCTCTAGACTATGGTCGCTAGTTGTGGATGACCTCCTACAAAAGCTGAGCAACTCAGGCTATGATAATCAGGGCTATGCAAATGACCGACTCATCATATGATAAACATGATCGGACAATCTCTGATCGAATGCAAAATGCCGTAAACATAATTTGCGACTGGTGCCAAATAATGGTACTTCAAGGCAATCCTTGCAAGACAATAATTGTTCCTTTCAATCTCTTGAGGGAACAATAGTGGAATTCTTTAAGTATCTCAAGTATCTAGGCATCACCCTGGATAGTAGACTAACCTGGAACTCCCACTGAAAAAGTGTACTGGAAAAGGCTATAGTGGCAACGCGGATATGCTGCAGGCTCTTTGGAAGAACTTGGGATCTTAAACCAAAAATGACTGAATGGTCATAACAGGTTATATGTCTATTATAAGATCTATGGTCACATACGCTTCACTCTTTTGGTGGCCAAAGACAAAACAAAAGGCAGCTCAAGTTAGTTTGGAAAAACTACAACGATTTGCATGTCTAAGAATAACTGGTGCCATTCGTACCTGTCGAACTGCAGCCTTAGAAGCTTTGTTGGACCTACTCCCTTTACATTTGCTGCGTGTTAGGAAGGAGGCCATCCTCACTGGAAATAGACTGCAGAGGGCAAATTTCTTGAATAAAAATAATTTGGATAGCCACCTGGAAGTATTCCAAGAATGCTTAGAGGATCTGATGGCCAACCCATAATTTCAGACGTTACGCCGAAACGCCATAACTTTGAAACGCCATTTAAGGTGATTTTAGAGCACCGTCAACAGTGGCACACTGGGAACCCTTTGAAAAAGGATTTCTTAAATGGTACATGGATGTATCAAAAATGGCAGGTAGGGCAGTTGTGGTCATATACGAGACGAAATACTACCTTACAAAGCCATTGGGGACCTCACCTACCATTTTTCAGGCATAAATACACGCCAGAGAACTCTATTTTCGCGAAATAATTGTCAGACAGCCAAGCAGCACTTAAAGCGTTAAACTCGTTTACCTTTGAGTCGAAGCGTTTATAACTATCTTACTGTATTAAGGCAACTATCCGAAGCAAACAAGGTTTAACTGATTTGGGTGCCAGGACATGAGTGCATTAAGGCCAACGCGATTGCGGACTGCCTTGCAAAGGAAGGAGCCAAATCTCTGTTTATTAGCCCTGAGCCCGTCTCTGGCCACCCAAAATGCCACCCCTCAGCTCGGATCAGGCTTTGGGAGGATAGAATTTAAAAGGCACATTGGAAAAATACCCCGGGGCTGAGACATGTGAAGAAGTTTGTAAAGTTTTCGCTACAGAGGTCAAAGGAATTACTCATCCTCAGCTGGAAGGAGTTAAGGCTCATAACGGGCCTATTTACTGGGCACTGACCACTTAGGTATTGGTAGGTACATTTCAGTCAACAGTTTCTAAAATACCCATTGGGATGAAAAACCAGTGCTTTTGATAGGGGCACAATTTAAGCGCTTCTCTGGCCATCATTTGGCAGCCCTTTAGAAGCATACTCACCGTTATATCGATGAAAAATAAGTAAATCCGGAAGTAAGTAACTCAAGTGCTTCTAGAGCAATCGCTTGGAAACTCTATAGAAGATTACTTGATGAGCTCCAGCAGAGCAACAAGCAACAAGAACTGATTTCATCGAAGTTCTACGAACTTAAACTGTGGATTTTTCCGAAGAAACGCATTTCTTATTTTGAGTGTGAAGTTCAGTGTGGTTTGAAGCGGTTGCTTTCCAAAGAGTTGCTACTCTTTCTGTTGCCAAAATCTACAATAATTTCAGTATGGCAGAATTTTGGCTTATCATATATATGTGTCAATAATATAATCACAAGTGAGCCCAAGCGCTTCAATGCTGCTGTCACGAAGCACTCTTGAAGGCCTCTTAAGAGATGAAGGAAGAAGCACTGGGATGATTATCTAAAAAGATCATTAAAGCTTTCGAAGAGACACAATCAAAAAACTTCGTCGGCCATAATTTAGAGATCTCGTAGAGCACTTCTTAGCAGCAGCATTGATGCGCTTGCCACTGCGGCACTGTAAAAAAGCAATGAACTGGGATTTCATTATTCTTCATCTTAAACACCGAAATCATTGCGTTATATATCAATCAAGCCTTGAATCATATTCATCCACTGGAAAATCTCTAACAAGTATCTCGTAGGTATATCCCACTTACACTTCAGTATACTCCACATTGCTTTATTTTGCAGAAATTGAAGCCTACTGTACCAGCGAAGAACAATAATTAAAATACGGAAGTATGGGAGAAATATAATAACAAAATAGCGGTTTCCATACTCAAAAATCGCCTAATTTTTCTTAAGAAACCAATTTTCATTGCGATTTTTCTACATATGTAGTCTGCATGGTCATGAAATTTTAATTTATTATAAATTGTTACACCAAAATATTTAAAGTTTGCTACATAATCAACTTTTTCATTCAATGTACATATTTTCTGGATCAATGAAATTAAAGCACATTTCCTTAATTTTTTTTTTACCATTCACTTCAAATTTATTCATTTTAAACCAGTTGTTAATCATAATTTGTGGTTTTGGAAGAGATTTTGTGGTATGCACTCATTTTTAAAAAGTTTTAGAAAATGAATATTAACAAAAAACACAAGTTTTCCACCCTTTTTCTTTTTTTCTTTATTCGATGTTGTCTTCCATAAATAAAAATATAAAAATACTTAACTTGCGGTTTCAGCTGTTTGTGCCATCCTCAGTAGGCTAATGTAATTTTTAAAGACTAACGTTTTAATCCTTTCAATGTCTTCCTTCATGTTACGAATATATTCGTCTACTTGATTACAACAGTTACATATTAATGTATCATCTTCAAATAACGCCAATTCACTATGTTTTATTATGGACTTGATATCATTTATGTACAGAAAAAACAATGTGATGCCCAGTACTGAACCTTGGGCAACCCCGACTTCTACATTTATTGGATCATTTACCCTCGGTTTTTGTGTTCTCTCAGAGAAATATGAGTTGAACGACTTCAGTTCATCCTATTCCGTATATCTTAAATTTCTTTAATTCTTTGGCTGTGCATTTTGTCGTCTAAAGCAGGCAGGAATCAAGCCGTACTAAAAAGTATACAGCTCCTGCAGATACAAACAACTCTATTTGTAGAAGAAATCTCTTTTTATAAAAAAATTTCATTTGTGAAGGAATTTTGGTCACTCAAAACTCGCGCTGCAGACCTGACAGCAATCTCATATTGACTAAATTTTCTATGAATTTATTTTATAGTGACTCTCTCCTCATAACATATATACTAGCTACTGGCGATCGTAACTCAAACCTCCATACCTCGTATATTTCGTAATTTTATCCCATACAACGTTCCTTGTCCGAATCTTTTTATTTTTTCATTAGTCGGTTCGAGACTCGATCACTATTGCCCAGTTTATTTTTTCAGACAATATACCACATGCAAACAAATGTTTTATTGAAATCTCCATTATCTACATATTTTAAATTTTATTCTGATTTACATTGTAAAATGCACCATTCACCAGCTTTCGATTACAATTTTACTTTTTTACCCAGCAATCAATTTTTTGTAAATAAATAAACTCAATTTAAATTGTTTGCAGAAAACATAGCCTGAACATGTTTAAAACAAACCACAAAATTTAAAATAGCAAAAAAAAAAAAAAAATGCCAAAATCAAAAAACATTTTAAAACATTTTAATGGATCCTTGCTACCCCCAAAGTGAAAAAATATATGGGTGTATGTATCGAATACCAGTTTGCCTGCCCTAGAAGTCAATGAACCGATTGTAAAGAGCATTACCGGAGGAGAAAAGTTAACCGCAGGCCAGAAACAAACCACCCCCAATTCGTATAGGAGTCGAAACCACTTCAGGATATTTAATTCGAAAGCTGCGCTCGAATCTCTTTTTACTCGTGCCAATGGGAAAGTTAGTTTGTTTTCTACTCAATAAATACTTTTGCGTATCCTCTGGCAATGTTTCGCTCTTAAGTTGGCCAACTGTGGTCTATCGATTCACGAAATTCGAACTTTACTTGGGGTTACTGGAAAAGTTATTTCTGGTCTTAGCTTTGAACCACTTTCAGTTTGTAGTTTCTTGATATCTTTTCCATCTATACCTAACTACTGTGTAGGATGGAATACCCTGAAGCATTGTGTTCGTTGAGCCAGTTCCTCAAAACTTTTACTAAAAATACATGAGCTTATTATGCCATACCTTTATGAGAAGGGCTAAGATTGTATGAGCGGCAGCTATAGGTACATACCTAGGTAATGAGATAAAGTTTTTTTTTTTGTTGAGAAACTTGAGAAGAATTCAACGCACAAAAATACTTTCTTTTTTGTTATAGTCATTCAATAGAAGAGAATAATTTTGCAGGAGAAAATAACTGACGTCCTTAACTTAACCGACTTTAATTTCAGTGTGGATAACATTTAGTATCTCGCAGGTTGCTTAAACTTTTATTCATAATTCTGTTGTGCCTTCAAACTTTATATAGATTTAATTTGTTTGTTCAACGTGAGTACTTTGAGGTTATCTTCTTCTTATTTCTATCCAGTGGATTAAAAACTCAAAAAATTTAAAGTACTGTTGCTGTGGCACTTGTAGATAATGTTTTCAACGACAGTATTAACACCACTATTCATCAGCATTAATGGTAAATATGTACGAGCCTCCTACATACTTCAAACGTCAAAACTAAAAAGCTAAGCGCCTTGTTAACGCTTTTCGGGTTTCCTTTAAAAATTATAAAAACTCTTTGAATTTTTCTTTTAATTTTTGTATTCGCTTTTATCCGAGGTTTATTTGTTTTAAAAGTTTTGAAGTATTGAAGTTCTCTATGTGGTATACCCTTAGAATATAGAGAGTACAGGAAGTGTGATAAGCCAAATTTGATGTAGTCAAATTCTGGTTGTGTGAGTATCTTTTGCCGCTGTAGTGAACGCTCAGTACAGCCGTGTAGTAGAATCAATATACAGAGTGGGGCAACAAGATATATGGTTGAAAATATTACGTTTGCTCCCATCGAAAATGTTCTTATTCGCTGTCACTACGACAACATACCCAGGGAATTTCGCAACTGTCACAAACGTAAACAAATCTCGGTGGAGGAAGGATTTTTTCGATATTTCATCGCTCTTTTTGTGCATTTTTAATTTAATTTAATATACAAAAGTGTGTAAAGTACACAAAATAATATTTTATAATTATACTTGCCTAAAAAATGATTTCCCTCGTCGTACCTTGGTGTTGTTGTGGCAATTTTTCACCGAACAATTCATTCTGAAATTACATGAACATCACTTAGAAATATATCACTATACATCAACAGATAATTACTTATACTCTTTACTTTATTTAGCACTATTTTTAAATCACTTTTCACAAGTTTCAAGTTATATTTAAATTGTTGCAAATCTTTCGCAAATTAAACAAACTTCGTTTGACAGCCAAACATAGATTTGTCTCTTTCTCAAATATAATGCCAGTATATAATGTATATAATGTCAGTATAGCCTCTATCAATTTAAAAATTTAATATTGAGTGAGATAAAGTGTATTTCGACCTGAAACGACTGCTCATTCTACTCCCACACTTTTCAATATGTATGTATTATATAGTAGTGCTCTATTGAATTTACATTTATATTTTAGCTATAGTGCAGTTAGACAATAATTATTCCATAATTTGGCTCCTTTCTAATAATCTGAACCTTTTAATATTTTATTTTTTGTAAGAACTGGTTATATTTTCATTTTATTTTTTTTACGTTTTGCTTTAGTACTTTTAGAAATTTTGCTTTTTCTCTTTTTTTTCTTTTTTTATTTTTCATTAGTTTTTATAATTTAGGACTTACTTTTTACTTTATTCTTCTTAATTTTGCATTATTTAATTTATCATTTATCATTTAACGGTAGTTATATAAATGGATTTAATCTGTATGCTATCGTCTGAACTTATAAAATAAATAAATAAATAAATGCTGAGCTACTTCACGGCACGCTGAAAAATCCACGCTCATGCATACGAATTTTAGAGGTATCAACACTTCCTATTGTCTCTATATTCTAAGGGTATACCAATTTCTACGGATGTATGTACGTCAATTTGACGCAATAACAATATAAGAACAAGCGAGCGCGAAATATGTAAACAAGCTACATACAATAATGTCCACACCCTGAATTAAAGGCAGTTCCTTGGCCGCAGATAGATTTCCAATGTAGTTAACAGTACATCTACGACGCATATTTGGCTTGTTCCTAAGCGCATACCATGCTGGTTTCACACCTACTGTTTAAATGCTGCCAATCTGACTGACAGCTGCTGACTTGATAAACAAAATGTCTGTCACCTGTAAATATAAAAGACGAGTTGATCTTCCTAACTATGTCTATGCACTAGTGCAACTTCCTATATAAGCTGCTACTAGTGTAAAACTCTCTCTTGTGAAATATCAACTCAACGAACTGAAACTGCAGCGTGTGGGTCCAAACAAAATGATTGAAAATCTTTAACTGTAGCTGCAACGTGTGGGCTCTAGCAAGATGTAGCTTCCAATAAGCTATCACGATACCGATGCCTGATATCCGCTGTCAACCAACGTATAAAATAAATTGTAAAGCGATGTGGAAGTACAATGACATTGTGGCGGTAGTGTAGCGGTAAATGAAAAAGATCGTTTGGTTGCTCATTTATTACTGACTTTATTCTCGAAATATTTCTGGTCTAGAAAAAAACTAATTACTTACTATGTGAATTACTTCAAATTCTAATCTAAACTGCAATTCTCTAATTTATTAATTCAATTCTATATCTAAGTTAATAATTGCAAGTTCTGCTCAAATTTATTAAAGCTAATAACAAATTCAAATCACACTCAATTTTTGATATATATTCCTTACTATTTAGTCCTACCTACATATTGTAATTCCTAGATAAATCTAAATTGTTCTGTGATTTCTATTTTAGTGTAACCAATATCCCAAATAGCCTGCGTTCACACTTTACAGACAATCACATTTCTCAATGATTTATCTAGATAAGAATAAATACCTTGAAATTTGTTGCACGACAAATGAGAAATACACGCGTTGAAATCTTACCAAAATAATTGTAAAATGTAAATTGAGAAAAATTGAACTAATTGAAGCAAAAAGAAAAAAACAAGACTGAAAAAAGAAAAATTGGAGCGAATTGAAAAACTAGAAGAAAAATTATTATGCACAAAAATATGAATAGTATATTTTTACTATTACTAAAAAAATGAACTTTATTTTAAAATAAAATATGTAAAAAACGAGTTTTCAAACAAAACTGAGGCCAAGCCGCATGAAAAAGTAGAAAATAAACTTTTCTTCACACACAGAGGTGGACTCAGATTTTATTCGCTGACAATCACCGATATATTTTAGTTTGATCAATCAGAGGTAATAAGTGATTTGATTCATGAAGAGAAAGAATATTCAAGAGAAATGTCCCAATCAAAAAATCTGAGTCCACCCCTGTGTGTGAAGAAAAGTTTATTTTCTACTTTTTCATGCGGCTTGGCCTCAGTTTTGTTTGAAAACTCGTTTTTTACTTATTTTATTTTCTGCCTTTTTCACGTTAACGAAATTGTTCTAATATCAATTTAACCGAACTTAATTATATTTTTACTTAATTCTAATTTAATTTTAGTTTCTTACTTTCTTTTTAATTTTCCGTTTTCCTTTTAATTTTCCGTTTTCCTTTAATTTTTCTTATATTTATACTTATATTTCTTTCTTTCTTTATTTTGAGTCAATTTTTGAATATTCGCAGTGAAATTTTTTTGCGTCCATACGACTCGAGTGTTTCCAATCGACTGACCGTACTTCGAACACAATCCGAACAGTTTCGATAACTCGGACTACGGTTTACCGAGGCTTCGAAAAATTTGAAATTTTGAAGGCAGTTACGATGAGATGATAGGAAGACAGCACCGTGGTTGCCTGGAAGTTTTTGTTCAGCGTATTATTACCGACATTTTAAGTCATGTTTGGTACCGATCCGAAAACAAAAATTTTTCGAGTATCGTTGAAGTACTGCAACGGTTTTCTGAAATTCAAATTATGTTTTAAATAGCGCTTTTTAGCTGTATTCCAACTTGATCCCATATAACATGAATTTTCCCGATTTTCCATGTTTTCCACAGACTTTTCCTAATACTATGAAATTCTTTTTAAAAATTTACATGAATTTTCCTCCATTCGGAAAATTTTCCGGATAAGTCGGAAAATGCCGGAAATTTTCCAGAAAAATTGGAAAATTCTGCATTTTTCCTGAAACATATTTATCACTAATCATATCGATGAAAACTTTTCCGATGATTTTCCCGCTTTTCCGGGGTTTCCATGGAGTTTTCCACAACTTTATGCAACTCATTTCGCTCTACAGCAACCTAAGCAAAACGCTCAAACGCTTCCTTGGTGGGAAAAACTCCGGAAAAGCGTTTTACATGAATTTTCCTCGATTTTCTCTGCAAGTTTTCACCGTTGTCGGAGAGAAAGTAATGATGCCAGTTGATAGGGAACTTGATCCTGCATAATTTAGAAAACTTTGTTATCGAAAATTTTTCGGAAAAGTCTGAAAATTCCGGAAATTTTTTTCGGAAAAATCGGAAAACTCTGCATTTTTCCTGAAACGGATTTATCACTAATCAAATTTGTACCAAATTTTCAAATGATTTTTCCCGATTTTCCGGGTTTTCCATGGAAATTTCCGGTTCAAATTTTGATAGACATGAACATGTGTGCCAAATTTCAGTTCGCTGTGATAACGAAAAGTGGGTATACGAGAGTGTCGAAAATAGTAAAAAAGAAATATATAAATAGACAGACAAATTCGTGTACGAGTTAAAGGACGGGCTGGCCTCAAAAATGAACTATTTTTGCATTAATCACTGAGACCTTTGAAATTAATGCAAATTTGAAATACTGTGACCTTCCGGCAGCCTTTTGACAATTCGATGAAAAAGAAGAACGATTGACGAAATGACCCCCTTTTTATAAAGAAATTTGTTCCATTTTCGACATTTATAAAGTGAAATATTTAAAAATTTCACTGAAAAAGACATTTTGATAATTTTCTCTTGAAAATTGAACATTTGCTATAATAATCCCTATTCGCTTCGTTTCATTTCAATGTAGTAGATTTTTATGTCATTTCGTAGTATTTGCTGTCTTTTTCCCACTGTTAGTCTCTTTCGCATCGCACTCATTGTGGGAATGTATTAATAAAAATTCGCGAATATCTCGAATTACGCGAAAAATCTCACGTAACGAGCGTGGCCATCGAAATCGCGAGTCAATTCTACCCGCTTTCGATATGTCAAACGTCGCGAAACTATGAAGTTTACGTTGTTGCGCGAGAGTGTCATGTTGTATTTAATCGTGTTTTCTTATTGTTGTTCGACATTGAACGCAATATACAGGGTGACCTTGATCTGAATCACCCTGTATAAACTACAGGTGAGTGCTTTTACGTGAAAATATATTGAATAGATCTTCTAGTTTATATATTATGAAACTTTGTGGACAAATGTCAGGTGAGTGCTTTCGTGGCATTTTTCACCTTATTTGTCCACAACTACAGGTGGAGGTAAAATTTTATGTATTAATGTGTAAATTTTTGCTTATTTTCTTCCTTTTCTTCCAGGTTAGCTGAACACCTACATTACCCTGCGTCGATGGGCTAGCAGTTATAAGAATGGTCGGAAAGAAAAATGCAAAGGTGCAAAAGTAAAAAGCTACGAAAGTGCGAATTCGAGTTATTCACCCAAATACGCTGAAGAAATCAATGAGTCACCAACTAAGAACTTCCATATCTTGATTCTCTTTTAGTCGTAAGTTTGGTTATCGGGAGTATCACAATAATTATGAAAGAGTTCGGCCTTACTAAAAATAAGTACGTAGGTTTATACCTTCCAATCTTGATAAATAGGACAAATATTATCTATCTCTGCTAGATTTGTCAA
Source organism: Dioctria rufipes (assembly GCA_963924295.1). Classification (NCBI taxonomy): domain Eukaryota; kingdom Metazoa; phylum Arthropoda; class Insecta; order Diptera; family Asilidae; genus Dioctria; species Dioctria rufipes. The sequence goes on from OZ002742.1 coordinate 43,571,072, forward strand.
AGGCTTTCGACAGTATTTTAAATCATGAAAGGCTTCTGGATAAACGGAGCGAATAATCAAATCTTCCTCACGTTAATATGAGCTGCACCTTTCTATCGTGTGCTTAAGTTTACATCCTTTAAATCCGGTGTTCCGCAAGGTTCAATATTGGTGCCACTACTTTTTTACAGCATATTTTCAATAACTTGTGTCAGTTACTCGGAACTCTTCTATTCATATGCACACAGCTATATATATAATTCTAATATTAGAAAATCTAGCTACATGAAACCACCTGAAATGAACACCTCTTATCTTCATTCTGTATCACAAGCGAATGAAGTATTGAATCGGGAGAATAATATAAAAATATTACGTGCAATTGCCAACAAAAACATGTCATGCTACGTCCATGTATCTGCTATTTTAGGAAACTATTGGATAACTATTTTTGGTTGATCATGTATCTGAAGATTGTATTTGTGGAAACGAGAGCACCGATTTTTCTCAAAGAGAAGTCAATCAGCTTTATTAACTGGCAGAAGTTAATTCTGTTTAAAACGATGGTACAAATTTTGGTACCCCCCTTCAATGGCACCAACCGCCTTATTGAGCTGAATATATATTAGTATTGCGTCTCGTTCAAAATCCATGTCTATTCAGAGTAACACTGTACTGTACATGTCAGTCGTAGCAATAGTCAAATAACGAATTTTTTGGTTATGTTATAATCCACTACCATTTTGTGCATCGTTATAACTGAGTCAGCGACACATGCTACCCAGAAACCGGTATTGAGTTCACTCCTTCTTACCTCTTCTCCCTCCGCTATCGGTTATAAGCAGGACTTAGGACTCTCAGGTATTGTATTTCTAGCAATTGTCCTAATCAGACTTGTCATAGAATACCAGAAATTAGAAAGTTACACAGATTTTATGAATACAAGCTATACATTCCAAAGATGCCAGAATCTATCAAGAACACCTAGAGAGTAATCACTGGGCGAAACTATCGCAATTCTGCAATGTTACCTATGACTTCAATGCATCCCAGTTCAGTCATATTAGCGACATAATGAGGAACATTTTACAAGGGGATTCTAAGCTAGATTTTAACACGAAAAGTGCTGTGACTAATGAAGAAATGCAGTTTTGGACCGGACGTAATTGCGATCAATTCGATTCCGTGTTGGAATAAACTCCCTGACTAAGCCAGAGATGTGAAAATCCTAGAACCACTTTAGGTATATTTCTCACAAGACTGCAAACTAGTGACTCCAACAAGAGACTTGCGATATTGTCTAATATGTCAAAGAGGTTGATTGCTAGAACCCGTGAATGCTTTAGCAATGATTATATTGTGATTCATGCAGGATTGAACCCTGTGAACAGAAATGATATTATAGATCGAAACCTGATAATTCCAAAAAGCTATATATGGAGATGAAGAAAAGACGAAGGCAATTGCAACATGCGACGGGACTTACATCTATACACATAAAAGTGCTATTACTCCATTCTGGCAAGGAATCAAGACAAGTGGTATCGAAATTCTTGTTCCAAATGTTAATACCTTTCCAATGATTAATCAGGGTACCATACATTTACTGGCATCATCCTTTAGGAAGGTAGCACATGTAGAATTATAATTTCTATCAAGTAACATTTTTGGGGTCTTCAATTTAGTTTCCAGCATTTCCAACGAAACAATTATTTTCAGATTCTATGGATCTGGGTTGGTATCTTACCGATGCTCACTAATGTTCATAGCATTCTGTTGATATTAAACCTTATCCTGTGCAAATGGATCAAAATTGCCCAAAGCCCATTTCAAGTAGGATTATTTAAGATCTAAATGAAATACTTCCCTGTAAAATTTAATGACAATTATTTATTTGTAGATTTTTATTGAAAACATAAAAAAAACTTAAATTTTTTTTTTATATATGGCCGCTGTAATAAAAATAACGCAAGTGGTATTAGTGCGTCAATTTTGCCCAGTACATCATTTTTAAATTTTAAACATACATGGAAAATACGTTAGTATTATATTTATGTAAATAGCACATAAATAGCCCAAAAGTACGAATCTGATGCAGTATGCAAACTGGTTTTCTAGGGAAGAGGTAAAACAAGCAAAGTAATCACTCGTGTGTTTTCTTCTTCTTGGAAAATTATTTACCACACACAAACGAACCATGTGACCGAGTGGGGAAGAAATTTTTGTATAAACTTCTGTTACAACTGCATTGTTGATTTATTTCATTTGGTCTATCCAGTTATCAACTGTTAGGTGTAATTCAAAGTACAAAGAAAAAGTGTGTATCGTCGATAAATAAAATTTATTTCTTAGATGGCAAAATTGAGTGCTGCAGGAATTGAAAATATGCTTTGCAGTAGTGATAGTGAAGAAAGCTATCCTGAAAATAATGACAGCGACTCAGAGGACAGCGGATCGGTATACCAACTAAATATTACCGATGACGAAAGTTTAGCTTACGATGTAGAGGAAACTACAGCTAACGAAAGTTGTGGTCAACAAACGTGTATTTCGAAATGCAGGAAATATTTCTGGTCTGAAAAACAGGATCGTTCAAGTGCGGGTCATTATTCTACGGAAAATATTATAAGCACTACACCTGGACCAACTCAATACACCATTTCCAGGGTTACCAGTAAAAAGTCTGCATTTGCATTGTTTATTCCATCAGCAATTGAAAAAATTATGATTGATATGCCTTACATAGAAGGTAAGCTGACATATTTTTGGGAAAAATTGCAACAGCATTTTCTAATAACACTTTTCTCTGTAGGCTCAAAAGTGTTTGGCGATAATTGGATACTGGTTGATCAAACGTCCATTCAGGCATGTTTTGGTCTGCTGTTACTGTCCGGAGTTTATCGATCTCATGGTGAAGGTTTGAAAAGTTTATGGAACGATATGAAAGATAGACCCGTATTCAAAACAACAATGATTCTCAGAAGATTCCAAAATATTTCTCGAATTTTACATTTCGATAAAAGAACGGACAGAATTGAAAGACGTGCGCGAGACAAACTAGCCTCAATTAGAGATGTTTGGGATAAATGGAAAAAAACCTGCAAAAGATGTTTAACCCACACGAAAATGTTACTGTTGATGAACAGTTAGTAACATATCATGGTCGATGCCCCTTCAAGCAGTATATACCATCAAAACCCGGAAAATATGGACGCTTTGTGATGTTGGTACCAGTTACTGGTAAAGATCGAAATTGTAGGCCTGAGAAGGAGCCTAAAGGGGCGAAATCACTGACATATATAACATGGACTGCCTGATTTTCTATTTCATATGGGTTAACTTTTTTTGGCAGGGTGTGACAATTATCTTAATTTCAAGTTTTACTTTCGCTTTAATAGTCATATTAAAAGTTCAACAAATTACAGAAGCATTCGAAATTATTTCTATTTTTGGAAGCTTATATCCTACAACATCAAATATTTTTTAAACTTGATTTTTAATGAAATAAAATTAAGGAATTTTTGTCTACCTGCCCCTAAAAGTAGCTGTGGGGGACAGAGAACGAATTGCAAATATTGCATTGCCATCTATTTCTATTCTACATATTCATTTGGAAAACCACTGAACTGAAACTGGACTATGGTGGATTTTGTATAGAATTTATTATTTGAAGTTCAGCGGAATAAAGTAGCTAAACCAAAACGAGACAGCTATAGAAAAGTGATCCCATAATAATGTCAAATAATGTAAGCAATTTCAGTAGTATCAGCAGTCCATTTTATGTCAGTGGGCGAAATATAACATTTAACAATTGTTGGAACCTTGCGCAAAAACAAAACGTGTCTGCCTCAACAGATTCTGGATTTAAGACGAAGGCTACAATATTTTTCAAATTTTCTGTTTGACAACATCAATAAAACGACTCTTGTGTCATACGTTAGAAAAACCGGTGTGTTTTAGTTCTTAGCACACTGCATCACGAGAGGAAGATCTATGAAGGCGAAGCTAAAAAGCCTGAAATAAGAAAATTTTATAATGAAACAAAGGGAGGGGTTGATACGTTGCCTTTGTCATCTGGAAAACAGTAAACCCACAATGGAATTATACGAAGATATTTAAGCGACGCATTTTCCTTGAAGAACGTGGATCATCTCTAGTGCAGGAATAAATATCACGTCGATCGAGAATGCCGCAAGGTAGCGGGGCTAAACGTGTTGCTTTCGATGTCAAAAGGCAGCAACAACCAAAAAGGACGCAAAACATGAAACGAGCACGCTGCTTTTTGTGCCCAAATCTTTCCAATAGCACAAAATATTCAATGAAATGCAGCAGATGTGTAAGCTGAAACTGGTCTAGGGGTTGATTCGGGTTATATCTAATCTAATCTAAGAAAATAATTAAGACGTAAATGGTGTATGTCAAATGGACATCTAGGCTAAAAATTGACTTTGACTGAGTAGTCGACAACTGTTTACGATTCGAATTATATATTTGTGTGAGGTTCTTGAATTTTGCTTTACATAGGTACAACCATTTCCAATTACGCTAGTGCTCTATCTGCGGCCGCCCTGCTATAAAATGATTTAGCTAAATATGGATTAGTACTAATTATAAATTCCAATTCAAATTAATGTTGTTCTAGCAACTACAGTTAGTGATAATTTTTCTTGAATGGTAAATGTGGGTTAATACTAATTTTAATTTTCAATTTAATTCAGTTTTGTTAAAGGAACTACAATTAGCGATAATTATCTTATGTGTTACCAGATTCGATTTGTTTTCTTGTGTGCTATTCGTTTTCGTGATGCCGTGCTCGGTCTTGATATGAATATTTTGATGTTTCCATAAGGAGTTAGCAATCCTTCAAATTTCCTTCCTGAGATGACTGTTGCAATTTTGCCAGTTCAATCTTTATGTAGCATCTTATTGATGAATTTATCGTAGTTTTCCAATTGACACTGTAAGATTTAAGCGATGCACATTGATGCAATTTCCCCGAATGCTTTAATCCGATTTTTCACAAATCTATCAAATGTGGCCCCGTCTTGCGCAAACCAAGTATTTAGTTGGCTGTTGAACGCTACCGGATCTTGCATCTTGTTGTTTTCACAGGGTTTTTGCTGATTACTTTTTTAATAAAAACTTTGCTCGGATTCTTATAGATCTTTTTCTTACTCGCTGCGGACGTCAACTTTTGTCACTCGCTATTGCTCATGTCAGACGAAAGAGAAGGAAATCAGCTGTTCGGTGTCATCCATTGAACTCGAAAAGATTATTTATACGGGGTTTAAGGAACGACCACAGGGACGGTGTCTTTTATTATTTTTGACAGTTATTATTATTTATTAATAAAGTTTTATTTCATTATTGGTTCTGTTTTTATTATTTCAACAATTATTTTTGCTTATCAATAAAGGTTTATTTCATGGTTAGTTCTATTTTTATTTATTGTTACATAGGTGTACATGAAAATTAAATTCTAGACAATCAAAATCCTTGACCTTACGTTTTCGGGTCTTTACTTAGCAGAATCGAGAGTTGCTGGAATTTCACAGGGCTCTTCCTGGAGACGTTTTTCGACGGAATTGCGCTTAATATTCTAGCTTTCTCGTAGATACGTTACAGATGTATTCGTTTTATATGTAAGAAGAATTCACAGATAGAAATAAGTTGTAATAATTGCCAAAGTTGGGAATAAAAATATATTGGGCAAATATGACCCATTAATACCATATACAGTGACTCGCAAAATTGTTCATAAAAATTGATTGAAATTGATTTTTGGGAAAATCTAAATATTTATTCATAACAAATTAAAAAGTTTTACAAAATAATATTACTTCAGAAAGTAGATTCGGTACATTGAAAAGAAACAAAACTTTAAAATAACAGCAATCCTGTTTTCTAAAATAAAAATAAAAAGAATGTTTTGTGAACACTTTTCCATCTGTCCTGGGACTAATTAAATAGTTCCGTTTTTCTTTTTTATTTATTTAATATTTAGTATGCCCACCTTTGGCATGAATTACAGCCTTCACTCTCTTTGGCATACTTCCTAACAAGTTCTCAAAATATTGTGGATCAATCTCATTCCTCGCTTGTTTTTGAGCGCGTAACCAAAGTTCTTCGCAGTCTTTTGGAACATTGTTGCTTGCTACTACTCTTCTTTTCAAATAACCCTACACATTCTCTATAGGATTGAGATTCGGCGATTGTGGGAGCCATTTCAGAGTCTCAATATTATGATCTGGAAGCCATTCGGCCGTTATGCGAGCAGTGAGTTTTGGATCATTGCCTTGCATAAATAAGCTACCTCCAGGCTCGCAGCCAAATCTATCAAGACTTGGTAGATATGAATCCTCTAAGATATATATATAGTCAGTTGCTCGCATAATTCCGGTTATACCTACGTCACAAAATTCCAACTTGGTTTGAAACATTCCCACCAAACCATTAATGAACCACCTCCAAATTTGAGGGTTTTCTAAATATTACATTCTTGTAAGCCAACAGACTTGTTCACCCACGTCCAATTCCGCCAATCTGAACATAACCTGTTTATTTTTCATTCGTCAGACCATGTAACAAACTTCCATATTCTGGCGTTCAGTCTTTGTATTTTCTGGCAAATTGAAGCCTCGTCTTTTTATGGCAGTCTATTAAAAGTGGTGTTTTACCTTTGCTTTTACTTTAAAATTTTATTTAAGGCGTCATCGAACAGTATCATTGGAAACTGTAGCATTTAAAGTGGTATCGATTACCTTGTTGGCTTGTACAACTGTATCTACCGCTTCAATCATAATCAATATTTTGATACAACCCTCTGTTTCCGGAGATAGTTTACTTGGTCGCCCACCAGCGTTCGTTTCGCGAAAATCTTCTACCGTTTTTCTTATTTTGCTTACGAATCCTATTGACTCAGAGTACTTTTCAGCAATTTTTCAAATTAAGTACTACTTTTGAAGATCACCAACAATTGCTGCTTTCACGTTCTTTTGGATAGCTTTTGGCATTTTTTCTTTAGGTTAGCTTTCGTTCCTATTAAATTAATTTAAATTATTTCTTTTTGTTAAAACATAATAATTTACTAACTCACCAAAATATCAACTCAAAAAAAAATTTTTTTCTTTCTATTTAAAATATTTCGTCAAACACGCAAAACTGTTCACGCCACTGCAACAAAACAAATGTAAAAAAATAAAATCTTTCCAACACTATTCGCACAAAATAACAACCATGAAATATCGCGTTACATCATTTCCAAGAATCTGTGAGGGTACAGTGCCTTAGCAAACGCAGTTGTTTTGCTTGTACATAAAAAACGTGAAATTTTTCATTTTTATGAACACTTTTGCGAGTCACTGTACGTTTTTTTTTTTTTTTAGTACAGGATAAGGGTTAAAGTACTCATTACAAAGCGATAGGGATGTTTTGATGTTCTACTGATATTTCCCTCGACAGTTTGGACAGCACCCAATTATTATAGGTCGAATTACAGAACTTGTTAAGAAATTGATGATCAAGAGACAGATTTGGCTAGGTATGACTAACAACATTGTTATTTTGCATTGATACGAATATCATTACAGGGCCATACTTGTTTAGGATACAAATACCTCATCACTTGAATTAGGTCACTGCGTTTCAAATGATACACATATATGTATGTAGTGACACACATAATCCTGTCATGAATGTCATTTGTTACTGTTCTATTACGAACTGAACATTTTACTGCGTTTCATTCTATTTCCTCGAATTACATATGCAGCACAGCAGTAAAATTTTCAATTTCATTGCGAATCGTATTCGTATGCTCATCAATGTATTCGCAAAATTGTGGTTAGCAATTTACTGTCTGAACTTAATTAACAAACGCCCTTAATCCATTCACCCATCCATCCTACATGGATTTTCACTCATTTAAGATTTACCTTATAATTGAGACGTTATGAGTACAAATCTATTCGTGTATCTACGACTCCTCAGTACTCTCAAATTTATCACGTTGCTTCAAGTCTCAGTGGATTTATGTAAGCTCGGCAGACAGAGTTTTCTAGGAGAACTGTTAACTTTGTTTGTTAATATTTTGATGTTGGTAGGAGACTTGGTGGGTTTTCTCATTATATTCTAATCTCATAGGCTTTTCTTACTGTATTTACCCTTAAATTATTACACTCAGTTTCGTATAAATATAAAGCCACGTAATTATACATATATGTACATATATGTGTTGCTTGTATGTGTTACAAAGGTGTTTTACATTGAAGCTGTATTACACTTGTTATGCAAAGCCTTAATTAAATGAGCACTCGATTAAGGTAGTGCGGTGCATTGGCAAAATCCATTCCAATCTATTCTTAGCATTTTGATTGACTGTTGTATATGAGAAAATCCTATATATCTCTCGTATAGGATTTAATTAATATTGGAAGCTAACATCAACATCAAAACGAAATTTTGGTTACATTAAGACCACTAAACGAGGTAAATATTGCAGATGCCACCGAAACCACTCAACATGTAACATAGGTTGCTGCTACATATACCTCTGCCATGGCATCCGGTTTAATATTGCGACTGTGAATTGGCCCAAGGCGTATCGTCTATCTGACAACAGAATGTAAATAGACTATATATGCTATATGACACGGCTGACACAGCTCGACTAATCCTCGCAGATGTCCTTCTAATTCTGCAGTTGAAGCCGGGATCAATAATCTGGCGTGGTTGGATTTGCTTCTACTGATGATGGGCACTTTTTGACGTGGTCGACGCGCACCGTGTCATGGACCTGAAATTGTGTTTACTTTGCCACACTGATTAACATTGTAGCGTTGACCTGGCGAAATTTGCCATCCATTTTGTCTAATCCAATTCAAATATTTGCTCAATTAGCAATCAATTAATGAAGCAATACTGGGCCACACCGTTTTGCAAGGCTATCATTAGCTCAAATGTCTATCACAATGCATCTAGCCCGGAATCACGTTATCAATTAAACGCGATTTCATGACAACTCTGACTTTGGGTGAGTGTTGGGACAGCTATTGTCTATTTATAGGTAATTAATTGTATGCGTTTCAATTGCAGGTGGCTAACAGCACATTTAGGATAAACAATAATATATTTACGACTCGTATGCAGTGTTGTGTGTGATAACTACTATTGCAGGAGTTTATTAAAGGCATTAGCGCTTTTCGAATTGAAACACCTGCTGCTCCTGATGGTAGTTGTGGTACTGTTGCTGCTCTTGGAATACAAAGCAACCGGATTTAAGCCTCAAGACCTGTTAATAATGTTGTTTTGTGCAAATAACGAGCATCTCCGGTAGGTCTAGACAGGAAAATTAATTCATTTGAATTTCTTTTTCCGCTTTTTTTTTGTCGTATTCTCTCCGATCTGCACCAGGATATCAAGGTCGGGCCCAAGCTTTTAATGAGTTTATTCGTTTATGGTTTGAATGCAGTCCTTCGTTCATATTGCTATCGTTTAGCTACCATCAGTTTACTTTATTATAGAGAAGCATAGATATATTGTTATTCTGTGTCGATTCTTTTCTGCGGGAAGTAATTTCTCCCCTTTTTTTCCGGTTTTAGCAGTAATAATTGCAGAAATGTATGCAAATGAAAAAAGAAATTGCTTCAAAGTTACGATTTAAAATCAAAATAAAAGATAGACTTATTTCTAAGGATGCGTAATTCATTTTTGTCATAACAATGTGAAAAGGCCAGTACAGACTGCAATCAGACCGAATTTATCATTCTTGAGTCAATGTTTTTTGGAAGACCTATAAAAACAAATTATTCAAATGCAATTCTTGGAACGATTTGAATAAAAATAATGTTTCAACTCGAGTAGAGAGTCAGGTTGCTGGATAACAGCAGACCTTGTGTACAGGAGAATAATCAAGATCTGTTTGGGGTACTGAATACGGGGAGTACGGATTACATTGCCCCGAGACTAGACTTTTTGAGAACTCCGGCACCCACTCCCACATGCATTCTCCAACTGTTCGTAAAGACACATATATCAAAGCCATTTGCCACACAATTATCATCTCACTCCTATCTGCTAGGAATGCTTGTAGAGAAAGCTTTCTCAAAGTCTAGTCTCGGGATAATGTAATCCGTATTTCCCGTATACAGTAACCCGTACAAATCTTCGGTATTCTACTGTACCAGAGCTGGGCAATACTTAAGTAAAAAAAGACTTAAGTACTACTTAAAGTACATTTTCGTTACTTAAGACTTATTACTCAATACTTTTGAAATGTCCCTACCTAGTTCTTGAACATAAATACTTGCTTCTATTTATTTGTACTTAAGACTTAGTTTTGTACTTAAGTACCAAGATTTATATTTAAGTATTTCTGAGTCTATTAAGTACCTACAAATATCTAACTCTTCGTAGAAAAGCAAACACAATCTCTAGCGCAACTCCTGTTTTATTGAGTTTTAAAGCACGCAAAAAACTGTGAAAGCATGTATTGCACTCACGCGTCCAGGCAAACTAATAACATACACACAAGACTGGGCAAGTAGAACAAAAACCAGTAACGTCTCGCTCGAATATAAAATCGACGATACCTCGAATTGATGACATAACCACTGACATGTATAATATGGATTGCAAAAAGTGGGCTTATTTCTATATTTCTGACTCTTTCGGCCTAACCACCAAGTACCAACTGAGAGAGAACTGAAAACAACAAACAAATTAGAGGATTCGTCGAAATATATGTTTTCAAATGAATCATTTAGGGTTACTACTGAAAAAAACTGTTTTGTCAAAGACAATGTATTCCTTAGATCCGCAGAAGAATTTCTAAACGTTTTATTAAAATCACTTCCCGAGCTGTGTGCTCACTTTTTCAACTTCCCGCCAATGACTTTTTCAATGTTGGCATCGACGTAAGAATTATTTCTGACACAAACTATTGTGCCCACGTGAAATAGAAACGTAAACAGTCCATATTATATACGTCACTGGACATAACCAAGGGTAAGCAAGCAATGACTCGCTCCAATATAAAATCAACGATGCCTGATGTAGGGAAGGCCTAAATTTTTTCTTAGAAATTTACTGGAAATTTTCTCCTTAGAATTGTTATGCATTATTTGAGGCGTTAATGGGTGGTTGGGCGGGCCTCTAAAATTTTTTGTGAGTGTAGCAAGCAGAGGTGAAAGTTTTACTCTACTTGCAGCACCGAAAACTATGAAAAACTATAAATAGTAGCCACTTACTATACATATTATAGTTTTCAAAAGGTATTGATTTATTCATATCTATTAACTGAACTCGATAAACATCAGTATATTACTGCCAACGTACAAAGGTTTTAAAAAAGTACTTTAAAAAGTACTTCAAAAAGTACTCAGTACTTTTTATAGACTTAGTACTTAGTTGCAAGTACTTTTCATGCATGCGATATTTGTACTTACGCTGAAGTATTTAGGCCTTCGGTAGTTGTACTTGTACTTACGTACTTTTTCTTTGGTACTTGCCCAGCTCTGGCTGTACCCAAGCTCTGCTGTTATTCAGCAGCCCGACTGTCAGCTCGAGTTAAAACATTCCGGCAAATACAGGAATCGTACCGCCTATCGAACTACTGTAGTGTATTCCAAGTGGAGGCTTTGGTTGAAAAGCAGTAATGCTGATGGTTACAAATTATGAGGTTTTTAGCGATCGAGTTATCATCATTTGTATTGACAGCCCAGCTGCAATCAAAGCTATGGACTCGAGCTGCGCATTAGACCGTGCCTAGTGCAATGTTGTGGCTGTGAAATCGGGCGACTGGGTGCTAACCACAAAGTTTTTCTCTGCTGGGTGCATAGTCAAAGTGAGGCAGCGGATGCTTTGGCTAGAAAGCATTCTGCTATCAATATTTATCTAGCAGCGGAATCCATAGGTCGGCCCATAGAATAAATAAAGGGGATTCTATATATACAGGCCTGTAAGCTGACAAAACCAAGATGGGCACAACTGACGGATTTCAAGACACCTGTGGCCCCGAATATATCTTAGGAAGACAGAAGCTCTGTTAATGAGGAAGCATAATGAAGTGCGTAATTTCATTGCAGTTATTACGGGACACTGCCTCCTTGGAAAATATTCAGAGTGCAGGCGAACGACATACAATAACTTGAGCAGTCGCTGTATGGATAAGGAAAAGGTGGAGAGCATTTAGTACCTACTTTGCAAATGTCCTAACCTTACTAAACCCAGAAGGCATATGTAGCTACATTTGCTGTGAACTGGTGAAATTAGCAGACAAAGAGTTGGGGAACTTAGTAAGGTTCATTAACTCTTGTGGCTTATTTTAGTGCAGCCCCTAAATTTGGTTTATCTTTTCCAGGTAGGATCCCAAGGTGGTATCACATGGGACCACCAGGTGGCCTAAATTGGTATGGCTTGTCATATGCGCTTATACTATGGCCTCCACATTTAACCTAAACAAACTCGAGCAACTTGCAGAGCTACGTATTCAAATATATTCTGCAGTTACGGTTTCCATAGCCTCATTATTAATTTTTTTTTATGTTGTCCGATTGTTTTCGGTATTTTATTATCGTCTGAAAGTAGAATGAGTCTAGTATCACTGATTACTTAGCTTCGCTATTCTGATTCTAGTTGGGATAAACTTCACCCGATTTATTATTCTAATAGGATGCATGAAGCCCAAAAAATTAAAATATTTTACACATATTATTTTAATTATGAAAAACTTTACTTCAAGTATTATATTTCATGAAGACTGTACCAATTCAACATCTCCTGCAGAACTTTCATCGATATATTTTTCAATACCTTTTATGCTAAAAAAGTTCTAGTGAATGTACATAATATGTGACAAAGCCAAACGTCCAAATAAAGAGAATGGTGAAATAGGACAGTGATCTAATATTCCAAACAGATATTCATGTAAAAGGGCTAATTCAGATTTAGCCCCGATTCTCGAATGGAAAATTTACATAAATCATTTCAAGCTATAAGAACTTAAGAAGTTCATGATACTCTTTTATTGAACAGACAAACATATAGTATATGCTTTTATGAGATTATTCATGATCTCTTTTTTGTTTCACTTGCATCCATCCACTGCAAGTAAAAGTCATGATAAGAGCTAAAATCGTTTAGCCCCGAAGAAGGGAAATTTTAAAATGTGCATTCATATTAAAAGTCCGTTTATGTCCGTAAGTTTTCCGGTTTTCAAATTCAAAAGCAGGAAAAATTGAAACTTGGAGCTAGACTAATGTGAGGCCCCTAAGCCTCAGGTAGTACTATCAAAGTTAACCTAATTGGAAGTTAGGCACGAATAAAATTAAAGAAAGAAATATATTTAATTTAGTCTTTTTCATGAATGGAATCGATAGAACGTAAATTACTCGAATGATAAAATCTTCTTGAATACCTTCAAAATTCTTTGAAACTATTCATAATAATGTACATCAGGTCACACTAGCTCTATTTTTTAAGAAAAAAGTAAATTTCGCTTTATTAAGCCAAGCTCAGGGGATACCCTATGATACAAAGCACATCATGGCAGAAAGGAGATAGGGAAACGATTAGGGGTATGAGGAGAGTGGCGGAGGTGTCGATGTATGTCCCCCTTAAATTTCCGCAGATTTTATGGTGGAGGAAAAACTGAAGCTGGTAAATTGTTCCGGATTCGCTCTGTTCGGGATAAAGAATCATCACGGAATTTTACTGTACGGCCGAAAGTAATTTGAAGTGTAGAAGGATGTGCGCGGTTTGCAACGCGAGTACTGAGAGAAGGAATCATTCTACTGCGGCGGTGCTCGAGGGAGTCGATATGACAAGTTATTGCCGCCTCGCCAATGAGCTTGAAGGCTCTATTTTGGGCAATATCCAATGAATTGTATTCCATTCTATGTCTAATGTAGGACTTGTAGAGGAGCGCTATATTTGACGGACAGAAATATTTCTTCTTTCAGAAATCTAAGACATTTTGATGCTGAAGGAGATGTAAAATTCCTCTCAAATAAAGTTCTCATTTTTCCCGAAAATATCAGAGAATCCAGCATAAATTTCTTCCACTTAATCTCTTCAGAGAAAAACGAATGTAAACAGAAGCACGTGCTGCTCAAATATCATAGGAATTTCACAAAAACGCGGGAACATTTTATGAGAATAAAACCTGAAAACTGCGCACTTTCTAATTTATTTACGAAAATGTATCATTTGCCATTCTGTTTCGTTGCCTGCAATCTGCGCTTTAAAATTTTTTATAATAATAATAATAATAAACATATATTTCAGGATTGCGTACACAAGATTGTATAATCTTTTAGAGTACAATTAGATTGATGGAGCTAGATAATTTGACATTTGCTAAACTACTTAAACTATATCCCAAACCAGAAAGAGAGAAAAACAAGACAAAATAAAAAAATAAAGATAAGAGAAGAGAAAAAAAAAATCTATAATGTTGAAAATGTTTAACTAATAATATTAAATTATTCTGTAGCCTCAATTGTGGAGAACCATGGTAAAAAATTTAACAAAACAAAAGAGTTAATGCGCGCGTGCCTTAATGAGCCTTCTGAAATCCCCGATACTGCTCGCCGTCTGAGCTACATGAGGAAGAGCATTCCATAATCGAGTTATTTGAATAGGATAAGAACACTCCATTACTGACCTATTGAAGCGAGGCATTATTAGATTCCGACCTCTTTGAGACGTGGTGAATTGGAAAAATTCTCTAAGATAACGCGGCTTATTAGTCTGTAGTAAGACATATAGAAAGATTAAGGCCCTATGCTTTAAGTAGCTGGAAAGAGAGCAGCCCAACAGGCTAGACCTGAAGAACGAAACATGGTCGAATCTCCTCAATCCAAATATAAAACGTATACAATCGTTGAATGCAACCTCTAACTTGCGAGCGCAGAGACTATCCAACTTAGGATAGATGATGCTGCCAAAAGTGAAATGAGGTAGAATAAGCGTCTTTACGAGCTTAGATCTCATACCTCTCGATAAGATGTGGGCCGAAAGCCCTAGCCGCCGTAATCCTGAATATATCTTGCTGAGAGTAAAACTGATGTAATCGCAGCACTTCATATCCTGATTTAATACAATTCCTAGATTGGTGACTTTGCTTAAAATAGGTAACGAGTACCCATTCAAGATCACGGGAGGGACTTCCGATAATACTTCGTTATTGTTATAGAAGGTGATGCATTGCGATTTATGGGGATTTAATAGCAGTCTGTTGTTTAACGCCCAGGAGTGGACTCTTTCCAAGTCGTCGTTTAAGCGTGCTATGCAGTCCTCGACAAGTCCAATAGGACGACTTATGTAGAGTTGAACGTCATCTGCGTATAAGTGGATGCTCACATCTAGCGTAACATTGGGCAGGTCGTTGATGTATAAACTAAAGAGCAATGGACCTAAGATATATCCTTGTGGCACTCCACACAGCAACGGTAAACTACTTGAAACCAAATTTTTGACCCTCACACACTGACTACGCCCCATCAAAAAGCTATCAATCATAGCAATTGCAGATGCGCTGAAACTAAAAGAATTGTATAGTTTTTGCCGGAGGATGGAATGGTCTACACTGTCGAATGCCTTCGAGAAATCTAGTAGTGCCAGAACAACGAAATTTTCCCTATCCATAGCGGTTCGGATGTCAGAGGTTACTTTTAAAACTGCGGACTCATAGCTGTGCGACGCACGAAAACCAGATTGCCAACGTGTTAGAAGATTATTGGTCTCCACGTACTCAAGTATTTGCCTGTACATAAGCCTCTCTAGTACCTTCGACAGAAAGCATAATATGCTTATTGGCCGAAAATCTTCGGGAGATTCTGGAGATGATTTTTTGGGTATAGGTAGGACTATAGCTGACTTCCAGCTACTGGGGAAACAGCAAGACGTGAGGCAACTGTTGACGATATGGAGAAGGTACTGACTAATAAAGGGCAACAATATTTTAAGAAAACGTGGTGATACGCTATCTGGGCCAATAGATTCGGATTTGATGGAAAATATGGAGGAAACGAGTTCATCGATTTCGACCCCACGGAAGGAGAATGTGCTGGTAATATGGCCGAGTGCCCGTGCACTCGTGCTAATGAGGTTCGAGGGCGGGGGCTGTAAATGAGACGAAGTTCTGCTAGTGGAATTGAAGTGAACATTGAGTTCATCAGGATCAAAATTGGAATCCGCTTTATCCTTGCCATACACTCCAGATTGACGTAGATTACGCCACAACTCCTTTGGCTGAAGCCTCGAATTGAGCTTCGTGCTATAGAATTGCCGCTTGGCAGACCGAATGGCAGTATTAGCTCTGTTACGCGCAGCTGTATATAGCATCCGAGATGCGTCAGATCTGATGCGCCTATGTCGCTGATACAGGAACTCACGCTCTGCAATTAAAGACCGTACGCTACGCGAAAACCATGGGCATCCATTGGTAGACACGTTCATCGTTTTTAAGGGAACATAATTTTCAAATAAGTACATAATGAGAGAGCTGAGGATAGTAACTTGGTCATCAACAGATGTACTATTAAATACAGTGCTCCACGGCAGCTGCTGGCACTCATGATATAGCGCGTTTTCATCGATATGTTTGTAATCACGGTATGTGAAACTATTGCGAGCAAGACTAGAATCCAATGTGAAGTTGTAGTTAAGGAACAAAATATCATGGTCAATAGTACTAAAAGGGCTGATTTGATCTTGTAAGTTGACTTTATCTCTATCGGTGACGAGAACCAAGTCGAGGATCGAAGGATTAGCAGTGTTGAAATAAGTCGGAAAGGCATTAACAGTGTTGAGGTGAAGCGATTGAAGAAGATGTGAAAGCTGACCTGACGAGGCATCACGACGAAGTAGATTAACATTAAAATCTCCGCCCACTATCACGTTTTCGTAGCGTTGAGTTATGTATGATGAATTCATGAACATTATCGCTATTAAATAGGTTAGGAGGACAATAAACTGACGAGATGACACATTTTTCGTGACCTGCCGCAACCTCAACACACAAAAACTCAAGAGGCAAATTTCTAGAGGAGGAAATTTGTTTAGCTCTAAGCCAATTTCTAACATAAATAGCTACACCGCCTCCCATACGGCCGATTCGGTCGTTACGAAATAGGTTAAAACCCGGGATTGTGAGAAATGAGGATGGAATCGATTCATTCAACCATGTCTCGCTAATCATGACAACATGTGTGTCTGAGCCAGAGATCACGTACCGAAATTCGTCGATCTTATTGCGGAGACTTCTCGAGTTGATAATGCATAAGTTCAGACCAAGATGCCTATTGCACATAATGTTTAAGAGAGCTCTTATCCTATCCAAGCCCGAAATATTATCCATATATAAGGATTAGCGGGCAGCCATCGGAGAATCCAGACACTCGAAAATCACCGCACACAAACAAGACACCAATTGTTAAACTCCACACAAGAGGCAACAAATTATATGAAGATAAGTTCATGATTATTAATTGATTATTAGAAACTATTGAGATATATATATAGAATATTTGAAGAAATCAAACAGAAGAGACACTAAAAAAGAAAAATATTAAAGAATACAAATATGCTAATGAGTGCTATACCAATAAAAAAAAATGAAAAAAAAAAAAAAAAAACACAAGAAATAAATGTTGAAATACTAGACTACACAGTATCGGCTCCAGATACGCTGGCTTCATCTATTGCTGGTTATGTGGTATCAGAGACGTCATTCTGCTCAGCAACGAATTTCAATAGTTGGTCACGATCAATAATTTTTACCTCATTACCCCTGTCACTTTTCTTGATGTATAGTAAGCCATGTTTCGTTCGCACTGAATGGATTTTCCCCAATTTTCGAAGCTTTAGCGCCTCACGCAACAGAGAGTTGTTCTTCGACGTCAGGCTCTCGTTGATAAAGATAGGACTAGTTGAAGAGAAGCCCACAAGCTCTGCCAGATGAATACCATTACGCCTGCGGTAAGCCGACAGGAAAGCCTTTTGCTCCAGCTGACTGCAGAAACGAGCAACAATAGGATTGTTTTGGACTGGAGATTTTGTTTGTATACGAAAAGCATCTGTGTATGGCGATAATGAATGACCTATCACTTCAGCGATGTTTTTGACCAAGCTTATAGAACTTTCGCCTTGCTGCCGAGGTATTCCCCTAATGATTACGTCGTTCAAACGCTGCTGTCGTTGAAGGTCATCGATCTCCGTTTGCAACAGAGCATTCTCCCTGCTAACTTCCATCAGTGCACCTTCGCAAGCCACTATTCTACTCACCAAAGGGGGAATGACATCATCAATTTTGGCTGAGAGACGGCTTTCAAGCTGCTGAAGACGGCGATCGAATTCAGTGAGGATGCGAGACTCTAGCATTTGTATAGAACTTTCAAGAGCAGGCGAAGAGATTTCCGATGTACTCGACCCAGGCTTGCTGAGTGTGACGATCTGCTGTGGATTGTTGTTCCCCTCACAGCCTGACGTAGATGGCGTTTTCTCTTTTTTCTGGCTTCTTCCGACCATTGTATTTTGCACAATGAGCTAAGAGAAATTACAGACGAGATCCAGAGATCAACAAAAAGAAACCGCTAGTTTGGCACTGTGCACTTAACAATATTATATTAAGAAATTCCCACTAAATTGGCTAATTAATAAAATAAAACAAATGATGATCAGCTTTATGGCGAATTTCTCGTTTAATTACACGACTAAGCGGCTTTTTGGCTAGTATTACCACGTTTTCAATAACAAATTCCAAGAGCCGACCAAACGCACGTCTATTCACTAGCTGACATTACTGCTTTATCTTTGTTCATAAATGTTTTAAAGAGTTGTGAATCAGACAACGAGTTAAAAACAAAAATTGAGAGAACGTAGCATTACACGAACAATAAAATCTTCGTGAATATCTTTAAAGTCCTTTTAAACTTTTCATAAAACTGAATTTTTCGTACATCGGGTCACACTACTTCAATTTTTTAAGATAAAAATAAATTTCGCTTGACCAAGGTACTAAAAAGAGATGTAAAAATTTCTGTCAAGTAAAATTCTTATTTCTCCCAAAAATATCAGAGAATCCAGCATAAGTTACACCCAAATCAAATATCATAGGATTAGAGCAACAACTTTGGGACAACTTTGGTGGCTTCTTTGAATATTCAGAAAAAACGCGCTTTCATAACAACGTGAAAACGTTATATGATAGCAAGGTTTTGAAAATTCCATCCATTTTCTTTCTATTTCTGACTGTTTACATTTAAACGGAAAACAGTTAAACATATCTCGGCCATTTACAGCTTTTCAACAAAAATTGTAAGGACTTAAGTTGGTGTAAATTTGATTCTTTACAACTTTAGTCCTTATAATTTTTATCTTGCGATGGATATTTATCGAATTAAGCTGGAAAAAAGATGCAAAGTTATTATCGAATTATGTCGTCGCGGCTCTTCTTTCTCGCAGTCGCAGCTTGCTTTCGACCAGAAAAGACTCACTTTGTAGACGGATGTTCTACGAAGTAGACGTAATGCAAGTAAAATGAGGAATTGTTTTGTGTGCGGAGAAGGTATAAGCGAAAATAATACAGCGAAAAATCCAGTGAAAATCGTAATGTTCAGTCATTTTTATCAGCAAGCTCGACAGCGTTGTCATGCAACGTGCCAAAAAAGTTACGCGTACAAAAAGCTGGCGTAGGCACATTGACAAACACCGACGCATCTCAATTATCATTACGTCATCATCATCATCAACAACGCCATCACCAGTTGAAATGGAGGTATTACCAAAATTCTATTTCAAAAACTTTTGCATTATGCAAATGCGTTCCATAAGAGTGTGGCATCACATTTTGGTGGTTTGAAACTGTGAATTCCGGGATTCTATTTTGTACTATTTGAAGAAATGCAACGACGAATTGGCAGGAGACAACATAGCACGCATTGAGAACGTTGATCTAACGGCAGTTGAACCGTGGTATCACAGTGATTAAAAAACTTCCATTATTATGCGTCACATGAGATATCAATAAGACCGGTTTCTTGCGAAATAGACCGTGCTATGGAGTAGATTTTCCATTATATTCATAAGAACGCTGACGAATGTCAATTTAACCTGAATGATCTGGAGGAAAAGATTGAAGGAGACTTTACTCCGGATCGAAGGACAATAAAAAAATATTTACAAGATGAGTACGGCGTTGAAATTGTAATGTTTTGCGCACCAGGATTGGAGATGATATTGCCTTTAGGGACTTCCCTTATCCCGTCGATGTCGTACCGCATGGAGCTCCCGCGCGGTAAGAAACATTATGGACTAAATCAGCAGACATTTCGTTAATTTCACGACAAAATTCATTTCTCAACTCGGTAAGTCCTGCTTCTCTACTGATAAGGCATGTCGCAACGTTGAATACCGAAAACATGTTGCATCTCAATCGCGCAATGCAGATCCGTGTGTGCGTACTGATTTAAATACATGGTGGCAATAGTGGCTCGGCATGATGTACGCGTACCGAGTAAATGTCGTACCGACCCGGCAAGGGGGGGCCTTAGTGACGTTAGTCACAAAATCCTCTCGCAAGCCTGCTTTGAGGCAAAGCAATCCAACCCTCAGGAAGAAAAGCTTAGAGTTGTTCACGAAGTGGCTGCAATTATTATAGAAGACATACTTTCCACACGGCGTGATACGAGATCGTACCCCCTCTCAGATAATTTCATGGCTAATGTGGATGATTCCATCCTCACTTCTCTTAAGGTGATACTCGAGGGAATAATTTTCAAATCCAAAAAGGGATTGTTTCAGTCTTCGAAAAGGAAATGCACTTCTATCGCGCATGCAATTATATCCGCAGTTCGTCCTCGATCTTTCTTATTTGTGTTGTATAAAAAATTTGATAAAAGTTACAGGACCATTGTCAAAAACAAAAAAAAAAAAAAACATAGGCAAGTAGTTCTGACAACGATATCTCGAAAGAAAAGGTCTGGCGGTCTGAAGCTTATAAGGAAAGAAAGAAAACCGGCCAAGTGTGGGTCGGACTGGTACACGAAGGGTTCCGTACCATCGTAAGTATTCATATTCAATTGTATATGCACATAGGTCAGACCAAGTTTGATGCCCCTATATGGCGCACAAACAATTATTATTCGTTGTTTTACTTAAGAGTATATTGGCTAGTATAGTCTGAAGTATGTACATTTTGTCAGTTAGACATTTGTATGTAATACCATTATTAAAATCGAGCAAAAAATACAAAAACACACGTTCCTTGTATGGGGACCCGTTTAATTTTTAATACGCAGTAATTTCAACTGACGGACAGACGGACAGACAGCGGAGGCGTAGTAATTGAGTTCGGTTAGCACCGTTTGGGAGCGGAGACCTAAAAACATCGCCTAATTTCTTAACGCAAGAGAAAATAGAAATTCCCCAGCTTAAAACTCTTAGAAGAAGAAGAAGACTGCAGCAACGGCAATTAACTTGCAAACAGTGAAGTATAGATTGGGCCCACTGGGGATCCAAAAAAAAAAAAAAAAAAAAAAAAAAAAAACAAAGCGCTTCGAGCTCTACCCTTGTTGTGGTGCGAACAGAAGTTTGCCAAATACAATTTTTAAGTTGCTCTGTGCTTTTATCGCAAGCGTAGGACCTTAAATATTGGATCTAGGACGGAAAAAGTCGTAGAGATCAAAATTGTATAAAATATAGGAATGAGAATATCGTTGATAATGTAATTAAAGCAAAATAATTCACTGTAGTGTAGACAGTAGGCAGTTCAAGGTTTCATTGCTCTCCTGATGAGATCGCGCTTTGCTGCTGACCGAAACACACAGTATACTTGCAAAATTTCTTCATAACATTTTTATTTTCAGCTTTAACCCAATAAACTGACAGTACCTCGGTACTTGTCTTTTAATTTTCTGCTTAATGCAGTAGGTTGAAAAAATTGCCTGTAGGCTCTATATGGCTATGGAAAGAATAAAACTCAATCCTCCTTCTATTAAATCAAAACATGTCGAATTTTCTGGTGTAAATCATAATTTTTCACTTAGAAACATTCACTTCTAATTTATTCAAGATCAGCTTGAAGTGAGAGGCAGTCGTTCAAGGAATCGATTTTTGCATAACTATTTAAAGAGCAATCGAGTCACTCGAAGTACGTCAAAAAGTGTGTATTCAAATTTATTTGAATGAATTAAAAAAGCAAATAGATTCAGCAAACTTTGTCTTATATCAAACAGATGAAACAACTGACGTTTCCTGTATCCAGCGCTTCTCGAAAAACAAATTGCCTGTCGAACAGTTCTTTTTTTATTTTTCGATCTATGTAAGTATTATCGGTAGGCTCAGGAAATGGTTGATGTGATAGTAAACCCACTTAAAGATTTTGATTTAGTGAACAAATTAATCTTCCAATCATAGGATGTAGTTGCTGTAATGAATGGTAAAAACACATTCAGGCATTACTGCGAAAATATATTCTTTCGCGAAGTTGGTTCATTGCTATGCTCACCAAATTAATTTTGTTCTTAGACACGCTTCTTCGAATAACCAAGAACTTATTTATTTTTGTAAGTAGACCTAAGGGAATTTTTGTTGATTAACAGTTACCTTCATGATTCGCGTCGATTCTTATTAGTTCCTCATTGAGTAATTATTGCAGTAGCCTCACATTAATCGCTTTTGCAAAAATATCTTTAAAACTTAAAATTTAAATATGGCAAACCTACAAACTATGTGATCGCTTTTGCCTATTTTCGACTTAAATTTTTTATAAATAATTCTCTCACTAAGAATTTCAGTTGTCCACATGAAGGCGTATTTTCAAGTAATTTTGTACACAAACAAGCCAATTTGACTGCAAAACTCTGTATGTGTGTTTTTAGCTCCACATATGTATATTGCATATAAATACATAGGTTCTTGCATTATTTTTGTAGTTTTCAAGACAGTGGAGCATAATACATAAGTACTTCATACAAGTAGGTACTCCATATACTTGCTTGTATCCATTCTATTTAGGGCGTCCGCCTACTCTCATAATTGTTTCTTTTCTTCTGTTGGCTAGACAAATAACTTTACGGAGACCTTGAAGATTTCAGACAAGAGCCAAGCACGTAGTACACCCTCCCTAGGGATGTATTTTTTTTTGCAGATTCTGTCCTTTTGTGTATATTGTAATTAAAACGCAGAGGAGGAAACAACTGCCTTGTTACAAATAGAACTTAATGAATTTTTTATAATAGATAAAATGTACTACAACTAATCCTTCTATTATTTAATTAGTTGCTGTAGCTGCTCACATATATGTAATATTATTATTTTATCAGTTCTAAAGACCAACTTAAGTCAACATAACCCTGAAAATTAAATGAAAATTACTTCTTAGATTCAATACGTTTTCGGCTCGGACCTTTGATAGACCTTTAAAAGAAGAGAGAATTTTTGACGTTTAATGCTAAAAATTTATTTGTTTTATTTACTTTAATTTCATTTCAGTTTATTTTAACTAACGAGTTAGCCATTTTTTACACAAGTGGGTATCAACTGAGTATAAAAAAGGGAATATTTCCGTTATTGACCTGATATGTTTTACATTTTGTGCTTTGAAATAAAATATTCAATCTTCAACAGGGAATTATTGGCAATATTTCCATTATTTGTATTCAGTCTATGCTGCAAATACGTCACATGAAGGGAAAAGACAACACAGTTGCATATTCTTTATTCTGTATATACGCAAATGAACCTTAGGACTGTACATAAATCTAATTTTATTTACAAATTTTGATTGTTTGAAAATTAGGTCGACGTTTTGGCGGGGACTCTGGAACGTAGGCCATAGCAAGGCCCATTATTCATCCTCAAGACTAATAAGCAATTGCTCCTAGGTCGCAACCGGGCACTTTTGCCCAGTTCAGTATTGGCTCCCAACTATCCTTACTGGCTTCAGGTAGCTTGTCCAGGGGTGTAAGCCAAGAAATCTGTATCGCTTTCCTGAGAGAGCCGGATAGTGACAAAGAAATTGAGTCACTATCTCGTATTCCTCTCCACATTCCCTGCATCTATATGCAACCCAACCCAACCTGTGTTGGTGATCTCTGAGAAAAGAGTGACCAGTGAGAATTGACACCGGAGCTCTCAGGGTTTGCTTGTTTAGTCCCAAAAGAGTTTTCGTTAGGTTTGGGTTAGGCGCTTACCCTAGAGTTCCTTTGTAGTTTTACCCGGAGGGTCACCTGACCAAAGACGACTATGTTGGCGCTCAGTCCCAACCGAAATATTAGAGGCAAAGTGTTTTGGGGCAATCTCGATTGTGTAGGATGATGCCCCCGACGCTCCATCAAGACCAGCAAGCTTGTCCGGTTTTTCGATCGTGTTAATATAATGTTTGGAGGTGGTGAGGGGTTTTGACAATGTCTTTGAATCTTTTCTCATATCTTACGATGTTTGGCGAAATCCAATGCTTTTCATCACACAAGAACTTTAGGTTAGCATGGTTCAGATGACTCTGATGTAGATCTATAGGATCAGATCATAAATGGTTTGAATCCCGAATTTTTGCTTTATAGCTCTGCGATACATTACACAAGTTCTAAGAGCTTTGTTCGCTATGTGCTCTAGGTGCGGTTTTCAATTCAGCTTTTCATGTAATATTATACCTAGGTATTTAACCCTGTCCTTTAGCTCCAAACGTACAGAGCCGTTAAAAGGAAGGTTTAATCTGGGAATGTTCCTTTTCGTCGTAAAACGGCATAGATGAGTTGTCTGTGGATTGTTGTACATGCAATCCGAAATCAGTTGCCCAGTCTATGACTGGTCGGATTGCATTCTGCACTAGTCAGCAGAGTTCGAGTTCATAGCTACCGCTGACTAAGATCACCAGGTCCTCTGCATAACATACCACTTTGTACCCTATCCGTGTGAGTGTAGGCAAGAGGTCATCCATAATAAGTATCCACAATAAAAATGATAAGATATCGCCTTTAGGGGTGACTCTGTGCACTATTTTCACTCTGTTTAACCCGCATAGATCATCAAAGAGAGTTCTACTGTTCAACATGTGTGCGATCTAGCATTTTAGGGACTTATTCACTCCATGTTTTGTAAGAATTTTAGTAAGCTTATGTAGAAAAACATTATTGAAGGAACCTCCTACATCGATGAAAAAAGCCAGCGTGGATTGTTTAAAAATGAAGCCCTTTTCAATTGAGTGAATAACTTAGTATATGGCCGCCTCAACTGACCTCTTTAAATACGCATGCTGATGTTGTCACAATCTGCTTCTGGGAAGGAAGCACGTCAATTCAGAAAACGATCCTGAACTATAGAGAATTTATATAATTTATCGCAAGAAAATTCAAAAAGCAAATTGGAACAGAAATTCATTCTAAATTTGAACGTTCTAATCTGGTATGAGTATGGTGCCAATAAACTTAAGCCCACAGACATAGGAAATTGGAATTGTAAGAGGAATTTACTCACATATAAGAGCTCTGGAAAATTTAACCAGGTAATTTGAAGTCTACCTTAGCCTTCACTATCGTATTTGTATAGGAGCCTGAGTGAAGATTTTGCGAACGCTTGGGGATAACCACTGATCACGGAAGTCAGTTAGTGTCACGACCCTTTTGCCAGCCGAAGTAACTCTTTGGCACCCTCCGAATTCGCCTAATGGTATATGGTGAAGCGTTTTTATCGCCAAATCGAACATTCTTTGAGATGCAGGTAAGCTAATTTTACTAGGGATTCGATGCGCTTTCAAACATGATCTAAGTGACTCGCCTTTGAAACTAATCTATTGATAACCGCTCAAACTTTCATCTAAATTCTAGGTACTCTCTGATCAGAATTTAACAGATATAGAATTGGACAAAATTATTTCTCGATTGAGGAAGCAAATCAAATCTAACCCAACTCAATATCGAAAATCGAATTTACTCCAAAATTGGATCCAGATTTTCTAATTAATATCAAGTTATCCGCATACCCGGATCTACAAATTATCCGATTCATGAAATCCTGATCCGAACTATCTGGATATAGATCCGAACTATCCGGATCTGAATCTGAACTATACGGATCTGGATCCAAACTATCCGTATCTGGATACGAGCTATCCGCATCTGGATCAGCACTAACCGGGTCGGAATCCGAACTATCCGGATCCAGACTAAGCAAAATAGGGGAAAATATAAATTTCCATCTTCCCAATGAAGTAATGTAGTCCGGAGGAAATTTTGAACTTTCTTTGCTTAGTCTGGATCCGCATAGCTCCGATCCAGATCCGAATTGTCGGGATCCAGACTAGCCGGATACCCGGATTTGAGGAATCGGATCCTAATTATTCCGGATAATCCGGATAGCAAAATATCAAGATACTTTCATATCTCTACACCATTAAATTACTACGACCAAGCTTTTGTGCATGTCAATTAAATGAAAGGTGCTTTGAGATCCACCTATGAAGGTCCTTATGAAGTGGTTAAAATATTAAACAAAAATTTTATCGTTAAGAAAAACACTTCAGTATTACCAGTGACTGGTTACGACTGCTTTCTAGACGAATCTAACCGCACGACGCTTAGAAAATATCAAGAGACATTTAATTTTGTTTAATAGACCCTTATTTTTGTCGTTTCGACTGACTCCTCTTCCTCCCCCCCCCCCCCCCCCCTAATTTGTTTGAAAATGTGTCATCAGAATTTTTTTTGCGCGCTTTTATAAAGCATTAATTATTATCAAGATTCAACCTTGTCTCGTCAGATATCTTGAATTAGAGTTAATTCAATACATAGTTTCCACAGCATCGATATCAGTCCTTGGGTTGGCAGAGCTCCGCGCAATTTGACTCAGTAACAGATTAACTTAGAATTTCCCCTGTCACCTTTAGTTTGTAGTTTAAAAATAATGTGTAACATGTAGACCCAAGTAAAATACCTAAATCATTTTAGAATCCAATAAGGAGACAATCCATACCTACCCACTGTGCAGTCAACACATTTTTCGAACATTTAACGACAAACTCTCTCCTTGAGCGCAAATACTTTACGTAACTATTTACATTACCAAGATGTAATTTTCGCTAGTTTGACTTCAATTTGAATTATAATGCTAACAGATTCCACCAATTATAAATCCCTAAAGGAATTTGCATAAATAGAACAGATAGAATAAGTAGAAAATTACCGGAGGTACATAGCAAACTTGCCACTGCGACATACATAATTTACAGTCCTCTAACGCAAGTCTCTCTCCAGCATTCGAATTTTAGTAGTAATTAAAATTTGTCGCTTAATTCACTGCTGCAGACATTCTATTGGAATATAAAAGTAATAATTAGCTCAGCACTTAATTACATAGCGTAGGTAAATAGCTGTTTACTTGAAACTATTTGCCAGGCAATTTCGATAACTTCTGGTGAATTATTTCATCCGGAGCCAATGGTGTGCGGTGGCAAATGAATTCCAGAGTTTCACCTTATTACCTTCCTGCCGGTGAGTGTGCCATGTCGATCACTAAATGACTTGAAGCGAAAGCCATACCTCAGCTCTCGTTGGTGATGTTGTTTTATTGGCAATCATCAATAATTAGTTTACGAGAGTAGGCACATCAACATGACAGGGATGTGATTAGGGATGGGATGATTGGCACAAAATTTAACAATATTTCAAAGTTAATTGAAATTCCAAGGTACTTTGAGGATTTCGGGGTAACAACAAAAAATGCAGTAATCTAGGTAAATTATTTAAATTTATAGATACTAATTTTTCCAACCCTGATAGCCTTTATTATGAATTTGTACTATGAGGGTTTGGTCATTATGGATTAATTTTGGATAGAAGTTTTTTTTGAATATAATGAAAACATATTCAATTTTAAGTTTATTGTAGCTAAAAGATTTTACGATTTACAATTGAATCTAAAATTTAGTAATATTTTAAGCCAATGTCTCACATAAGCTAGGTGTTCAGTCCACATACATAATCCTCATATCTCGTTGCAACTCCTATCCACAATACATTTGCTAGTAGTTCCAGTGATGGAAAAATTTCTGCAAACATTAAATATACCACAAAGTATCATTTCATTAATAAGTAGAAAAACTTACAATAAAAGCAATACAAGTCCCATTCCTGCCCACAACCATCCACTGTGCACCATTGTATCTGAAAATAAACAAAAAACTCATTAATTATTAGTAAACAATACAAATAAATAGCAAACTTACCGAAAATCCGTCATACATACCAATATTCAAATTTTGTAATGTCACCAAAGTGATAGTGGGTCAATCAGCTGATTTCGCCGCACATTTCAGCTACACGCTGCACCGTTTTCAATTTTTCTACCAAGACCCACACGTAGCAGTATACTTCAAAAAATCCTATTCTTTTTTTGAATGAATTCATGTATTGTGGATTCTCTTCTTTTTTTATAGAAATATACATATTTTGAATAGCAATTTTTATATTTGAATTACATAAAGAACTGCTTTCTCTTTATTGTAGCTCAGGCGTATATTTTAGTCACATATTTTGGCATTTCAGCTCAAGTTTGTCATACTTTTATAATCACCATATTAATTTTTATTGATACTTTCCTTCAACCATAAAATAAACTACAAGGAATTGGCAATGAATTAATGTCAGAATACACGCGTAGAAGTACTACAAATTAGTCGAATTGTTGTGGCCCAGTCTGCAAGTACACGGAAGCAAGAAGCTGGCAGGTGTAAGGGTAGTAGAGTAGTAAGCATTATCGGAACACAGTATTTCGCACAGTGGAGTGCCCGCTTATGGCTGATTAATGTGATGTTTGTTTACATTACCACGGCAGTGCCCGTTTTGTTTAGAACAGCACAGCTGCTTGCTATCAGTGGCATTGGCCGGTAGTTTCCGTCATCGGTTTTAGAATATTACCGCATCATAATTACATATGTTGATGGTCATGTTCTACTTCCGATTTCTGTGTGCAAGTTTTCGAGGTGCGCAACTGAATTGATGTAATTAGTTGAAGTTTCAATTAAACAGGGATCGGCTTCCAGTTCCGCGAATAATTTATGGGATTAGGGATAATGAATTCAGTTAGGATAGGTTAGTTAGATTTAGAGATGAAGTTAACATGCTTGAGTAGTAAGAGTAAATAAATATAGCTAAACGTGAAATCGGAGTGTTTTGATTGAACAGGGACAAGAAAAACTGCTTCCGAAGTTGTGACAAAGTGACAAAAATGTTATACTGTGGTAAATGAATATCCCACTCCTAACAGGACCAATAAAAGTGAATTATAAATAATATTTTTGTTGAATTTGTAATGTGAAATGTCATTTTCAGTTCATTCTACGTAATGCAAGTCTTGCTGAACTGAATAAAAACACGAAAAAATCAGTACAAAATTTCATTTCATTTAGGCGTATATTTTTACATAAAAATACGACAAAAGATCAGAATCACCCCCCAGATATAATTTGTCCTTCGAGCCGGATAACTCAGCTATATAGAATTGAGAAATTATATATTTTGCTTAGCACATAACAGTGAGAAAAACTAAGCCTCTGTATACAAAATGGCCAAAAAGATCGAATCCGTTTCATCTGACGTTGGTTACGAAACCAACTTGATGTCAGAGTTGATTGAGTACCAGCTCAAAATCGTAAAGCAAATGGAAGGGTTATATAAAAAGCATTCGAGAGAAGCCAAAAAGAAGACTGTCAAATCGACAGAAAATATTAATATTACGGATCATCAAAATTTTGGAAATAGGTTCTCAGCTTCTTTATGACAAATAGTATATGCTTGTCTCATTTTAGTAGGAAATTTGTTATCAATCCCAAGTACTTTAGTTAGTTTCTTTTTTAAGTATTGTTATAGAGAAACTAATAACATACGAAGACTGGACACTTAAACGATGCCTCGACTTGGCACTTGACGACATTCCCAAAGAGTAAGCCAGCACAGCAATGCCTCGCACCATACATTTTTTCTTAGAAATTACTGGACATTTATTCCTTATAATTTTATACGCACCTTTGGAGGGCGGCAACAATTTTTATGAGCGTAAACGCGTAGACAAGCAAAAAGTAATTTTTTCCTTTTTTGCTCGATAACTAATATTGATTTTTTCAAGTTCATGAAAGATGCGAGTATATCGTAGAGAAATTCAAGAGTTATAAAATTTTGTAGATTTTGTTACAGCTTAAATTGCTAACTGCAGTTTATTTCTATGCATTTTGCACATGAAATGACAAATTTGGTATACCTACTCTATGTCCATTATTTCATCTAGATTCTAGGGTATAAAATAATCTACTTGACGTCTGAATCATAATAGATAAGTTCATGCATTCTTCCAATATTTTTGAATTCATCGAAATAATTTACATAAATTGATTTGTCTAACTTATGATAATTCCCGTATCATATTTTTCAACATTCACGTACTCACGTGGGGTTAATTTTACCTGAAACATTTTGTATTTTTTGTTAGTATGTTAGTTACATGATAAAATTAAAGTAGGTATTGTAATACCAAAATGAATAAAAATTCTACCCAAACGTTTTCTTACTACGCGCCTACGCTCATAAAAATTGTTGTCGCCCTCCAAAAGTGCGATTAATTATAAGAAAAAATGTCCAGTAAATTTCTAAGAAAAAATTGCGGCCTTACCTATAGTACATCAGGGCGAGGCATCGTTGATTTTATATTGGAGTGAGACATTGCTCTCGGCCTCGGCCATTGCATATCAATTCGAAGGAATAAATTTCCAGTAAATTTCTTAGAAAAAATTGTGGTCTTTCTTTCATCGGGTCGAGGCAACGGTGATTTTGCATGGTGCGAGGAATTGCTGGATTACTCTTTGGGAAGGTCATCAAGTGCCAAGTCGAGGCATCGTCGAGGCATTGTTAATTTCATAAACCGTTGCATATTTTTGTTCTACGTGTCCAGTCTTTGTATGTTTTAGTTTGTCTATGGTATTGTGTTATCGACTAGTAAGGATTCGTTCCCATATGTGATAGTGGTGGCCCCATATATCATCCCAGTGAGAAATGAAAATATTCAATAAGGCTTACATAAAAGCAATAAATAATGCATAGGTAAAAGTATTAAATTATGTTTATATCGAAGAATTCAAGAATGTTACTTTGTAGTACTATAAATATTAAAGTTCTTCTTCTAGATTCTCAATTATAGATTCCAGGGCCTTTCAAAATCTTATGTAATTTTTTAATAATTTTAGTGCTCTTCCCATTGAACGGCTAATACTGAAAGAATTGGCCAGATAGCATTATAACAACTAAAGAGAAGCACTCGATATCAAATATTTCCATTTCTTCAAACAAATTAAAACTATGCTTTGTTTCACGCACAGATTCTGAATTTGTACTGACAAATTTTATTTATGTTCTAAGAGGCCACCACCAAGCAGGCAAATGATTCTGCTTCGCATTGGAAGGAAACTGTAAAGTTCCACAAAAATGGCTGATTCAAATGCTTCCTTCTCACTTCTGTAAGAAGCATAAAAGATGCACTAAAAGTAAATTTTATAAACGCTTCTGCCTTTGTTTTTAAGAAACAATAAATAACGCTTCTTTTGCCCTTCTTTTGGAAACGCTTCCATAATTTCTTACTGGGACGTAATTTTTCTTCTCAAGATTAAGTGATAACTTACAATATATATAAACAAGTAGATATACATAAATTAAATCTAATCCCTTGTTTCCATTTATATATTCTGCTGACCAGGTATTACTTTTGAATTAAATAACTGTATCATCAGCAAAAGACAGTACTTCTCCCTTTTGACTAAATTCATTAAATCTGCAGAAATTATTTGTGCAACAAAGAGAAAAAAGGATAGAACCTAATATAGTTCTCTGCGGTACTCCATATTTTACGGTTGATTATCCAATATATGATCAATTTTCATGACATATGTATACCCTATCAGAAAAACAGAATCTAAAGAGTGATAGAATATTATTCTTAATACCAATGTTTACAAGTTTATCAATACTTTGACATTGTAAATATAATATCTGTTCCAGATTCATCTCTTATGGAAAAATTGATTTGAAATTCATGTGAAGAAAATAGGTATCTTTCACTTAAGGATATCTACTCAAAACATTTTTCTTCGGACTGAAACAATAATTACTGCAGATACAAGTCCCTTGTGGGTATTGGAGCAGTAAACATCCTGGCTGTTTTGCTATGCATTTATTACTTTGTTTCATACTTCATATTATTCTAATTATTAACATTTAAAATGTTTTTACAGTGTACGATTAGGATTTTAATCGACATTTCGGTAAAACCTAAAGTAATATATTTTTAACAGAGCTTAGTTTGTAGTAGTAAGTGAAATAAAAGAAATTTTAGCAAATTTATTGAAGAAAAAGACTTTTTCGCAACGGAAAATTGCTGAAATGTAAAATATTTCACAATCATCAGTAAAATAAACAAAAAAATAAAAAAAATGGTAGATGACGCAGTACAGGTTCGATTGGACAAGGGGGAGCATTGCAAGTTTCAATTTTTGAAGAGATTAGGAGTGATCCATAAAATGGTTTCGGATCAGAGCGCACTCAAAGACGTCGGATGAAAGAAGCGCATTTGGACTGCAATAAGAGAATTGCGGAATCTCCAAAATGAGACGTGTTTTGACATTTAATTCGCCACTTGGAATTCTGTAACTCGGCGAATTTGATTTAAGAACTGCTGAAATTTCTACTCCGCTTCACAAATTCTCCGGTGTTTTGAAGGTAGAAAAGTAAGAAGAAGAATTCTCAACTGAGAGAATTCTTTTTTTTTTTTTTTTTTTTGTATTTTGTATCTGCAATTTTCAAATTAAATTCACCAAAGTAAGTAATTAAAATCAACTGATTATAAAAGTTTAAAGACAATTTTATTTCCACATATTTATTATACACAACACTTTTAATAACATAAAATTAAAAAAATAGTAATAAAATTCCGAACTGTCACCTGTAAAATGTGGAATTGTTTGAAATTTGCTGAAAGCAGTTCTCTAGCCGGTCAGAATTGCAATCTTTTTTTTCACATTTCTCTCACTGTGAATTGGAAATGTAGAATTAGGGAGTTATTATCGGAGAAAACGATAATTATCATCTCCCATATTCTCCGTGTTACAGAATCCGGCCCCTGAAATGATAGAGAAAAGACTATCTTAGGTAAAATAAACACTTCTCATCATCTGACTGGGAAAATGTAAGTATAGATTTCTTTTTAAATCTTAGCGATATTAAATAGTTCAAATTAAAAAATCTAACAAGTTTGCTTCTCTGATGAATGCCGAATCGAAGTGACTAAAGAGCAAACAATTTATGGAAGAAGGAGAGCAGGAATTCTGCATGAATTAATTAAGCAAAGGGCAAAGCACCCAATAGCAGTGATGATAAGGGATGTGTTCGCTGGAAAAGAGCTCGGAGCTTTATATTTTCTTAAACTCCGACCAGTATTTGAAAGTTCTCAAGGATGGTTTTCTTCTTCGCAAGTTTGTTTGAAAAAAAGGATGAATATATCTTTGTGCAGGATAGCGCACCCGGCCATACTGTTAAACGTGTGAAAATTTTCCAAAGAAAAAATAATATTCAAGTTTTATAATGGGCATAAAGAATTCGCCGGACATGAATCTCATCGAAAATGTATGGGCAGTATTAAAAAACAGTAATGGCAATAAAGCAGAATAAATCAATTCTTATAAAGAATTATTTTTTTGATCTTTTGGGAATACGCTTTTTGTTTTTTGCATTAAGAAAGTGCAAAACACGCAAAAAGGGTTAAATTTTGGGTACAGAGTGTGATAAGTCATTTTAAGGGGATGCTTTTGGGTTTCTTAAATTCAATATGAAAAATTGGTGTTGATGACGTGCTTTTCATAAAAATTGTAGTTAAAGAAAAACCAAGTTAAAATTCCGAAATTGTAAATTTGTTGAACCATAACTACAAATCGGAGAGAGGGAGGGAAAACTTTGTAGACTATTGGAAAGGATCAATGATTGTCAATGTAACAATTTTTAAATCATCATCATAACGTGCAGAGTTGGGCACCGTTAATAAAAAAATTAACGTTGTTAATCCGTTACTAAAAACGTTAACTTAGTTAAACGTTAAAGCGTTACTTTACGGAAGATTTAACGAAAGTTCGTTAATCGTTAGCTCCTTAGTTCGGTGACACACGATGATACACACGCGATACACTGTACTAAAAACTGGTTTTCTTAGCACATTTTCGTGTATACCTCAATTTAGGTCAGAGGGTTATACCCCCGACAGGCGATAGCCATAATTTTAAATTATCTACATCAACAAGATAATCTCTGTCGTCTGTCACCCATGAGGTTTTAATTATATCACAAAGTGATATATCATATCTTTGCAATGACATAATTGAGTTTTGGTTTTGAGGATTATCGCAAAAGCGCCACTAAAAATACGTAGTAGCGATTCTTTAAACTAACAGTAACAGCTTTCAGACGCAGCTGGTCTGTAACGTTTAAGAGCGTGTTAATTTTGGAGGATTGAATTTAACGGACTTAAGAAAAACGAAGAGAAATTTCCATGTTTATGAACACATATCATGCGCTCTACGGGAACAGAGCATAATTACAGGTGCTTCTGAAGTTCATATAAAAATTTTAAATTTAACGCAGAGATATAGGTACTTTTAGAAGTTATAAATAAAATTTGATTTAAAGTATTATTTGAATTTTAGAAGTGAAAGCAAAAGTATAGGACCATCTGGGGGATCTCCCTCATCTTGGAAATTTTATGAACAAGTACACAGAAGGAGGACTGAAATATAATGACCAGAGCCCTGTTCACGAGAGCTTCACTGAAGGTAAAAAAACATAAAGTGCAAATAGGTCCCATTTTCATAAGAATTTATTTCTTGATACAATGCACATCCTGCCTGAAACGATATGTTCCGATATTATGCAACAAGTTTCTGATGAACCCTGCTATTAACTGCTCTACATCTTCCTCAGCGCAATCATCATCTGGCGCAACACTAGGATTAGCATCACTGTCCAATGCTGCGTCACCAGTAAGACCTAAAAAAAATAAAAAGAAATATGGACGAATTAATACTAGGAGAAATGAAAAAATGCAATTAAATTGCTGAAAAGGAAAACGACAATAATAATAAATTAATGGAAAGGGCTATAAAGAGCGACGAGAAAATAGCTGAACTATTAGGAGACATTCTGAAATA
This sequence comes from Dioctria rufipes, assembly GCA_963924295.1. Classification (NCBI taxonomy): domain Eukaryota; kingdom Metazoa; phylum Arthropoda; class Insecta; order Diptera; family Asilidae; genus Dioctria; species Dioctria rufipes. The sequence goes on from OZ002742.1 coordinate 43,606,281, forward strand.
AAGCTATAACTAATTAAAGTGTATGTTATGTTATGATGACATGTTTTCTACATTCAACGAAGAATTAATGTTTTTCTTTTATTTGAGTCTTGTAAAGAATTGTTTTATATTTTTTTTTGAAGAAGACTGTTTTTATTTTGTTATGATGGCTGCTATGTATTTTTTTAATTGAATTTCCTAAAGAATCCGTTTTATTTTTTTAAAAAGAAAAATATGAATAAATCCCTCAAAAATTAAAATATTTTGCAAAGCTTTACTTACAAACATCATGAGTAATGGCGTCTCGTATTTTTTTAGTTATCGTATTAGTTTCTCCGACACTAGTATTAAATGTGGGTTGATCTTTCTGATTTAAAATAGCTTCTTCAGTCCAAGAGCTCCAAACTGCATCATTGTACTTTGCGCAAAAGTTGTGTAAAATGCAGCAAGCTCTAATAATTAGAGCGGTATTATTAATGTTAACTTCTAAACCCCTGCCGATTTTTCTGAATCTAGCCTTTAAATGGCCAAATGCAATTTTAATTACCCTCCTACATTTTGATAAATGGTATTTGAAGTCACGTTCAGCTCTATTTGTTGATGTCGGATAGGGTTTCATCAGGAAAGGAGAAAGTCTAAATGCAGAATCTGCAATTAACAGCACAGGTACATTTTCGCCCGATATTGACCTTGAATTATTTTAAAAAAGAGGGTTTGTTATGTGTGTATTTTTCAGGAGTGAACTTTCGAAGATGTAGGAGTCATTGTTGCGACCTGGTGATCTCACAATTATATAAGTGAAGCGACATCTTAAAACATATATATATTAAAAGATTATTAATATTAAATAATATTTATTGGTACCTGTAATCTGCAATCGCAAGTAGAACCACCGAGTGCCAACCCTTATAATTGTAATAATCGGTGGCGTCTTCTTTCGGAACGTTTACTTCTATATGACATCCATCTACAATACAATTTATTTATTAATATTGAATAACTATTATTGGAAATTTTAGTCTAGCTATGGCACCATAGCACTGCGGAAAGCCTAGTGCGGCAAATCCAGCAACGTTTTCCTCAATTTTTTGTTGGGTAGAAGGATATCCAACGATAAACTCTTTCTCCATTTTTGTGCAAATTTCCTCGAAAACTTCTCGAACTATTTCACCAACTGTAGACCTCCCAACTCCGAAAACATTGGAAACTGTTCGATATTCCGCAGATGACCCTAGTGCATAAAGTGCTATCGCAACACGCTTTTCTAGTGGAATTGCATCTCTCATAACAGTGTCATCCCGTCTCAAGGATTGCAGGCGTTCACTTAGCTCTTTAAATAGGCCTCTGCTCATATGATAGTTCTCTTTAAATTTGTCATTGTCCTGAAGCGGAACATCTTCTTCCCAGAATTTCTTATTTCGGGCCTTAAAAGTTACATATAAGTATAAAAAAATGAATAGTAGGTAAGAACTACGATTATACTTATTACAGTCCAAATTTTTCTCCTTTTTCTAACAGAATATCGTCTCCACACTGCTGCAAGTATTAACATGCGTTTTCTATTTGCTAACCTTCGTGCACTATTATATAGTAAATATGTCTTTTTAGTTTCTTACGTCTATTTAAAAGAATTGTTAGATATAATAGCTCCTGGTAAAACATTTCAATTGGCTGCTGTCTACTGATACTGGCTATTGCAAACAAAATTTGACTTAAATGTCAAATTCGTCTGTCACCATATATTTAATTGGAAATTAAAAATAATTTTCAATTACATAATTGGAAATTATTTTTGGTCGTCTGTCGACGGTATTAGACTCGGATGACACACGAGTATTTTATTATGTACGTATGCGTGTACTCGGTTTGTGTGCGTATAGAACATATGGAAATGATGAATTTTCTTTGCTGCCCCAAGAACATGCATCAACCGTGTATAAACTGCGTGTACCATGGGCTGATACACATTCGATACAAAAACCGGTTTTACGTCGTGTCTAGTCTCGAGTGTGTATCATCGTGTGTCATGGGACTAAGTGCGCTTTCTGTGGTTAGGAACGGCAAGGTATTGGAAAAATCAGCTATTTTCCAGCCATCACTGACAGATGTCATTTGTCAAATTCGCTGATGCATTTTTCAAGGTAAATTTTGAATATTTTCCAAAGCGAATAAATTATTGAAAAAATCTCTCACATTATATATCTAATACAAGGCTCGATTCAATTTTTCACAAATTACTTTAAAATTCACAGTTTTTAATTTACAAAATTGACAACTGTCATCTGTCAAATCGAATTACCGTCAAGATATCGTGTGCTTGCCTTATCACAAGCAATGATCATTCGATTAATTACATAATTGGATCAATGATCATTTTAGATCGTCGTGTGCCTATGGTATTACCCTTGCTTATAAAAAATGTTTTGGTTGGGGACGTTTTGGTAGGACATAGAAGATAAAAACAATATATAAATCTTCATTTGTTATAATAATTATTGCGGAATCAAATTAAAATAACGGGAGAATCAAAATACTGGAGATCACTGGTGAAAAGCCGCAACAAGTTGGCATTGTTCATCGTCCAGAAGAGGTCGAAACCTGTTATCTATATGCCCTTTAATAAGGCATTGGCTAAAGCTGTACAATTCACAAAACCCGTAGCCTTGATATTCTTTAATTTAAATACAGTTGCTGCAATTGTCGGTAGGAGTTATCCGAGATATACTTGAGCTTCTCCTTGAAGCGTGATGTCTTCTATGCGTAATGGCTTCTATGCACAGAACCTACGCGTAGTCATACACATACTCGACTAAAAGTAACGTCGTTTTCGTCATAAATACCTAAGGTACCTAATTAACGGTTAACGGACTTATGGAAAGGTAACGGAAATTAAAGAGTACATTGATGTTCTTAAAAGTTAATCCGTTACTCGAAAAGTTAACTTCGTTAATTAAAGATTAACGGATTAACGGTATTGCGCCCAGCTCTGATAAGGTGTAACGTTCAGAAGTTTCGGGATGATCTGTAAAAACATACCCAAATATCTTAAAGTCCCATTATCTCGGAAACTGTTAGGATTTCCCCCTACGTTGCTTACCTAGTTATGACCTATCCATAGCCATCAAGTGCAAAACTTTATACGGGACACACTGACGAAAAAAAAAAAAAAACTGTTTTAGTGAAATTTTCTTGATTTTTTACTTTACTTTTCATTTAGTAATTAATATAAGGGAAAAAATAAAAAAATGAATAAAATCAATAGTAGCTCTTCCAGGATATTCAAGGACAAATGATAAAATCTATACACTTGATGTCTTTTTCTGCATATATTTTTAGGATGTTATTTTTATACTCTATATGAAATCATAGGGTATACAAAGTTTCTCATTCCATTTGTAACGCATAGAAATAATGCTGCTAAAGCGAGCAAAATGGATTGAACAACCACGCAAATTATTAAAAGTTATTTAGATTTTTATTTCCGTCTGTCTGTCCGTCCGTCCATCTGTCTGTGCGCATGATAACTCGAGAAAGCTTACACTTAGAGAGCTGAAATTTTGCACACGGTCTTAGATGTTTTATTGTCTTAAAAAGTTCTACAGAATATGAAATGCCATGATTTTTTTTTTTTAATAATTATTACTGTTAGCCGAATCTTTCTAGAAATACGAGTATATGCGAAAAACCACTTCAAAGCCCCCAAACTTGCACAGATGGATGACTATACCAAATTGTATACGAGCAGTTATCTGAGGTATCATAAGAATTGGTGTTAGACGAATTCTATATTTTTACTTGTTCTTAAATAACTTGAAATCCTATTTTTTAAATTACCCATATTCACTCTCCTAGCATGAATAGAAAAATATATGCGTATGTATTTTTAAAAGAGACCAGGACAGCAATTTTGCAAAATTGTAAAAATGCCATAACTCGCAAAATACGCATTGTACAGGGTTTTCCAATAAGAGGTGTTATTTTGATATTCAAAGAAAAGTGCCATTTTGTGAAATAAATGATCGGATCTTTATTTCATTATAAAGAGCAAGGCATGCCGTTAAGAATGGAAAATAACATCAGCCAAATGACCACCACCACCACGCCTACAGGACCATATCCTTTTCATGAAATTTTCCATAACTAAATCGCAAAGTGGCTGCCCTATGTCCTCGATAGCCTCACGAATTCCATCTTTGAGGTCTTGAATCGACGCTGTGCTGTTGGCGTAGACCTTCTCTTTCACGTGGCCCCAAAGGAAGAAGTCGCAAGGTGTTAAGTCACAAGATCTCGGTGGCCAATTGTGATCACCTCTTCGAGAGATAACACGGTCCGGAAACATTTTCCGTAAAAGATCAATGGTTTCGTTGCTTGGATGGCACGTAGCGCCTTCTTGTTGAAAGTAAACGTTGTCCAGATCAATACGATCCAATTCTGGCCTTAAAAAATCATTAATCATCTGTCGATAGCGCAATCCATGCACCGTAACTGTTGCTCCAGCCTCATATTCGAAAAAGTGAGGTCCAATGACCCGCGGGACCATAAACCGCACCAAACAGTCACACGTTGAGGATAGAGAGGCTTTTCAACAATAACTCTTGGGATTTCCGAGCCCCAGATGCGACAGTTTTGCTTGTTGACGAAGCCATAGAAGGTGGAAATGGGCCTCATCACTCAAGATGAGTTTTCGATGGAATTCCGGATCATTTTCATGCATTTCAAGGACCCAATCAGCAAAGACTCGACGTTGTTTATGATCGGCCGGCTTGAGTTCTTGCGTTAACTGAACTTTATAAGCCTTAAGACCCAAATCTTTATGCAAAATACGGTGTAATGACGTTTGTGGAATGTGCAATTCCAAAGAACGACGAGGAATGGACAAACCTGGGTTTTCTTCAACACTTTCGGCTACAGCAGCAATATTCTCGGCTGTTCTTGAGCGACGTGCACGGGTTTAATTCTTCACATCACTAACTTGTCCCGACAGCTCGAATTTTTCTACCAATTTCTGTATTGCGGTCCGACAAGGTGCTTCACGACGACCCAAAAATGTTCGAGTTTTATGAACCGTCTCTGCCACATTTTCACCATTTTTATAGTGAATTTTAATAATTTCAATGCGTTGCTGAATCGTTTATCGTTCCATTTTTATTAATGGCGTAGTTTCTACTTGTCAAATGTCAAAAATCGACAGCTCCAAAAGTGACATCTACCGAAATAGCGGGCTAATTAAAATAACTCCTCTTATTGGAAAACCCTTTATAAGGAAAATTTTTAATTTAATGTTGTTAATGTTTCTACAAAACCTAGTATGTATATGTAGAATTTCAACAAAATTGGTGATAGTTATTTCACACATGCCTATTTGATATCGAATGATCCTTATCCGATAATTATCAAATATTGGTCATCATAAAAAAATAGTCCCATTTTCAGGGAGAGCGTTATGCCGATTGTCATTGTTGTAAAAAATCTAACTCGACTTGAATATTACAGAAAAAAAGGCATAGAAAATGTTTTGAAAATCAATCGAAGATCTCATTTATTTTAGACAGACAATTTTCATTTGGTAGTGAAATTTCGAAATTTCCATATAAAAAAAAAACATCCTGAAAATTGAAGTGAAAAAGTCAAGTTACTTTTTGCTTATAAGAACCAATTTCACTAGCATAAAATATCATCTGCTTCATATTTTGACAGATAGCATAGCCAAAAGTTTTCGCTGAAAATTTCATGTAAAGTAATTCATCTGAAAATTATTTATATACGAAATGTTCGCGTATATTTGGTTTTTAAAAAAAGAAAAGGCTGAAAAGATTTTAATTTTGAATTACATGGGGAAGTTGATTTCTCACAGAATGAAAGTATTGAATTAGTACTAAACATATTTAAGAAATTGGGAATAAGCAAACGAGACAGCTAGAAAAAAAAACCAAAAAAACTCACTTTACAAAGAGGAAGAATTTCGTAAAGACGAGTCCCTAAAAAAACTTTAATGTCTTACAGTGGTGAAATGAAATCTGTTGTAATGAAATAAGTTTGGCTCATAATCATGGTTGTCATGGCTATGATGAATTGACTGCAAAATCCATTTGAAGCCATCTACAATACAATTTAAGATAATTGCCTTATTCCTCTCATACTTTATTCTGCTCTAATTCTATAAGCTGAAAGCCTGTTGCTTTGCATCAAATAGTAAATAAGACGACTGGTAGACGATAATAAAATTTCTGGAGTTTGTGGGCATGATTAGCGTTTTCTTAAAAGTAAATTTCAGAGTTCTTTTCTCTTTAAGTTTCTTAAGAATTTTAAGATGAAAAACAAAATTTAGGTAAAAATATCGTTGTTAAACATATTCTTCATTTAGATACTTCCTCTGATTCTAGTAAAGCGTTAAGAAAGGATAAGAGTTTGCAAAAATTTGAGAGTATATATATATCTACTTTCTGCTTCTTTATAATATTCCCATGCGTATTTACATACATAGTTTTCACAGTAAAAATTCACTTCCTGTTTCAATACCTGCAGGGTGATGCGCAACTCCGCAATTCGAAACAAAAAGCTGGATTATATACCGCGCTACAGAAACTGAATTTTCGAAAGCTACTACTTTTATTATCTTGGGTAGTGTTAGGCGTAATCAACTATCAATAAATAACACGTTTCGTATCAGCAGAAAAAAATACTCGTCAGTACGCCTAGTTCCTGCCTGTCGTAGACGCCAGAAAAAATGCCAAGTAAACCCCATATTGCTATCAGCGCCAGCTGCAGGCTTTGCAGCAGATAAGTTATCTTTTTTTCCGTAAAAATCTTCATGACATTTACTCTTGTAATCAACTATATTTAAATTCATTTGAAAAATAGATTCAGGTAATGCATAAATTCCCACGAGCTACGGTAGAAATTTACTGATAACAAAATCAGAAAGCTTCAAGCCCGAAGTAAGCAAACACTTTTGTTTCACTCAACAGTGGATCGTGAGAATTTATGCAAATGATAAAAGGCTGTTTTTCTGAATAAGCTTTTCCTATTTTATATATTTTTATTTAGTTGTATGGTATTAACACTGTACTCGTTAGTTCGCCCATAACTAGAATGAAAAAACTAACTAATTATTTACTCTGGTGGGTTTTTTTCCCGAGGGTACTATTTTTCCAGATTATATTTATTACTTTCAATTCACGTTTTCTAGCAGAAGTGTCACGCTTTACTTGCAGTGCTACACTGAAATTGTTCCATTGACCTGTACTGCTAGAAAAAGTGTACGTCAATTGATCTTGGTGCTACAATCGAAAATCGGCGGTGTTGTACCGAAAATCGAATACATCTACATAAGAAATGCAACACTAAATGTCATTGAGCATCACATATTCATCTTTAGAGGACAATGTGTCACTGGACACAAGACACCCACTATTTGAGCGCTGTCGAGCGAAGTGTAGCTCATATACAAGAAGATCTAGGAACCTGGTGTGTACCTGAATGCAGTCCTGTATGTTCCAGAAGCCTCCTCAGAGATGGTGTAGAAGTCTCTTCAGAGATGTGTAGTGGCGTCTATGATGGAACTGCGCTGATTTTCAGGAGAAGAAGTCTTCGGATTAGGGGTACCTGAAGAAAAAAAACTGACCAGTTGACCCAATGTCAAGCTTGCCCATACATATATGACGGTCCGTATTGATACTTTTCGTCAGCCTGTTCTTGGAAGTAGAATGACGAGATAGATGATGTAGTATCGCCCTTCAGAACCTTAGCGAGCTGTATATAGCTTATGAATCTTGACGAGTGAAGTGGAGACGTTACTTCGGCGATTATCTCGTAATTGACAAGAGTGTCAGCGAGTACCTTGAGATTAATACCTCGGTGAATCGGCTCCTTTCAGTCGGTGGTGACTTGTCGTCACGTCGAGCAGTACTTAGAGTTCAACAATGCTTCCTAATAAACTGATTCGTGGCGTAGCTAAAAAGAAAAGAATGAATAGGAAATGGATCGCTGTCGGAGCGAGTCCAGCTGCACATTCCCAATAGCTATACAAAGAATAATGAAAAGTTAGTATTTAATTCCTTGGTATCCAATGTTTATTTATTATAAATGAACTATCAGGCATGAACCTGATTTGATGAGGCGCTGCGCTCGACGGAGACGCATCCCCTGCGTGTGTGCTACCAGATGCCTGGAAGTCTTCCGCCGCTGGATGGAAACGTTCTTCCTTGCATATTTGCCGAACTGAGGAACTTTCAGACGCTGACAGAAAAGTTTCCTCAGCCATAAGAGCATCACGAGCTGCACTGTTTTGCGAGTGATCATGATCTTTGGTGAACATTTCGGAATTTCTGAAGCATGGTTTAACCTGATCGACGGAAACGTTAACCTCCTTGTTTTTGACTTTGAGTGTGAAAAAATATTTCGTGCGTTTGATAATGCGAAAAGGGCCTTCATAAGGTGCTTGGAGTGACATTCGAATGGCATCTGTTCTTAGGAACACATGTGAACATTCATCGAGGTCTTTAAGTCTAAACAAAACTTGATGAGAGTGATTAGTAGCCGGGACGGGTCTGATGTCAGCGAAAAGGTATCGTAAAGAAGTGACGAATTGACTTTGAGGTTGTTGCTGAGAATTTTGAAGAAAATCACCAGGAATGTGTAAAGCTTCGCCATAAACGAGTTTTGCAGGGGTAGCGAGAAATTCCTACCTAAAAGCGGTTCGCAAACCGAGCAGTACGAAGTGTAAAGCCTTTGTCCAGGTCTTTTCTTTATATGCCATTAAACATGACTTAAACGTTCGGTGCTATCGTTCTAAAAACCCGTTGGCCTGCAGATGGTAAACAGTAGTGCGATTGCGTCGGAACCCTAATAATTTGGGAGGTTCAAAAAATAAAGAGGATTCAAATTGTACGCCTTAATCTGTTATGATGTACCTTGGGACGCCAAATCTAGCTATCCACACCTGGCAGAGTGCGGTTGCGACTGTTTCAGCGCTAATGTCGATTAACGGAATGGCTTCTGGCCATTGCGTAAATCTATCTATAATCTTGAGGCAATACCTGAAATTTTGCGATGATGGCAGAGGTCCGACCAGATCTATGGAATAGTTTGGAAACGACCGGAGCATTCCGGGAAATGCCTAGACACCTTGCACTACTGGCAAGGTAGGTATGAGCGCGTCCAATTGTTGACGTGCTTGTTGATGGACGGCCAGAAGTATCTAGACGTAATCATTCTGTTGTAGTGCGAATGCTCGGATGGGACAAATTGTGGACGATTTTAAAGACCTTAGCTCTGAAAGGAGGAGGATTAAATGGTCGTTTTTTCGTTGTCGAAACTTCGCAATATAATTCTTTATTGGTCCCGAATATAAATGAATATAAACCTAGAATTTTGAAGGTGCTGTTGAAATTCTACATCTTGTTGTTGCATTTCGGCTATAGCTTCAAAGTTGATTGGGTCAAGAAGTTGTATTTCCTCAACTCTAAATAGAGCATCGGCAACTACATTATCCTGCCCGGGCACGTGTCTTATGTCTGTCGTAAATTGACCTACAAAGTCTAAATGGCGTAACTGCCTGGGAGAACTTTTCTGGGTTTTGCTGAAATGCGTACTGCAAGGGCTTGTGGTCCGTGTAGAGCGTTAAAACACGACGCTCAAGTAAATACCTGAAATACTTAACACCTTGATATGCGGCAAGTAATTCCCTGTTATAGGGGCTGTACTTTTGCTGTGCCTTGTTTAATTTTACCGCGTAAAATCAAAGCGGTTGCCAGCTACCGTCGACTTTTTGCTGTATTGCTGCACCGATTGCAGTATCCGAAGAATCTACCCACAGCAACAGCTCGCCCGAAGCGATGGGAAAAGCGAGAAAAGCTGTTTGAGCTAGTTGAGCTTTAGCAAACTCGAAAGATTTGGTAGCTTCGAGGGACCAGTCAATTTTTTTAGCACCATCTTTTTTTGATCCAGAAAGGTAACTGTTTAGATTAGCATGATGTGCTGCCACGTGTGGCAGGAAACTACGGTAGAAATTTACCATTCCACCGTTTCTGGAATCTTGAATATTTCCCGATTCACCGGTGATTTGTCGTACATTCAGAACGCCACACATCCTCAACTCTTCAACTCCACAAAATTCATCTACGATACGTCGAAATCTGTGCAATTATAATTTTCATAATTTTTATGTTATTCGTGATGTTATTTTTCCCCAAAAAATTTCAATTTAACAAACTACAGGGATATGAGCTACTACCATATCCTCATCGCGTTAAAAGTTATTCCATTGAACTCGTTTTCACCTGATTAGCGTGCACTTTTCTTAAAATATCAATGGAAATCCACATTATTCTGTCTCTTTACCTCTGCTTGTCATTGCTAATTGGTACCATGTCTGTGGACATATTCATTTCAGACAATAAATATGAAATACCTCTTGAGAGGTTGTTCCATCCTACAATTGTATGTCGATGCTTTCGTATTCAGAATATTTTGTATTAGTCCTTTCATTTTCAGCAAAATTTCGGTATGGTGGTTCAAGTACCGCGTATACCCCATCATCAAGTCAAGGTACAAGAACCTTGAATTTTCAACGAGTCAAGTAAAGGCAGTTTACAAACTACTTTTGTAATCAGATTATTTATTATGATTAAAAGGAATCATGATTACATCAACTATGATTATTCATCAAATTCAGCATGATTACTTCGAGTAATCATGATTAGTATGCTTTTTAGATTACTTGACGAAATAATATCATTAATAATATCACTAACATGTTTTCATTGTTTAACTGCCCCACTGACTTATAACAATGGACTGAGCGTATTGCCATTTTCCTATAGGAAAGCATGGCACAAGTTTTATAGTTCTCTCTTTCGCCCTGTGGCAGAGTTGGAGCTACCAACACAAAATATTGCATTCGGGAACATTTGCTTATGCCATTTGATGTTTTTATGTTGGCTAAAGATGCAATCACTTCAGAAGGAATAAGGTAAAGATAGTGTTTACCATGCTCCGTCTCTCTTGCCCATAAGCAGGATTCAGTTAAGAATAAATTTTTAAAATTAAAGTCGGAATGAGTTTAATTCTTTATAAACGATTAAAATATCACTTGGACACAAGAAAATACATTTTTGTAATTTAATTCGATTTTCGGGTGTAAAATTTCATCTGATTGGTTGAGTTTTACATGTTTTTTATGTAATCGTTTAAAAGGGTGCTCTAACGGTGATATACAGAAACACACTATTTTTTGTGCCACATGAAATAGCAAATCGCTCAGTCCATTGTTATAAGTCAGTGAACTGCCCTAAAAATGAAAATTTTACAGAGTTTGATTGATTTCGTAATTCGTCGGCTGAGTTCGAATGCTCTATTCGCCATTTTTTTCACAGTTTGAGTTAAACCATCCATTTCGAAACTGAGATTTTTTGTCCATTCTAGTTTGTGAAATATAGAGTGTCAACTTCGCTCTATATACGAGTAGATAATTAGACAAGAATGGATAGGGACTAAATAAGTATACACTGTAAAAACAGAATCGTGTAATTTGCTTACGATAATTCGTTGCCTGAATATTGGTTTGTCCTATCCGCCAAATTTGATATTTAGTGTTAAATACGATTGTTGAGATTATTAACGAAGTGAAATTAAATGCTTTAATCAGCTTTTTTTCTGAGTTTTAATATGCATCGAGATAAATCATGTCATGTTTGCACCATAGCATATTTTTGCCACAAAAGTGAGTAATGGTTTACCCTAAATCAATTTTGTTTTTACATGGGACACGAGATACATGAAATACTTTAAAATATTTTTGTGAAATATTGTTGTAATGCACGTCCGGAAATTTAAAACTATATTTAAAATTGGATTGGTCCATGTGGCTAAGAACACTGCCACGTAGAGTAAATCAAAATCAATTTTGCCAAAATTTTGGTTTGATCCATGTAGTTGCAGCTATATTACTTTCTATAAATATAACTCTTGTATTTAAAAAAAGAAGAGCCTTTTAAGGTATATTATAAAATATCTGCAGCACAGGTTCAATTTATTTCGGAGTCGATTTTGATGACAGCTGGCAGAAATAAACTTGGAACACCGAATAATTTAAGGACCACATATGAGTAATGAAATCAACATTGTTATCAAATATAATTACTTCGTGCTATAAAATTGGTGAACTTTCTTCTTCATGTTCTTCATTAAATTTTGTACAGACCGTGTCGGACGCTCTTTCATACTGCCTCTTAAAAGTGTCAATGTTAGAGGAGTGTTTTTTTTTTAATTTTCTTTTCATGTTAGCCCAATATTTTTGGATTAGTCTTAGTTTCGCTTTTTTTGGGTGCTACGGGCCGGGTATACATTGAACTTCGTAAAAATCTCTCGATTTTCGGCCATAGTGGCAAGTTGGTAAATCCGGTCGAAACACACCTAATGTATCTGGGGATGGCCAGTAGTTGGGAAAATATCAATACACCGATCGTTCCATTTTTTTTTTTTCAAAATATCGATACTCCTGTTGTATGTATGATAGTTGTTATCTTAGTATTAGTAGGTAACGAGTAGTCATAAGTATTCTGATAACGTTGCGGTACAGCTGCTTTGGTCGATACGGCCAGTCACTCTAATAATGTAGACCAGTGAACTTCAATAAAGAAATTGTGAATATAAGCGGGCGTTTTAATAAACAGATCATGGCGCAGTCGGATAATTAAAAAAAATAAAAATCGACGGAAACTACAAGTGTTTAATAAAAAATTCCAAATAAAAATAGAAAACATAGACGAGGATAATAAAAACTCCATTGAGGGTATGTGATTGAGATCGCATCTGAAATAAAAACAATTAAAATTGGCAATAAAAAGCAAATTGTTTAGTGAAAAATTAAAAAAAAATAATAAAACCTAATTTATAAATATAAAAGTGGAAGACTGATAAAAATCTGATCCCACGTGTAACAGAAGCATTGTGCGAAAACCATCCCGCTTTTCTAATAAAACTGTAACGCATACTATAACACACAAAGAAAATGGATACCGTTTTTAAACCTCCTCCTGCATTAAATCTGAATGGCAATTTAAATGAATCATGGAGACGATTTAAGCAATTATATAAAATCTACATGAAAGCTACCAAAAAAGATAAAGAAGCAAAAGATATACAGGTAGCAATGTTTTTAAATTTAATTGGTGAAGATGCAATGGAAGTATTTAACACCTTCTCACTAACTGAAAATCAAAAAGAGGATATCGACGATGTAATTAAGCAATTTGATGATTATTGTAACCCTAGAAAGAATATTGTTTATGAACGATATCTATTTTATAAAAGATGCCAAGCTGAAAATGAACCATTTGATCATTTTTTAACTGAGATCACCACACTGATAAAAAATTGTGAATTCGAAAATCAAGCAGATTCAATGCTACGTGATCGCATTGTTCTAGGAATCAATGATCCAGATGTTCAGAGGAATCTACTTAAGGCGGACGATCTGGACTTGAAGAAAGCTGTCGAGTATTGTCGTGTAGCTGAGGTGACCAAATCGCAGACGAGAGCTGTTCAAGAGAAGTCCACAGTAATGCAGATTAACAGAAAACAATTTTATAAGCCGAATGGTATCAACAAATATCAGCCAGAAATGAAATTAAACAAAGAAGGTCACGGTAACAGTATATTTAATACAAATAAAAGCCGGAATTTTAATAAATGCAACAAATGTAATAATTTTCATTCTTTTAGGAAATGTCCAGCCTACGGAAAAACCTGTCTGAAGTGTGGATATAAAAATCACTTCGCAAATGCGTGTAAATACAGAAGCATCAGAGAACTCCAATGCGCTGAAAATACAGAGACAGAGGATCAATTTGAAGAAGAATCATTGTTTATAGAAACAGTTTGTATGGCGGTAAGTGATAGCAAAAAGGCAAATTTCTGTTGGACTAAAGATTTTGTGATAGAAAATAAGATAGTGAAATTTAAAATAGATACAGGCTCCGAAGTAAACATCTTACCGCTTTACATATTTAAAGACTTATATGGGAAACGCAATATTAATAACGTGTCATTAAAACTAGAGGCATATGGTGGCTTCATCATAGATCCGATCGGAAGCGTTGATATAGTTATTAAAGATGGAATAAATTCACGAAAAATCAACTGTATAGTAGCGGACGTTAAGTCAAAACCTATTTTAGGACTTCCTACTTGTATTTTATTGAATCTTATAAAAAAGGTTGATATGTTAAGCACTGATGAAGAAAAACATAAGTTAATCGATGAATACAAGGATAATTTTAATGGCATTGGCCAATTTCCATCAAAAGGACATATTTATTATGATACAGCAATTCCTCCTGTTGTTAAGCCCGCGCGTAGAATTCCCTACAGCATTCGTGAAAAAGTAAAAGACAAATTAGACAGTATGGTTAAAACTGGTATCATAAAAAAGGTTGACGACCCCAAGAGTTGGGTTAGCAACATAGTAATAGTTCAAAAACCCGATAAATCTTTACGGCTTTGTATGGATCCTCGTGAGTTGAACCTTTGCATCCGAAAGCAAGCTAGTTACATTCCAACTTTAGACGACTTACGATACACTCTCGAAGACATGACAGTGTTTTCCGTATTAGATTTAAAAGATAGTTTTTGGCAGGTTAAACTAGATGAAGAATCTAGTGATATTTGTGTAGTTTCAACGCCCTTTGGGTGTTACCAATTTTTAAGACTCCCATTTGGGATTAAGCCTGCAACGGAAATTCTCCAGAACATGATTAAAAAATATTTCGGTGGCCTCAAAGGTGTAGTACTTTACATTGACGATATGTTAGTGGGAGGTCGCACCATTCAAGAGCACGATGCAAACCTAAAGGCTGTAATGGAGAGAGCGAAAGAAATTGATGTCAAATTTAATAAAGCTAAATTTCAATATAAAGTAGAAGAGGTAAAATATTTGGGGCATGTCTTTTCTAAACATGGGATGAAACCCGATCCCCAGCGCATCACTGCGATCCAATCTTTAAAAACACCTGAAAATAAAAAAGACCTCCAATGTATACTTGGAATGATAAATTATGTGCGAAGTTTCATTCCAAACCTTAGTGACCTTACAGCAGATTTGAGGGGTTTGCTAAAAAATAATGTAGTCTTTAACTGGCTACCTACTCATACGCACTCTTTAGAGAAAATTAAAAAAAAATTATCCAGTGCCCCAGTACTTAGGCAATTTGATCCTTCTAAGGATATTATAATTCAAACCGATGCATCTAGCAAAGGCGCAGGTTGTTGTCTTCTGCAAGAAGGACATCCTATATCCTATGCATCAAAAAGTTTTTCAGATTCTGAAGTAAAATATGCCCAGATAGAAAAGGAATTCCTGGCGATTTTATTTGCTTGCATTAGGTTTCATAATTACATATACGGTAGAAAAATACAGATTCATACGGATCACAAGCCACTTGTGTCCCTGTATAACAAAGATTTGCATAATATATCTTCTCCTAGGTTACAAAGAATTAAATTGAAACTACTGAAATATGACTTAAATCTACGTTACGTACCAGGCCGCTTTCTACATATAGCAGATACGCTATCCCGCAGCACTGAGGCTGAGCCTCCAATAGAGAATTTAGATGATTCCTTGACTGATATTGTTTGTTCAATAGACATAAGTCAAGAAAAAAAGGAAAAATTTAAAGTCGCTACTGCAAGTGATCCAATCTTGCAGCAGGTGCAAAAGTTTGTTACATTAGGATGGCCCAATGATATATCTAAAATCCCATCTAATATTAAAGAATTCTGGAGAATTAGACATAACATATACTTCATAGATGGTGTCGGTTTTTTTTATGATCGCATTATGGTCCCTAAATCTCTTCAGAAGGAAATGCTAAAATTACTACATGAATCTCATTTTGGTCTAACGAAAACTAAAGCTCGCGCTGCCTCGATTTTATATTGGCCTCATATGAACCAGGACATTTATGACCTAATTGCATCTTGTAGGACATGCGAAAAGTATAGATCATCAAATTCGAAAGAAAAGATGATCTGCCGAGAAATCCCTGATTTACCCTTTCATGTTGTAGGATGCGACCTGCTACAGTTTCAAGGAATAACTTTTCTAGTTCTAATGGACTACTTTTCAAAATGGCTTGAGTTGAAAATTGTTAAAAATACTTCATCTTTCGAAGTGATCTTAGCCCTAAAGAAAATATTTTCATGTCACGGAATACCGAAAGTTGTAGTTAGTGATAATATGCCTTTCAACTCTTATGAGTGTCTCGAATTTAGTCGGGAATGGGGTTTTACGTTCGAAACAAGTAGTCCACATTATCCGCGCTCTAATGGTTTGGCTGAAAAAGCAGTTCATATCGCGAAAAACATACTACGAAAATGTTCAGAGGAGGGCAAGGACACTTTTGTGTCTATGTTAGAATACCGGAGTACACCCGTAGCGGGTACACAATATTCCCCTTCACAAATGCTGATGAGTCGTCTTTTACGTACAAAGCTTCCAATTAAGTCCTCTTTACTAATTCCAAGAGTGATTTATTCAAAAGCTGTGGATAAACTCAAAGATAATCAAATAAAAAATCAATCAAGCTACAATCGTACAGCTGTCTCACGCGATCTAAGTTTAAAACAGGGTGACAATATAGTATATCAAAATTACAATAAAGATACTTGGAAGCCAGCTCAAATAGTACACGCTCACAAAAGCCCAAGATCTTATATTATCCGTAACGAACACAACCGCGAGCTTCGTAGAAATCAAATACATATACGAAAGTCACTTAACGCTCCGAAATTTAGTGATGTCTATGATGAAGCTACTGCTATTCCTCAAACAAGTCTTACAGACATCGAAAATCAGCGATCGGAACCACAACAGCAAAATGTAGCACTACATAATGAACAGTATGTAACTCGGTATGGAAGATCGGTGAAACAACCTGATAGGTTTACTTATAATTAAAAATACACAAATGTGCCATTGCTAACACGTTACAAAAAAAAAAAAAAAAAAAAAAAAAAAAAAAAAAAAAAAACTATATATATTTATAGATATACATATATGTATATATGTAGTATAGGTATAATAAAAGTACGTCTCGTATTTTCAGCGATGGCGAGGATAAATTATAATTGAAGAAGAAATAATAATATTTTAAATTTTACAAATTTTATGAAATTATCAATTGAATTTAGACAACAGTCCTACAAGCTTCAGACTGGTTTTCTAAGGGGAAGATGTTGTATGTATGATAGTTGTTATCTTAGTATTAGTAGGTAACGAGTAGTCATAAGTATTCTGATAACGTTGCGGTACAGCTGCTTTGGTCGATACGGCCAGTCACTCTAATAATGTAGACCAGTGAACTTCAATAAAGAAATTGTGAATATAAGCGGGCGTTTTAATAAACAGATCAACTCCAATATGGGTGTCCCGTACGTACCGCATTTCCTTTATACCGCGGATTCCTCACTCAATTTCGAGAAATAAATTGTATGGGAGGAGAGCCGAAAAATGCACGGTGTGGGCGGTAGGGGCGTTTTGTGATTTTGGGTGCTTTTTATCCTAATACCATGTAACTTTCTTGTTATACACCCTATGAAGGTGATTTGCATATCAGGTGATAGTAAACCCTCTACCGTTTCCAACAAATTCCCAACCAATTCTCTACTCCCCTTCCGTCGGTAGTTATAGGATATCAAAGTCAAAAAATTGGATAATTTTGCAATTTCTTTTTCAATTTCAACGATTTTCCCGCCAAAATGCATGATAACTATACAGTTTTATAACAAGATTTAAAGACCCCGGAATGTTACCTTTAATTTGACTATGCGCATGTACCTACCTAAATGCTACCGTTTTTGAGATACTCCCGTTTTTATGATGCATAATTTCATGAATTTTGGTAATTTGCGTGGAATTGCACAAAATTAGGCGCGATTTCTATTATTATTAGCAAAATTAATGAAATTATGCAGCATAAAAACGGGAATATCTCAAAAACGGTAGCATTTAGGTAGATAGTCAAATTAAAAACCCCCCTACCGCCCACACCGTGGATTTTCCGGCTCTCCTCCCATACAATTTATTTCTCGAAATTGAGTGAGGAATCCGTAGTATAAAGGAAATGCGGTACGTACGGGACACCCTGTATATCCTTTGTATCGTCGATACGACAGTTGTTATTATATGTATGAATATAGTACTATGCAGTGCATACTATGTTGTTGCATATCAAATTAAAGGTCTCGCCGAGTTCTATTGAGTGGTGTACTCTTTTCCTAATTCAGAAAACTTTTTCAGGATGTTTTTGTCGCCGAAAAATCCACTTTGATGCAGTTGGGTAACATACACCCCACTTACTACATATATTTTTTCCGTTCTTTCTTTCAGGGGCATTAGTGTTCTGTCGTGAATATTTTTCTCATAGGACGTCATTTTCCACGACGCACCAGTTTCGCACAATGACGAGATGAAAAAAGTCCACTTTTTGAACCAAGAAAGTCGCTCTCAAAATACATCCAATCGCCAAAGCTTTCCCCGGGTTAATAGAAAGAAATGTTATTAATAAAATATGCTCAGAGTATTATAAAACGACCCTTAAGGTATCTCAAATGTCTATTCATGTCGGGTCTAAAATTGTATGAAAATTGAGCATTCGAGCAGACATTATTTTTGCGATACAACTATTGAAATATCGATACAACGATATTTAAAGAATAAAAATATCGACACGAATTACCTGTTTTGTAGGGAATAAATATTGATATATCGAATGTCATATCGGTATCGGCCATCCCTAGGTGCATCATGCTTTCTACAGATTGAAGCAAAGCGCTTCTGAAGACATTGGTTGAACATTGCTTTCACCTAAGCCGAATTTCGTTAGGGAATTTTCATACGAAATTCGGCTCCTGGATTTCGCAAATTGGTTCTTTTCTGGTATTCTGTTCGGTGTTTTTGAATATGGAATCTTCGCAGGCCCTTTCTTCTTTTAATTCAATGGACCGTAGCATATGACATTTCAGCCTTATCAGCTATATCTCTCGACGCCTTGTTGGCACTTCATTTAAAATTGTCTACCACTTCTTTGGCTAATTTTTGGTATATCGAACCTGATTTCCTTGCAGACCCGGACCTTTTCTGGACACTATAAAATAATCAAAATTTAATGAGAATATTTGGAATTATCGTCTTTGGAATTTTCAACTTTTTAGCTAGGACTAATTGAAACATATTCGGATTTTCCATATGGGTTGAAAGAATTAATTCGCGGCATTCTTCTTGGCTGATTTTCATTTTTACTGCTTAAGAATTTTGCATTTAATGGCTTGCAATTATAAGTGCACACTTTTTTATAATGCAGTCTTACCAGCGTAGTGGTCCCTAATTTTGTTTACCTGGGGATGAGTAATGGAAGCTGGGATAGGCGGTCGGTTTTTTTCTGAAACAGTCCTTATCTCAAAACAATGTACTGATTAAAATCAACTAAACTGGATTTAAAGATAAAGGAAAAGATATAAAATCTCTTTTAGTTTATCTTTCAGATGGAAACAGAAATTATTATCAAACAGGTTTAATGCTCAAATCAGGAAAGTTACGGAGTTATTGCGTATTTTATTTTGTTTCTGTTGTTTTTACTTTTCTTTTATTTTATTAACTTTACTTAGTGAAGTAATATTTGTTCAAGTAGGCCTTTTTGGGATTCTCTGGTACAAACGACCGAAAAGCAAAAAAGGGACTTTTTATTTGTTTTATCACACAATCATTTGATTTAGGGCGGCAAAGTTTCAAGTCTTGCTTCGACTCATTGACAGGTACCAAGCACCAAAATTGAGTGACTACTACTACTACTTGAAAACATATAAATTTTACCTGGTAAAAAAATCATAAAATTATATTCATTGCGAATGAAGAAATGTGTTTTTGCTTAGAAGAACTAGAAAATATTTAAGGCTAAATAAAGATGTTGAAGTAATAAAATATTTCTTTTATCTTTATTAGTAAATTGTTTTATATCATACAAGAAATGTATTGTTTGGAAATCTAGTTTTGCCCCCATTAACAACAAATTAATGAAATTTTAACGGAAATTTTTTCTATTGAAACAAAAATTATTCAATAAATAAATAGACGAAAATAACTGAGTGTTTATGCAAATTTAAAAAAAAATATATCGAACAGTTTTCTTTATAATAAAGGTCTCAGCTTTAAATGCATTTATCTCAAAACTACAGTTTTGCATATGGGGCAAAACAGTATTCAAGCGACGAATTGTTATTACAACATTTTCAACTTTTTATCCTGTATTATAACTTCCTCCTTTCTATAAATGTAGTAATTTATAAAATAATAAAAGGATTTTCCCACATCAAGAAAGCATTTTTACACCGGTATTAAGTAAATTTGGCATGTAGTAATATCGTAATAATGTAAAAAAAATGTTATTATTCGGAAATCGTTATAGGCAGTAGATATATAATTTATTCATAGCACGTTAAAAGCTTTCTTTTCACTTCTGGATTAAGATCAAAATGAGGTGCACTAAAAAACAGGAAACTTATCTAAATTAAGCCCTTGGTCTGTGCACAAAAACTGATATCGACCTGACTTGCAATGCATTATTGGTATGTAAAAAATTACTTTACTTACATTTAAACCTTTTTACCTTTCCACATGAAAAATATGGCGAAAATCACTTTGATGTGTTTTTTCAAAACGTCCACGTTTTTCTAAGTAGGCTTTGCATAATGACTATTATATAAGGAGGATTTGTTACATTTAAATTAATTATTTTATTTAATACTGGAATTGAAAATTATTCTATTAATGCAAAAGTATTAATCTTGCTTGGTGGAACGTATTTTTAATATATTTGCCATGCATGTAAATTTACATTTGTTCTTATTTACAGCCCTACATAATCTAGTAGATATACAGGGTGTTTCATAATTGGTGCACATAACTGAAGAGTTTAATAGCTGAGGTGGAGGCAAGCAAAAAATTATACGTCGAAGGAGAGGGGGGGGGGGCGATAAGGTACGTCGTTTCAGCGGTAGAGGGTGTTTAAGATTTTTTATATTTTTTCCACTTTATATCCTGTAACTTTCTTGATATACACCGTATCAAGGTGGGATTTATTTCAGATAATAGTAAACCGTCTCAACTGTCCAATGAATGCCAAACCAGTCTTCCTGTAACCTTCTATAGGAAGTTGTAGGACATCAAAGTCAAAAAATTGGAAACAAATTCCTAATTTTTTCAAATTTTAACCATTTTCCCGCCAAAATGTATAATAACCATACGGTTTTTTTTTTTACAAGATCTAGAAACCACGGAATGTTACCTTTAATTGGACCATGTAGCTACCTACATGTAACCGTTTTTGAGGTATACCTGTTTTTAGATGCATAGCGGCTTCATTAATTTTGTTAATTTTTCGTGGACTTGCATAAAATTAGGCGCGAATTCTATCGTTGGGAGGAAAGTTAAGGAAATAATGAATTAAAGAAACGGGACTAAGAACTGTTGCATTTAGGCAGATACATGTGCATACTTGAAGTAAAGGTAACATTGCGAGTACTCTAAATCTTGTAAAAAAACTGTATAGTTGTTATGCATTTTTTCGGGAAAATCGTTAAAATTTGAAAAAATTAGGAACTTGTATCTAATTTTTTTACTTTGACGTCCTAAAACTTCCGACAGAAGGTCATTGAAGGCTGATTTGTAATTTTTTGGAAAACTGAGACATTTGGTTATCATCTGAAATGAATCCCACCTTGATATAGGGTGTACATCAAGAAAGTGGAAAAAGTACTACAAATGTTAAGCTCCCTCTACCGCCGAAAAGACACAACCCCCACCCTCTTCACCACATATATTTTTGCTTGCCATCACCTCAACTATCAAACTCTTGGTAATATGCACCAATTATGAAACACCCTGTAATCGTGAGAATATTTAAAAATAATCATCTCCTTGAATCCCATGCGAGACATGGGTCAAATTGATAATCGTCTGTTTCTGGAAAAATTACTGTAATTGTACCTTCGTGTGCTGGTGAAATTTCAGCTCAGTTCTCAGAGATTATAATACTCTGTGTTATCAATTATATTGCCTACGCCTTAAAATTAGTAAAGAAATCCCCATGATCTGTAATATTCAGAGCTGCATATTACGATGAGGATGTTTATGTAGACAAACCTGGTTGAATAAGCATATGGAGTTGGATTATAATAGAGTTACACACTTAGCCTCTCCTCCCTTTATTTTGTTATTCTTTTGCTTAATTATTTAATTAATATTAAAATCCAACATTTCTCAGAAATTTAAACTAGTTCTAACGTAGCACCTTTGTTCACAATTTCATTTGAACAAAATCACAAACTTCGCCTAGAACTTAGTTTGAAATCCAAACTATTTCAGCAACACATTAAAATTCTTTACAAAGCTATGAAAGCAAAAGATTCAACAAAAATAGCAATGCCTATATGAAAGAGAAAGTTCCAATTCGAATAATTTGTCAGGGCACGTTCCATTCCATCTCTCTATTTTGGAAATAACGTGATCATTTCAAAAGGGAAGTTTTCCTGTTACATTAAGGAAGTACACCCTATGTGGGGGCGGCAAAGTAGGCACATTCGACGTAGGACGTGTGTGCAAAATCATCATGCTATTTGTAGAACTTTTAAAGTGAAAAGAAGATTAATGGTCGTCGTCTATTCATTGTTAAAAAAAAACTTGAAAAACGGAAAAGCTCCTAAGAAAACGCCTGGGTACCTATTCAAACAGTTTTTCACTCGGATAAACTGCTATTGTACTACAAAGGCGGACTGATCCTTTCGTAGATGGTTTTGATTTCTTAAAACTGGAGCGAAATGCTTTTTCAGGTGATATGACAATGGATGTATTCTGAGTTTTACCCAGAACAACGACAATAATAAAGGTTAAAGACGAGAGTATTAAAAGTCTTAAGCCCTATTCAGAGTTCGAAAGAATAGAAAGCCCGCAAAAGCCTCAAGTCAAATGCATCATCAGCGATATAGTTGTTGCGCTAAATGGAGGGATTCTAGAGGGGAATAGAATTGGATGTGTTCGTAAATCATTTCCAAGTTCTCAAGCAGCAACCCTCCCTACCCCCCACCTAACTCCCACCACATATTATCCTTCACATTTGCTAGAAACTTGTGACTTTGACCCGAGCAATGGGGAAAGACACTTTGTCTGCCAATGCGCTATAAATTGTTATGGAGATGACATAGATTTCTCTCAGCTCGTTTCTTTGGTAAATTTATTTGCAAATTAGATGCCACCATCAACATTGTGACCATATAGCGCTCACAAAGGAAAATATTAATTCTGTCAGAAGGCAATTATCTGCTGTGATTCGTCATTTTACGCTCTTGGTGAATTTATTGGCCCCAACATAAAATCCGTAATTTGCCGTAAAGTCTGTAATTATTTCACCCTCGGGACATCGATACAGATTCATCTCAGAAATTTTACTATAAGGAGCTGACGATTTTGCGGCTTTAATAGTCATTTTGCTTCATTTCACATTCATCTTTTTGATTTTCTTTTGACTCACCAAAATAAGGAATTTCATTCGTTTTCAGGAAATCAGGAAGAGATGGTCTTGTTCTTCCAACTGTCCTTAGGCAAACGAAATATTTCATTGCCTTCATAAAGTCAAATTTAAGATTTTATTGTTATGCCATGCCAGACGTGGTCTACTCCGCAAATCTTCCTCTGCCAGTTCGCTCACTTACATAATTACGCGATTTGTGTGAAATACTTGAACAAAAAAAAATGAATAAATAAAAAAAAAGCCGAAAATTTGTGGAATTTTTTCCCCCCAGAACTGAATAAGTTTATAGTCAACCACACCATCAATCACAGTCTAGAAGAGTAAGGTCGGCATAAATTTTGTTTTAGATAAGTCCCAAGAGTGTGGTCGCGCCGAAATTCCTCCTATAAATGAATCGTGTTTGTGGCTTGTTATATTATTGCTTGCCCTCAGCAATTGCGACACCAAGGACATTCAGAATATCTCTCTACTGTACTTACTTAGTAGTACAGCTACATGGTCATTACTATGTAAGCTCTGTTTGAAATATTTGCCCACATTTATGCAATACCCTGAAAGCAAGCCATCTGGTGCTACAAAATAATAGCTTTATGCAGTTGCAATCAATATTCTATATGTAGCGAAATAACATATGCACTCCTGTGTATAATCCTTGGTGAATCGACACTGCAACTTTGAAATGTAGTTAACATGTCCATGATAAAGTTAAGATGTTCCTTTCAAACTTTCCAGGACTTTTAGTCAGTCGGATGCAAACGAATAAATTTCGGAAAATTTGCCTTTTCTCTTGTCCCTGACTTGACTGGTCTGGTTGGTTTCTGGTGCTTAAAGTCTCTGAAATTGTTTTGGCATGGAGCAAATTAAATTTTCCCCCAAATACTTCAGAGAAGTCTATCAACAAATTGATGCAAAGTTTGACGAAATAGTCTGAAAGATATTTCGATTTGCGATTTATGAGTAATGAATTTAAAACTTTTAAATTTGTGGGTGGTTTCATAAATATTTTCAGATTAAGGCTCAACTTTGTATTTATTACCAAATGAATTTATAACGACTTTGGGTAGTATATTTAGATTGAATTTCGATGGATATTTGAAGGGTGATATCATAAGTAGATGGGACTGTATAAATTTCCATAATTTTTTTTTTTTTTTGATCACCTTTCCATTTTGGAATGATACCACGAACGATAGCTATAGTAAATGGTAGAAGCTTTCTAATTTTTCATAACTCTAGCTATGGTTTAACAAAGTCCTGTCGTGCGCTCAAGCAAAGAATAAGGCTACGTGCATAACGAGGCGTGGAGAGAAGTGGCGAGCCGAGGCGAGGCGAGGCTATATCAAGGGTTTAATTACCTCGATCTCGAGGTGTCTCGTCACATCGCGTGCTGCCAAAGAGTTGGTATGAACATTGTCATAGTACAACATGCAATCATTTTATTTCTTATTGCATGGCCACAATGACGCACCGCACCTAGCACCGCACATAGCATAGCACAAAACCAATCATTCCCTAGAACATCGCTCCTTGAACATCGCGGAATTAATGGCCACAGTGAAGCACTGCACATTGCCTAAAGCGACCTCGAACATTTGACTTCTAAAGTAAGTTAAGATATTGTGAAGTCGCAGTCCAGTTTTCATTAGAGAGTATAGACAGAATTCAACAGAATGGAATACAATTCCCAAATATGGGCTGGGGCTGGTCACATAGCCTTAGCTTCATTGGATATTGTCCAAAAGAGAGCCTTCAAGCTCATTGGCGATTTAGCAATAACTTGTCATATCGACTCACTCGAACTCCGCCACAATGTTGGATGCGTTTCGTTCCTTTATCGCTATATGCATGGTCAATGTTCTGATCAAATATCTAGTCTAATCCCTTGTACAATGATTCCTGCACGCAATATTCGTTATGCAAACCGCGAACATACTTTAACCCTTCAAATTACTTTCGGCCGTACATTAAAATTCCGTGATGCTTTTTTATCCCGAACAGTGTGAATGTGGAACAGCTTACCATCTTCTATTTTTCCTCCGGCATACAATCTGCGGAAGTTTAAGGGCGACATACATCCGCCACTCTCCTCATATCCGCTAATCCTTTCCCTATCTCCTTTCTGCCATGCAGTGCTTTCCATCGTAGGGTATCCCCTGAGCTTGGCTTAATAATATAAAAAAAAAAAAAAAAAAAAAAAAACTCTAGTTGCAGTTCACCAGAAGACGACGACATTTTGTATGAAGTTAGTAAGAAAATTTTTTAAAAAAACATGCCGCGTTCATGAAATTAATTTTAAGAGAAGTAATTTGGGTGAATTTTATCATTTCTATTAAGATCTCCGAAGCGACCGATAACGGCTTTCCAAATTTATGCGCATGGACGTATCTAGGTACATTTGATTACATTTTAGACAAGATTCACGGACAAAATGTGAAAAATTGGAACAATTTCCACAATCAACCAATAAGAATAATAGAAAGACTAATGATTACGTTACACTAATAATTTTTTTGCTTGATTATTGTATAGTATAGCATTACAAAAATAAAAAAAAAATTACTGTTATTGGATTTTCGAATGCATATTCAGACTTTTCCACATTCTGTATGGCAGAATCGCTGAAAATTCATTCCGACAAATAAATGAGTGATTACCCTTTTTTTAAGGCAGGGGGACAGGAGAATCCATCCTAAGCACGGAAACCATGGCGGCCCATTATGCTGCTATAGAAACCCATTCAACAAAACTTTTCTGTCCTCTTAATGAAGTACATCAGGTCATGGTGACGAACGGTTTTCAGCTCATCTACAGATAAAAGAGCAGAGCCTAGAGTATCCAGCCTACTCCGGGCGAAGGCCGGACAAGCGAACAAAACGTGTTCGGCTATCACAGCTCTCCTTCTAGATAGGACAGACAGTCAGAGCTGTCGACAAACTCCCATCCGTGTCAGATGAGCGTGAAGTGAGCTGTGGCCGGTGATGATGCCAACCACAATTCTACATTGTTTCTCTCGGTGCCCTATAAGAAAATCAGAGGTATTCCTATTGGTCCCATCAAGAAACAATTTTGTGCACCTACAAGAACTCAGGTTCTCCCATCTCTGCTCATGATTCCTACAAATCTGCTTTGATGAGATTCCCGATACTCGTGGCGGCAACGCCTGCGCCGGGCTCCGGTCCGAGGAACGAAGAATAAGAGCCAACCCTCGCTAAAATGTCAGCCCTTTCATTCCCCATTAGTCCTCGATAGGGCACTTCCCTCAGTCCACGATTCCCTTACTTTAGTACGAAGTCTTATCTTTTACCAAGGAGATAATGATCTAACATTTTAGCAGACTATTAAAAAATGTGATGTTGTCATCTATATCTTTCTCCATCCGCATCTTGAGAGTATTTGCCTTTCTCATAAGGTATTGCAGTTTTTCTCTTTCCGCACCCAAAAAAGCAGGACCAAGAGGATCCATATTTTACTGTCATATATAAATCCACTGAATGTACTCGCTGTAAATGTTACTAAAGTACTCCTCAGAAGAAAATTTACTAAAATATCGTTAAATCTATTAAACTCACCCCAGTCGGGATAAATGTTACCAACGCACCGCACAAAAGAAATAACAACTCATTTTCTGTGTGCAGTTCTAGGCTCAGTGCAATGGTTGCTGCAGGGGGCGATGCAAGGTACTCTGCGTCACTGTGGCCATTTCTATTTGTGATAAAGGATAAATTTTATCATCGCACACCTTAGAACATATATCAAACAGGAATGCTGATAAGTTCGGTCTAGGGAAGCCGAGTCCATAAGTGTTGGAGTATGTTTCCTTTGTAGTTGTACCGCAGTGCGGACGGTAATATCATATTCATAACTGGGGGCACATTAAATTCTCGTGGCGGGAAAATTTGAAAATGTTGTTTTAATCTTTGCATTTCAAATTAGAATACACGATCTATTGTGTATTCAAAAACAATTGAATATTAATTGTTATAGATGGGGTGCACGCTGGGAATACTTTTTAGGGCACGTGTAAGAAGTATACTCTACTGAACCTAAAGACTACTGTTGGCGACGACACAATTCAAGGGTAATGTTAGTAAGATAATTGGTTTGTTTTTTTTTTTTACCAATGGGAAACTTTCATGCAAAGCTACAATAACTATAATGCTAAGATCACGTTTATTGGAAAATATGTACATATTATAGATAAATACATATAGATTAATTTCATGTCGTAAGATCCGGCCCAGACATATTTGCACTCTGCTACACTGCAACTTTTCAAATGATTAATGTCGCATAAGTTCCAAATCCTTAATCGGATTAGGGCGTTGTGTGCCAAGTGATGTTAGCACAGCCTGAACTTTAATTTATAACCATACTTTATAAGGTTACAGATAGAAATTTCAATCCAAGTTATACTAACATCGCTTGGTGTGAAATTTGTATTCCATCGATGCAAGCTTAATCGTCTGCACCTTAACATTCCAACACTCCTTCGGAAGCATTTGAAACAATAAAAAAATACATATGTAGTATGTATGTACATAAACTAGAAATAAAGCTTAAATTTCTCTTTTTACTTACCACTGATAGCGCTTACTGTGATTTCATATAAGACCTCGATGAGTTGCCAACGATAACACCACTTTCCTCCACATTCTCACTGTGCTCCACAAGTTCCTCCTGATCCTGTACAAATAAAAAAAGTATCTTAATTGTTTAACTTAATCAGATTAAGTGTAACAAGGAACCACTACTACTGCGCTCCTTCATATCTAAACTTACCATTACTGATTCCTCTATATACATCTTCCCCACTTCAATTAGGGGGAAGTCAACTATAGCATCACTTTCCTGCTCATCGTGTGATGCGATCTCCACAGTACTTCTCACAGGGATGTGCTCCACTAGTTCCTCGTGATACTATACAAATAAAAAATTATGTAATAATTATAATTATAAATCGTTTAATTTAATCAGAAGAAAATTATAATATTTCAGTTTAAATTAATCCACCTACCACTTATGTTTTAAGAGAAGGTATCGCATTTCTCACCAACTGAAAAGTGGTCCGTCTTTGAGCTGTTTTATTGTCTGGCCGGCCAATCGCATCAAGCCATTTTTTTTTAAAATTTCCTCCTTAGGAATCCTAAAAGCAAAAAATAAGTAAATTTATTGGGAACGTCTTAACCAAATTAACAAAACTATATGTTGAAAAGTTTTAAATAAAAAATAAATAAATTGTATCTAATTGAGAAAATTGTATAGCAGTTTCCAGCAAGACAGAAATTTTAATAAATTACTTTTAAATTGGCTATTTCACATTTTCCTTTTAATCCTTTTAATTTTCCAAATGTCCCCTGAAAATATTTTTAACACCGCCATTGACTTATTGCCGTTCGACTTTGACAGTTGTCTTTTCACGTCAACAAAAAATTTTCTTACAAGTAAGCGCACAACAAAAATCAAGTTTTTATATTTGCTTGAAGATGATTCAGCAATATTTGGTGTTATTAGTTAAAAGTAAAGTGATTGGAAATAATTTGTGACTATACTTGCCGAAGAAATGCCTTCCATTGCCCAGATTTTCCTCTATAACTTCGGCAACCTTTTCCTGAGCACTTCATTGTTCAAAATGTATTTATTCACAAGTTTGGTAGCACTGAATATTATTTCCAATCGTTTATACAGGGTGGGCCAAAAGTCACCATGGGGTTTAAAAATTTAATAACTTTTTCGTTTATATATTTTTTTTATTTTTTTTTTTTTAGATTATATAAATAACATCTGGAGAATAAATAATGGAGAGATTCACAACTGAACAAAGAACCAGAATAATAGAATTTTTTTACTTAAATCAGCGATCAATTATTTTAACGCAAAGAGCATATCGTCGCCATTTTAACGTCAGAATTTCGCCCTCTGAAGCCATGATTCGTTGCTTAGTTGATCGTCACCACCAACATGGCACCGTAAGTGATTTGCCTCGAACCGGTAGACCGCGTATAATTCACACTGCGGAAAATATTGAACGTGTAGATCAAAGTGTTAACGAAACACCAGAAACATCTACCAGAAGGCGTTCTGCTCAGCTAGGGATGTCTCGTACGTCACTACGGCGCATTTTAAAAAAAGATTTACTGTTATTCCCATATAAGGTGCAATTGGTGCAAGAATTGAAACCCGCAGATCATCGGCAACGTCTACATTTTGCAGTTAAATTTCAACAGTTGGCCAGAAATGAAATCAACTTTATTGAAAATTTGATTATGAGTGATGAAGCTCATTTTCATCTGAATGGCTTCGTTAATAAGCAGAACTGTAGGTTCTGGGGTTCTGAAAATCCAAGAGCCATTCATCAACGCCAATTGCACCCCATTAGGTGTACAGTATGGTGTGGCATTACATCTGAAAATATCATTGGGCCTTACTTCTTCGAAAATGAAGATGGAAGTGCTGTAACCGTAAATGGAGAGCGGTATCGGTTTATCATAGAAAATTTTTTACGTCCTGCTCTTGAAAACAGACCTGAGATGTGGTTTCAGCAGGATGGAGCCACTGCCCACACTGCCCGAGACACAATGGCACTTTTAAGGCAAATTTTTGGACAGCGAATAATTTCAAGAAATTCGGAAATTAATTGGCCAGCGCGTTCGCCAGATTTGTCAGCACCCGACTATTTTCTTTGGGGTTATTTGAAGGAGCGAGTATATGTGAACAAGCCCGAGACAATCCTTGAACTCAAGGCCAACATTGTTGCAGAAATTCGAGCGCTACAGCCACAAATGTTGAAAGATGTTATGGAAAATGCTCTAAAAAGAGCCCATCATTGCGAAGCTAATAACGGCGGTCATTTAAGTGACATTATTTTCCATACTTAGCGTAAAAAAATTTCCATTTTGTATATTTTATAATCTAAAAAAATATATAAACGAAACAGTTATTAAATTTTTAAACCCCATGGTGACTTTTGGCCCACCCTGTATTAAATCACTAAAGCACTTGATTAGTTTTGAAAAAAACTGTTATTTGTTTTCACTACGAAATCATAATTAATTAACAGAGATAATATACTGCCACGAAAACAGAAAAATCACTTGACAAATAAGAATTATATTTCTCTTTCTCCAATGTATTCCGTCGTTTGTTATTGCTTTCCCCTTTGAGATAATTATGAGGAGAAGAAGGCTTCATTCATGTACACGAATTTTATATGATACCCGCATTCCTGTTTGATATATGTTCTAAGTCGCACACCAAGCTCAGGACGATGCTATGTGCGGTGCTTGGTGTGGGGCACTGTTGATATAGCCTCGCCTCGACTTTCACTGATTTCTTACTCTAAACTGAGTTATCTAGCGCTTACCCGGGTATTAAACGAGTTATTAAAATTGACTTTGACACTATCACAGGCTCATGTTTTCCCCTACTAAAAACTCATTTCAACTGACTAGATAGTACTGACTAGATTCCTGGCCAATCAGTACTGACTAATCAATAAACTGTCAAACGTAAAATTAAAATGCCCGAAACTGAAAATAAAAGGTAAATGCTAGTGGAAATTTGCCTTTATATTTCTAATCTTCTCTCGTTTGAGTGGGAAATGACTGAAAAGAATTTAATATATTTAATATTCACTGTAACCCTTATTTTTTAGAGAAAAATTATGGAATAAGGAAGAAGTCATTAGCAATGCATACAAACGAGGAATGTCTGCACCGCTTGACGACATTTTATAATGAACTAACTAGTCAGTTGATCAAATGCAAAGCATTTTTAGTCAGTAAAATTGACAGACAAAATCAGTACTGTCCGTCAGTTTTTTTGAGTCATATAATCGCCGGGTTAGGTAACCTGAATCTACTCGTGATCAAACAAAACTTGACACTTAACGCACGAGTTATGTCACTTATCTCGATAACTCGCACTAGGAAGTAAAATTAACTTTACAATCGTCGATATGTAATTAACAGGAGCAATTGTTATTATAATTACCATGCGAGGTAATTAATCACGCAATTTACGATTGCTTAGTTAAACGCAAGCGACACCAATCTATTGGGCTAATTAGTAAAATAACCGACGGTTACAGAACGTTTTAATGCAGGGAAATCGTTTAGCAATCGTTAATTATTTAGCCAAATGAGACCTTGGCTACGGTCAAATTCAGCTAGCTTCCATGTACCAGAAAACGGGCCATGACGGTCTACTTTTTTTTATTAACACCAGCTTTTTATATCAAATTTAAAATAAAATATGAAAAAAAAATTTCTAACACCTCCTATCTTCCGTACAGAGGTTGTTAGGGGGGGGGGGGGATTTTACTACAATTTTCGACCGACAAAACATATTTTCACCTGAAGCTTTGAACTTTGAGGGAAATTTCAATGTTACGATGTGATGGTACCAGATGGCCTTTCATCTCTGTTTAATTTTTTTTCGGTGGAAACACCTCTTATTCCACCGTATAGTATATATTCAATGCCTGAAGTCAATTTCTGCAAAAACTAACATTAAGCTTTAAAGCCCCTTGCAAAATGTTAAAGCAAGTTGTTATTATAATTATCATAGACAAATTTGTGTAGCGGCAGTTATTTTCTATAGTGACAAAGTACAGGGGTGCCATACATTTTTGTACTTTTGACATAACCATGAAAAAAAAATACAAATTCTATTCAAATAAATGTTTACTTGTAGACCCTTAAATTTTCGGAAACTTTTCAACACAAAGCTCGGGGTATTTTGACTATTTCTGGACGGATGTTCTCCTTTAATCGCAGTATCGTCACTGGCTTATTTACATAGAGTCGACTTTTAAAGTAACCCAATTAAAAAAAAAATATAAAAATTAGCTTGAGTTAGCTAGCTAGCTAGGCTATGGAATGTCTCCTCTGCATGAAATTACCTAGTTAGGGAGCATTTCTTTAACCACGGGTATACTGTCGTTGGATGTATGGCAAGTTGCACCATATCTTGCTGCATCAAAGTTCTATTGCTGTAACCAACGAACTGCTGGAACTGTGGATGAAAAAATTCTCATAAAATTTTCGTATATTCTGCGGAATTAACTGTTACAGAAACACCGCGTGCATTTTCAAAGAAGTACGGGCTAATAATGCCCTTTGAATAGATCGCCGCTCAAACCGTCACATTTAGAGAATGCAAACGTCTGTCTCTGTGGTGTTTTAATTTAGAATATTCCCTACTTCAGAATCTGCAATTAAATAATTTAATAATTTAATTTAATTAACAATTGGACACTGATTAATACTGCGTAATTGGTAATGTGAACTAAATAGGCGGCGAGCAGCGACGTAAGAATCATTGTTTTTGTAAAAATGTGGACCTGCTCCCCTCCCTCATTCACCCAGGGTTTTTGCGTTCATCGAACAAGTTTTTAAAACACCGGGTAAACCTAGTGTAATGACATTTCTCTGACAGTTCTCCATTAATTGCAAAAAGTTATTTATAAAATGGGTAAAGACAAATAAAATGTGCTCTAGCTTTTATCCATTTCTTTTCTTCTAATTTTTGCTTATTTTTGCTCAAGAAGTAACTTATATGCCCCAATCAGCAACAAATTGCAAGTGACAGT
Source organism: Dioctria rufipes (assembly GCA_963924295.1). Classification (NCBI taxonomy): domain Eukaryota; kingdom Metazoa; phylum Arthropoda; class Insecta; order Diptera; family Asilidae; genus Dioctria; species Dioctria rufipes. Next base: position 43,639,434 of record OZ002742.1, read on the forward strand.
TCTCAAGTGACAAATGACAAACCATTACTCCATTTTTAGTGTAAGCTCGGGGTAGCCCAGGTTTTTCATAAAACAAGATAGTCAAGCCCGGTGTAGCTCTAGGTTTCCTGAGGTTTTCATCAAACAGTACCTTATTTACGGCCAACCCGATAGGGGAGGGTGGGGCAAGACGGGTTAGTTAAGCTTTGATGTTAAATAAAATCCAGAATATCATAGATAAAGAAAAATACTTTTGATTCATTTAAACTTTAGAAATAAATTTTTAAAATTATTGGTAATTTAGGATCATTGATTCACTTATTAAAACATACTCAGCCAAAAAAGTAATTTCTCCCCGTCTTGGCCTATAGTTGGGATAACATGGGATACCCTATGGGGCAAGATGGGGTATGGAAACACAATTATAAAGTGTAACAGCAAAAACTTTCGTCTTGGTTTTATCTTGCCTTGTTTAAAAACCCCCGCTACAAATTTTGACAATGCCTTAAGGAAGCCTTTAAGCCTGGATATGCTTCTGCATTTAGATTATCAACGAGTTGCAAAGATTTATTTTCATGTTGACATATTTGAAAACATGTGCGCGATATTTTGACAACTTTTCGAAGTTTGGATTTGGTTCTACTTTAAACACCCAAAAAGTCAATTTCCTAATCCACCTGATTTCTAGAACGTCCTTAAACTGAACTATGTGGAGACGAAAACGTGCCAATGCCATATCGGTTTGCTAGATTTTATAATTCAATTCATAATTCAGACTTTGTTTGGTTTTAGTAACAAAAACAATAAACAAAAATAAGATGTATTAAAAAACTTTTAAAATAAATAATTTTCATAGATAAATTGTACTAAAAAGTAAAAAAAATAATTATTTTCTGTCATCACAATGTGATATACAAAGAAAAGTTTCGTTGCAAAATAAGAAATGCTACAACTGAGATTAATTCTAAAGCCCTAGACACACAGCGCTCTTAATGAAGAAATAACTAACGACTCATTAGTTTATAATGATTCATTTAAAACTGCAGACACACCAGGCCATTTCTTTAATTAAGTTGTACTGTCAAACTGGTTTTCAAACACTTATGACAATTGAGAAGGGACATGGATCGAATAAACACGATAAACTATGCTTAAATTTATTTTATTTTTCAATTTAACAATTTACAAATGAGAAAAACTTTATATTAAAAAGAATAAGTTTGTAATTTGGATTCCTTTGCATTTCTTCTTCTTATTATTTTTCAAATCGGCAGATGCACAGCAGAGCTCCACATTTATATTATATGCCAAATCTAGCACATTTTTCCTCATTATAGCTATAAGGAGGCAAAAAAAAAAAAAAAAAACACTAATGACTTCATTATGATCTAATTTTCGAGCCATAATGTCGTATACTATGTGACTCACGGCATTTTAATGAATAGTTGGATGGATGGATTGAATGGAGGTTGAGTCCCCCTGGAGGGAGAACCATAGAACATAGGCCACTACAAGGCCCATTGTTCACCCTCAGGTCCCCTGAATAAGTTCATAGGTCCCAACCAGAAGCTCTTATAAATCATAAGGTTGGTTCACAACCCTATTTACCTGTTTCATGCAGTTCATGCAGGTGGTGTGAGCCAAGGAATCTATGACGTTTTCCGGAGAGAGCCGGACAGTGACAAAGAAAGTGAGTCATCATTTCGGATTCCTCTCCGCATTCTCTGCATGTAGGGTTGTCAACCAGTCCTCCTATCTTATATAGGTGAGCCCCGAAGGAACAGTGTCCAGTGATACTATAATGAATAGTTAGAACTAAAGATGTGTGTCTAGGGTATTAAAAGCTTGGACATCTATAACTATAATCACAATACAATTGTCAGCTCATGACCAAACTTTTAAGATTTAATCTGATTTGTTATTTTGCAATGAAATATTTCTTGTGTATATCATTGAGAAAGAAATTTTCTTTTTTACTTTTTAGGTCATTTTATTTACAAAAGTTATTTCTTTCAAAAGGATTTTTTAATACATTTTATTTTCTTCTTTTTAGTCATACATTCTACATACTTTCTCGACTCTCGACTCTCGAAGCTCGGCTCTCGAACTTCGACTCTCCATTCTTCACTCGTATCACATAGCCCAAATAGGACAACCCCAATAGTGATAGTCTCCACCCCACCCCAAAACCTCCGAAAACGTAAGAAAAGTGTACCCATTCACTCAAAAAATACCCGTATACATAAATCCATCCACGTTTACTACCTTAAAACTCTTTCGCCAGGAAGGGCACTCTCAGGCGCTCAGGCGGTCTGACACAATGCGTTTTAGTCAGGGGTTTGTGAGTTGATAAAAGTTATTTAATAATCACGAATTTTACCTAATTAAAGCATTTTTTTTAAAAAAACTAGCTATTTACAATTAATTTAAAAAAAATATTTTATTCTGGATCAAATTAAATCTTTAAAATACCACATTAAAAGCAAACTACTCAACAACCAAAAACAACTCCCGGTTAAAATGCTACGTATACATGCTTTCAAACAAAATGAACAGGATTGAACAGGATGCATATTGCATAATGCCTGATGATTTAACAAAAAAAAAAAAAGAAAAAAAAAGGTTGTTGAAATACCTATCCATGTTGATGGTCGTATAAGGGCTACTCTCAGAAATTATAGGGAAATTAATTTGATTGATACTTCGAAGGATATAAATTAATCCAAGTGTCCTGAATTGCGCTGCTTTAACTAACGAGTGCTGGATGAAATCACCGAAGGTATTTACAGCCAATGATTTTCGCAATTAAGAAAAAAACTCCCCTTTTAATGGCATAGTTAAAAAATGTTGAAGGCACTTTAGCATTAACTGAAGGTTCCCTGTAGCTCTATGAATGACTTTTCTGCATCGATATCTCGAGTAATCGAATAGATTATCCAGGTAATTAGAAGGAAAAGTATCCAGTTAATAATAATCTGGTTGTGCAATGTTGGTGGAGGTTCGGGCGGGTTTTAATAGTGGATGTGCATGAATAATTGTTTCTCGGATTACGTAGGTCGATTTTTATTTATAAAATCGAAACTTTAAAAATTAAAATGAAAAATTTGAAATTGCTGACTTATGGAAGTCGTATTAGACTGAATAACTTTTTTATCTAAATTAGTTTTAAATGAATTTTATTAACGTAAGATTCGTGCCTTGCACCCCGTAGAAACCCTAATGGCCAGCACCTAAATGGAACTAATTTATTAATTTTGATGTTTAAAAAATTTTTTTTATGGATTTTCCATATTTTTAAGGTCTGGCTTGTTTTACACATTAAATATAATATCAACTCTACTACCTGACACCTGACGTCATGTATATAATCTACATTTACCGATTTACCGGACTCGCAGCCTTCCTCGTCCTTACAAAGAGGCACCTAGAAATATGAGCATGCTCCAAAATAACTGTAGTAAGAACCAGGGCCGGAATTTGTAACATGGAGAATTGAAGAATTTGGAAGAATAGGGATGTGTTAATATTTAATTCTCTGCTGAGAATTCTGTGACTCAGGCAGAGGCGGATACAGAATTCTGAGGGGGTCGCAACTATGGCTTAAAAATAGTATAAGCCGGAAACAGATCAAAAGTTTGAAAACAGTCTCCACCGCTCACAAATATTAAATGCACAAAGTTTATCATTTAAAAGATACGAGTCGAACAGTTAAGCGAGTCGCTACTACACGTAAGGAAGAAAGTTGCTCAACGTTCAAATTTTGCTTTACGTCTATTTAGACTAGCAGTCACAGAACAGATGCAATACATACATTGTACACGTATTACTTCATGGATAAGTTAACAAAGCTTGACTTTTTTTTATATTAATAAGCCATACTCAGGGGATACCCTATAGTGTAAAGCACAGCATGGTAGGACGGATATAAGAAGTGAATTAAGGGACGTGAGAAGACTGGCGGAGGTGCTGATGTACGGCACCCTTAATTAGAGAAAAGGAATACCCAAATATCGACAGCTGTACTAACAAAGTAATGTAGCAACAAAACTCTCGAGAAATACTTCCCAAGCCATGAAACAAAATCCCTCTCTACTATATGAGAGCCCTAACATACATAGTCCTAACAGTCTAAACTTTTTCCAGTGTACTTATGTAAAACTGACGAAAGTTTGATTTGAATAGCTCCTCCGTCCTAAAAAGAGGCGGACATAAACTGGACCTAAAATGGTTGGGGCATAGCATAACATAACATAACACACAAGATCTTGTAGATCTTAGGATATTAGATATCGGGACCCTCTCCCACTTAAAATAATAATAATAGTAGCACATGAATCGGTAGGAGCTCATGGAAGGATACAAATATGTACACGGTTAAAAATTTGAGGATATATTTTAATACCACTTTAGTATTAAGGTCATATGCAATACATAAAAAATTAGATTTTAATAAAAGTGGCATATTAAGGCAAAATTTCAATTTCCACATATTAGTTTCTAATATTTTAAATAAATTTTATAATTAGGCAACATTACATTAAAATTAAATACCGAATAATATTAAATTTTAATCCAGAAAAATCTAATCCAATACAAAGGAGGACATAGCCAAAAAGTTGCAATCCGAAATATATGCAAATGTAATGAAAATGTATTAAACAGCAATAGACAAGTATTGTATTCTAATCCCAGTCAGTATTAAAAGTGACACGGAAGAGAGAGCTCGAATAGCGATGGAAGTTGAAATTTGTGCTTGGTTTTTTGTTAAAGTGCGGTATTTACCGGAAAACATAACCAAATTTGTTAAAATTGAAAAGAAATGTGATGATGGATTGCCGAATAGTATAACTCTAGAAAATGTATTTGTTTCAGGTAAGTATATATAGTTACATACATCCATCGGAGCATTTAATGAACAATTTTATTTTTTGGATCCTAATACTATATGTATAAATTATTTCTACTCAATTTTGCTTTTATGATTCTTTATTTTAAAGTTGCTCCTGACAATTATTCAGATGAATTTTTAATAAGAGACAGAGACAATGCATCGATTGATCTGGATGATTTGCTAACAATTTTATGTGCGTATTTCATGCTTGTAGTAGAAAATATAAAAAAAGTAGAAGGCAAGTATACATACAATTTTTTGATTTCACGGATATTTTTTCTATTTAACCGTTACTCGAATATATGTTTATAATAGAAAGCAGATCAATTGAAAAAATTAGTGTAGTTCACCGAGATAACGCAGCTATCGGTTCGGAACGCGAGATTCATAAATCAGCAAGAATTTTCTGTATTTTGTAAAAAGTGCGATATTTTTCATAGTTTATTATTTCGTACTTTAGTGTATTGAAGCTTACCTAATACAAAATAGTGCCGCATACATTACTCAGGAATATAAGAAAATGCAAACCCTTAAGGATTCCAGCCGCAGGAGTTTAGTTACATCTGCAACTAACCTAATAAAAATCAAAAAGCTGCCTGTGAAAATGCCATTATCTCTCTATTCCTAGTTTTGCAACTCCCAATAGCAAGTTCGGGGGAATTGTAAGTTATTTTGTACATACATTGTGGTATAATACTATCATATTTTTCTTCATAAAGATTTATTTTATCATCCTGAAACAAACAGAAGTTATTTGGTAAATAAAATAAAAAACATACATAAATGTGAAAAGACATAGAGTTGAAGGGCCGGATATTCAACCAAAACTTGCCAAGTATGTCGAAAATACGACGCCAAACGATTTTGATAAAAATTTAAATATTATTAAAGAAGACGAAGAGTTTGTTAAAAGCTGCTTGACGGTGGAGCAAGCAAATTCTATAAAGGAGAGACTTGCATAAACAATGAAGTGCAGGTAGAATTTACACCAAGACCCCGTAGATCTTTACAAAAACTACAAATTTTTCTTTTTTAATTCCGAACTTGAAATCATTTCTTTTGTCACATACTCAATAATCTGCTAAATATGTAGTTTAGGTTTTATTCGATTTCGGTCTGAGATATGGAGGCAAATCTAAACTTTTGATAGAAAATGGCAGGAATATGCTAATATTGCCATTGACGTATTAAAGGAAACGCTTGGAGATAGTGCAGATTGTTTTCAAGGTACATGCTTATTTTAATATCTACATTTTATACATAACTTTTAAAATGTACTAAAATAATAATCACTGTTTTTAATGTTGTACGTATAAGATTTGCGAATTTGGTAGTTCCTTAAATTGTTATGTTGTTAAAAAGACTGAATGTCATTCTCTTATAAACTATTCTTCCCTAGAGTACAAAAAACCATATCAATGTTATGTAATAAATAACAAAATATATATTTTAATGCCTTACACTTAAGCAAACAAAGACTGAAATATTTGTTGTTGTATTTTTCATTATGGTAAGATTATTGAAATTATCGTTATAAGTACAAAGTTTGTAAGGCCTTTATATCTTTGTATACTTTGAGTTTAATAAAAAAGGAATAAAAAAACTGCTCATTTTAATTCTAATTTAACATTTTAGCCAAAGCAATGTATTTTATTCTCAATTTTAATCCATTGATGGTATTGTTTTTTAATATAAATATGCTATTTAAAAGAAATAAAATTGTCTATTTTAAATATTAGAAGCTATTATCTCATATATTCCAATTTAATATTTCATTTATTACATTCTAATACAAGTTGGCGTGAAATTCATTACCTGAGAATATTAAATTGTAATAATCTGTATTAAAAAGTAATATAGTAAAAAATATTTCTTTTTAATAGGAAAATTATTAAAATGACGTATTAATTTTGGGTGTTGTCATATATACAATACCAAAAATATTACATTTTACTCCCAAATTTTTAACTGTGTAGAATGCATATAAGAGGAAATGAGATAAAAAATTTCAAAGGGTATGGTTACAGCATGGCATACAAAAACATTTTTTTAGTTTTTTAAAAATATTTTACGGATTAATTACTTAGCTATTGTCATTGAATTTTTGTGAGTTAGATTAAATAAAATTTCATATTTAAATGTAAAATATGGTTCTGTGTTACATATGCATATGTGGGAATCGGAAAAGTAATATACATATACCGCTAGCTAAGATTCGAACCTTGATGCTCTGATTTGTACATGCGTGACTACTATTTGAAATTTCTTTCCGAAAATTGAAATCTCTCCGTTTCTTTATAAGTCAAAACAGATTTGTTAATATTTCACAATTTCCACACTAACTACCTTATCAAAAAGTGTACTAATTACAGAAAATATTTTCAGCTTGACTATTTCTCAGTTTCCACTTCGCTAAGAAGTTGAAGTATGTGGAATTCGTATTCTCACTTTCGGAAGTATTCTGGTTGGAATGTCAAGAGGAGAAGAGGACCTGAAAACGAGGTCACCTAAGACAGTAATTTAGTATGTGAAAACCGTGCTTTACAGGAACCAAAAAGTTAGTATACCCAATAATTTCATCTAGTATAAAAATCGTATCAATATAGAATATTTGAAGCACACTGTGAACTCAATTCCAGTTCTTATCCTGTTTATAATGATTCTCTGTTGGAGTTTGCTTTACTTTGAATTTTTCTCTCGTTGAGAGATTGTACTTGGCCATACCACACAATTGTTACCCACCAAATTTTGAATATATTTCCACTAAATTTGTCCTTTTAGATGCATTCTAAGAAAATTCGAATATGCCTTGAGGAATTGTATCTACCTCTCACCCATAGAAGATCTTTAAAAATAATTCTTGTCCATTAATTTCTGGTCTGCTTACTATGGCTGTAGGTGCTCGTATGTAAGAGAAAACACATTCACCTATTCCAAATCGGTAATTAATTAAACTCAGAAATCAATCAATGGCTTCTAAAGGGCTTAATATTTCCTCTATTGATTTCTATCAATAAATAAAAGATGCCCCAAATATAATCAATTATCCTATGTAAGATGCAATTCAATACCTTGATAACCTACATATCCTTCATTTTCCCATTTAAGATCCATTCAAGGTCTTAAGGTGTATCTGCATCCTATGCATATATACATATGTACATACATATATAGTTTCCTTGATGAACTGAACTGAATAGATCAAACTCAAGCTCCAGTAATGGAACCTTACTTACACTATTTAAAACTTGACCAATTAAGCTTCTTACATTCGACCATTAATAAATAATTTGAAATCTCCAAATGTCTGATAATCCGCTCATTTAAATATCATAGAGCATTTCTGCATATTCAGGGCGGGGGGTAAAATGGGAAGTAATTATTAAAGTACTCTATTCATAGCATTAAGAAGCTGTTCGGCATGATTGATAGGAATTTCCAGTCTAATCTTTCTTCGTTCATATTAAGCGAGGCTCACATTTTGGCAGATCCTTTGCCCTTTGTTGTTAATTCAATTATGGGCACACAGCAACGGGGAGAGCATTATGATTCTAAGATAGATGTTAAATCATCTGTCATAGTGAAGACCACATATGATGCTGCTTGTGCCATAACTCAATTACAGCCCTCAGTTCACCAACAATGTGAATTTCGTAACATAATTATAGGATGCTCACGTTGCTGTTCCCAGGGGCATGTTAACTTTTCTATATGGAGGGAAGTCGTATTGTACCTTAGCCTTACTCAACAAATTGGGTACGTAATAAAATGGCGGAAACCGAAAATTCACTCTTGTAATCGGATAGTGTGTTCCAAGGTTTACCAACTTCCTCTGATGCTATTTAAGAACTTTGAATCTCTGAGTCTCTTCTATGAATTATTCAAATTTTATAGAAACTATTTTCACCGGAAACAATACCCAAAGGCAATATTTCAGTTTATTATGAAAAATTCGAAATATTTATATTCAGCTTGTTTGCAACTTTTAAGAATAATTTTGAAAATGTTAAAAAAAAAAATTGTGTTCGTGAAAACATATTGAGTTAAGCAAGAGAGTTCATGTGTTAAAAAACATTATCTATAGTGGAAAATGGATAGTGGCTAATTTCATGTACATAGGAACAGGTTACCACAGTGCATGCATGTTATTACCAAATTGTTATGCTTCTAAAAAATAAACAAATTCGAAAAGATTTAGTTGAAATATAATTAAAATATACCAAAAGTTTCCAGGCTATTCTGCGACTCTAATTTAGTCTAAGATTTAATTATATTTTGTTGACTATATTATTTAATATTTTTTTTTTTTTTTTTTGCAAAAACATATCTACGAGCTCAGCAGTCGTACCATCTAATTTTTTTTTATGGGCTTCTCCTATCTCAGGCTCTTTTTCAGTTTCTTGAATCACATATTTTCGCCTTGCCAAGTAATTAGCCATGCTAGTGCCTACTTTATTTACAAAAGTGCGACGTACTTTGCAGAGTATGTAAATTATTGTCACAGATGTGTTTTGAATTGACATAAATTTGCTTATAATTGCTTATTTCTCTTGATAGAGTGGGGGAGGCAATAGGTAACAAGAGATTGTGTAAATGTGAATGGAGACTAGATAGTAAAAAGTGGAATATCAAGTCGAGGTGGAGCTCAAACCCATGAGTCCTGGGATAATCAACCAATGTGATTATCACCAGGTTGTAGAGGACACGTCATTTATGAAGTAGAAGTGGTTTAGTTTTAATTATTTATACCGCAGATGTTTATTATTGAGATATGGATATAGATAAGTTCATGCATAAGATTCGGATAAATCACTTAAAAATGCCGGAAATTTTAAACGTTCTTCGAAATTTATTAAAAAATTTAATTCTGAAATTTTGTATTATTTTGGTATTGCATTTTCAGATTTAATTAAACCTTTTCCACAAAGAATTCAACCTTCTCCACAAAGAATTAAACCTCCTCCAGAAAGAATTAAACATTTTCTATAAAGAATTAAACCTTTTCCACAAAGAATTAAACAAACTTCATAAACAATTAAACAAATAATTTTATTATTTGTTTTTTACATTTGTAAATATTTTGACGTCAATGAAGTGGTTCGCCAAGCGATGCAGGAGCAATTTTCATCATCATGTATAAAATTAACATCATGTATAAAATTTACAGCATCTATAGAATTTATATTTCTAACGCTACTTTCTATAACTGAGGAGAGGGTGTGCTCAACGGATGTATCTGCGAGAATCCTCCTCGCAGCTCCTTTTATCTTTGAAAACGCTTGCTCTATAGGATTCAGCATAGGTGAATATTGTGGAAGAAATTGAAGTCGTAGATTATTACCGGTGGCAACTACCTCTCGAACAGCATTCGTCTTGTGTATGGCGGCATTATCCAAGATTAACCATGCATCTCCTATATGTGCAATTTTACCTATAAGCTCTATAAGGAATGAACAAAATTTATCGGAGTTGCATGTTGAATTTGAAATAATTCTGTAATGTAGAATTCCATCATTGTTCATTGCTGCTAATAAGGTAGTATTACGCCCACGGACTGTGGGAATAACAACACGAGCTCTTGTGTTTACTCGCGAACGAGCTTGTTGGCGCCTTAAATGAAGGTTGAACCCAGATTCATCGATAAAAATGAGTTTTTCTCTATTACTTGGAGCGTTTCTTGAAAACTCCACAGCATATTCTTTTCTCTGTTGAATCCTAGTAGCCGAATTCATACGATCCACCTCAAATCCGGCCTTTTTTAAAGTTATTTTTAATTCACGCATCCCTTTATCCACAGTAGATTTACCTAATATAACAACTTTTTCAGTAGATAATTTCCGTTGGATTTGCTTTATCGTAATTCCAGGATTATTTTCGATATACTCTTCAATATAATTTAGAACATCATCAGTTAATTTCCTTGGTCGATGTCCTCGGGGTTTCGGTTGATGCATTACTTCTCCATTATTTTTGTACGCCCTTATGAGTGATTTCACTGTATTTGAATTTATTCTCACAGTTTCAGCACATTCCTTCAAAGTTTTGCCCTCTTCATACAGTTTAATAACAATTTCTTTTTTTTTGTTCGGAAATCGTTTGATATCTTCCTCGTAAGCGCCTTGGATTTCTCTCATTATTACTAGTCATCACATCACCACTTTCACCACTTTCACTTGAGTTCCTGTCACTCATTTTGTAATTGAATAATACCTTTAATAATTCGCGGATAATTATTTCAAGAAATCTAAGCTTACTGCGATTCAACAGTGGCACTGCTGAAATAATAATAATGATGCAAAAATGATGCAAAGAACAGCTGCAAATTATAACTGGATTTTATGTACTTAAAAAATAAGCTTGTTGCTGTATTGGTTTGTTTTTGATACAGAAATACAGTTTAGGTATTACTATCCATGAAACTGAGTTGTATATATATAAAAACCAAATAAAAAAATCATTCCTTTAATTGTTTACGAATTTTGTTTAATTCTTTGTGGAAAATGTTTAATTATTTGTGGAAAATGTTTAATTCTTTGTGGAGAAGGTTTAATTCTTTGTGGAAAAGGTTTAATTCTTTCTGGAAAATGTTTAATTCTTTGTGGAGAAGGTTTAATTCTTTGTGGAAAAGGTTTAATTCTTTCTGGAAAATGTTTAATTAAATCTGAAAATGCTATAATTCAGTACCCTTTATAATCGTCTATAACAGGCGTGGGCACGCATGAGGTCAATGAGAGCCGCATGTGATAGTATTTAAGTAGGGGAAACATGGACAAAATGAAATAGGGTTTTCTTTTTTCAGTTTTATTTACTTATTAGAAAAGATATTAATTTAAAAATCACAATAACAATTCTTAGTTACTTCGTCTAAACAAAAATATAAAAATTTCTTCAAAAACTTAAAAAATAACGAAAATATAGTTATTTATAAAAGAAACAACGAAAATTCATTTTGTCCAAATTGTTGAAATGTGTTGTCTTGTGCTCGATGAAAGAGTAACTGACAGCTGACGTCCTGAAAACAAGAATATCTGAAATTCTCAATTTTCCGAACCTTACCCAATTTGGTTGTTCCTCTTATAGAATCGAAATTTTGTACGTTCATGAATTAGAGCTTTGTTGTCATCAAAGACACTGAGCCTTCAGCGTGTGGGCTATGACAACGAGATTGAAATTATTCACCTAAAAACTGCCACGTCTGGGCTATAACAACAAGATTGAAATAATCCAACGGAGAACTGCCACGTGTGGGCTATAGCAAGTGTAGCTGCCAATAAGCTCTCACAATACCAATGCCTACTATCTGGTGTCAATCAACGTAGAAAACTAAAATGTAAACGATAGCAAAGCACAATCACACTTAGATGGCGGCAGTGTAGCGGTAAATTAAAAGCATCATCCGGTTATTCATTCGTTTAATGTATTTATCAAAATTCTTCCTACTACTAAAATTAGACTAATAAAATTAACTTCAAACAACAAACCTAATTGTAATTCAATTTAACCCTTTGAGTAGTGAGTTAATTTTTTTTAGCATACACGTCCCTGGAGTGAGTTATTTTTGCATTTTTCGATAGATTTCGCAAATTGAACGGAGTGATCTTTTTTGTGGTGGGGGGAACGGTTTCTCCCAAAATTTAGTTTGCATGTTCGTCTCGACGCCGCGCATCTTTTGGTCAAGTCGGTTTTGCATGGGGTAGGGGCTAAAGGGGGAAGGGGGTAAAGTTTGGAATGTTTTGGTTATATCTCCTGAACAAAGAGTCGCAGACAGTTCATTGATGTCTTAAATGAGAGCTGTGATCCTAGGCTAAAGATAATATTAATCGGGTCACTGTTTGGGAGGGGGGGGGGGAGGGCGGAGTTGGGGAAATTAGAGGCATATTTAGTTTTTCAATAATAACTCAGCCATTTGACCTCGGACCATAGGGGTGTAGGTGTTCAAACTTCTTCTCAGAAAAAAAAATATTTGAATTTGTACTAGATTTTCCAAAACGTACCAGAACAAACTTTAACACCCCCCTCCCTGGAGGTGCAGTATATTTTTGATTTGTTTTTAAAACGACATCATTCTTTATTTTTGCCCTTTTTCCCTATACGCACTTTTTCCCTTTTTTATATTCTAATTGAAGTACTACATTTTTTGCACCTTAGATCGGCAGTAACTCTGTAGGATTACCTCCAATCGCAAAACTGATTTATGCATGTGCATTTCATTAGAATAAAAGAAAATGTGTTCCATGTGTTCCGAGTTTCAGAATCTTAATAATTCCAGGAAGGGGTTCGACGGCCGCACAAATACAGAGATGAATATTTTTCTCGGAATAATGTACAGCTCACCCATATCTTTCTCTCTCAAAAACGAAGCCGAACTTCATTGCAATTTTTTATACATAGATAGATAAGGCTTCTAACTTCAAAATAAAAATGTAAAAAAAGTGCTACAAGTCCTCAATAGTAATTAATACTATTTTTTTGACAAAAATACTATTATTAACAAAAATGAAAAATATGAAGCTATATAAGCTTCATTTGGCATTTGAATCAGAAAAATCGGTTACTCCGTTCGCGAGATATGATTTTTTGAAAATGACGTTTCATCGTAAAATCACGCAATTTCTTACCCCCAGGGATGGGGGGGGGGGGGGGGCTGGTAGAGGAAAAAAAAAATGAAATAGTATATGTAAAAAAAAAAGAAAAACCCGCCCAAAATGGGCTGTACCATGGCTGGACGAACATGTACGGCGATAATCTATCTGGATCACCAGAGGCTGGCCGTACATGTACGGCGATACCGCTCAAAGGGTTAATTATTTATATTCCTTCTAATTCTGCTCAAATTTCTTAACTAGACTTATATTAAATTATTTCAAATTCCTTTCTATTCTTATGATTTATTTAATGGAATACTGTATTTTAAATGCACAGCTCACAAACAAATATTTTGGGTTCTATTAGGTTTGTCGGCACAAGATGCATGTGCTCAATGTTCATATGTTACGCATCTTAGCCAACTTTCTTCGGGCTTAGACCGGGAATATAAATCGCTGCAATAAATGCAAAGGCAATCAACATCTGATTGTGTGTAATCTGTAAAATAATTAATATTTTTATTTTCTTTATTTTTATTTTGTGTGTTTTTAGATAGGTACCTAATTTGTTTTTGACTGATCTCTTTGTTTTCTGGGCTGTTTTGTTATTATGATTTTTTGATTTTATTTCATACATGCTAGCGGTGGATGTTAAAATTAAATTCTATTGTCCCCTCTTAAATTTTCGTTTTCCTTGGCCAGTCTCCTTTTGGAACTTTCATTTTCGAACAGGTGTTATAACATCCAATTGGACTCTTAAAGCATTGGACGGACCAGTAGTCTCTGTCGCACAATTGTTAGCCTTTGTTTGTCAAGTCGATATTTGTTCAGTGATGTCCGTTCGAGGAAGTTCAGTCGCTGGAATCTTTACCGATTTCTTATTTAATTCATCTTCCATAGGGATGTGAGTTGTTTCAGCAGGTTCATATGCATGATCGCGGAAAATATTGGGATTTACCAGCCAAAATCTCGTCTTTTTGAATCCACTACTGGTATTTTGAACAGTCTCTGCTTTACCATCTGCTGTACTGAGCAAAGAACCAATTTGATAATGTGTCACCACACGTCCAGGGTGAGCTCTCAGCCAGTGAGAAGTCCCCTGATTAAAATATATTTTCAATGGCCCGTAAAAACAAACATCTAACGGCTGAATACAATGAGTGCAATGTGGTTGTAAATAAAGCAGCACTATGCCATTTGCTTTAGAAAATTCCTGGGATTCGAAGCCCTTGTGACTCGGGCACGCGAGTCCACTATCAAAAGTACTTTTTGCTCTACACTTGCATTCACTTGAGATTGAAAGTGACGAAGCCATTTAAGGAAATCCAATAATCCAATCTTCCTTCCAACTCCCCATATAAATTTCAATCCATATCGCTATTTTAATAACTTCTGATATAAATTAATTTCTATGCATATCTCGCTCTTTGCATAACAACGTCAGAGTAGATGATTTAAAAAAAAAAAAAAACAAAAAATGGTTTCGAAAAGTCGGTATATATCGAATCAACCTGGGCATGCTCATGCTCTTCAATAGAATTCATAGCGTAGTTTAAAAAAAAATTACAAGATTTGTACATGTTGCCCTATCTGAGATAAATCCATGCTGATTCGAAGAAATAAATTCCTTAAGTATAAATGAAATTTTAGAGTTGACTATAAAATCCAGCAATTTTGGTATGATATTCATAATAGATACAGCCCGATAGTTTATTACCAAATTTGTTGATCCAGATTTGTGGATAGGAGTTACATATATAAGATGTCTTCCATGCATCCAAAAAGCATCCCGAACTAATTGATGAATTAAATAAGACTGAAAGAGGATAAGAAAGAGATGATAAACAATTTTTAAGTAAACAAGTACATCTGTTATCCATATTAGGCTTTGTACTAGAGCCTAAATTATTTATAGCATCCTCAATATCTATCGAAATATCGCCAACGTCAATTGGGGCGTTAGTGCAAAAATCAAATGTTAGAAAGTAACTATGATTCACACAATAAACTGATTCAAAGTAATCTGCGTACATGTTACAGCTAGATATAATATTATGAGATTTTGAATTGTTATATTCCAGTACTTTAGGAAATCCGGTTGACTTACGTTTACCATTAATATAGTGCCAAAAAGCCTTGCGATTTGACTTGATCTTAGATTCAATAGAACATAGATACTGCTTGTACAAAAACCTATGAGGAAACTGAAATTCCTTTCTCAAACGCCTAAACTTATTTAAATCATGGAAGCTACCTGACAGTTTAAATAATAATAGAATTTAAAAAAACAAAAATAGTATTACGCACTAGTGAGGACTTCTACCACTTTTTTTCTATTTTTATTTTCAAGCTAAAAACCTTATCTATCAATATACAAAAAATTGCTATGGTGTTCGGCTTCGATATAAAAATATAAGAGGAGCAAATACTGAAGTAATCAAACATCAAACTAAGAATGCCGCTGTCAGAAATATAAATGGGAGCTCGTCTAGAATCAAAAGGTACGAAAAAATAATTTCGATACAATACCGAATCGGGCTTGTGGAATAGACTTTCTGTTGAGATTTGTTTGTTTGTTTTTCAATTAAAACAAACTTTAATCAAAACTAAAATAAAAATGATTTTGAATTCATACAAATATTTAATAACTAATCTCATGAGGAGAATCTCATCTAAGTGTTTTCTCACTACAAAAGCGTATCACAAGAAATGCAATTAAGAAATAAATGAATAACGAGCTTTAAACCCATGACGAGTAAGCTACTTATACGAACGTGCTTAATATAGTATAAGATACCGCGTATATAGAAGCATGCAAGGAACATATTTACGGTTGGGGTTTCACTCTCCCGAATACACAAAGCTGGATTAGATGAGGAGCACTATGTAACCCTACAAATGCACTATACGTGCCACGTCTTGATGTTATATTTCAGGAATTAAGAAGTTTTTCCTTGTGGTATAGCTATTTGTACTTTCCCAAGGGATCCAGCAAAAATCGAACGTGACCTAATGCCAGATGGAATAGAGTATTCGATTATATAGTTTGGTTTTTATATAGATGAAAATTCAACCGTGCACTCCATTGTAAATAATTGTTCTCCTAAGGTAGTTAGGAAAGGGGAGAAAGGGAATAGTGTACTCAACAAGGGTAATGCAAGTTACTGGGAGTATTGCAGCGAGCGCAATATTGAATTAAATTGTGATTATTTGGGTGTTCTTACATATTGGCGACTTTAATGTTTTTCTTTTCTTTAGTACATTATCCGAAAAGTTTACGTGCCGTAGGTGTTACTATATCACTTTAATAAAATATATTGAATACGGTGAATATTATCTACGTGATTTATCTATAATATTGCAGATATCGCATTAATTTCTAAATTTATTGTACATGCAACAAACGAATCATATACTTGTTAGATTTTTACTTTAACATTGAAATGGAATTAAAAAGTTATTTGAAATTATGAATTGAATTGTATAAAATAAGTAAAAAACGAGTTTTCAAACAAAACTGAGTCCAAGCCGCATGCAAAAGTAGAAAATAAACTTTTCTTCATACACAGAGGTGGACTCAGATTTTTTGATTGGGACATTTCTCTTGAATATTCTTTCTCTTCATGAATCAAATCACTTATTACCTCTGATTGATCATACTGAAATATATCGGTGATTGTCAGCGAATAAAATCTGAGTCCACCTCTGTGTGTGAAGAAAAGTTTATTTTCTACTTTTTCATTCGGCTTGGCCTCAATTTTGTTTGAAAACTCGTTTTTTACTTATTTTATTTTCTGCCTTTTTCACGTTAACTAAATCGTTATTACGTGCTGCATGGAGATATTTTAAAACAATTTTATGACGGCTGAAAAGACACTGATTTACCAGTTTTTCAAAAAATTTATTCGAGTATCAAATCGTTGAAGTACTGCAACGGTTTTCTGAAATTCAAATTATGTTTTAAACAGCGCATTTTAGCTGTATTCCAACTTGATCCCATATAACATGAATTCTCCCGATTTTCCATGTTTTCCACAGACTTTTTCTATTAGTATGAATTTTTTCTTTTTAAATTTACATGAATTTTCCTCGATTTTTCATGCAAGTTTTCATGATTGTTGAAGACAAAGTATTGATGTCAGTACAACGGAAGAAAAATGATTCCGCATAGCTTATAAACCTTTTCTGTCGGAAAATTTTCCTGAAAAGTCGGAAAATTCCGGAAATTTTCGGAAAATTTTCCATAAAAATTGGAAAATTTTGCATTTTTCCTGAAACAGATTTATCACTAATCATATCGATGAAAATTTTCTCGATGATTTTCCAGCTTTTCCAGGTTTTCCATGGAGTTTTCTACAAAAGCAACTTTATGCAACTCATTTCGCTCTACAACTTTGTCTTAAGTTGCAAAACGCTCAAACGCTTCCTTAGTCGGAAAAACTCGAGAAAAGCGTTTTACATGAATTTTCCTCGATTTTTTCTGCAAGTTTTCACCATTGTCGGAGAGAAAGTAATGATGCCAGTTGATAGGGAACTTGATCCTGCATAATTTAGAAAACTTTTTTACCGGAAAATTTTCCGAAAAAGTCGGAAAACTCCGGAAATTTTTTTTCGGAAAAATCGGAAAACTCTACACTTTTCCTGAAACGGATTTATCACTAATGAAATTTGTACCAAATTTTCAAATGATTTTTCCCGATTTTCCGGGTTTTCCATGGAAATTTCCTGTTAAAATTGTGATAAATTCAATTGTCATGCGACATGAACCTGTGTGCTAAATTTCAGCTCGCTGTGTTGACGAAAAGTTGGTCTACGAGAGTGTCGAAAATAGTAAAAAAGAAATGTATAAATAAATATACAGACAGACAAATTTGTGTACGAGTTAAAGCGACGGGCTGGCCTCAACAAATACATTTGAATGTGGCTGTTTGAGTTGCCTTGAGAACAATTATTGAGGATTTTTCTTAATTGAGTGCTATTAATATTAAAATCTATCGAATAGAAATTCAAACTAACAGTACAGCACATTCTAGTCATAGGCTCAAAGTGTTTATAGTTGGTGCGGTGGGAACATATATAAATAAAGTCTTTAGATCACAAGTGTCGAGATCGTGAATTGAAATTAATTTTCTTAAGCATCAAAGGCATATCGATGTCACCCTTCACAAGTTGAAATACAAAACTTATATCACAAATTTTTCTATGGGTCTCAAGAGTAGGACGGTTTATTAATTTTAATTTTTCGTTATAAGGAGGAAAATGAAGTCTATCCCTGCATTCCAGACCTCTTACTGCAAAAAGTAAGACCAGACAGGACTGACATAATCCGTAACTGGTCCAACAAGAGTGGTAAAAAGAGCTTTAGTAATATAGATCATCATCTAATTCTTTTGCCCTGCGCTTTACAAAGCCTAATATTGAGTTTGCCTTATTAATGATGCGATCTATGTGGAAATTAAAGACTAATTTCGAGTCAAACCATATCCCCAACTCACATATTTTATCAACTTTTGAAAGTAATAACCCATTCATAGCATAGACAACATTCGAAGAGACTCGCTTACGAGAGAAAATGGTTATCCTACATTTATCAACGTTTAAAATGAGAGAAATCTTTTCACAGCATTCAACAAGTCTGTCCAGGTTATCCCGCAATTTGAGACAGTCCGAATGCGAGTCGATAGATTTATTTAGTTTAGGATCATCTGCGTATATTAGCAAATCAGATTTGGTAACTACATAGGAAATATCATTTATGAATAATATTAAGAGAAGGGGCCCTAAGTGACTACCCTGTGGAACACCGGAGTACACCGTTATTTCTTCTGACAGAGATGAACGGAACTGAATCTAAAGTTTGCAATCCTTAAGCCCTAGATACAATGAGCGCCTCGCGCTTTTTTAAGTTAGGATGATAACCAGGGCTCCTATTCTATATTCTCATGCAAGTGAGTGAGATTTTTGTGGGTAAGTGAGGGAGATACTACTACTGGGTATACGGTACTCGACACGGCCATTTGTGTTTGATTAGAATTGCTCCTCCGCCCTAAACTACTATTCAAACAGAAAAATGGTGTTATGATAATCTATGCTTGCTTTCTTATCTTTCGAATCGAAATAAAATTGTTATACCTTTCCTAACAAAATTATTTAAACAATTTCATCTGAATCAAATGCCTATGATTCCTCAAACAAAATCTCTCAGCTGAATAATCATTGTATACATATGACGCTGTGCCGTAAGGTTACTTTTAAATCAAAACTATGTTCTTATGTTTTTAAGTGAGGTATATAGTAAGTGTAGCATTTGAGAAGGACGGGAAGCAAGCTGTAAATTACTAGAAGACTATTTTCCTATATGGATAGTAGTTTAGGTTCAATAGGAAATATAAAGTCACATCAAAACTATTCACCACGAATGTGGTGGAATATTTTATTAAACAGTCTGAGATCTAAGGAGGGTGGCGGTTGTAAAAAATAACTCAACTTGTTTAAATTCAAATATAAAATTTTTTAATTTCATATATTGCTTAGAACTATTATCACAAAAATTCAATTTAACACAACTAACCTAACTTACTACTATATTTCAACGAATTCAATGCTTATACTAACATAACTCAATAAAATATTCAAAAATCAAAAATAAATAAATGCTGACAAAGAGTTCTGTTCCCCTTATTTCTGAAAAAAAAGAAAGAAAAATCCACGATTAAATAGAAGTTTTATGCTATACGTGTAAGCACGGTAGCAGTAATGGAAATACGTAATTGGGCAGAAGTAAATTTCTACAGCAAGAGTATATTCCTGCTTAGATGAAGGATGAAATAAAGCAGACGTAGATTTCTGCAGCAGGAGTAGATTCCTGCTTAGACGTTGGATAAAATTAAAGCAGAAGTAGATTTCTGCAATATGAGTAGATTCCTACTCAGGTGGAATATAAAAAAGAAGCAGATGTAAATTTCTGCAGTAGGATTAAATTCCTACATAGGTGTGGGATGGAATTAATGCAGAAGTAAATTTCTGCAGTAGGATTAAATTCCTACTTGGATGGAAGGAAAATTGGATTTGGATAATTAGGAAAAGTCAGATTAAATTCTGATGTGTTCAGATCAAATTCTGAATTGGCAATGGGTCATTCTGCTGCAGCTCGTCGCCTTTTTATAGCTGCCGCGGACTTCCTACGTTTCTGCTTCATGATGGATTGTCTTGCCAACGCTTGTTCTCAAGGTTTGTTAAACATTGAAGGCGGCGTCCCGCAGTGACGTCATAGAGGGACCATTAACGTTGCCCTGAACTCTGACTGCGGCGAAGGCGAGAACATCTGGTGTGATGTGTTGACATTTTGACATGTCAATGTAATCATATAGCAGTAGGTAGGAAAATGGTAAGTTTGTAATATTTATTTTATTTATTAGTTATTTATGAGAGTTTTATGTTTGGAAGGAATTAAGACGGCATTGAACAAAAGGGAGGAAGTTCCCTAGAGTTAAATAAGTGCCTTTTTTAAAAATTATTTTTAGAATTGAATTCTTTGTGGATTGTGTTGTATTGTTTTAAGAACATAAACTGGGGAGGAAGCTGCACCGAGGGATTATATATGTGGATTGAACAAACAGTGTACATCTCATTCCATTTGTTTTCTAGAGTACCTAAATGGTGGGTGAGTGAGATCGAAGTGGGTGGTTCCTCTCATACAGTCATAAGTGAGTGAGAATGTAGAATATGGCCCCAGTTCAACAACCGAATTGGTAAACATAAATAACAAAACATAGCGAGGAAGCTTGTCACAAGCATTGCTGAAGTCTGTATAAATACAGTGAATTTTGAAACCACGCTCAAGCGATTCGATACAGGTAGATATAAACTGGAGCAAATTTGTTGTTCTTGATCTTCACTTCATAAAACCATCCTGATGAGGACTAAGAATTCCACTACAATGAAAATACAGGAATCATATAAAGAAGCTTCAAACAGTTTGGGAATACAAGACAATTTAACAATAGGACGATAGTTGGTCGCAATATCCTTTTTACCGGACTTAAAGATTGGGACAATAAACGACTCTTTTAATAAATTAGGAAATTTACTAAGCCGCAGTGATAGATTAATGCTGAGTCGTTGTCCTAAATTGGACAGCTCGGTGCACGATTCGTAAGATGGGGCGGGGCGTTAAGATTTTTGAATAAATCGCAAATTAATTAATGGAATATTTATTTAAACACCTAAGGCAACAAAAGAGTGTTTTCTAATTCTTAAATTTTGTCCCTAAATTTTTATTGAAAATGATGTAAAAATAAGAATGCAATTATTTTTTTTTAATTTCTCAAGTTAGCGGAGCGGAGCTGCCACAAATTTGAACTAAATTAAATAATTTTTTTAACATAAGCTTTTTGAAGTTAATAAGCAGAAAATAACGTTTACCGATTTTCAAAATTCTACTTATATCTTCGACAATTTGACGCAATAGATTGCTTTACCCGCATTTTACCCATTAATTTGTACTGTGTGGGGTATATAAAAAAACAAAAAAATAAAATGAGTGTTAAAGATAATTAATTTTTGCTGACTCTAAATGTCAGGCCCATTACGATAGACAATGGGACTGAAAGGGTTTTATTAAAACCAATAATATATGTTGAATAATGTGATCCTATTTATTTGTCAACGTATCATTTCACTTGAATTCACTGCAATTCTGTAGGACGAGAAGTGTATTAAAACAAATTTTCCAATTTAATATTAAAATTCTATCATCCATTATAAGACCCTCCCGTTGGTTAGTGTGGTAGCCGGTGATTGTGGTGATGATGATCCATTATACTAACCTCCCTCTGCAATTTACCGTCAGCATAAAATCAACGCTGCTATTGTTATTAATGAAAGTCAAAGTATATGTAGTGAGAGCCAACCACATGTAAATTCCCGAGGGAAATCACAAACTTTTAAATTTTTATGCGCTGTAGAAAATGTGTTCAAATTTCACTTCCTGTTTACGAATTTCATGAGATTTCCTTAATCATTGTTACTTAATACATTTGAAGTTGACTGAAATTAGATTTACATACGGAATATGTATGTGCAGCATATCATTTATCCTTTCCTTTCATGGTAATTAATTATGAGAGAAAGCATTTGAAGTGAAAGAAATTACCAGACCACGTAGACATTAAATTAATAAAATAAATAACTTCGATGTAAGAAAATTCCTTGGTTTTCTGGATTTATTTTCAAGAAGCAGTATGTGGATTTTAGGATTGAGATTATTTACTTTTGGACTCTTAAAGCAAATATTGTATGTGTGACGGAATTGGATGGAAAAGCTTTGGTAGAACCCAATCACGTATTTTACAGCATCGACCAATTCATGAAAGGATTTCATAATATGATTATAAAGTACCATTAAAATGAGAGGCTATAGATAACCATTGGTTATGGATGGATGGAGGATTAAATGGAAGTTGACCTTCATTGGGAACCACTATATTAGATCCATTGCTCATCCTCATGATTTATAAAACTCACAGACCCTATACAGCTGCTCTTTTGAAATTAATAATTAGCTCTCCGCGCTACCTCATTTATGATGTGTAAGCAAAGAAATCTGTACCGTTTACTTCGGTCACCCCCCGCATCCTTTGCATTCAGAGCATAGTATCGCGTGAAAGTTACTTGCTTTAATAGCATTTCTGAATCTTTCTTAATGATTTTAAAGAAGAGCTATTTTTGGTTACAGTAAAATTCAAAGGCATATAAAAATAACACCGCGCAAAATATTTACCAAGTTATTTAACTTTATTTATCTTTTTCACTATTTTACTATAATGGAAAAAACCCCATACACTTATATTGAAATACTTCTAAACTTAAACATAATTGGTGCCATAACTGGTACATCATACATCAATAAAAAGAACAAAAACGTTGGTTTCTAAAGGTTTAACAGAAAAATAAAAAATAATCCATCCACGCACCATGCAAAAAAACTTGATTCATCTAATAAAAGTAAGCAAGAGATCATCTTGTATTATAACTCGACGAAAGAGGCGTGGATACTATCGAGCAGATGACCGCATACAAAAGAAAAGGTGACCAGTTACATGCTTCTGCAATACAGGGTGTTTCCGCCTAGGAGGTCAATAGAGCAGGAGGTGATAGATAGTACACACCTAGACAACAAAAAACTTTATGGTATGGGGTGGGGGTTATCAAACGTTTAGGAGTTACAGGGTGATTAAGAAAAAAAGCTAGTTTGTCACAAAACACCATGTATCGTAATAAGTACAAGGCGTACGGTCTCAGCTAAGAGCGCATTATAGGCAGAACTTCCTGGCCTTTCAAACGACTGCTCAACCAGTACCCCTTTTTTTCCAAGAATTATGATTATCTAAACTAAAAATTTTCAGATTTTCTTACCTTTTTTCTTAATTTAACCTCGTTTGATTTTTTTTTGCAAAAGGTGATCAACATAACGATTTTTTAAAAAACCTGTAAACTGTGGACCCTCCTCTTTAATTTGACCTATTGTGGCCTATGCGTTATCTGGAACCGGTAAGTGTTATTAGCTCTTAACCTATTCTCAAAACTATTTTGAAAGCTATATTCATTTTTAAAAAATTTGTTAAATTCGGTAAGACCTGAATAGGTTGTAAGCTAATAACTCTTTAACTCACACAGATAGCATATGGAGTGTACTAGGTCGAATTAAAGAGGAGAGTCTACGGTTCCCAGTTTTTATAAAAAAAAAATATATATTTTAATGATCTTTTCGCAAAAAAAAAAAAAGGCTCAAATATTGAAAAATGATAGGAAAATCCAAAACTTTTAGTTTTTCGACAACCATAAATCTTGCGTGAAAAGGGGTATGGGGCTGACTGAGCATTCATTGAAAAGGCCATCTGCATCATCTGCGTAATACAATGAGCTCTTAACAGTGACCGTATGCCCTGTACTTTTTAAGATGCAGGATGTTTTGTGAAAAACTAACTTTTTTTCTCAATCACCCTGTAACTACTAAACGGTTGATATGCAACCTCCCCTCAAGGCGGATCTAGGATTCTTGTTTGTGGGGGGGGGGGGGGGACTTTGGTTTAAAAACGACATAATCTGGAAAAATATCCAAATTTCGTAAACACTCGCCACCACTTGCAAATGTCAAATGGACAAAATGTATTTTGCCACTTGCGAAAGTCCAACGAGGCGTTAACCCTTAAGTGGGCTCATGGGGTCAGAGAAATTTTAACCGTGAAAACAATGTAGAATGCATTCTCTTGTGTGACCTTGTGTCCTCCAGTGGCTTTTAATCTTAGAACACTATTTACTTCGTAATTTTTTTCGTGAGGTAAGTTTTGTTAGGTACAGTGAAAACTCTCTTTAACGAAAAACTCTCTATAAAGTAAACACTAGTTGAACTTGGTTGGTTTGCCTACGAATAAATATATTAATTCACTCTCTGTAACGAAGTGCTCACTCTCTATAGCGAAAAATCCGCAAAACAATGTTTGTGATAGGTTGCCAGATGCTCAAAAAGGTACTGATATTTTCGGAAGTAAGTATACCAAAAGTTCCAGGTATGTCGGTTTTGTCAACTTCTTCTTTTATTTATTATGATTATGCCTTTATTGACCACTGACAGGTTCTGTGCGTAAAGGATGACTTACATTACAAATCCACTTATCGCTTTCAACCAATGGAAACGATTTGCTGTCCTGCTCCTGCCGTGTCAATGTAAATCTGACCTCAGGTACCACCGAGTCAATAAGTGGTAACCTGATATCTGATACCTATTTCTTGTGATTTATTTTGTCCCTACATACATATTTTGTAGTAATATTTTACTCATTCCTTATAACTAAAACTTTCGTTGAGATTGAATTTTCGAGTGAATAGTGTAGCTTTTCTATTCTACTCGGAGTAGTGTTTCTTATTTTTTTACTTTTCTATAAAGACTCGCAAGAAATTCCTCAACATGTAATATAAAATAATTTTTATTTTATTTTTGTGTTAACTTAAATAGAAGTTATTTGTTTTTTAGTTTTTGTTAAAGCAATAAGATTTAGTTATTGAAATGCATTGTTGTTGTTTTAGAATATTTTGTTGTTTACTTAAATTTTTAGAAAGAAATTGTGGTCACTGTTGACCCCACTTGTGTGATTTTGATAGTACTCCTATTTAACCGTTATTGTCTGCAGGCTTTTGGATGCCAGTCAAAGTAATTATTGCGCTTATTTGTAGCATATCGACGCATGAAAGACAAAATGGGATAAGCCGTAAAATGTAAACTTTGCAAGAGAGCGGTTTAAAGTTTAAAATTTCGAAAAAAAAGGGTCCTGAACGTCACCTCTAATTGATGGTATTGATATTTTTTTCAAACTATTAGTTATTATTAGAATTAATGTCGCTTACGCAATTTGGTCACGAATACAGAATGAGGGAAAAAGCTTTAACTGACTAAATGTTCTAAATATGCATCATGGTAAAGGGGCGCTACTGTCATATTTAATGTCTTCTAAGTCTAACTTTTTAAAGAACAGTCAAGTTAACCTAAGTGGAGTAATATGAAGCATAGATTCAAAGTAAACCGGAATAACCTTTATAATTACGCACAACTGGTTGACGAAAAAGGAGGGATTTAATAGTTTCGGTTTTAACTAGTGATAGCAAATAAAACAAAGATATTAATAATAAATATTAATATATTAAATTAAAGATTTTCTGGAAGTCAAAACTAAAAAATAACATCTTTAAACGAAAATAATTATTAGTGCTTTTAGGTGCCCAAAAGGCTAAGGAAAGAAAAAAATATCTTCTACTAAAACTGAAAAATCTCTTTGTAATGGCACATAAAAAAAGGAACAGTCTTCAGACTTTTGTAACATTACTTTGTAAAAATTAATATAGTATCAATAATATTATTAACTTATTCGGAATCATCTTCCTCTACGTCTGTGTCTGGAAGTGTGTCCCTTACGTCAGCAGCAGTAGAAATGGTCAAATATTCTTGATGAAATGCTTCTAGTATGACTTTATCTTTGCAAAGTTTATAAAGGGCGTCATACTATGTTTTTTATATATGTAGCTGTGACTTTAAACAAGCAGTGGGTGTAATTTTGGCTTTTGATTGAACGTCTATGGGGAAAGATGCCGTAGATTCGTTCATAGAATATTTTACTAGAATTTGTGAATCATCCTTTTTCTTAAATGTGGCCACCCGAATTTTACTGATTTTACCAGTAAGGTTTCCTTTGAAATATTTTTCGCTGATAACGTTCCATCTCAAAAAGGCACTGTGTATCATCGACTCAACATTGTATGGTATTGGATCTTGCCTCGATGTTGAAAATACTGTATACTATTATGAAGGTGCATAAATGATGCAGTTCTTTACATTCTTCTCAATAACCGCATGTACCGAATCCACAGGCATGTATATCTGACCCGTTAACAAAGGGTTGAATGAATCATTACCAGAATTACTCGATTACGGTTTTGACCAGGGTAGCAGTCACAGTATAACAGTAAATTTTTTACTGTTCCACGTTCATCGACGATATTAATGTATTTATTTAGTATAGTAGCGATTTCATTTGCTCCCCGTTTACCGTTCACTTCATTCAAATAGAAACAGAAAACCTTACGAGTGCCACTTTCATAAAAGCATAAATTATATACTGCAAGTTTTCGTGAGTAGTACAAAAGCATGCTTTCTCCATGGGGGGTATTCAAGGCTTTCTGTACCTAAGTCAAAACTAACGCACAAAGTATTGGGATAAGTTTTATGAATATTCGGATGTGCTTTGAAGCGAGAATAGGTATGGACTTTTTCTGTTTCATGCTTCATTTTCTCCTTGATAAGGATTGGATTGTCTTCAGTTGATCCTTGAAATTTCAGACATTTCATTATCTTTTTTCGGAACATGGAATCCAATGTTGAAGTTGTCAGGAAATATATTGCGGAATACTCTCTCACTTATAACATCGACTCTTTGTTCAATATAAATTTTTTTGTAAATTTTATACAAATTTGACAAATTTTTAAATTCTTGTAGAAGCTAGGCACGACTAAAGTCTTTACGACAGTAGTGTGCTGGCATAGCTGGAAATTTTTTAATATACCTCATAACTGCAGCCTTTGTAGATTCTTTTGTTTTGTTAGGTGGTTCACATCTCCCACGTAAATATTCTTTAGCGGTTCCGAATTCAGCGTGACTTCTAGTATAGTAAATGAACTTTACCATAACATCTAGCGTCGAAGCCAAAAATTGAAGACAAATCGTCTTTTTACCTTCGCCTTCGTTGATGAAATATTTATAAGTGAAATTACGTTTTTCTGATTCACCAGCTCGCTTTCGTTTTACAGTTGTTTTTCGACACATTACATACTTACAAGCCAGTCCTTACGTCGTTCAGTAGGAAGCAACTGGCGTACTACTGACCCTAGGCCTAGATTCTGATCGTCATCGTACGATGCGTGGCAAAGCAAGCACAAAACAAAAGCAGCCCTGTTCATGATTCGAACACAATAACCGTTATAACTGAATAAAAAAAATGCCTGCCTGCATTTAATCAAATAGGGATATGCGGCAACGTTTCCGAAAATAAAAATTAGGAGACGCAGTCTAAGCGCCTTATTTGCCTTTAGATTTGCAGGTAAAAAGGGATAAACGCCATGTTTTTAAAATTTTACTGCTAGGAAAAAATATCTAAGCGACAACGATTCCGGAAATAAAAAAATACGAAAAACGTTCTAAAATAATATAACTGACATTAGTCACATGTATAACATCGAAGTAAAACTAGATAAGTTGGGTACGAACACAATAAAAGAAGGGGTAAAAAGGCCTAAGACTTAATTTTAATTTGTGCATTTTATCTTACCGCCATAATTCCCAAAATTGTCGAAATTTCTTTCGGTTAGTAACAAAAAAAAACCCTTCGGTCTCCAAATCACAGTTGAACTAAGCGACACAAAAGTCACTGTATGGAAATCAAACCTAGGAACGATACACGATTCAACAACGCATTGAAATTATTAAAATTCACTATGAAAATGGTGAAAATGTGGCAGAGACGGTTCGTAAAACTCGAACATTTTTGGGTCGTCGTGAAGCACCTTGTCGGACCGCAATACGGGACAAGTTAGTGATGTGAAGAATAAAACCCATGCACGTCGCTCAAGAACAGCCGAGAATATTGCTGCTGTAGCCAAAAGTGTTGAAGTAACCCCAGGTTTGTCCATTCCTCGTCGTGCTTTGGAATTAGGCATCCCACAAACGTCATTACACCGTATTTTGCATAAAGATTTGGGTCTTAAGGCTTATAAAGTTCAGTTAACACAAGAACTTAAGCCGGCCGATCATCAACAACGTCGAGTCTTTGCTGATTGGGTCCTTGAAATGCATGAAAATGATCCGGAATTCCATCGAAAAGTCATCTTGAGTGATGAGGCCCATTTCCACCTCGATGGCTTCGTCAACAAGCAAAATTGTCGCATCTGGGACTCGGAAAACCCAAGAGTTATTGTTGAAAAGCCTCTCTATCCTCAACGTGTGACTGTTTGGTGCGGTTTATGGTCCCGCGGGGTCATTGGACCTTACTTTTTCGAAAATGAGGCTGGAGCAACAGTTACGGTGAATGGATTGCGCTATCGACAGATGATTAATGATTTTTTATAGCCGGAATTGGATGGTATTGATCTGAACAACGTTTACTTTCAACAAGACGGCGCTACGTGCCATACAAGCAACGAAACCATAGATCTTTTACGGGAAAAGTTTCCGGACCGTGTTATCTCTCGAAGAGGTGATCACAATTGGCCACCGAAATCTTGTGACTTAACACCTTGCGACTTCTTCCTTTCGGGCCACTTGAAAGAGAAGGTCTACGCCTACAGCCCATCGTCGATTCAAGACCTCAAAGATGGAATTCGTGAGGCTATCGAGGACATAGGGCAGCCACTTTGCGATTTGGTTATGGAAAATTTCATGAAAAGGATATGGTCCTGTAGGCGTGGTCGTGGTGGTCATTTGGCTGATGTTATTTTCCAATATTAACGGCATACCTTCCTCTTTATAATGAAATAAAGATCCGATCATTTATCTCAAAAAATGGCATTTTTCTTTGAATATCAAAATAACACCTGTTATTGGAAAACCCTTTATTTATATTAATGGTGTCGTATTTGATTCCTTCACAATAATTTTGTCCATAATTTCAGAATTACACTAAAAATTTCGTATTATCTGTAGAATCATCTTCAGCTACTTCCGTATTAATTTTACATTAAAAATGTAAGATAAGATTAAAAATTAAAGTATAATTACTCGTAGGAGTTACAATTAAACTCTTCTTAGTAATTAAGTCCTCATCTCTCAAGCTGGCATTTCTGAAAAGAACAGAAAAATAAATCTCCTCTTTTAAGGGCAAAACCATCAAGGGACTTAACCAATTTTCATCGGGTATATATAGTCCTCTGAGTGTGAACGTAATTAACCATTACGCTGCGCGATACGTTTTGAGATTTTGTGGCTAGCTGTGGTTTTAGTGGTTGCCTGTTTATTCCTGTAGAGAAGTTTGATGATTTAGACGCTGCGAATTAATTCGTACAGAGCCGTTTAATGAATGTAGATACAGCGACTGTGTTCGCATAGAGCAGATAATAATTTTTTCTTAAATTCAAAAATCACATGACACAATCACAATGCTCGTAGCCGAAAAAAAATACCCAGCGATAAAAATCATGTAGAGCTGTAAACGTAAATAATACACAGTAAAAATTGTCGTATTTAGCGGAAAACTAATTTAAAACGTGACGCAAATCGGATAGTATGGGATACAGGTTTTTCTTGCGAATATATACCTGTGGAGCAACCGAAAGGGTAAAGCCATTCTAGAAAAACTAATGAATTTTAAATAATCACCTAATATAATTTGCAATTACCCAGCTAGTAGATCTGAATTAATTTTTGATGGAATTCCCAACATAATGTGTTGCTGACATTTATTTAAAACTGTCCTTGTGGCAAAGCAAAACTTTGATTGACAGGCTTCCTGCAATCCGTCACTATGGACAATGGTGAAATTTTTAGTAAATATTTAATTTAAAATCTATTTTGCCCGAGTGTGTGGTTGACTGCATAATTAAATATGTTTCGACATTTTGAAGCTGTCAATAACATTCCCAATATATGTACTATAATGTATCCGTAAAATACAAATACTGAAATGTTATTAAATATTCGACCCTTAACCAACAAGTCCAAAAATCTATTTAATTAAATACAGTGTCAAACGTGAATGACAAGGTCACTTCTAATATATAGCAAAGGGGTTTCCCTTAAGGCTTTTCTTGTACCTTTTGTGTGCTTCTAAAAATGTATTTCCCAAGACAATATTTCATAACGATTTACGTACACTAAAGAAGAAAAAAAGAATGCGAGAAGAATCACATTATTGTCATCTTGGGACTTCTAAAAATATTTAAATTCAAGAATATCTAGGGACTTACGAGTATAAGGAAAAACATTTCCGGGTTATGGCCTCACAAAGTATCCGAATATCTCTATTGAGGTAATTTGTTGATGACAGACAGACATAAATGTAATATATGGATACAAGAATAATAACATTAATAAAAAAATATAAGGGTGGTTTCTCATCTGTTTTTTATTGAAATTAAATTATTTTGTTCTTCTTGTACCATTTACGTAAGGCAGGTACACAAGATGCTTTGCTTAGCGATAGGATTAATCTTCTTTATATTGGATATATTTAAAAGCTCTTAATAATTTATGTAAAAATTTAATTAGTTTTCAATTTTCATATCGACTAAATTCGTTTTGAAATTTATTTCATAGTAAAACTGTCTATGAAATGCTAGTCCCGCATAAGACTAATCTTGTTAAGCATTCAAGTAAATACGTAGTATTTCGCTCAAATGTAATTCGCACTAAACCCTAGATTCTACTCCAAGGTAGAATAGTATCTTTGCTGAAAACAATTGCAATTTGAAATAGAAATATTTGTCGCACCAAACTCAAATTCCATTATGGTATTAGGTTTTTGGTCTCTAGTCAAAACCGTAAGGAACTACTTCACCACTACCTCAATACCTTCACTACTTAATAATGGTGTAGTCATGGTTGACTCTCTGGATAAGGCTAATAATTTGGCTGCTAGATTCGCTGCAAATTCTCGGCTTCCACTCACTTTTACAGACAGCCCCCATGTGGATGTGCACAAGAGCCAATACACATTCGTACGAGAGATGTGCTCAAGATTCTAAAGGGGATTGACGTCTCCAAAGCCATAGGAACTAATGGTTTTTCGCCCCTGTTAATTAAAAGCTGCGCCTCATCCTTGGCTAAACCTCTGTGCAAACTATTCTACTTGTCTTATTCTACAGTTCCAACAGCTTGGAAACTAGTTCACGTTTAGCCTATTCCCAAAAAAGGAGAGGGTAAAGATCCCCCAAATTATCGACCAATTGAAATCACTTCGATTGTCTCAAAGGTTACTGAATCTATCATTAACTTCAAAATAATGAAGTATCTGGAAGTCATCAACGATCGCCAATATGGCTTCCGGAATGGACGCTCATTTGAAGATTTGCTGACTTTTCTTACGGAACGTTGACAAAGAAGCATCGAAATGTCTTAGATTTCTGAAAAGGTGTAAGAAATATTGTAGCCTATCAAATCTAGCGTTCCTCTACAAGTCCTATATCAGACCCAGAATGGAATACAATTCGCACATCTGGGCTGGGGCTGGCCGTACAGCCTTAGCTTCATTGGATATTGTGTAAAAGAGAGTCTTTAAGCTCATTGGTGATTTTTGGTAATAACTAGTTAGATCGACTTACACGAGCACCGTCGAAATGTTGAATGTCTCTCACTCCTTTATCGCTACACGCATAGCTAATTTTTCCATGAAATGTCTAGTCTGATCCTTTGTAGATTAACTCCTTCATGCAGTACTCGCGCTGCAAGCCGCGCACATCCTCTCACCCTTCAAAATACTTTCGTCCATACAGTGAAATGCCGTGATGCTTTCTTCTCCCGAACTCTGCGTTTAGTGTATACCCTAGGTAGTGATAACAGGGAACCACCAGATATTTTGGGTTGCGTTGACAGCACCACTGCAACGTGTCGTATCGACTGAGATATGAAGAGCTGAGACTTTAGTTCTTGGTGTGTGATAGCAGTCTTAAGGTGAAAGCTTCGAATCAGGAAAGTAGGACAGTATGGTTCAACCCACGACCCAATATGTCGGACAGAAATTAGACTGCTCTGATTTGCTGATACCAGGCGAGTGGAATGTTCTGTGGCATGTGACTGTTAGATTGTCCTATCTGAGCCGCTTGTTGATTTAACCAGAACTGTACAAACACAGGATGAGATTAGAGTGTCATGTAAGAAAGATAATAAGAAAAACAAAATGTTGTCAAGACCGCTAACATATGAACGTTCCTTGGGGCAGCATAATGTGCCTTCTTTTAGCTAGCGTATCACGACGATCTTCGTTACGTTCTTCGCACGCTGATGAGGACTTATAACCCTAGGGTGAGCGTATAAAGGATATCCCAGTGGATGCTATGTCCAAACTGTTGAGATGGTTTTCTCCGTTTCTGCCGTGTGGCAGAGTGATCCAGATCTTTCGGACGAGTAGGATGAGCTTTAGTATGCAACAGTAGTTCGTAAGGTTTGCCGATGGCAACTGACGGTACTGTACCCCAAGGTACACCAAGTCAATCTAAAAGGAGTAGCTAAAAAGAAAATATATGAACCGCTTTTTGAGCGGGCATGAACATGAGCACTGCCGACGTAGTCTGAATAAAAGACGGATATCCCAAATGATATTCTCGATTTCTTTTATTAAATGAAAAAAAAATCTTAGCAAAAGATAGCTTTATTATATATTTTTTTAAAATAACGTTATAAAAGTTTTTCTTCTATGCTTGTACTGCTATCGAAGTCTGAGAATCTAATCATTATTTTTTTGTTTACAAAAAGTATTTCAAACAAAATCATGGCTACTTTAATAGAGCTTTCTACGCTCAGCGAAGTAATATTAGCTGAGACTTTAGACAGGTAAAATTTACCGTTTTACGTGTTGATTGGCCACGCGTTCAGAACGGTAGTGACAGGATATTGACACGTCGCCACATGCGAATGTGGAACAGTCTATCATCTACTGTTTTTCATCGGCCTTACAATCTCCAAAAATTCAAGAGTGACATACGTCGACACATCCGCCACTTTCCTCATGTCCCTAATCCTTTCCCTATCTCCTTCCTGCAGTGCTGTGCTTTGCTTGGCTTAATAATATTTAAAACAAAAAAAGTGTAACTTTTACAAGGTTTTAACGTTGAAAACAGAATGATCTTTGTGTTGACATCATGTCTAGTTAGCCATATGACTTCCATATCGGAATATGTATACCAAAGGTACAATGGTACGTACGTATATTCAGGAGCCTTATTATGGAAGCCGAGGCATTATTGATACATACTTCGACTGTATAAAAGGAATTAAGAAATAAACGAAAATGATCTTAAATCCGAATAAATATTTTCGTTTTCAGATTATCGGTTGATCTCGATCGAGAGTAGAAATCATTTTTTGAGAATATTTTTTTTTTTTCACTACAAACTCTTTTGCAATTTATTGTTAATTGATTGTTAATTTTTCCCTAAAATATTGCTCTCCTTGCACAGCCAGCTCCTTTTCTTCTTTCTGGAATTGGAAGCGAATCGATCGGCCGGCAGTACCTGATAGTTGACACCCGAGGACTTTTCCATAATACTATCTCTGCAGAAGTTGTAGATGTAGAAATTAATCACGAAGGTACACACGTATCAAGTAACAAACAAACTTACATCCTCCATGTTCGAAAAGCATTACTTGTATTCGCTGTGTTTCATGATCTGCCATTAAAAGCCCATTTTCCGATTAAAAATTCACTTCCCAATGACCCATATTGGACATTTGATCAAGAAAGCTTTGTAACTCAACTTCGGATGAAGATTCTGTTATTCTTTGTTCTTCAAGAAAACATGGTCTTTTTATCATTCAACACCTTTTGATGGCAAAACTAGACCGCTTTGATCAATAAAAATTGAGGCTTAGTCAGTTTTTTCTCAGTAATTAGGGATTGTATTTAATTCATCAGAGTTCACTTCACAAATGCTGATGTTCAGATGATCAGAAGTGTAGATTAGTTCTAACAGCTCGATGAATCCATTGTTGCAATTGATGAAAACTTTCTTTGGTTGACCGCCATGACTTACTGACTGAAGAGGAAGAGGTTTTCGGCAGCTCTATAGTTTCGATCATATTTAACAAGTCCGACTGATTTCTTACAAGACCTACTTTGATCCTACTTCTTTTTTCAATAATCTAATAGTACGATATACTTGATACGAGCCGAATCGAAGGTTTCAACATTTGTCTTCATCTCTAGTACTTTTTGTTAAGCGGTTTCATTCTCGGAAACAATAAAACAGTTCCAAACTTCAAAAATATGTATTTATGAAAACGTGCACTTATAAGAAAAAAATCATTACCGAAGCTGCATATATGCGAAACTTTGGCAAGAAATCCTGTTCCATAAAGTAGAGATATTGAGCTTTAAGATAATGAAAAAATTAACAAAGAACGAGCGGTTAATGTTTAATTAGCAGACAACTATTTATAGTACGATATAGTATGGATGTGGTTAGTAATTAGGTAGTATCCAATCATGCTGATATGAACTGTTTTAGCTTTTATCCTTCTACGTGATCACTGTGCAGATAAGTAAAAAATGTTAAATGAAAGGAACACTATCATTGAAGGATCTACAAACACACGAATAATGGCACCAACTCAGCATACGATAAGCTTTAGTAGTAATAAGAGAAGGAGATAGTATCACGCTATCTAGAAAATCTTATTATCTTGCACTTGTCGATGTTTGGGTCAAAATAATTACCATAAACTAACCTTCATGTTTAACGATAAAAATTTTAGCGTTGTCAGCTAATTTCATAGAAATCATTTATATATAAATAAGAAAGATGAAAGGACCAGGTATTGTACCCTTTGGGACGCCAGACATTTGTTCAAAGGAGTTTGATAGAGAATAATTGTAAATCACGACACTATTTCTTTCTTCTAGATAAAAAACCAAGGAAAATTGTCAACGTTGAAACCAATTTTCAACATCTTTAACCCATTGCTGCCGGCATATACTTCTCCCCGGTGGAATTCGCCCAAACTCATAAATGTTGTTACTAAATGCCTAAAAATTAAATAAAAAAGAGATCCAGGAGTCTACCTATACACTAATACCTGAGATAATTAGGGGGTAAAATTTCACCCGACCGACACCAGATGTTCCGTAAATACCTAAAGTTGTGTCTATAAGGCTAACAATATAGAATAAGTATGGAATCCTGACTTGAACTTCATCATTGCCAGACCAGTGTCGATAAATGCTAGTCATTTTGGATCTTCCATTAATGATCGCTGTTTTATTATAGGCATCTGCACCGATAACTTCCAGTTGTTTCTGTTGTGAATATCGTAGCGTAATGAATTCCTGCATTTCCTGGTACCACTTGAAATATTGACTTTGCAAAACGATTTAACAGCAATATACGTCTCCATTTTTTTTTTAATATGTTATAATAAACTTATAAACTGATTTATCCTTAATGACGAAGTACTGTCGGAGAAATATTGCTTAAAGCTTTTCACTCAAGTTTCTGGTTTCTAAGGAGCCGCCTGTATAAGACGGAAATGCATTCGTTATTTCTTATATTAATTATGTCCAAAGCATGTGCGGTCATTTTCTCAGTCCATTAATTAATTACATTCTCGCCCTCTGAAATATTTTTCTAACCACCGTATGTCGGTAGATTATTTAGTTGAGCCTTCAGAGGTCCTTATAAACAGCTCAATCGAATTTTTCAAATATATATCAGTCAAACTAAATATCAGATGTAACTACTACCAGCAGTTAGGTGTAAATTGTGAACCTCATAAGATATTAAAAGCAATTACAATTTATTTTTGAAAAGCCATCATTTATCTATACACACGTCACACGTAAATAATTTCGTCATAACTTAAATGAAAAAAATTGTGTGGTTGTACCACATGGAGAGCACTAATGAAAAATTCATTTAACTTCGAAGTTTTATTAACTAGTGTTTTTCATAATTCTGCAAAATTCTGCAACTAGCCACAAAATGAATGCTGTAAATAGTTAGGGTTGAAACCGACTCATTTGGAGCGCTCAACATAATTTTATTAAGGTATACCACGAGTATATACCCAACTATTTGCTAGAACGTGAAATATTTTAGCATATCCCACCCAGATATGGTTCACTTTCGACCACCACCCCCACAAATGAAAATCTGATCTCATTTATTAAGCAGGAAATATGAAAACGAGATTCGAATGTAAAATTAAATTAAATTGAAGCTTTTAGAAAGTATGTGTTCACCTTCATATCTACATTGAATGACATTTTTATATGTTTAGCACATTCTTTCTCTGCATATTATGTATGTCCAAAAATACCGGACGTTACCTTTGATGATAAACTAAACGAGTTTTACTCGAATATTCTGGTGGAGAACTTTTTTACTTTTAATGGTTTGGAATAGTAATATCATTTAAATTAAGCTAATTTGAAACTTTCAGTTTGAAGTTTATTTATGTGCCTTCAATGTAATATTATGAATTAATGTTAATTTTTGTTTAGGTCATTCCACAGGTAAAAGATGTCAAAGTTCAAATACAGCATAGTCCTTTACTCTTTTCAAATTATATAGGCAAAGTAACGATTTGTCAATTTGTAAGTAAATAACCACTACATACGTAAATTGTTAGGTAGTATTTCTACGCCAAGTTTAGAAGGCTGTGAATAGCGGCGAATGATTCTGCAGGAGCTGTAAGGATTCGGCGGAAATCGAATCCGTTCTAACGTGTACTTTGCGAGTGCTCCGCTCTGATGAATAAATAGGGTGGGCTATTATTGGGTAGCTACTTCTTTTCAAGTCTAGGGGAGCTGCAAAAGGAAAGAGCATGTTGAGTGAGAACCGATATCAGGGGTCTCAGGGTTGGCTTATTTAGCCTCAGTAGCTTTTTCTTTTTTGTTTCTTTTGGGTAATATCTGGCTCACAGCTGCTTTGTTGTACTATTTGAAGGATCATCTAACCAACGGCGATTGTGGTGGCAGTCGGCCCTAGCCGAGATATTTAAAATGAAGTGTTTTCGTACGATCCGTATTATGGAGGACATCTCCGAGGTTGCACTAACATGAGCTAGTTCGTCCGCCTTATCATTTCCACTAATGTTCCTGTGATCTGGCACCCAAAGTATCAGTACCCTGTTGTTCCGGGAAAGGGAGTTCAGGGTGCTTCTACATTCCAATACAAGTTTGAAGTTTGTAAAGGGTTTCGAAAAGGCCTTAACAGCTGCCTGACTATCCGAGAAGATTACACTCTCCTTGGCTTCAGTGTCTTCGGAGTTAAGAAGATGCCTTCTCGCTTCAAGGATGGCCTTGACCGTGACATGGCTTTCAAAGTGTATGGCAATTTCCACGTGAGGCTCTTCATAAAAGACGCCTGCTCCGGTATTTTCTTCCGACTTGGATAAGGTTTGTTAATGGCTACATTACGGAATGTGATTCCTATTCTGCCCTATCTGGAATTTTTGTTTTACAATTGCTTTTCAGCATAGTCTCTCTCTTTTCAAGAGTCTCACTATTCCTGTCTATGTCAGGTACAATTCATTGCATAATTCAAAGATGGATTCATTTGGGACTCTTCTACCAGTGTGAATATAGCTCTGATTCAGATGGAGCGCCTCAGCGCAGCGATGGATGCTGTCTTCTTTATATGTATATGCATGGGTTGTATATTGAGGATAACCTCAAGAGCCCTGAAGTTGGTTGATCTGAGAGCGCCGCTTACACTAAGGAGGCACAATCTTTGGATCTTATGATATCTTATGATGGTTGGCGAACTGCGTTATCTTCCATTACACCACAGAACCGTAGCACAACTTGGATCGGATGATGCTAGTGTGAATCCATAAGATCATCCGTGACACATCGCGAGGACTATAAAAGCTCTTTATTCGCTCTGTCTTCAAAACTCGGTGCTTCACTTCCAATCGGGTGGAGCCGATAAAGGACATGCTCCATCTGGAAAATTTACTTTTCTTGGTAAGGATGCATTCATCTGTTTTCAATGGCTTGACGGAAAATCCGAAATCCATAGCCTAGTCTGTGACTAGTCGGATTGCGATCTGCATTAGTCGGCAGAGTTCAGATTTGTAGCTACCGGTGACCAAGATTACCAGGTTGTCTGTGTACAATACTGCTTTGTACCCCATCTGAATGAATATTAGCAAGATATCATCCATTATGAACACCCACAGCAAAGGTGATAAAATACCGCCTTGGGGGGGACCCATCTGGAATTTTTTACTCTGCTTACGCTGCCCAGATCGGCAAAGCCAGTTCTATTGTTCAATAAGTGTGCATCCCAGTATTTTAGGGACTTGTTCACTCCACATTTTGTTAGCATTTCAGTAAAGTTATGTAGAAGACCTTTATTGAAGGCACATTCTACATCGAAGAAGACAGTTAGTGTGGATTGTCTAAAGAGGAAGCCCTTTTCAATTGAGTTGATAACCTCGTGGAGGGCCGTATCAGCTGATCTTCCCTTTGAATACGCGTACTGGTGTTGTTACAATCTGTTTCTCGGAATGGAGCGCCTCGATTCTCAGTCTCAGGTGCACTCTTCTATTTTGAGTAATGAAGTTAAGCTTTTTGGCGATAACCCATATCTGCTTAAAGTCGTTTTTTTTTTTGTTTTTTTTTTCTAATAACTTAAACTCGAGTCCTTGGAGAGTCGAAGTAAGCTCCTTGTATGCTCTATGTAACTTGATCCTCAGCATTTCTGCCAATCCTAACGCTTGTGCTAGCTTCAATCTCTTCGTTTCGCAATTGTCTACTTTAAAGCAAAATAATTGAGTGTTTTGATAGCATTACTTGGCAGGAAACCTAATTCAGATAAATTCACCATTCCGTTTCCGCGAGAATATACAGTAAAGACAAGGTGCGGGAGGAGGGCAACGAGAGCCCCCACCCCACCCTTAAAAAGGCGGTGGGTCCAATAGATTAAAGCAAAGCATGTTGAGAATATTTCAAAATATCACATATAGCCAATATGTGATTTCGAGTATGGTGGTTGAAAAAAACAAAATTGATTTTCGAAATTTCGAAATTTTGTAGCTTTTCGAATTTTTAATCGTTAGACCATGTTTACGATTCTTTAATTACTCCATCAAGATATGTTC
Source organism: Dioctria rufipes (assembly GCA_963924295.1). Classification (NCBI taxonomy): domain Eukaryota; kingdom Metazoa; phylum Arthropoda; class Insecta; order Diptera; family Asilidae; genus Dioctria; species Dioctria rufipes. The sequence continues at coordinate 43,679,246 of OZ002742.1, forward strand.
ATACGTCGTTTGCAAAATATTTGTCTATTCAAGACCTAATAACTGCTGAATATATAGATGTATATGTGTAGATACATGCACTCATAATATGTTTATCAGATTTAATTTTACTGGCAAACATAAAAACATATCTCCCATAGATATAACAGAAAAACCTTTCACAACAAAACCAGGATCACTTGTATGAGAAAAGCTGGCATCAAGAAGGGCAAAATAAAAAAAAAATCAATACAGGGCCTTCGATGTGACAAATTCGAGTGTGTATTGAAATCTAAATTGTAAACTTAATCACAAGATAGAAGAACATCATTTCAGAAAAGGTTGAAAAAGTCTTTATTTATATTTATTCTATTTTTCCCTTAATTTCCCTTCCCTTGCGTCCCATGGAAACCGATCATGGAAATTTCTCGAACCTTTTCTTCACTCTCCAAGTCCCCATTGATATTTTCGACCCTTATTTTATTCGGTTGAGTTGAATTTATTCAGATTTTGCGAGGAATGGAAATTTACATACTTTTCTTGTAGCAAGCACATCATTCACCTTTTGTTGCATAAATATATTATTTGATGTGATAATCGTTCACCTATCAACAAACCCTGCAGGAGATTATACGACTTGAGATTTGAATACGATTTATCTCTCCTTTTCCTGGGATCCATATTAGCAGTTCGTAAATTTTGAAAGTAGCTTTTTCACATTTTTACAAACTGAATGGCAAACGTAATGATATCGTTCGCACCGCTATATTACTTTAGGCACCATTATTATTTAAATATTGAAATGTTGCCGATACTTGTAGCTGTTATATTTATTATTTCTATAAATTTATGATTTTGGGATGTGAGTTTGTTGAAATGTATGTGTGTGTGTGTGTGTGTGTGTGTGTGTAGTACACTCTCTCGATTCGCATGAGAGGATACGAGTTAAGGTATTACAAATTTGTGTTCATGTTAAAAATAAATTTTAAAATAAAAAGGATTATGGGACAAGCGTTTTTGTAGAATTTCATTTAATAGAAACTCGTGTTTCAAAGTGTTTCTACCAAATAAAATAAAATAATTGAAATAACACAAGGAAAGGTAAACAGAAAAAAACCACAGCACAATTATTAAATTCAGCTTCAAAAAATACAAAAATCTTATTTTCAATGTTGCGTGTCGCCGTGCTCATAGTAGAAAGTACTGAACTTTTTAATTTTAGGGGGGTCTGTGTACCAATGATCTGTATACGGGATTTTCCACTCAAGCACGTCCTTTCTGATTTTTCACACAACTGTATCATTCATTTTTTTTTCCAATAAAAATACTCATTTTAGAGTTCTTTTTACGGACTAATTTTAATTCTAAGAGCGTACACAACTATTTTATTTTCAACAGTTTCGCATAAGAAATGTTCCTTTCCGAATTTTGTTTACACCCCCGTTTTATGAATAAAATTGTATCTACAAAGAGTGCTCTATTCGGCGGTTTAAACACAAACATCTTGGGGTTTGGATTCGCTGCTCCAAGATACCCAGCATAGTCGAAAGCCTTTTTGCCTTTTTTATCGCTTTCTCACAACGTTGATAATCGTACGTGAAAAAATGCGACAACTTTTGAAACATTTATTAGAGGCGATAGTATACAAGATTCAATCTTTTATTATACCTAAAAGTAATTGGACTAAAACGTGGAGGAAGTATTTAAAAGAATATCAAAAACTATAACAATTGAGAAGTAACTTATGATAATGTTTTTTTTTTTTTATTTATATAGGTTCTTTATTTGGTAGCTCTTTGGTTCTTTTCAAAATCCTTAAAACTAAGTGGCAAAAGGCTCTACAGTGTGTATATAAAAAGCACTAACTAATCTAAAAAAAAATTGAAACATGACAGAGTCAATAGGGACAATAAAAGCAAACTAGACAATAAAAGTTAAAATAACTAAATGGAGTAACATTAAATGCTCAAATGAGACAGTGTATAATGGACACTAAAAATTTTGGAAAGCTCCTAAAAGGTGAAACAAAAAAGACAATTTTTTTTAACTTGTCCCAATTTTGACAATCAGGTAAGTGACAGTTCCAAGAAGTTCCAAATTTCCAAATTAATCTAATCAAAATGTAATTCCCTAAACGAACGAATTTTCAACAAAAAATTTTGTAATTTAGGACCGAGACCGAAACCGAATTAGAAAAAAGTGAAATCGAATGAACGAAAAATTTGCGCGACACCGTTTTAGAGTCCCGCGAGGACAGCCTGTAGTATCATAGACCTCTACAAACTGCCCTCATCATCCCTCCAGCTTAGCATCTCTAACAGAGTACTTGTCCTTCCCACAGCACGTGCAGTGATTCCTAAGCGCTTAAAATGACAAAATAAAATCTGAGTACATATTACGTAATATAAGCCTAACAAAAACAAGTTACAATGAACTGCAAAACAGAACTGATACTAAAACAAGATACTAACAAATGCCATAGAAAAAAAATAGCTACAATAATTCGTGATAGTATTCCGCTGTGAGAAGTGTTCCTGACAAGACAATCAAGTAAAATTATGGACGTCTAATTAAGAAATTGCATCAACGAGGCTCTTGAAGGAATTAACAGTACCTGCGTGCTGGATAGTAAATGGGAGAGTATTCTAAGAGCGCGCAGTCTGAACAAGATCAGAGTCCTCCATGACTAGCCTAGTAAAACGAGGAAAAATAATGTTCCTGTTTCTATGTGAATTAATGAAATTAATCATTTCTCCAAGGTAATATGGTTCATTATTTCTTTGCAGGTTAAAAAGGAACACTACGCTCTTTTCTTGAGATATGTTGTAAGCGGGCACCCCACCAGCTGATCGCGGTACGGCCAGACATGGTGCGTGTCTTAACCAAATTTAACCGAGTTGCTTGTGGCCAGAGCCTTTGCAGTCTGGAGTAAATTTTACTAATTTGTGATTTTGTATTGTCACAGCAGTTCGTATTTTGGTTCAACACGATACCCAAATGTTTAACTTTACTAGCGCGAGATAATGTTTTACCATCCAGAATTACGGATGGGATATCAGACGAATGTAGTGAACTATTGTGTAAAATAATATATTGAGACTAAGAGGGATTCAATCTCAATCCATTAATCCTGGGCTATTCATTGATTCTGCTCAAATCGGCATTAATACGTGCGTTATCATCTTCAAACAGACCAAAAGGTCTGTTTAGATAAAGCTTCACATCACCTGCGTATAAGTGAATCTTGACATCGCGTCCAACTAGAGGAAGTTCATTAATAAATAAACTAAATAGCAACGGCCCCAAGATTGAACCCTGAGGTACACCAGTCGGGAGAGAAAGTGAATCCGTCAATTTATCATCAACTTTCACCCGTTGATGCCGTTCTGACAAGAAACTCCCGATCAGAACAGAAGCGGAAGCAGTAAATCCAAGAAAATTAGCTAGCTTATGCTGAAACAAGTTGTGATTTGCCCTATCGAAAGCCTTTGAGAAATCAATCAGAACTAAAATGGTAGCATTATCCTAGTCTAAGGTTGCTCTTATATCACTAGTAACTCTTTAGTATAGCAGTCTCGCAGCTGTGAGAACGCCGCTAACATGAAAAGAGCTTGTTATTTTCCAAGTGACCAAATATCTGGAAGCTAATTAGTTTTTCGAAAACTTTAGGCATGGAACTTAATATACTGATAGGACTAAAATCACCAGGAGCTTCCGCAGAAGGTTTTTGGCAATTGGCAATACCAAAGCCGATTCCCAAGACTTAGGAAAACAAGAGGACTCTTGTTTAAGATTTCCGGATACGAAGAATGTATGTGTAGATCATTGGAAGCAGAATTTTAATAAAACGTGGCAACAGACATTCAGGTCTAGCAGCATGAGATTTAATAGCATAAATGAATGTAAACAATTCACTTCGATCTATGCAGCGAAAAGAAATAGAAGGGGTAATGCAACTGGTGCCACTTACAGTAGAATTAATATAACTCGAGTTAGAAGTCCTCGCACGCTCATCGTTCAATTGAGTAGTAAAAAATTTATTTAGATTATTGGAATCCTGCTCGCAGTTAGTTTTATCTTTCCCGTAAACTCCTGCTTTTCTTAGATTTTGCTACAAAACTCTTGGGGAATGTCAATGTGAAATTTGGTGCTAAATTATGCGGACAGCCATAGTGGCCCTATTTTGTGCTGCACGGTACATGTTTAAGGTTTCACCCGTTTTAAGCTGCCTGTAGCGCTGGTACAAGAACTCCATTTCATATATAAGAGCGTGTACACTCCGCGAGAACCAAGGGCAGCGAATCTCACGTATAAATTTAGTTTTAATTGATAAATATTTATTGAATAAATAAAAGGTTTTCCAATAAGAGGTGTTATTTTGATATTCAAAGAAAATTGCCATTTTTTGAGACAAATGATCGGATCTTTATTTCATTATAAAGAGGAAGGTATGCCGTTAATAATGGAAAATAACATCAGCCAAATGACCACCACGACCACCTATGTCCTCGATAGCCTCACGAATTCCCTCTTTGAGATCTTGAATCGACGCTGGGCTGTTGGCGTAGACCTTCTCTTTCACGTGGCCCCAAAGGAAGAAGTCGCAAGGTGTTCAGTCACAAGATCTCGGTGGCCAATTGTGATCACCTTTTCGAGAGATAACACGGTCCGGAAACTTTTCCCGTAAAATATCAATGGTTCCGTTGCTTGTATGGCACGTAGCGCCGTCTTGTTGAAAGTAAACGTTGTCCAGATCAACACCATCCAATTCCGGCCATAAAAAATCATTAATCATCTGTCGATAGCGCAATCCATTCACCGTAACTGTTGCTCCAGCCTCATTTTCGAAAAAGTAAGGTCCAATGACCCCGCTGGACCACAAACCGCACCATCTGTCACACGTTGAGGATAGAGAGACTTTTCAACAATAACTCTTGTGTTTTCCGAGCCCCAGATGCGACAATTTTGCTTGTTGACGAAGCCATCGAGGTGGAAATGGGCCTCATCACTCAAGATGAGTTTTCGATGGAATTCCGGATCATTTTCATGCATTTCAAGGACCCAATCAGCAAAGACTCGACGTTGTTGATGATCGGCCGGCTTGAGTTCTTGTGTTAACAGAACTTTATAAGCCTTAAGACCCAAATCTTTATGCAAAATACGGTGTAATGACGTTTGTGGAATGCCTAATTCCAAAGAACGACGAGGAATGGACAAACCTGGGTTTTCTTCAACACTTTCGGCTACAGCAGCAATATTCTCGGCTGTTCTTGAGCGACGTGCACGGGTTTTATTCTTCACATCACTAACTTGTCCCGACAGCTCAAATTTTTCTACCAATTTCTGTATTGCGGTCCGACAAGGTGCTTCACGACGACGAAAAAATGTTCGAGTTTTACGAACCGTCTCTGCCACATTTTCACCATTTTAATAGTGAATTTTAATAATTTCGATGCATTGTTGAATCGTGTATCGTACAATTTTTGGTAATGGCGTAGTTTCTACTTGTCACATGTCAAAAAATGGCAGCTCCAAAAGTGACATCTACCGAAATAGCGGGCTAATTAAAATAACACCTCTTATTGGAAAATCCTTTATATAGTATATTGAAATTTATTTTGATGACAGTTGCTCAACTCTTGTCTTCTTCTTCTTTTTCAGAAGTAACAACGAGCCAGAATTAAATTGTTTATTTTTTATTTCGTTTGAATTTTTATTGAATTTTATAGTAGTTTGTAGGTTAGTTTTAGTTTTAGAATTGTAAATTTTAATTGAATTTGTTTGTGATATTAGTTTAAGCCAATGAATTATTTATATTGAAATAAATTTTTTATTTGGATTTTAAAACGACTGAGTTGTCCATTAAAAACCGGCACTCCCTCCTATGTCCGAGACTAGATCTCACACATCCCCTGGATCCGCCACTGTGTCTCAACCAGTTGTCTTACTTACATAAGTGTCAAGCGTGCATTCCCAAGTACTTAAGGGAGGCGAGAGGTATTTTATATTTAAGATAAATAAAAAGATTACTCTCTTTTGGACTTTTTACCGGGTTAAACTTAATATTGTTCAAGAAAGAATTTTTTTGGGATTCTCCGGTATATAGCAAAAGCTAAAAAATGTTCTAATTTGTTATTTCATCACACAACCCATTAATTTTTGGTGACAAGTTTCAAGTCTTGGTTTGACTCATCAACAGGTCCCAAATAGCGAAATTGGGTGATTTGATAAACAAATGAAAAAAAATGAAAAAAAAGAAGAAAGAAATGAAAAATAGAAAAAGCAATTTTTGTATTTATTAAAAAATAACAAATTAGAACATTTTTTAGCTTTTGCTATATACCGGAGATATCCCAAAAAATTCTTTCTTGAACAAAATTTATATTTAAGAGTAATTAAACGAGTACCTGCAAAACAAAATCATCTCAAAATTTAATTTTCCATGGGGTGTCTCAAGCAGTTGTCGCGGAGTACTTTTCTAATCAATTGAACTGCTGTAAACAATTGTAAGCAAATATACGATCCATAAATCAAATTAAAACACTTGTTTGCGTATTTAAAGAGCTCCACAGTATAAAGATCTCAGGAAAATAAGGAAACTCACTCACTGTGAGGAGAAATTGAAACTCGACAAATTAAAACAAATGATATAAAAGAAAGAAGTGAAACAAAAAATCAAAGAACTTCATTATTTTTTAATAGGCTTTTAATAACGAAAATATCAATTCGATTATATTATGTTCAACAATCGGCCTCAATTACTCATTTTCAATGTGGAGTTTGTTTTTTCTTATACAATTTGCTATTAAATAAAATTCTACTGTATACTTGAAATATGTAGCTACATTTACCCAACACCCAGTATCCAAAGCATCTTTATTTGATCAAAATAATTTCTTATATTATTATCACAAACTATCAATTCTTAGCCAAATCCCACCTTTAGAGGCTAAAACTAAACTTTTCGGATGATATTCTAAAGGTACTTTTGTCTTGGAGCATTTCGAAAAATTGAAATTCTTAAGTAGCATAATTAGAGCAACATAAGCTTGCATTTTTCCAAATCTATTTCCAATGCAATTTCTGGGTCCATCTCCGAAAGGAATATATGACAATGTCTGTCTCTCTTTTACTGCTTCCGGAGAAAATCTATCTGGATTAAATTTTTCTGGATTTTCATAAAGATCTGGATCATTTTGAAGTGAATAAATTGATATTATTACGGTGGTATCTTTTTCGATTATATAATTTGTATCAGGAACTGTGTAATTATTTGCTGCTACCCGAAAAATGTCAGTAGCTGGTGGATATTTTCTTAGAGTTTCTGAAATAAAAAAAAAATATTATTCAATAAAATATGTACATATATCGACTAAACATACCATCAATAACTTGCTGAATATATTTCATATCAAACATAGCTTCATAAGTTAATTTTCCATCGTAATTTCTTAGAACTCGATTTATTTCCGCTCGTGCTTTTATCTGTATATCCTGATTCAATGCAAGTTCATACAAACAATATCCAAGTGTAGTTGATGCAGCCTCAAAACCACCCAGAAAAAATACATAAGCTTGTGCTGCGATCTCATCAAAACTTATCCTTCCGTTATCTGTTGTTGTATCGATACCATCCAAGGTTCCAGTATTTTTAAGTTTTATTAGTAAATCCATAAAATCATTTCGTGTCACGTTATTCATTTCCCGAAATTCGATAGTCTCCTTTAATATGTCCGTGAAAAATTTAGTAACATCATCTCGTTCGGCTTTCATTCTTAACGTTCGAGCAATATCTCTGTATAGTTCCATGAATAATCGTACAATTTCTCCATGTCTCCTTTCATACATCATTTTTTGTCCCATCTTTCGGAAAGTAGCATTTGGATCCTTTAAACTATTACATTCAATTCCAAAAGCGCAAGTTCCTATTACATCTGTTGAATATCTTGATAAGAGCTCTTTGATTTCGATAACGTTTTCTATTTTTAACATATCATTTAGTGTTAGAACACATTGTTCACCAATGTTTACAACAGTGGGACACATAAATTTCATTTTTCCCGAAGTAAATGTTGGAGTTAGTTTTGTTCTAAGCAATTTCCATTTTAGTCCTTCAATATTGAAAAGATGGGCAGATAATGGATCATCACGTTCATTATAGAAAACATGTCGATCATGAAAACTATTAAAATCTTTTATTAGAATATTTTTCACTAGCTCTAAATCTGTTATCAGTGCAACTGGTTTGTTAAAAAAATAAGCTCCAACGAATGGCGTAGTTCCTTTTAATTTTGTATAAATTTTTTGCATGCGAAAACCAATGTGCTCTTGTCTACCGACACCATATAAGTTGCCAAATGGAAATACTGGTTCCATGTATGGAATTTTCCGATTTCTCCAATATGAAAAACATCTCTTAAACCATAAATAAATCAATGTTAGAATTCCCGCAAAAATACTAACTAAAAACAACAACATTTTCTAATAGATTGAAATTATCTCTAAACACGGCGAGCTCAAGTTGTAGACTAAAGCAAAACTTATTTCTATCTCGAGCAAGCCATTCATCAAAGTGTTGCGATAACTGCTATCGCATGTTGTCTACAAATACATTTTCATAGAAGCCGGAAAAGTAATTTACTATTTAAGTACATAAATTAAATCGTTTATGTGTCGTAATGCAAATCATTAGTCTATGTATCATGAGAAAATTTATAAAGTAAACAATAAATGTTAGATACAGATAAATAATGATGTCATTAAGATGTCTTTAATTATTTATTTATTTAATAAACAGAAATGAGGGGTCCATAGGTCCGTCTCGGGTTTTTAAAGCTTGTAAGAAATTTTTAAATTTCGAGGGACACGGTTTGCCTGAATAATTTTTCTGATTGATATGAAAATTCGAAGTTTTGTATGGTAACCCTATGAAGAATTTATCGATTAATACAATTTACCTACGTGAAGAATCAAAATTTTTATGTGACAACTTTTTCTTGTATATTTGTTATTTATTAGGCTAGTTAGAATTCTACTGAAACACTGACATATCGCATTCCTAGGCATACAAACTGGCAGGCCTATAAAAGGCAGCTAGCAGAAAGCCTAAACGAATCGATCCAATCTGTTAAGACAAGAGAGGATATTGAAACAGCAGTCGTTAGTTGCATTTAACAGGCTGTGATGCTCTCATACTTTGAGATCTGCCCTCTGAAGCAAAGGGCGACAAATCGAAATGGCCCCTAGTGGAATAATCAGCTTACCAAACTTAGGGCAATGGTATGCAGACTATGCAATAAAGCAAAAAGAACATCGAACTGGAATGAATACAAACAAGCCCTAACTGAATATAACCGGGAAATCAGGAGATCCAAAAGGCGATTATGGCAGAAATTCACAGAGGATATTATGGAAACATCTGTCTGGGCTAGAATCCACAAGATATTGTCAAAAGGACCCTCAAACATACTCGGATTACTAGAAAAAGATGATGGTAGCTATACTAGAACAGAAAAAGAAACTCTGGAGCTTCTCGCACAGAAGCAGTTTTCAGGATCTGTTATTAGTGGGGCTGGAGCGAGTCACAACAATCTTTCCCCGGCATACGGTCATCGTCCCGGGAGAGATGACTGAAGGGCTGCTGCCAAAATCATCACACCACACTCAGTTAAATGGGCCAGAAACTCATTTAAACAGTACAAAATGTCGGGTGAGGACGAAATCTTCCCCAATCTCTTACAAAAAGGATTGGAAGAACTCATGCCAATACTGATTAAAACCTTTAGAGCAAGTTTTGCATGGGGATATTTTCCAAAGTATGGAGGAAGGTAAGGGTGAAATACATATATACCGAAAGCAGGAGGCAAACCTGAAGCCCAGCCCAGGTCATATCGGCTCATAAGCCTGACTTCACTTGTTCTTAAAGCAATGGAAAAAATAATGGAAAGGCACATCAGAGACGGAGCGATGAAAGAGCATCCACTAAGTTCGAACCAATTTTCCTATCAAAAAGGCAAATCAAATGAACTAGCTTTACTAAACCTGACAGATGGTATAGGAAAAGCCATTGACAACTGACAAATAGCGGGTTTGACGATACCTCTATTAAGTCAATAATGCCTGCATTGGCCAGACATGGAATGAATCCAACACATAACAGATGGATTTAGGCGATGCTTTCCAACAGGATTATACAGGATAAGATACTGAAGGTACATACCACCAGAGGTAGTCCCCAAGGAGGACTACTATCTCATCCGCTGTGGTCTATGGTAGTTGACAATCATTTAGTTCAGCTGATCAACCAAGGTATTGAATCTCATGATTATGCCGATGACCTTGTAATAATTATCAGAGGTATGTATGAGCGCTTGCTTTCTAGAAAGCTTCAACAAGCCCTAAGTTTTGTTCAAGACTGCTGTGTTACACACCAGTTATCAGTCAATCCTAACAAAACAACAATTATACCCTTTACCAAAAGCAGGCAAATAATAACAAGCCCTATCCTTTTGGTAAAGAGGTCTCAATGTCCGAAGAAGCCAAATATTTCAGGATAAGCTGAATTAGATTAAATACATTGACAAGACAGTCCAGTGTACCTAATGCTTGGGTCAAGATAAATAAAACGCATGTCAATCCAAATATTTTTATATTTGATTTTGCGCCTACAATAAAAATATTTGATCCAACATTTGGAACATATTTGTTTCAAATCCTCTAAAAATGTACGAAAATTGTGAAAATGAGCAAGCTTGTTTTGAATCAACTAAAAAGCCCTTCTAATTACAAAAGCCCCATATATTCGATTTGAACACGTATAGTTTTCAGTTCAAAAATTTTATAATTTTTCGACCAACGATTTATATGATTGATTCAAAAATAACAAAATTTTTAAAATGAAAACTATATCTGTTTGACGTGAACTTTTAAACCAACATTTTATACGGGCAAAAAAGTAGCACTATTTCTACTTAATTAAAGCTAGTAATCAAGTGCGCCAAGAAGTGGAATAGATAAAAGTTCGTCTGTTGATATTAATAAAGGTCATATTATATGAAAACAACAATTTTATTTCTAATAAAGGAGAAACATAATCTTCGGTTCAAGTTTTATATGAAATTTTAGATTGTCTTTATTTCTAGAAAAACCGCGGTCTAACAAAAGACCCATACTTCAATTTTTTTTCTTTTTTCGCTTACATGTCCCTTCAATATTTAATGTGTTACTTGGTATGAGAACTGCGTTTAGTAAAATTGCCAGGATATTTTGACGGCTATCTAAAAACTTTAATATTAAATAAATGTTTTTATCTGATCAGAACTGAATTACCTTCGTTCCATACATTATCCAACTTGAGCAAAATATCAAGGCTCTCGTGTCCCGAATTTTTTCTTTATAAAGGGTTTTCCAATAAGAGGTGTTATTTTAATTAGCCCGCTATTTCGGTAGATGTCACTTTTGGAGCTGTCATTTTTTGACATTTGAAAAGTAGAAACTACGCCATTAATAAAAATGGAACGAATTCCATCGAAAACTCATCTTGAGTGATGAGGCCAATTTCCACCTCGATGGCTTCGTCAACAAGCAAAATTGTCGCATCTGGGGCTCGGAAAACCTAAGAGTTATTGTTGAAAAGCCTCTCTATCCTCAACGTGTGACTGTTTGGTGCGGTTTATGGTCCCGCGGGGTCATTGGACCTTACTTTTTCGAAAATGAGGCTGGAGCAACAGTTACGGTGAATGGATTGCGCTATCGACAGATGATTAATGATTTTTTATGGACGGAATTGGATGGTATTGATCTGGACAACGTTTACTTTCACCAAGACGGCGCTACGTGCCATACAAGCAACGAAACCATTGATCTTTTACGGGAAAAGTTTCCGGACCGTGTTATCTCTCGAAGAGGTGATCACAATTGGCCACCGAGATCTTGTGACTTAACACCTTGCGACTTCTTCCTTTGGGGCCACGTGAAAGAGAAGGTCTATGCCAACAGCCCAGTGTCGATTCAAGACCTCAAAGATGGAATTCGTGAGGCTATCGAGGACATAGGGCAGCCACTTTGCGATTTGGTTATGGAAAATTTCATGAAAAGGATATGGTCCTATAGGCGTGGTCGTGGTGGTCATTTGGCTGATGTTATTTTCCATTATTAACGGCATACCTTCCTCTTTATAATGAAATAAAGATCCGATCATTTATCTCAAAAAATGGAATTTTTCTTTGAATATCAAAATAACACCCCTTATTGGATAACCCGTTATTATAACTGATTATTAAACGGTCACTCACCAGACCAGTCATTGGTCTTTTATACCCCAGACACACAGCACGATCTAATGAATCATTAGTACTAGCTATTCATTTAGGGGTCACCTACATAGGATAGGACTGGTTGACAAACCTACATGCAGAGGATGCGGAGTGGAATCCGAAATGGTGACTCACTTTCTTTATCACTGTCCGGCTCTCTCCGGAAAACGTTATAGATTCCTTGGCTCACACCTCTTGGATGAACTGCATGAATCAGGTAAGGAGGGTTTGGAGCCAATCTTATGGTTTTTAAGAGCATCTGGTTCAGTGGTCCTGATGTTGAACAATGGGCCTTGTATTGGCCTATGCTCTAAGGTTCTCCCCCCTGGGGGACTCAACCTGTTTTCAATCCATCCATCCAGCTTTTCATTAAAATGCCGTATGTCACATAGCACACGTCATCATTCCTCTAAAATCAGATCATAATGAAGTCATGAGTGTTTTTTTTTTTACCTAATGATAGCTATAATGAGGAAAAATGTGATACATTTGTCATATAATATAAATGTGGAGCTCTGCTGTGTATCTGCCGATTTGAAAAATAAGACGAATAAATGCAAAGAAATGCAAATCACAAATTTTTTATCAATATTCTTTTTAATATAATGTTTTTCTCATTTGTAAATTATTAAATTGAAAAATAAAATAAATTTAAGCAAAGTTTATCGCGTTAGCTCGATCCATATCGCTTCTTTAATGTCATAAGTGTTTCAAAACCAGTTTGACAGTAAAACTTAATTAAAGAAATGGCCTGGTGTGTCTGCAGTTTATAATGAATCATTATAGACTAATTAGTCGTTAGTTATTTCTTCATTAAGAGCGCTGTGTGTCTAGGGTATTATGTCCCCATATTCTGAAGTAAGCTTTGCTCACAACGCGGATATGTAAACAAACGACAACAACTTGTCGTTTGTTCTACCGGTTACAGCACCTGAGTCGCTTAGTAGTAAACAATCACTTTACATAACAATTAACATGCGAGCTTAATTATTATTGTAATCGTCGATTGCTCCACTAAAGGCTCATCGTAGCCAGCTGTTGATCTAATCAGCAAAATAATTGACAGTTGCAGAACAATGCTAATTATTTCACTAAAATGCGTCTTTGGCTGTTGGAAAAATCTTCCTTATATTGTTCCATAACAAATATAGGAAATGCGTTTTATTCCCCATTTTTGACCAATCCGAAGAGGAATTATTGGTTAATTATTAATTACCTAATAAATTAACCATAAGATTTCTTTGAAGACCTAATTTAAGGGATTTTTAAGTAATATTTTCTTTTTAGTTTACACTAAAGAATATTCGCTACTGAGGTTAAATTCATAAGGATAGATTATTTAATTTTAACCAAAATAGTTTGATCGATCCTTGATGATAGAAAATCGACCCTGAAATGATCCTTGAGGTTGCTCTTATTATTCGAAAAATTTGATCTAAATGAACAGCTATCATGGATAAATCACTTTTTTGTTCAAATGATGAAAAGCAACGATTTTTTTTTAGATAAAATCATTTACCAATGCGACACTATTCTCACAGGAAATGAGCAAAACATTTCCCCCTTAAATTATCCCTAATTTCCTGAACAATTTTAATGTTGCTTCACCAACATACATACATAATGTATAAAGCAACAAACATAAAAAAAACAGTGAGAACAGAAAGCACCCTGAAGTGTTCTACCAACAAAGACGTATCTGTTTTTACACATGACCATAACCACATTCCATAGGGATGGTCAACTAATAAATGGCTAATTCTCTTCAGTACATAAGTCCTAATTGTGCAAATAAACTTGACTTGTCTTGTTTCAGAGTGCTGACAGTTTGCAAAAGTCTCTCCCGGAAGCGAACCGAATTTCAGATACGAAAATCCGATTTCGATATACAAGATATTGCCGCAGCAAAATGCTCCCACAATTCATGTGGAGATAAGACCCTTCAAAATCCTGAAACCACTGTGATGACGTGACAGTATTGTCGGGTCGGCTTCCGCTTTTGAGGATATTGATTCGATAACTGCGGAATGCGTGATGACAAAGGAAGACGATAAGGAAGCTTCAACCTATTAGAAAAGTAGCTGAGTCATTTTATTCAATCTCTGCCGTCTTAGGGGGATTTCGAAGGATGTAGTCTGTCACCTATAGGTAAGAACATTCAGGAGTTATTTTATGGCTCCTTTTCGTGTAGGTTAGGTAGCTATAGTTACCTTCCCTATTTCCCATAGCTACTGAAAGACATAATATTTGGAATTGGACATAAATGGCTCGTACAGTATACAGTGACTGGTGCGATTAGATGAAAACATATATGTATACACACATACACACGTGGTCTTAATTTTGTATGTGTGTACATACATATATCTATCTATAACCCGCAAACATACCAACGCAATGTGTAGTCATAAATTGTTCATTAAAAATGGTAAGAATTTATGCAAAATTTTACTATCGTCGCGTCGTAACATATCCCAAACTACTCGGATTATTATGAGCGCAGCAATAAAAACTTTTCTCGTTAATTTCACTTCCAGGGCGTCTCAATCAGTTGACATATTTCGAGTTAATATTGTTCAAAGTTTTCCTTCTCTGGATTTCAGGAAGTTGTCGCTGGGGAGGATTTTCCAGGACACACAACACAGCAAGCCGGGATACTGACTATCAACTCTTGTCATTGCAATAACCACGGACAGATAAGCTTTATTATGAAGCAAGTTTTTTATTGTCAAGGACAGCCGCTTGGGAAGATTTCATCCCAGCAGCAAGTGTAATATCAAAAATATTATCTGAGGGTAATTGAAATGCTGGTGAGGATTTGTGATGTATGCTTGTATGTAATGCCCTAAGCATAAGGGAATATTTTACTCCCCATATGCACATTGTATATAAAAAGGATTTATGAAAATTGATTTTCGAAAAGGGCGAGAAGGATATTTCATCCTTGCGGTGTTTACTTGCCTAAGCAATGGGACATATTTCTATGGAATAAGTTTTTATTTGTATTATGTGTGTGTATGTATGTAACGATATTCATATTTTCTTACTTGTCAAACATGTCAAATAATAATTCAGAAGTTCTTATTCATTGTGTCTTCAACAAACTTCCATTATACACATATTCCTTAGTGGAACAGCGCATCACAACGAATTTACAAGATTTACGATCTTAGGGCATATATGAGATAGTCACAGTTATTTATTTTGGATGAGTGAAGAGCAACAATCTTAGCAAACATAAACCGACAGAGATAAAAATAAAGACAGTCGACTTGAAGAAGTTATTTCAAAGCTAATAAAATAGTTGGTCTATATTTAAGGGTTCAAGCGACCCAACCTCTCCTCAATACATCACCGAAAAGAATGATATATTTTATGTGTTCGTGTTCATGCACGTTAGGCTTAAAATTTGTAATTTGAATATAACTTGAATTCATGGTCTGATTGTAGTATTTAATAAATAATTATAACGGACTATATTAAATACAGTAGACTTCCCCGCTATATAGGAAATCTTGTTATATAAAAATTTTCCTCTTAAAACACGAATAATTATATCCGAGTCATCCAAAATTACATTCGAAACGTTTTCTTTTTGGTGCAATTAGTTAGTTAGTTTTTTTGTGGTATTTTTTTGATTGAAATGTCATTTGTTATCAGCATCTCAATGTTCGATTCCAGATCTAAAGTAGGAAGTTGGGGCAGTACATACGATTAGGCCTTTTCCCATGCCAAAGGGCTTGCCGACAGCTAATTCATACGGTTTTCTGTCGAATGCAATTACAAAGTTCATTGAGTGCACTGTGACGAGACATAAGAATAAGACTTCTTGAAATTTAGTTCTATGAAGGAGTACAGAAGCAACAAACGGATATGTGATATGTACAGGGTGTTCCAGTTTAATAATGCAATACCGAAACGCCTTACAGATGTAATGATTTGCATTCGAAAATGTTATACTCATTTTTTCGAACTCGTGTTATTTTCGAAATTACAAGGGATTTTAGATTTTTTTTTTTCGAAAATCTGATCCTGGCAGCATTTTGGTCTTGATTTATTTGTATTACTATTGGATATCATTTGTAATACCTAGCTTTCAAAGAGTTCGTAGATAAGTAAAAAATTAACGGCATAATTTCAAAAACATTTTACTCTTCGAAAAATTATCTTTTTTTCGAAAGTCAAAAATCTCCTATAATAGCCATATCTGTTACCTATCAGATAAATCCAACATTATTAGCGTAGCTCAAGTACTCCCCGAGATACAGGAAAATATGTCTTGCATCATTCCTCACCCATACTTGAACGAAATTATTTCAAAACTAATTTTTTTTTTATAAGGGTGGGAAAACTAAGCACTTCACCAAGAAAATCGAGTGAAACCTAGCAATCTGGCTTTCATCGTGGACATAGCTGCGAAGATCAATAGTCTCGATTTGGACTTACATAACAAAGGTGAAATTGGTTTGCTCTACTTTGTGGACTTCTCGAAAGCTTTAGACAGTGTGAATAATTCTAAATTACTAACAAAGCTATTTTCCTTGTAAACTTTTCATCGTCGGCCATTGCAAGTATAAAAATTTTTTTGTTTAATAGGTTTCAACTAGTAAAAATAAATAATGTTTATTCAAAGCTTTTACCACTAGTCTGTGCTATCCCACAAGGCTCAATTCTTGGACCACTAGTATTTAGCTTATACATAAATGATCTCCCTAGTGTTCTTTACGATTCAAAAGTACATCTGTATGATGACGACGTTCAAATATACATTAATAGATCGATTGGTTTGATCGAGGATGGGCTACAACGCATCATTGACGATCTTCAACGAATTTACTTATGGTGAATCGTAAATAGTCTGGTACTCACTCAATGCTAGCAAATCTTGCTGCATGTTGCAATATAGAAATGTCATTGATATAAATTATGTATCTCCGATAACTCTAAACGGTTCTCCGTTGCCGTACATGACAATAGTCAGGAATCTTGATGTCATATTGAATGATCATATGACCATTTGCGACTTTATCAAGGCTCTCATCAACAAATTCTATGGTTGTTTTCGACAGTTATGATTAATTGCAGCGGTAGTATCCATAGAAAATGGATTTAAGCTTACAAAAACCTTGGTTATGCCGCATTTTAGTCATGGCAGTCTAATGTTTCCGCGTCTGCAGTCGTGAACTTGACGTAGCCTATAACGATTGTATACGTTTGATCTATAGATTGCGATGCTTTGAACACATCAGTCCGTATCAACACAAAATATTTGGATGTTCCATTAGAAATTATCGCACATACAAGAGTTTAATTTTCATGCATAGAATTATACAGGGTGTTCCATAATTGGTGCTCCTAGCTCAAGGGTTTGACAGCTTAGGGAGAGACAATCAAAAAATTATTAGGTGAAAGGCGGCCTGGGGTGGGGGGGTAAGACGCGTCGTTTTGACTGTAGGGAGGTTTAAGATTTTTGGCACTTCTTCCACTTACACCCTGTAACTTTCTTGATGTACACCCTATCAAGGTGAGATTCATCTCAGATGATAGCAAACTATCTCAGCTTTGCAATGCTTGTCCAATCCGTGGAATTGAATAAAATTAGGCGCGATTTCTATTGTTATTAGCAAAATTAATAAAATTATGAATCATAGAAAGGGGAATATCGCAAAACCGGTTGCATTTAGGCAGGCACATGTTAGTCAAATTAAAGGTAACATCCCGGGGTTTCTAAATCTTGTAATAAAACTGTATAGTTATTATGCATTTTGGCGGGAAAATTGTTAAAATTTGAAAAAATTAGGAATTTTTTCCCAATTTTTTTACTTTGACGTCCTACAACTTCCGACGGAAGGTAACAGGAATTCTGATTGGATATTCATTGGAAAAGCTGAGACGGTTTGATGGCATCTAAGATGAATCCCACCTTCATAGGGCTTATATCAAGAAAGTTACACGGTGTAAAGTATAAGAATTATCAACAATCTTAAACCCCCTACTGCCGAAAACACGCGTCTTACCCCCCTCCCCCCCCCCCAGCTATCAAACCCTTAAGCTTGGTGCACTAATTATGAAACACCCTGTATATACGAAAGAACCTAGGTTAAATATTTAAATTTCCTTCGTTCTGAAAGACATGGACTGCTTCTAATGCCTCGCTTTCTCTCGTTATTTGGGCAGCGTTCTTACTTTGTACATGTAATAAGTATCTGGAATTCTCTACTTTCGGACATTGAACGGACGACTTCAGCCAGCCGATTCAGGATTCAGGATAATGATATAGTTTTCATGTACGTTGCTGCTCCTATGGCTTTTATTTATGGTTTCATAATTTGCTTCCATTTTCGGCTGTCGTTATCTACCTCTGAATTGTAATATGTTGTCTATTAGTTAGAAGTGACTACTTAGCTTTAATTATATTTTAGTTACATTGAAACTCAATTAAAATAATTATTTTGTAGTTATTAAAATTAATTTTTGCACAATTAATTTTAATAACTACAAAATAATTATTTTAAGAAGATTGTGAGTCTTGTTGTACAGTCAACCATATAAATAAACAAATTGAAATTGAAAACCTACTTCATAATTTTCATTTAGGACTGTGACCTGTGAATAACATATTTTGCACAATTAATTTTAATCAGTCGTTATTATATAAAACAATGTCGAACCGCACGTGTGAGTGGCTAATAACCTCTCCTCGAAACGTGATATGTTGAGAAAGAAAATCATAATGAAAACAAAACAAAACGCCTCATCTGTTCCGGTATCGCACCTAAAATAAAAGCCCAACCATGGCTGAAAATATAATAGTTTTTGTGTGTCATGCCTGAACCTTTTCACTTATTGCCGTTTCACTCGATTTTCCTGCTCAAGTGTTTAATTTTCCCACCGTTATAAAATAAATTTAGTTTCGAAATAATTTCGTTCAAGTATGGCCGAGAAATGTTTCAAGACATCTTTTCCTATATCTCGGGAAGTACTTGAGCTAGGCTAATAATGTTGGATTTATAATTTTAAGATAAAATGGCACAGTGTGAATGTTCATGATCTATCTACAGTGGCTGGAATGCTATTTACTTCAATTTAATATTGCAAGTAAATCATTAGTATTAAGTCCTACCTAGCTTTAAATAATTAAATATTTAAAAAGATTTCTAACTAATTTTCGGACTTATGAAAGTTGCGAAGATGTTCTTATGAAAGATTTCAAATGCCTGCAGAATATGATTTGGATTTTTGTATGAATGT
This sequence comes from Dioctria rufipes, assembly GCA_963924295.1. Taxonomy (NCBI): domain Eukaryota; kingdom Metazoa; phylum Arthropoda; class Insecta; order Diptera; family Asilidae; genus Dioctria; species Dioctria rufipes. Next base: position 43,698,790 of record OZ002742.1, read on the forward strand.
TTTGGTTTACCAGAACAAATATTACTGAGAAAAGGTAAAGATTTACAAAATAAAATATTTTATATATAACGAAATTGAAAATGGTGTGCATGTCGACGTTATCTATACTGACTTTGTTAAAGCTTTTGACCGGGTAAATATTGATCTGCTTTTAAGGAAACTGCATGCCATCGGGTTTCACTCCTCCTTTCTTAAATGGATTAATTCGTACTTAAGTAATCGTTCGCAGTGTGCAAAAATGGATTTTGTTGTATCTCGTAAACTTATAATTAAATCAGGGGTGCCTCAAGGCAGTCATCTTGGCCCCTGTTGTTTATTATTTATATTAATGATGTGATTAAACTATTCTCTTTCGCTAAATGTCTTTTGTACGCTGATGACCTAAAAATTTTGTTGCCAATTAGAGATCTAGCAGATTGTCTACATCTTCAAAAGGACCTAGATAAACTTCTAGTTTGGTGCTCGGTAAATGATTTGGAGCCCAATCCTAGCAAGTGTAAGAGCTTCAGCTTTTATCGTTGCATTAATGCTATTTTGTTTGATTACGTGATTAAAGACATTACTGTAGACAGACCTACTGAGATTAAAGATCTTCGTATCATTTTTGATAACAAGTTGAACTGCTCTTTGCATGTTGACTATGTCACCTGGAAGGCATTTCATTAAGAGTAACTGCACTATTTTTCAAGACCCCTACACTTTAAAGGCTTTACATGTTTCACTAGTTCGTTCCATATTGGAGTATTCTTCTGTTGCTTGGTGCCCTTATACTGCTTTACATATTAAACGCATTGAATCTATACAAAGATCATTTACTCGCTATGCTTTGCGCGGGCTTAACTGGGAAGTTGGTCTTCCCCCATACGAGGCCAGGTGCCAGTTACTTGGGCTCCAAACTGTAGAGTCTCGTAGAAAGGCTTTCAGTATTATGTTTGTCAGAGTTGTTTTCTGCTACAAGATTTGCTCACCCGAATTGATTGCCTTATTCAAAATTTATGTGCCTCGCTTTTCTATGCGATCTAGAGATTTATTATAAATTCCTTCTCATAGAAGTTGTTATGGCCAGTATGAACCCATTACTCATTGCTCTCGAAATTTTAACGTTGTTTGTACTTTCGTAGATCTTACTGAAGAACGTAGTAGTTTCAGAAATACTGTAATGCAAGTTTATAGATAATTGCGTCTTTATATATTCTTTACATTTATTTTTTTTTATAGAATATATTTATATCCTTTTGACTTAATGTTAAGTTAGTTTTAATGAAAAAATTAAATCATTAAAACTTTCTTTAAAATTAGGATAAAAAGTAGAACCTGACAATGTTCTTCAGTATATTTAGGAAATAACATTGAAGTGATATTTCGATATTTTAATAGCTTTAAGAATACTACTAGAGAAAGTACGTACAAACTGACATAGTATATCTCTTTAACCATAAAAGTTAACACAGTATCTTTGCTTTATAATCATCGAGTTAAATAGTCTTTGAAAAAAGGCAAAAGCCAAGGACAAAAAATTTATGAGCCATATATTAAAGATCAAGCAATATTGTGCCTATAGTATGGGAAAATGATATACGAACTACGGACATAACGACATACAATATAGTAACAAATAATTAGGTACATAGTTAACAAATATAGTATTCAGTTTTCTTAGGCATTCATCGGAATATTTGTTATGTCTGCGGGCTTAAACATATAACCAGTAACGATATGAGGTTCGACAAGCCAACAACCTGTGCTTTTAAAACCATGGCACGCTTTCGAACTGTTGCTGCCTTCCCATAAGCTTAATTAAACAAATATCGGATTTGTAAATGACTCACGACCTACCCGGGATGACCTTGATTTATCCTGATCAAAAAGAGTGTTCCATGGTCCGTAAAAGCTCACATTCAGTTTTTGTATTAAGTGAGTGCAGTGTGTGAGCACACATAAAATATCTTGCAAAATTCAAGGCATTCTAATTCTTTGTGACTAGCCTGTGCATCGAGAACAAGAAACATTTTATCTTCAACACTATTATAAGATCAAGATTATGAGCTCTGCATCTACGCACGGGTGTGAATTTATGCTGGTGGATGTCTCTACTGGTATGGCGAGGTGCCTTTTTGGCAGCAGTGTATTATCCACCTGGTATTTACACCGCTGGAACCATCAAGGAGTTCGTGGAAGCCATTTCCCGCACTACTCAGACTTACAGCAATGTGATCGTAGGGGGCGATTTCAATGTTGACGTTCTCCAAAGCGATTTGCGTGTTAGAAATTTTCTATCTGTGATCCAACGATCACAACTAGAAATCATCAATACCTTCCCAACTTTTATGAACTCAGCCAAACCTTCCTTGCTGGGATTTGTTTCTCACTTCTGATGCGGAGCGGGTCGTTTTTCATAATCAGCTTTGTCCACTGAGCTTTCTTGATAATGACATCATTTTCATGTGCTATGACCTACCTCTGCGCCTTCCACAACCTCAATCGGTGTCTTTTCGAAACTATAAAGCCGTACATATGTCGGAACTGAAATTTTTAGTGCTTTAGTTAAGCACCTGCATGACCGACATGTTCCTCTGATACGTGAAAGATCACAAACTTCTGGATACCCTTGGATCTCTCCCGAAATAGCATTTCTTATATCTGAACGAGAACATTTGTATCTTCTCCATAGACGGGTAAGATCTGACAATACCAAGCATTTGTATAAATCTGCTTGCAATCGTGTTATCTCGGCTATATGCAGTGCAAAGCGTCAGCTTTATAAAAACCAATTGAACCCTGGGTTGCTTTTGAGCAATCCGAGGAGGGCTAGTATCTGTCCTAACAAGGATAGTGGTCCTACTTGTGATTTATGCTCCAATGATCTAAATAAATCCTTCACCTCTACTCAGGGTATTATCCAGAATTTGGCGGATGATCGAGATCACTTTGCTGATTTTTCTGGATCCAGATTCTCTTTCAGGTGTGTGTATATTGACGAAGTAGTTATGGCTATCTTCTTTATAAGATCTGATGCAGTAGGCCTACATTAAATACATCCTCCTTTCATTAAATTAATTTTATCCATGATGTCATCTGGTCTATATTTTAAACTCATGTCTATCCTCTTCTATTTTTCCTCGTGTCTGGAAGGTGGCAACTCTTCTCGCATTTCCCAAGGTATCGTCTCTTAAAGCGGAGAAAATAATAGCTTCTCTCTCCTAAGCACTTCATGTTGCAAAATTTTACCACGTATTATAGAGTTACATTGACTTCGAAGGCTAAAAAAAAAGATATTTTCTCTTTTTTTATAATAAATAAGTAATTTTTATTTTCAAAATTTTAAACATAAAAAGAACAACATTAAATGAATATTTTATAAAATTTTCATTCCAAAATTTCGAAAATTCAGCGGGTGGGACCTGGTTTCTGGAGACCCCTCAAAAAGCAGTGTCCTCGCGGTGGTCAGGATAACTCTTGACAGCCTTATCAGAAAAAAAAAAAAAAAAAAAAAAAGTAAATTTTTTCTGTTAGTAGTTAAGCATAGCTCGTGACTGAACAAAGGATTTAAAAAGAAATTGTAATTTGAGCAGAGTTGTATGCAAAAAAGTACAATTTTTGATATAATTTACACTACGTATAGTCTTGTAAAATTAGTTGTAATCGGAATAAAAAGTAAACCTTCGTTCAGTCACTAGTCAATCCTATTTTGAAGAAGTGTGCAAAATTTTAATAAGATAAGTTTTTTGCGATATCGTGTCCACCAAGTTGAAAAATAGTGTTTCGAGAAAAAACCGATTAAAGCTTAAAGTAGGAATAAAAGGAAAGAAATTTTTTTTAACTTACATAGAATCGGCGATTCCAGTTACATAAATCACCATGCTGCAGTTGTAATGACCACGGCATATTAAAATAATACATTTAAAATAGGTGACCCTTAGAAAGTGAAAAAAACAAAACGATCGAGAGAGGCAGACAAACAACAGCTAAGCAGCTGTCTCAATATACTTGCGTTGCTGAGGATAATTTCCAAAGTCTCTCTCTCCTAGACTTTTACTCTGATTGACTTGAAACTTCGGGAAAATATTCTGGACATATTGTACTATTTGATAAAAAAATTTAAAAAATATGTTTTTTCTTCGAAACACATGTAACCCTTATATGCGAAATTGATGACTTTGAATTCCGAAGCAATTGTCTGGAAAAACATGTTTAATTACAAAAATTTTTTCCTACAATTGAATATTGAACCGACTCAAATTGTTCAAATCATCTGACTGCTTTTTTTTTTGTAATATAGTATTCAAATTCAGTTTGCTTCGCAATTCAATTCCAATACTCCATTATAATCCTATAAAACCTTCCGTATTTTTCAATGATACTTAATAAGTATTCATCGTGAAATCTTCTAATCTTCTTTACTTGCATTCATAAATATTAGGAAAAACCACATGTCCTTTACCCAAATATATAAATATTAAATCTTCCCATTCGAAAGGATTCTTTTCTATGCTTATACCATGACCATGGCCAATGCAGGAGCAAACGTTATCTCGAGTCTTATAGCTGCGATGTTTCTCACTTGACAGAAATCCTCTAGATCCCAACTTTTATTTGAAAATCCATTATCTTTCAGATATTTATACAATTCAGAAAATAATATTGAAAATTCTTCGAAAAGGCGAACGAACATTCAATTTTCGATTGGTCGTAAATCTTATATTTTTTTTTTTTTTTTTTTTTTCGGTGCATATTTAAGTGGGCCAGTCGAGTCGGGCCATGCAAAGAGAGACAGAAAATTCTCATCTCGTATCTATCTTGGCAAGGATTTAGGGGGAAGCTTTTGTGCAACAACAATGACAAGTTGAAGGACCACGGATTACACTTTGACGAAGGTTCGATACTTTTTGTTTTTTTGTTTTTTTTCTTCGCTCTTGTTCAGGAGAGGCTATAAATTTCAATTGATAAAGTCGACAACAACTTGCCCGGAACTGTGTATAGGGCAAAAGGAAAAGCTCTTCCGGACGATTGCTTCCATTATCTGACAGGATAAAATCAATTTTTTTTTCTCTCTTTGAGTTCTCACGATTATAAATTTTTCAGATTAGAACGACCTTTCGTTACTTTTTTATGATTTTATTAACAGGCCTACTTTTAAGGAGTATAAAGAAAGATAGCCTCTGAATTTTTCATATTTTTTTTGGAAAAAAGGTTTTCAAGTACTAACGAAGGAGTTCCAAAAATGTTTCATATTTTTATGTACATAGTTAAGTATGACACTAATGGATAATAATATTTTGCCTATACATTATGGTTTACTAGGATGTCACTTACCTAAAGTTGTTTCCATTTCCAATAGATGTCGCTTGTATCACTTTGTGGCGCGTATTAATATGTCTGAAAAATAAAACAATTTTATTTTCAATATTTGTATCACTTTACTTCAATAATTTGGACAGTTCTTACTTACCAGTTTACAAAATTTAATTACTAAATTGATTTTTTTTTTGTACTTTTACATTTCACTTCACAACAATCCGACTCCACCGAATACACTGATATGATTTCTAAATTAAATTTATTAATGCAGCTATAATTATGTTTATCAGTAACTATATAATAGTCACTAGCAGCTATACTTAAATATCTATTATAGTCATAAGCACCCATGAATGGTAGTAGTCGTGGACTAATTTTTTACGTGTTTTGGATGAGTCCCAACTATATGACTTTTAGCGTAATATTGGTGACAAATTTTAACTATAAAGCCATATTCAACACATCAATCTGTATCACAATATATTGAACAGTGCTAGGCTTTATTCGAATAAATTTTCAATCAAATAACGATTTTTTTTACAAAATCAAATAAAAAATTATTCGGATAAATTTTTATTTGAGTATCAATTTATTTTAAGTTATTCGCAAATAATTATTTGCTATTTAGTACAAATTATTTGAGTTTTAAATAATTAAATTTTATTCGATCGTACGTTATTTGATGAATTATTTGTGATTTCTTATTATTGTGATGGTCATTATTTGAATTTCAAACAAATATTTGTCATTCGATTATGGATATATGTTTTCTGGTGTCTATTAATTCCAATTTAATATAATTAATTCTTGGCACAAGCATTTCTTTCCGCAAGATGTCTCGTTGCTTAATTTAATTTTAAGTTTAAGAGGAATTTAATAATTTTGTTCAATTAAGTATTTGTGAAGTTTTGGCAGTAAATTAATTGGGTTTGATTATTCAGAATAATCTTAGAGTCAATTAAATAAAAAACAAGTGAGTTTGTGTTTAAGACAATACGATTGAAGTGAAAACTTTACTTCAAGCCAGAGTAAGAAAGTATGCCTACTAATTATTTAATACTTAAGTTGTGACGTCACGACATCACAACGCTTATGAAGAATTCAGAAAAATTATTTGGTAACAGTGTTTGCAAATTACAATAGATAATATTATAGTAAAAAATATCAAAATTTTTGAAAATTTATGGTGATCTGGCAGTTAAATGTAAGAAATGAAATACTTTCTGCAAGCAATCAGGTACCTAAGCATTTATAGAAACTAATATATTTCGAAGTGTTAATATTTTGTTCATGATTGCTGAAAATTAATATGAAATATCCTTAACATTCGTCTGATGCCGTGACGCCCACGATGGCTGACCGTGGTTGATACTAGTCATACCTTGTGTCTATATACCGTGACTTCAAGCCATGGTACATAGAATACGAAGAGAATACAACTAGAGTGGACTAATTGTTATTTAGGCTTTGGTTAAAGGTAACCTAATAAGAAGATAGGACACAGCCGAACAAAATCGGAAATTTTTCGTGTTTTTTAGAAACAAGCAAATAATGTCATATACTTTCATCTTTTGCATGAGTAAGGGAAAAGAACTTGGCTATGCATTACTGTAGTGCGATTGAGACAACGAGTTAAAAACAAAAATCGATAGAACGTAGGATTACCCGAACGACAAAACCTTCTTGAACATCTCCAAAATCCTTTTAAACTATTCATAATAATGTACATCGGGTCACACACTACCTCACTTTTTCTAAGAAAATGATAAATTTCGCTTTGGTGCTGAAAGGAGATGTGAAGCTCCTTTCAAACAAAATTCTCATTTTTCCCGAAAATATCAGCATGAGTTCTCCCACTTAATCTCTTCAGAGCAAAACGAATGTAAACAGAAGCACGTGCTGTTCAAATAACATAGGATTACAGTAACAATATGCGACCAAACTCTATCAATATTTCAGGAAACCCGGTTTTCACATAAACTCGGGAACATTTTATGAGAGTAAAATCTGAAAACTCCGCCCCATCTCATTTTTTTATTAAGTTATCTTTGCTTGGGTTAGAGATTTATCATGCAAATCACGCACACATTCATATTCTCTTATTTATATATGAATTAGAAGGCTGCAGTAAGAATACTCGTATGGAGGCTGTGACTCTTGTGTGCATACTTTATTAAGAATATATTGTGTGGGATCGCAGATATCCCTTGTTTCATATACACTAGTACTATAATTACCCAGTTCTGAAGACAATATTTTTAAAATATAATACCCCATTTCCTTGTTCAGCACCTGTAGAAAGGCTCTTTTCGCAAGCCACGATATTAAGCGGGTCTAAATGTGGCTCTTTAACTGATGAGCATTTTGAAGAGCGGATTTTATTAAAAACAAACGCATATTATTAGTGCATATCAAAATTTAGTTAAAATGTATTACAATCAAAACTAAAAAAACTTATCATCGTCTAAAGAAGTTTCTTTTTCAAAATTCCTAAATATGAAATCTATGTCTACTCAAGGGTCATAAGGATATAAACGTAAAATAACTGAATGACAAATAACTGTTTGAAATTCAAATAATGACCATCACAATAATAAGAAATCACAAATAATTCATCAAATAATGAAATTATTTGATGATCAAATAAGGCACGATCGAATAAAAAATAATTATTTGAAACTCAAATAATTTGCAACAAATAACAAATAATTATTTGCGAATAAATCACCAAATAACGAATAATATTTGTAATCAAATAAATTTGTATTCGATTTTTCATTTTATTCGGTTTTTTATCTTTTATTTTTATTCGAATAAAAAATGCCCATCTCTGTATAGAAGTCCCATTCAAATTCAAGAGGTAACCCTTCATTGACATATTTACACAAATTTTATTTTATTTATATTTTTCTAACATTTCTTTAACTACATATAGAAATTTCAATTACAGAACATCTCTTAAAAAGCCCAACGATATTTTTGAATATTTTAATTGCCTCGTCTAACTTTATATAAATTGAAATTGTTAGTAACTATCAAATATAGTTACAAGCATTTTCTTTATCTCCGTTACAAGATTACATTACAAAAAATATCATCCATCAACATAATATTACAAAATAGATGTAACAGCTAAATAATAAGATTTTTACCTATTCATAACTATATGTAGTTAGGATAACTATTATATATACTTACTGCACCTATGCGAATCTATACAACTTTTCTTTGAGTGTAGTTACGCCAATATCTGGCTCTGTTATTCACCATAATAGTTTAAACAAACTTGATCCAATTATCTTTTCGATAATAGTTATTTGTTACACTAGAAATAGTAATGAACTATGAACTATTTTTGGGGTTGACTATTGTAGCTACATTAACTAGTTTAGGGTCATATTATTTTTATTTAGTTTAAGTTACATTGTACTAAAACATGATAGATATAATCGAAAAGTTATCATAGAATTTTACCTGTGCTTTTTAGCTTGTGTTTGTTTACTTTTCTTTACTGGGTTTGTTTGATGAATATATACTTGTTGTGTTCCATTGGGCTGTGTAAAGTACTCGCGAGCAGTTTCCGATTGGAACGCTAATTTGTATTGTCAAGAGTAAAACATAACCTGAAATTTCTGACATTTCTGTTTTGTTTCTTTTGTACTCCGTATTTTTTGTTCAATCAAGTTTCTTCTGAAAATGGTAATAAGTATTAACTATATTTTTTCTCCAATTATTCAAATTAATTTCATTAAAGGCTAATGAAAATAAAATTATGAAAAACTGGACCTATAATGAGGGAAAAGCTTTAATTGAAGCTTACAAAAATTAGAAAGATGAGTACTTCCGCACAAGAAATAACAAGCACTTCTGGAACAATGTTTTAACCGATTTGGAAGAATTAGAGGTACTTGTAAGTTACTTGGAATATGTGATATCAAAATTTATGTAGATAAATTATAAAACATTTTAGGTTTCTGCAACTACGGCCGATCAAGTTGTGTTTAAAAGGAGGTTTCTGTATAGAACCTACAAAAATGCAAAGGATCGGCGCACAGGGTCGAGTATTTCGAAATTTTTGTTCTTTTGGTGAAATGGACGAACTGTTTCAAAACAACCCCATTATTAGTTCTCGACGCTCCGTGAGCGTTGGATTGGTTAACGATCCCGAACCAGCACTGATGTCTTCCAAAGACAAATAAAAAAAAAACCGAGACTAGACACATCCAAAAAATTTAAGGAAACAGCTCTAGAATTAAAAAAAAAACTATTATAACCAAAAAATTAAAGATAGAGAAAAAAAGCGAGAATTATTAGAAAATTATCTACAAAAAAAAAAAAAAAGCAAAAGAGGAAAAACATCGAGAACTACTCAATTTTTTACAAAATTTTAAATAAAACAAATTTATAATTAGATATAGAAATGCCTTTTTTTTAAGGCAATTTTATTTATAGCGAAGAACACTTTTTAGTTTATATTTTCATATAATATATTTCTATGTTATTTAAATAAATGCAATATTGTTGGTAAATGAACATTTTTATTTATACTAATAAGCCTTTGTTATCAAGTTGTGTAAAAATTTCCTCCCTTATTCTATGATTTTCCTGGGTTTGTTGTGATAGGTCAACATCGGTCTCTTCGTCTACGGCATCTTCGTTATCGCATTCCATTTCTGTGTAATTTTCTTTAATACAAATATTATGCAGCAAACAAGCAGTCACTTTGTAATGAATCCCATATCTGGGCTTTCAAAGAATTTAAGTCCCCGAAAACGGGCTTTCAAAGAATTTAAGTCGCCGAAAACGGCCTTTTAGCAATCCAAATGCATTTTCCACAACAATTCTAGTGGCTGAATGCAAATAACTAAACTTCCTCTGTTTAATTGTTAGGTTACCAAAATCTTTGAACAGAGGCACCACGTAGTTATTTTTTGCATAAGCTGAGTCACCTAATAATACACCACCCGGTATTATTAACTCTGGGTTTTCTTCTACTTTGCGGTAAAATCCTGATTTCCTAAAAACACGGGAATCGTACGTGGGTCCAGGTTCGCCAGAGTGTATATCGATAAATGTTTTGTCTGGACCGACAATCGCTTGAAACAATATGCTATATTAGGCCCTCCGATTGTAGTACGTTTACATGTCATTCTTCGGAGGGTTGATTTTGATATGGCTTCCATCAATCGCTCCTATTACTCTGGGGAAATTACTCATCCTTGCAAATTTTACAAATTTGATTTGATTATTACGAATTTGCACTGATGTAGGCCACTTTATGTAGTTGTGACTTTGTCCAACTATCTACTTCACAACTCTATGCAATATTCTATACATAGAGCTTTTTGTGACATTAAACCTATCTGAAATCTGCCTGTAAGTTTCCGTATTCGCGAGAAACCAAATTGTGAGGAAAATTTCACATTCTGGGCCAACCACAGCTCTCCTCCCATGATTATCTTTTTCGATGAATGACTTATAGTGTTCTAAAAAAAATAATTAGCCATTATTAACTTATTAATGGTAATTCAAAATTAACATACCTATGAGTTGTTGGGCCACTTGTCTAGTGACGCGAAAGTGCTCCTTGAATTGTCGATCTGCATATATGGCCGCAACTTCCAAATAGTTTTCGACTCTTGCCTTTTTGCAAACACTCTCTGAATCTGATGTTGATGATAATGTTGAGGAAGAGTATGAATCGAACAAAATACTACAATCCGAGGTACTTTCCTCCAGCAGTACTACCTAAAACGATAAAAACTCGTCTCTGTTCGATATTTATTATGTTAAAAGTTGTTACCGTATTTATTTCCATTATGATAATGTGTACGACTTTTAATAGTTTTCCTGATCTCGATGAGTTGAATAATTTTATTTGCTTCTTTTATAAACAATAAACATTTTATTTGCTTTTTTAACAACAACTAATTATGACAGTACTACACAAATTTTCTGTCATATTTCATCTATCTGACATTTAAATAACCACTTAGCATCAAAATCCACCTAGCGGAAAATTCTTACAAAACTACTCAGCTCATTTACTCGCGGACATGAACATGAGTAGTTACGACTGCGAGTAGATAGAAGTACTTGGGAGTACTTTACATAGCCCAATGGAACAACAGTTATTATAATGCATCACAATTCATCTATCTTAAATTAGCTACCACCTTCGAAAATAGTGTTATTGAAAGCTAGTTCATTTTACAGAGAGACGTATGGAGACTAATTCAATTTAATTTTTTTGTTTAATTGAAACTACATCGTTGGTAAAATTTGCATCACGTTTTCGATTGAGTTAATTTTTACAATTATATTAAGCGTAAGTAATAATATTGCAAATGAAAACTTACGTAGTCGTTTTTATGTAGAAAAAAATAATGTTAATACAACTGGAGTACCTCAGTCAGTTTTAGTTGCTAAAAACAATCATATTTCATTCATATCACTATCGTACCACTTTGTAACTATTTTGTTTTTAAGTGTTTAGCTCCCAATTTGTTTAGTTGTTTATTTTAAATGATAAATCAAAACTACATTTCTCTCCGAAAACCAAAAAGTTACAACTAAATCTCCCAGACTGACATAAACCAAATACGAATGGAGCTGTAAGTAATTTCTCTCCGTATATTGGTACATATCCATATGGAATTGTCGTCACTACTTCTTGTGAACGTAAACTTTTGATTGAATTGCACCCGTTCAAGTGTGGTGAATTATCCTAGAGGATATTCTTAATCGGGATGATACAGCATATATAGAATATTCTACCTACATTTGATGCAACTAATCTTCAGTTAACCTCCCACACAGATAATCCTACCCAACATTCATTTCAGTCAGGTGTATGTTCACCTGCACTATGTATATATTGAAGACCCAGTTTCGGAAATACACTTCTATATTTTGCCAATGACAGGTTTCTATTGCCAGATAAATTTGGAATTTATCTACATACATTGGACATGGATCAGGGTATATAACGTTCCTGGATTTGTTGTTATTGTAACCTGTGTCCGACTATGTATGTAGGTAAGTAGATTTGCAAAATATGAACGAGTTCATCTTCCGTAATGGCTTTAATTAATATTTAAAACTTGTGATTTGAATCGTACACCTTAAGTATTCGACATGAAATCACAGGTGCCATCCGGAAAGGAGAGAATTCTTGATTAATTTCCAGAAAATATTTGTTTGCATTTCAGGGCTGTTTTCAGAGTATGAATTTACTGCATTTCTTGCCTTTGGGGCATATTTGCAATGCGAGCTTTGCATTGAAAATTTCGATGTTTTAGGGCATAAAAACTAAGTTTGATCTGTCGATGACATATTTCTTTGGGGTCAGAGCAGTAAACTTAATTTCAGATAGGAGTATGTGGCCTAATTTTTGAAACAGTTAGTATTAAGAATATTTCAAATAATAAAACAAAACATTTATGCTCGTGAAAATATTTTCAAGGGACCTATCAAGCCGACCATCCAATTAGAGTTACTGGTATGAAATATGTGTTGATATGCATTGTCTTTAGGGTGGTGTCAAAATGCACGTTTATTTTATGAAATTATTTTATTCTTGTGTTTTGAGGATAATGGCACCCAAAAACGTAGTGATGATAGAATAGCAGATTTAGTTGCAGAAAATTATGGTGAAGGCAGCCTCGTGTTGATTTGTGATTTGTATTTTGTATATTGCATCACTTGCAGTTGATGCCGTAAGTAATGAAGAAATTATAGATGATTTTGATATAATGCAATCCAACGATTGAAATGGCAATATGAAAATCTGATAAGGAACTAAATCGGCTGAAAGTAATTTTGATACTGTTAGAGGTCTCTATTCCATCTGGGCCATCTCTATCTAAACCTGACTTAAAATGAAAGGAAAATGTTTGTAAGCTGCAATGGAACTCAGCTCTTTCGATTGATCGGCGATGCTATTAACGTTTTATAATGTTTGATCCTTCATCAGATTAATGCAGTACTTTTTCTGTTGGGAAAGTGTCATCTGAATTGCTTTTGATCTATTTTGAACTGAGGTAGGTAATTATTTGAAAACACAAATTTACCTGCATTCTACCAACTTGTTTTACATACTGGATTGGGAAAAAAAGCGAACATTTATTGTCTTTTTCTTTCTCTCTGGATATCATACTACTCCTAGATCGAAGTTTTAGTGATCCCAAAGAATAAGACGGTTATAATTGGCTCAGATCAGATAACTATACAGGGTGTTTCCCACTAGGAGGTCAATAGAGCAGGAGGTGATAGTACTCACCTAGACCAACCAAATATTATATAGCAAGGGGGGGAGGCATATCAACCGTTTATGAGTTACAGGGTGATTAAGAAAAAAAGCTAGTTTTTCACAAAGCAACCCGTATTTTAAAACGACACGGTCCCAATTAAGGGCTAATTGTATGCAGAGCTTCATGCCCTTTCCAACACTACTCAACCAGCCCCATACTTCTCTACCATCAAGAATTATCGTTGTCTAAACTAAAAATTTCGGATTTTCTTACCTTTTTTTTTTTAATTTAACCTCTATTATTTTTGCAAAAAGGTCGTTAACATAACTTTTTTTATAATAACTGCAAACCGTAGACTCTCCTCAGTAAGTTGACCTATTACACCCTATGTGTTAACTGTAGCCGTTAAACTCATAACCTATTCAGGTCATACCGAAATTAAACGATATTTTTTAAAATGACGTGCTAAGGGCTCAAATTATCGTTGAGAATAGGTTTGAGAATAGGTTAAGAGCTAATAACTCTTAAAGGGCTACAGATAGCACATAGGGTGTACTAGGTCACATTAACGAGGAGAGCCTACAGTTTACAGTTTTAATAAAAAAAAAGTTATGTTAACGCCCTTTTTACAAAAATAATAGATGTTAAATTTAAAAAAATGGTAAGAAAATCCGAAATTGCCACCAATTATATGTTATTGTTTTTGAATATTGTTCTCTGTATGTGTGAGATCTGAGCTCAAGCGGTGGTAAAGGATAACTCATTTTTTTAAATTTAGATCTAAAATTTTTATTCAAAATAAATATATATCGCTTATACTAATATCACAATTCAATATAATTCAGAGGCAAAACCTAACCTATCACAGCAATACCTTAAGTAATTCAGGGAAGCTTAAAACTACTAATATTATTTAACAAGTAATTCAATAATACCCAACAAAAAAAAAAAACACAAATTAAAATTCAATGAAAAATATCGAATTCAGCGCCTTCATTGTGTTTCATTTCCCTTCATTTCTGTAAAAGAAAAGAATTCATTATTAGATTCATGAATTATATAGTTCAAGCAGAATATGATTTTTGGAAGTATACTGCTACGTGTAGGCTTTGTAGAAAAAATGGAAGCACTGCAGCGTGTAGGTGCAATTCGTGTGCTGCAGTGGGTAAGACTGCAGTATGAGAGCAAAATTAAACTTCTGTATGAGTTGAAACAGCGTTGAAGTATAGTGCGCCGTGTAGGCGTAACATAATGGATGTTTTGTCTGTACTGCCCATATGAACATGGTAGTAGTGGCAGAATTAGATTTCTGCTCAGATATGAATGAAAGCAGAAGTAAATTTCTTTTTAAGTGACGGATAGAGGTGAAGCAGATGTAAATTTCTGCAGAAACTGTTAGAACCTGCAAAAAAATGGGCACCAGGCAAGAAGTTACAACTATATCGGGCCAAACTAATAAACCTCAGGTAACTAGGATATCAACCGAAAACGAAATTGTGTGGATTCACGGAGATAAATCTATACAACCAGACCCATTTCCTGTGATTGTCAATGAATAAGTTTATGACATGACTGCTGTTCAATATTTCGAGTTACTTTTTGATGACTTTTTGATCGAATTGATTATAACTGCCAGTACAAAATGCAGTTTACCGAAAAACTGGCTAGATATAAAATAACAGCAGAAGAGATTTGAGTATTTCTCGCTATTTTGATTATTTCTGGGTACAATACATTGCCAGGAAAAGCATGTACTGTAGTTCCAGCCATAACTTGCGCAACACTGCAATATACGAAGCTATGTGGAGGGATCGGTTCGATAATATAATGAAATTTCTTCATCTTCATTTTCAACCAAATATGAATTTAAACAAATGTGGGACGCTCTCCAAACTTTAACCCTGCATTTCAAATCTCCACAAAAAGTTTATGATGAACTATATATCTACCAAAGCAATATCGCCTGACGAAGCATTGGGGAAATATTTTAATAAGCACCTATGATGCAAAGCACAGCTTGACATGACGGAAAAAGGGAAGAGATTTGGGAGCATGATGAGAGTAACGGAGGTGCTGATGTATGTCACTCTTAAACCTTCGCAGGAGGAAAGACGGAAGATGGTAGATTTTTCCACATTCGCACAGTTTGGGATAAAAAGCTATCACAGAATTTTACAGTACGGTCGAAAGTAATTTTAAAGGTAGAAGGATGTACAACTAGATGTTTCATGGGAACATTGACAATACAAGTAGCGTTAAAGCAGCGAAAGGCGTGCAACATTGTGGTATAACAAGTTATTGCCATATCGCCAATGAGATTGAAGGCTCTCTTCTGGACAATCTCTAACAACGAGGCTAAGGTTTTACGACCAGCCCCAGCCCAGATATGGGAATTGTATTCCTTTCTAGGTCTGATGTATGACTTGCAGAGGAGCGCTAGATTTGACGGGCTGGAGTACTTCTTACACCTTTTCAGAAATCCAGGACACCAGAGAAGATGTGATGTATTAAGCTGGACTTAACTTACTGGAAATATGCATGCCAAGAATGCATAAAGACGGTGTATCATAAGTCAGTGCTGCATAAAATGAAACGGGAGTGGAGAAAATATGATCTTGTTTTAAAGAGATGAAACAGCTTTGGTTTTGAAATGTATTGAATTCGACGGGATCTGCTTTGGCCCAAGCGAAGATATTTGCAAGTATGTTATTCAATGATCTAATCAGGCAATCTGCATTGAAAAATGTGATATTCCCTCTGGAGTCCGCAAGAGTGTCAAAGAAGTAAGCAAAGTCAAGGGTACTCTCGTCATCATAGCTATGGATAGGGCGGAAAGTAAGAGAAAGCAGATCATTAATGATAATCGGAGATATAACTGAGCCCTGGCGTACACTGTCACTTATAAGATGAGGTTCAGATGTAACGCCATCTAATATGACCCGTGTTAGGCGAATGGATAAGAAACTTTCAATCCATACAAGGAGCGGAGGGGAGAGACCAAGTACATTAAGTTTGGCTAAAGGGCGGGATGACAGACTCTATCAAAGGCCTTTGAAATATCCGGAGCAATGATTTTAGACTCACCAAATTTGTGAAGACTAGGCTTCCAACGTTCCGTAAGAAAAGTCTCCAGATGAGTGAGCAGTCCGAAAACCGTATTGGCTATCGTTGACGAGCTGACTTGTTTCTAGCTACTTCATTAATTTTGAGTTAATGATAGATTCAAAAGCTTTTGCAAGAATCGAAGTGATTGCAATTGGTCGATAATTTGAGGGATCGCTACCTTTCTTGGATATAGACTGAACGTGGGCTAGTTTCCAAGCAGTTGGAAATTTTTCTGTTGAATAAGACAAGTAGAATAGTTTACGCAGAGGTTTAGCCAAGAATAGGGCATAGCTTATAATTAACAGGGGCAAGAAACCATCAGGTCCTGAGGCTTTAGAGACGTTGAGTAGAAACAGATATATATGGAACGGATGGAAGATGAGCATTTGCAATGAATCTAGCAGCCATTATTATATATTAGCTTTATCTAGGAAGTCAACAACTACTTCACCGTTGTTAAGCAGCGACGGTATTGTTGAACGTTTTCCTGATGATTTTGACCAGGGACCAGAAACGTGTCCTGCCCTTGCGGTTTTTCAAGAATCTTTGTCTAACATTTTGTTCAAAAAGATTGCTCTATCAATATCCCCTATGTCAATCCATATTTTCATATCTTATCTATTATGAAAATTTATTTAAGACGTTCCCGAACTAAAATATCGCGCATACAGCTGCACCGGTACAATAAGGGCTAATCGGTTAGCAAATCGCTACTATTTGCTAAATCCAAAAGAATTGGAAAAGAATAAAACAGGCTACACAGAAATTGCTACAGCAAAGCTAAATAAAAGCAAGTTTTTTCTGGATCGGTGGAAAGATAACTCTGTAATATCAGTTGGTTCTGCTTATTTTACCACATATTTATACGTGGAAAGAAGTGGTGGTGACAATTATTTACGAGAATTCTCGACATTACTGTACAGAACGCTTGGTAACAACATAGAATTATTAACAAATTTACTTTATTATGGCTCTCGACTGAAATAAATTTTACTAACTCAATAATTTTATCTTGGGTAATGACTTAGATAAAGATACATATTCTGGGTCTCGACTGGAATAAATTTTGTTAACATAATCACTTTATCTTGGGTCTCGAAGTTTAAAGCTCCGAAATATAGTTTCCTATAAGTTTGGAATAGTGTTAAAATGGACATATTGTGAAATAAACTACAAACTATAAGTATTCATTGGCGTTATCATTTACAGTCCCCATTCTTACTTATATTTTTCTTGAGTGTTCTTTTTGGGCAGAACACCCGTTGTGTTGTCATACAAAAATTACAATATTTTCAGTGTACTGGGAAAACATTTAGCGCAAATTTTCTCTTGTATTGAAAAATTACGTGCGAAATTAATTATTACCATTTTTACTGTCGCTTTATCGTTCTAGAAATTTATACGTAAAACCATTAATTTAAACCAATACATTTGTTGAACCGACAAATCTGAAATTCTTTGACAAATATTTTTTCAATATCAATTTCGCTTGAACATTTTAAAACCAAATTCGTAATTTTGACTTGTACATTCGTGAAATTAACAAATCAGAAAATTTTTTCCCTCATATAATTCACACTTAGAAATTATACTGAGTATACATGGGGTTTGATGAATATTTTCTTCAGCGTCTACGGCGGGCAGAAACTCTCTGTCGTACTGATGAGTACCTTATATGTAGAGTTTCTGGCCATACGGAACACTTTTTTTTTTCTTCTTTTTTAAAAATATTATTAGCCTATTGCGGGCAAGTAAATCATATAAAAATAAAAATAATTAAATTGATAGCATTTTATTAATATGATCAACTAAAAAATTAGTTGAACTTTTCAATTTTAATGTTCATTTTAACAAATTCGATTAGTTGATTACTAATGTATTCAAACTAATGTTTCAGTTGTTTTCAATAATCCTATATTCAAAATCAACTAAACAATTAGTTAATTTTGGGAATTGAATATGTTAAAAGAACAACGACTGTTTTATCTGATATTTCTATTTTTTCAAAATTTATTTTATAAAAATTAAAAGGATTCTCAGATACGCAATTTTGAAAGATTATCAAAGCAAACTAAACAAATAGTTGAATCCACAAATGTTATGACTAAACAGGATTAGATCAACTAATGCCAATAAGTTTTCTTAACGAACATGATTCATAAGCTGAAAATCAACTGATATTATTTGTTGGTGAATCAAATTCATTGGCGTAAAGCAACTAATCTTTTTTTTTTTCAGTGTAGATGATATGGAAATGATGCATTTTTTATTGCTGCCTCAAGATCATGAATAAACCGTGTACAAACTACGTGTACCATGGGCTGATACACACTCGATACAAAAACCGATTTTTACGTTGTGTTCAGTCTCGAGTGTGTATCATGGTGTATCATGGGGCTTGGCACACATTCACTACATCATAATTCAGTGCTTAACAGTTTAGCAATTTTTAAGTGCTACAAATTAATTTGCTTCCTGTACGCACGGTGCTACCCAAGCTACTGTGTGTATGCACATCAGTTTCTACACCAAATTGAAGCTGAGCTGCTATATGTGCGCACATCAATTGCTGCACTAAGTTACATACTAAGCTGCTACGTATACGCAACTTGATTAAAGTGAAAAACACTGATTATTTCCTCGACATTCATAGTAGCATTTTTGCAGATTGAACAAACACGGGCATCGCAACATTCCTTTTTCAATTGAATTTTTCATTGGATTATTATTTTTTTATTATTGCATGAGTGAAAAAATAGCAAAAGTAAAGAAAAACATAGAAAAATAATTTGGAGTAATATATGTAAAATGACAAATGTCAGTTTTACTGCTCCTTCTTAGTTAGTTTTAGCTTTACTGTCTATATCCTTTTTTCTTTAAGTACGTGAGCTGCAAATTGTTATTTGTCATGACAAAATCTAGGATGAAAAGCAACAACTAATATAAAATCAGAAATTTAAGTTTCACTAGTGGTACTTGAATTTAATATGCAAAAGTTAACACTGGATATGCGTACCTGAAAATGTAGTAATATACTCTACTTAACCGCTTTTGAACCACCTTATATCAAACCCTGGAGCCACTGGAATAGTACAACTTCTCCGACATGATAATTAGCAATTAGCGCGTTTGATTTCACAATCTATAATCGAAAGTAACACAGTTCAATACTTGAGTGCACTCAATTGTGTTAATCTAAACTAATTGAAAGCAGCTTGCTTTTACCGTAACCCTTAGCGAAAACTAATTGCAAAATTAATTAGGCCGCAGACAACGTAGTCCCTTCCAGTTCGCTCATTAATCGCTAATTAAATTAAATATCCTCGCACCAATGCCACCATTATTCATGGACAATAGGTATCGAGCTTAGCAGAATTAATTATTATTGATCTATGTGTAGGTGTACAATGTACATTCATTCATTTATATATATATACATGCAGGCATACATGCATACGTGATAACTACATAAAAAATGCCTTCCCAATACATATATCAAATCATTAAGGGTTTTTCTGAAATAACTCTATTTCATAAGCCACGAACTGGTAAACATTTTACTTATGCCAATTTTATCGGCCTTCACAATTTGATTTTTGCAACGAAAGATTGATTTTCAATGTAAAAATGATGCAATCCAGGTGCAATTCGTGTATGTAAAGAGTGCGGAAATTGCGTTTTCAGTGTTTTTATAAACCGCAATTCAACGTGAATATATTATTTCATGGAATTTAAAGAAATCAATATATTGAGAGTAAAAGTTATTAAAACTGTGAAGCATTGAGGTCCAGACTGTAACTGTTTTTGCTCTATGATGTCACATTTGGAACAAAGTCGGGAGGCTTGTAGAAATTTAAATGATCAAAGCACTTAACAATTTGTTTGAGAGAGGTAAATTAGTGGTGGGCAAAGATAATTCATAAAGAGTTGCACTTTAATTCTAGACAGCCTCTTAAATTTAATTGAGAAGATCACAGGATTATTCCAGGGAAGGCCAATAAGAGGGAATATAAGTAATCTAGAGCCGACATCGGTAATT
This sequence comes from Dioctria rufipes, assembly GCA_963924295.1. NCBI lineage: Eukaryota > Metazoa > Arthropoda > Insecta > Diptera > Asilidae > Dioctria > Dioctria rufipes. Next base: position 43,719,484 of record OZ002742.1, read on the forward strand.
ATATAAATTGAAAAACAAAGTGCCGAGATGGCTGTCCTGTGGAACACCTGTTGCAATATTGAATGGAAGGAAATTTTGTAATTGACTGATTTGTGATTGATTTTATCGAAGCCTGTAAGCAAGTTAGTGGAATAACAGAGTCCAATTGCCACAAACTTCAACAAACGAGATATAATAGTTTGAAAATGTCGCGATATTAATTGTAGTAAATTTTCTTTTTTTCTTTAATCTGTTTTTTTTTTTAATTCAATTCAGTTCAATTTCAATTTATTTTTATACTGTACAATTGCACAAATTGACAAAGAGCCTTTAAGTTTGTACAATTAAAAGTTATAAAAAAAATTAAACAACATATAGAGAACATATAAGGAAACAATGTAAAGAGCTAATTAAGCAAAGGACTTAATAATGTACTTAAGGTAACTAGTATTAATGTACAACATAAATAAACTAAACAATTAAAGAAAACTTAAGAAAAAGCTAAGAAGCTAAGAAAAAAGAGTAAAGTATAACAAAATGTTGAAACAATTAAATTGTGCGGTTGACAAAATGGGCAACTGCCTACTTGAAACGACCGAGCGATATGATGCCTTTCATAAAGTTAGGTAGAGAATTCCAAGCTTGAGCTCCGTCAACTAGCAGTGATACTTTTCTTTGGGAGTTAATCTGAAGTGGTATATTGATACGGGTTGATGAACAGAATTCTAGTGTAGGTACTCGGGAACTTTATAACAAATGATTTTAGGCATAGGTAAAAAGAGGGCACTCAACTAAACAATTCAAGTAGGGTGAGATATGATCGCATCTACGCAACGCAGAGACGAAACGTACGAATGAACTAAATGCCACATTTATTTTGAGTTTAGAGTATGAGTTAGCTCGCCTGGAGCTGACGCCATCAGACCTACTTTAACAAGGGCTAGAATAACTATTCCCAAATATCATCAAGATCCTTAGAGCAAGTTATAATCTAGGGTATATACCTCCCAAGGACGTGCTAGGAAGTTAAGGTAGTATTTATACCTAAGGGGATAGGGCGGTCACCTGCACTATCCAAGTCCTACCGCCCTATCAGTCTCCTCAAAACAATGGAGAATGTGTTAGATAACCATATTAGGAGCGGTGCACTCAAGCGGTTACCTCTGCAACCAAATCGACATGCTTACCAAGAAGGGAAATCTACCAGAAATGTCATATGTAATCTTGTCCTAGGACTAGAAAAGGCGGTAGAGGATAAAGACACAGCCCTATCAGCATTCAGAGACATCGATGTAGCATTTGACAACACCTCCTTCGAAGCGATTGAGAATGCAGCTACCAAAAAAGGCATCGAACCTTCCTTGATAAAATGGATAAAAGCTATGCTTGAAAGCCGGTGAAGCACGATGCACAGCTAATCTGGGGGAGTACTCTATTACAGTATTGACTGCTAAGGGATGTCTCCAAGTTTTGGCTCTGTCCCCTCTACTGTGGTCGCCAGTTGCCGATGATCTCCTACAGAAGCTGACCAACTACGGCTAAGATAATCAGGGCTATGCAGATGACCTGGTCATTAAAATTAAGGGCAAAGATGAGCGGATAATCTCTGCTCTAATGCAGAATGCGCGAGTGGTTCCAAATAATGCGACTGCGAGCCATTTTTGGTAAGACAATAGTTGTTCCCTTCACGAGAAAAACGAGCTTTATTTACAAGCACCATCCTTTGAGGGAACAGTAGTGGATTTATCAAAGATCTAGGCATTACTTTAGATACACACCTAGAAAGAGTACTGCACAACACCACAGTGGCAACATGGGCATGGCGCAGGCTATATCGCAAAACTTGGGGTATTAAAGCAAAAATGACTCTGTGGTCATAGACATCCATTATAAGACCCACAGTTACATATGCTTCACTTGTTTGGTGCCCAGCTTTCATAAACTTCAATGGCTTGCAGGAGTAACTGGTACCATGTGTGTGTACCCAACCGTAGCCTTAGAGGCTATGTTCGACCTACTACCTTTACATTTGCATGTTAGGAAGGAGGCCATCCTCAGCGCAGTTTGACTGCAAAGGGCAAACTTCCTGAGCATCAACAATTTGGCTGGCCATCTGAAAGTCCGCCACGATCTCATAGAGGATCCTATGGCCAATCCAATTTCAGACGTTATGCCGAAATCCCGGGACTGAGACAAGCAAAGAAGTTTTTAAAGTATTCGCAACAGAGGCCAAAAGCATTCCTCACACTCAGCAGAGGGGAACTAAGACTCACAACGGGGCTATTTACTGGGCATTGCCCACTTAGTTATCATCTTAAAAAGATAGGTAAGGTCGATGATGAGCTTTGTCGATTCTGTATGGAAAATGATGAAACCGATGAACATGTCCTGTGTGGCTATGAATCTCTACCGCATAAGGCGAAGACATCTAGTAAAGGCATTCCAACTGCCAGACGATATCGAAAAAATAACCCGAGGAACAGCATAGGCTTTATAAAAGACCTTAAGTTCGTATGACCGCCTAAGGCATTTGGGGGTAATGTCACAAAAGTTCTTACAGATCGCGGTGTCTAGATGAAAAGCGGAAGTCTTGTCTAAATCCTACACTAATAATAATAATAGCTTGACAGTATATAGTATCAGAAAAAAGAATAAAGGTAATACAAAGATTTTGACGAACTGCAGTTGAGTTAGCTGATAACAATAATCTGCGCAAAACACTATATATCATACCCACCACATTACTAATATGGTCATCTCAGGTAAGTGTTTTATTAAAAGTGAGATCTAAGTTCCTAATTTTGCTACATTAAGGTACCACTACCTAGTCAAGAAGAATTGCTAGAAAATTGGACGTATCAAGTTTATACGTATAAATTATAATACAGTTCGACATCCCGGGGCTTAAAAAAATCAAATTACTTACTGCCCAATCACTAATATTGCAAAAGTCCCGGCTAATTTTGCTTACAGCATCCTCAATTAACCCAAGGAGAGATCCGTTATAAACCTGGACTGCATCGGCTTATAAGTGTACCTGAGAGTGTGCTACTACAGAAGGCAGGTCGTTTAAGAAGCATCTGAAAAGAAGTGGACCTAGGACAGACCCCTGAGGAACCCCTGATAGGGTCAATAAAGAGTCCGATAAAATATTATTTAAAAACGCTCTTTGCGTTCGTCCATGTACTATGAATGAGTTTAGCCGCTGAGCGAGTAAAATCAAACTAACGAGTCAGTTTCGTTATTAAGAAGCTAAAGTCAACTAAGTAGAAAGTCTTTGAGGAGTCTAGTAAACTAAGAAAATTAACCAGATTATTATCTGTATACTTACTAAAATCGTGGACAATTTTAACAAGAGCTGTGATGCAGCTATGTTCTGTCTCGAAACCAGATTCAAGTCTGCAAACCAGGGTTTTGGAAGTAAGATAATCTTTAATTTGCGAACACCTTATGTGTTCCAGACTTTTCGACAGTGGAGAGAGTATATGAATTCCTCTGTAGTCATTAGTCGAAGAAGGTCGAGAAGGTTTAGGGATAGGAAATGTACTTTGAAAGTTTTTCTTCTAAATTGTCTGTACAGATCAGAGCATGTACTCCTGATCGATTGGCAGTTAGTGAATAGTATGTAGGTCAAGAATAATCATAATGGACAGAGATTTAGAATATGACCCAGTGCTTCTTTTCTGTGCGGGAATCTATTTTTTTATTCTTCTAAAGTTCGGACATCTTCGACTAACAGTTTTGCCTGCCTTGTCCAGTTTAGGTTGTAGGAGAAGATGCCAATAACCTAAAATCTCTTTGAGGAGCTATATCGTGATTTAAGACTCATTATCGACTTCAAATGTGTAGATCTTTCAATTTATCTATCATTACCTTTGTTCCTTCAGACACAACAGAGACAAGCCAGACACGCCCTGAGAAAGCTGTTAATAAGCATGTAGTAGAAGTCTAGTTTTTCTTCAAGTTAATGTACGTATGGACGGAGAAAAGTTACACTACAGTGCAAATCCTTATAGTACCACAATTGCTACTTGATATGCGGAAAAGATGTGCCCTCATAGTATTGGCATATGAATTCAGCGTAGATCTTTCATTCTATCAGCTGTTGGACAGTGGAGTGATTGGATGTTTCATTAAGAGGCTTTTCAACATTAATGAACAATGTGACGGCGTATGGTAGATGTAGATATAATAATCCAGATCTTGGATGTGGGTCTAAGCTCCCTCTTGGCTTGGCATGTAGCCTGAAACTATAGGTAGCAGTTTCTGCTTAGGAGTCAACTCAACCTGACGAATACCAAAGAACATATCTCTTAACAAGAAGCTTCATGTGGCCTCTAAAAATGCACAAGTTGTATGCTTATTTGTTGATGCGGTCGAAAGGTAACACACGGGAAGAAGCACAGATTTGAGACTGAGAGAATGTTGCTCTGTTCTCTACATATTCACGACCACATAGCTGTACATGTACACACGGCGATGCCAGCCATTCAAATAGTTTCATGTTTCACTTTGCTGCCTGACTGATTATCGGACGGTTGGCCACCAATTTATATCTATTTTCCCTCTTTTCTACCGCACTGAAATGCAATGCAATGTAAATCAAAATTCTCCCAAACAAAGTATTCTTGATGAAATCGCTTTCAAAAACAACATGCAATGTAATGCATAGGCAGGGTATGATGCGGAGTGTAGACACTGGTTCTGGTGCTAATGCTTTGACGACTCGCTACTTGCCACTGTGGTGAGCAGCGGGTCGTGAAAACGCAGAGGGCTACAACTGATGAGAGATGGTCGTAATATAATCACAGGCGACTGGGTCACTGAGAGAGTTTTCGTAAAGTTTCTGAGAGCGGGTCGTAATAACACGACCCGCCATATAAAGTATTTCAATATACGAGATGCGTATTCTTTCTGTTAGATGTTTTTTGCTAATACCGACTTCTCGAAGATTTGGGATTTGCTTCTTTGGAGGGATATATCTAAGCCTTAGTGATGCATAGAGTGCTAGTTGGAATCAGACCAATTCCAACAACTTCCCACTTTTAAAGCAACCTGCCTAAATCAAAAATCGTGTCGGGCAATCTTTTTTGTTTATTCATTCTAAATTATGTGTCGTACTAACTTGGAGTTGTGCCATGGAAGGACTCAAGTGCACGCTGAATAAGAAGGCTTAGAGATATGTGATTTTTTTTTTCTAAACGTAACTCTTCTTATCTAAATAAGTAGGGGCTGCATTTTCGGCTTTGGCACTGACTGTCCAAATTTCCTACTATCAATTTCAGCATTGACTGTAACTATAGCAGTATTTCATAATTTAAAGTCTGTTAGTACGTGCTTTAGTGGAACGGTCGCAATTAGCCCCAACCATGCACCAGTTTTAATTTCTAGCTTCAGTGTGCAAGTATCTATGGCAGATGTAAAATAAGCTGAAAAATTTCTTGTGTAAAAGACAGAAATTTATTGAAAAAAAAAAATCAATAAATTTGCAAATTGCATTAAAAATGCATAAAAATTGAACTTTTCGACCCAGCGATCAGAGAGGACTCATCAGTATGGTTGTCTCTGATCGCCTATCATAGAAGTTCTCTGATCGTTGGGTCGAAAAGTTCAATTTGTCTGGATTTTTAGATGTAAAATCGTACCAGAATTGTCTGCAACTTACCGTGTGAACTATTTAAAATAACCGCCACTAGTTTAACTAGTTTTACAAGTCAAATTTCTTTTGTGTTTGTTTTTACACATTTAATTGATTACTATCCAAAAACTAGTTTTCATACTATGTTATTTCACATGATTTGATTAAACACGTCTGCTCATGAGCTCGTTTGTAGTAAGAAAATAGGAACTGAAAAAAGGTGTATCATAAAACAGTGAACTGATGCTGATCAGCAGCTCTAGTCCATTCGTACATGTTTCACCCAAAAATAACTAAATTTGATCATTGATATATTCTGGATGGGAATCAACTAGACTCATCATTGTTCCTATCAATTAAATCGAGAATCCTACCCACAGGAGTTCACTTTCACTTTCAGAAATATCGATGAAGCTTTTAAAAAATAATTTCTTAATTAATTTACTACGACGTTCTCCTGTACTGAACGCAGTCACTTCATTAATGTTAACTTGCGGTCTACAGTTTTTTTACTCAAGCGAACTCAAAATTATATTTTATTTTATCAACTATTAAATTGAAGAACCTATTTTACTAAAAATTGGTACAGAGCAATTTTTTTTTTTTTTGATTCCAATTTGATATTCCAAGGCAACAACTAATCGCATCTCGAATTGCTTTAACAAGTTGTTACTTGACAAGGAAAGTCAAGGGGAAAAAAAAAACCCCTATTTCTTGTGAAAAAAGCTTCCGTAATTTAAGTCGTCAACATCTCGTAAAAGGCTTCAAATGGTTGAATGACAATTCACGTTCTTCTTAACATTCTTTTCATCCCTATTCGTTTAACAACAACAAATAAAAGTGGGGACTTACATAGGTAGTGGGTACCTCGGAAGCATCACCGGAGTAAATTTATGTCTAGCATGCTTTCGAGACATTAAATTAAGAAACAGGAAATACATGTAAAAGTAGCAGGCAAAAAAGGACCATATTAAGTATATAGTCGTGTTTTAGGGCCTATTCTATTTACTTTTTAAGGTTATGGTCAATGTTGAATATCTTCGCTCTAATCTCGTTTAAATTGCCGGTACTATATATAAGGTAATAACAGCAACCATTCATACGATGTAAAAGTATCAATAAAAATCTAAACCAGTCCAGCATTTATGTTATTTTGAAATGACCAGGAAAAGTCTTGAGATGAAAGTCTGCTGACATAATTCTCATAAAATTGATTTCTTTGTGGTTATCAAATTTATTAATTCTGGTACAAGCGGAAACTTTTTATTATAAGACCATTACAAAAGGATTCTGATGAAGTGAAATCCTTTTAATTTGATTTATTCAATTTCACATATCAGCATACCAGAGCTACTTATAGAGAAGTCGTTTCCAGTGCTACTGAAAATTCACTCCACCGAAGGATAATGAAAATTTCACAGAGAAAGTTTGATTGACTGAGGCAGGCTTTAATTAAAATGTCCATGTGCATATTTCAATCCTCTAGCCTGTTAATATAACAGAGGGAGGATATTTTATACGTAGCATTTACATACGTATAACACATAAAGTCAGTGCAGTACATTTTACAGTTGGTCCATTAAATAATGTGACTTAATGAATTGAAGATAAACATATTTCTGTGAAGCTTTGAATTTTTTACGACTATTTCTTACCCTACACCGAATAAAGGTTTCATAATCCTATCCTAGTGGATAAGAATAGTAAAATAGTTTAAATTGGAATAGTGTGGGAATAATAAACAAGCAAATAGCTTTGTTACAGAAATATTTCTAAAATGGGAATAGGTGACTTGCGGTGATGCCAGTGACAAAAATATGGAGTTCCCCAAGGCTCAGTCCGTTGACCAATATTTTTTTTATTCTTAAACTATTTTACTACATAAATGCAATTTTTTGCATATATGTACTTCAGCTGCATCTAATGTCTTTTAAAACTCTGTGATATATTATCAAGGAATATCCATAGCTATGTTAAGTATAGTAAAAATCGTAATTCCGGGGTTAATGCTGATCTATAAAAGCTACCTATTACACTCGTGTGTTGCCTGCATTTAGAAGCAAACTAAACTGAACTTTATTCCGAAGGATGGTCGAAGTGGGCACGTGACTGCTAAAGACTTCAGATCCATCAGCCTAACATCGCTTCTTCTGAAGATATTCGAAAGGCTCATAGAGACATCCATAGACAGACTGCTCAAGATAAAAGTTAGATTTCTAGATCACAGCATGCATACTTAAAAGTTGAATTATTTGAAATTGCCCTACCTGATGTAATAGGAATCATTGACAAATTAATCGAGGAAAAAGAATACAGTATACAAGGTACAAAACCGAGTAACATTACACTTCAATTAAAATTGAAATTAAGTACCTAGGAGTAATACTGGACTCCAAATTAAATTGGAGGATAAGTATGAAAGACCGCGTCAAAAATCGGCCACTGCACTATATAAAACGTATGGCAAAAGATGGGGTACACACCCTCGAATCGTGCACCTATGTAATCTTGTGGTGAAGTGCTTTACCAAAAGCGACTCGTGTGAAAAGTCTTACTAAAATACAGTGAGTTTCCAGTCTAGGTATTACAGGAGCTCTTCGAACAACACCAACGATCACAGCAAATCTGTCTTGAGGAATGGGCACAACGAACTACGGATTACATTCTCCCTAGGCTAAACTTTGCGACAGCTTTCTCAACAAGTATTTCTAGTAGAGAGGAAAGGGAAGATAATCGCATGGCAAATGACACTGATATACATATGTGTCTTTACAGATGGTTCGAAAATGCATGTGGGAGTGAGAGCAGGTGTGTACACAGCATTCCGTCAAATACAATACCGCCTACCAGACTACTGTAGTGTGCTCCAAGCGGAGGTTATGGCTATCAATAAAGTAGCAAGAAAGTCGGAAACAACAAGCTGCAATTAAAGTTCTGGAGTCGAACACCATTATATCACGCCTGGTTTAACCATGTCGCAGTGGGCTCGGGAAACTTGGTGCTAACTAGAGAGATTTTTTCTCCGCTCTGTGTCTGGCTAGCTGTCTGGATAGCTGATGTTCTTGCAAGAAAGTGTTCTGCTATGAATATATGCTTATCGAAGGAATCTATAGCTCGTAACTTAGGCTTAGTCCCAAGATTTGGTCTAAGTAGACAGAATCTCTGCTAAGGATAGACCATAATGATATACGAAATTTTATTACAGCTATCTTTGTCAAATATGCAGAGCACATGCAAGCTCCATAAAATGACTTCTGCAGAATGATGTACGCACTAGAAAGAGGTCGAGAGGGTTCAGTACCTACTGTGTGAATGCCCTAACCTTGCCAAGTATACAAGGAATACGCTTGGTACCTATTTTTTCGGTGAATTGCAAGAACTGCAAGACAAGTAGTTGAGGACATGATATGGCTCATTAACTCTTGTGGCTGCTTTCAATGCATCCCTTTTTCGGAATATTTTCCAGGTAGGGTTCCAATAAGGTGGCATCACAATGGACCATATATGGTCTAAGTGAAAAGCAAGCACTTTTAGTTACATTTATATCTTACTATAACTTAGTGCCTCATAAAGTTTTTCGAACTGTTAGATACCAATAGATAGTAGAACACTACCATGGAAATTTTTTGAAAAATATTAGATGAATTTATGGAACTAAACCTTTCCAATAACGATAACGACTATATCAAAGCTTAAGGAATAAAAATTGAATAAAACTGAATCACTTATTAGGGCTGGTTGACGAGGGTGATTTATCGCATGCGACAGAGCTCTGATTGGCTGCAGCAATATGGTTGTCGCTGACTATGCTTACTCTTTCTACGTATCGTGGGATATAAAAATCTATCGCAGCAATATTCTTAGTTTGGTGCGATTTTCACCTTAACCTCAACATTTATGTTTGTTTACATTTGTAATCGGATGCAGTGATATCGAAATTTACTATAATATGTAAATATATAAATATAAAAAACATAAATATATGTAAATTTCACACTAATAGTTCTTTGCCATCACAAAACTAAACAAATTAAGTTGAGGAAGCTGTCAACCTTGTGAACGTATCGTGCGATAAAAACCAGTTGCAAATAGAGATAGACTATAGGAAGAGCAGGATGCCACTAAAAAAAAATCGTATACGGTATCGTATCGCGCTCGTGAACAGAAGTTTAAGTGGCAGTGGTGAATTGACATCAGTGACTTCGAAAATCCAAGGCGTCAGCTAATTATTTTTGAACTAAGATAAAAGAATGAGAAAAATTCAAACTAATTTAAAATACTTAACTTAAATAGAAGCCAGGGAAATCGACTGCCATAAAGGTCCGCCCACGCTGACCAGGTACCTACTCGCATATATAAAAACAGCTTAAATAAATAGAAAATATGAATTAATTAAATAAATAAACAATGAATAACTTACAGATTAGGAAATACTAACAACTTTCCAACTTTCCCCATGCAAAAGTAAACATAAACACATACATGCAAAGCAACACCAACACTTTGGGAAATGGAATTTTGGTAATAATTAGTTAAATTTCAATTTCCATCACTTGAAATTTGCACTAATTATTGAAAAATGATCACAGAACACATTTCCCGCGAACAATTTCGAGGAAAATTCACACAAATTTTCACCCTTTGACTCAAATATTGAGTTTTCACAAGATTTAAGGTTTCACAATAGAAAGGACTATAAATTACTGAAACGAATTATTACAAAAAACTGACTTCCCGCCATGATTTTCCGCGGAAAGAAACAAAAGGAAATCTCACCTGAAGACTGGTTATCACTAAAAAAACGAATTTTCTCATAAAATAAACACATGCACACACTAAGCAATGATCACAACAACACAATTTGCATAACTTACCTTGAGATGATCAGAGCACTTTTTCCTGAAAACACACGGAAAACTCGCGACCGCGAATCCGCGAAACGAAATTTGTAAATATCGCGGAACTGTCAGAATTCATGTACTGCCAACATATGACGCATGAATTCGGGATTTTTTTTAACGAGAAATCCGATTGCGGCGTTAAAAAATATTTAATAATTTTTGATTTCTGATATAATTAATGAGATCAAAAGAGATAGCGAATGAAAGCGAGATAGATAAAATTTGCAATCCACATTGAATTCTCTTAACATGGACGACAAGAATTTAATTGCGCCATGTTATAGCATAATTTGGAATTTTCATTTTTATTCAATGAATTTAAATTATGATGGAAGTCTTTTAATGAGAAAAGATAGATGTTAATATTCTCACCTGATGAAAAATAACACATTCTGAGAATCTTGCATTATGGTTGCGGGTTCCACAACAAAAGATGGCGGTTCAGACCATATAAGAGACCGAACAGTTGCATGGATCTTAAGTTTTTCGAGTTCAAGCAGTCAAGTTGTGGTATACAAGTTCAATTTTTTTTATTCTTGGGTTTTCTTTGAGTATTTGCACTTAGTGCAAATCGTGCGAATCGGCTTACAATCTGCCTACGGTCAGCGTAAGCTCATATGCAATTTTTTGGGTGAAGGTGAAATTTGTTCATAGATATAATTTAGTGATATTATTGCGGTGAGGTGATTGTTTTTTTTGGTTTTATATTTAGCAAATTTTTTTTATTTTGATAATAAGTTAATAATAATTTAAAGAGCCTTGTACAGGATAAATTCAAGACAATTATTCCTATACTTCTCAAATCGGGTTAGTTGGAATATACCTGGGAATTATCGTTTGTTTCCTTGACATTTTTAATTTAAATATCATTAATATCATAAATTTCAAGAATTCCCTAGATTTACTGTAGATAAGTGCTTTGCTGTGAATTAGTGCTTAAGCTAACCTGCATATGAATTTTTTTTATTAAATCGAAATGTAACTCTATTTATGCTCGTACTGATTTTAACATACGGCTATACTAACATAATCCACCAAAGATAATACCCAGCGGGAAATGGATGCAACACCGCATCGAAGCCGTACTGCACCTCTGGTATGCATCATCGACCCATTTCTGCACCGAAATTTCGATGAATGTTACACACAATTTCCTATGGAGGGTGTGACGCCTTTCTGTAGGAGTAAATGTCGATGAAAGCGTCGCTGAATAAAATTCGAAGAAAACTTGAATGAATAATCATCGATGAAAACGTCAATGAAATTCAATTCAATTCATTTATTTCCTGGGTACTGATGCTACAAGATTTACAATCTTTTTTCAATCATCGAACAAAATGGCAAGAGAGCTAAATAAAACTAAACCTAACTTAAATTAAGCTAATATTAAAATATCGAAAAAATACGTATTTAATTAAACATAATATTAAAGAGATTTTAAAAAGATATCTACAGGAATAGAAAATTAAAGATTAAGAAACAGAGAAAAAGAAAAAAAGAAAAGAGCTGCGAGTACAGGTCCCTGCAAACCAATGTCAACTATGCCAAGATAGGACTTTAGGAGTCGTTTGAAGTTGCCGAGCTATTTAGTTGTCTGGATATGATGAGTCAGCGAGTTCCAGAATTTAGTCAGTTGAACAATGCAAGATCAGTCGAATATGGAGGATTGGAACCATGGAAGTAGCAGTTTGAGCCCCTTCGTGGAGTTTAAGGGCTGAAAGAAGGTACTAAAATAGACCGGTTGGGAAGAACGAAGCAAGTTAAACAAATATGTATCAAGCGAGCAGCCCAGCATGGTAAAATTGAGGTGAGATACATGATCAAACCTCCTCAGACCAAAGATAAATCTAGTACAGTCGTTGAAAGCGACATTCAGTTTCCTTGAACAGTGCGAGTCGAGCTTGGGAAAGACAAGAGAGGCATGAGTGAAATGTTGCAGAATGAGAGACCTAACAAGGTGACAAGGTCCTCGATGAAAACGTCAATGAAATGTCCTCGGAGAAAACGTCAATGAAATATCCTCGACGAAAACGTGAATGAATAATGATCCATGAGAAGATGAAAACATGGGTTCGTCTTCGATAGAAAAGGATTTTTAATAATCGATTATTGCTATACCAGGAAAATAGCATTTGGAAATTTGGAAAATAAAAAAATATTTTTTAAACAATCAAACGTATATTTCACTTGATCTGAAGATACCTAATTAAAAAAAAAAAATTAGGAGATAATGCAACAAATTTATTATCTAATAGAATATTTAATGTAGCACTTTATTTTAAAAATAAAAATACGTAGCGTAAGAGCACTCACTGCACACGAACCAGTAACCAAATATTCTTATTACTAGAAAATCACTTTTTTATCACGCACACTTCTTCATTTTCACTCGTATACTTAAGCCAACTTGAACTAAACATCTGAAATTTCGACCTGCATCGGCGTTTACGCAGATGACTCATCAGAGAAATATCAACTACAAAAGAGTAAAAAAATCATGTACATATAGGCACCCCGGTCCTAACTTGAATCGAACTTTCTTCGCAGCTTTTCTGCATGACATGTACACATAGTTTTCATCGATACTGATTTCCTCGACGAGTTCCTGCATATCTACTTTCATACATGATCATTTTCCCTCTGGGTATCATCACATGTGGCTTGTGAACGGTTCTACAGTAACTGTTCCGTTAAGCATGAGCTGAAATTACAGTATTATTAGATAACAAGGGAATCTTACATCAGCTTATTATACAAGCATATGGTGTAACCTTTCCCTACATAGTGTTTTTTTTTATAGTTCCAGGAACTATTTTCTGCGCATTAAATTATTTGGTAATCCTACAGGACCAACCTACCTTGTACAAACATTTTTTGGTGGTTCCATCCAGGAATCATGTACTTATACAAACAATGTCTGGATCAACTGGACATTCCGCTAAAATATCATTTTCTTGATTGTTTGCGAATAAATATAAAATTTAAAAAAAGTGAAAACCCCAAATATTAAAAAAAAAATTTAATTGTTTTTTATAAAGATTAAAGTCCTCCGTTTTTAGGAATTATGCAACAAGGTCATATTTTGTAGGTACCTACTAAACATTTTACACAGAGCACTTACGATTGTCTTCAACTGTCTCAGCTATAAAATAAATTAATTCTATGAAACCACAAATTGATGCAGAAATAATGACTGCACATTTCCATTTAAATTCTCACGGAATTGAAGGAAGAGTGGAATAAATGGAATGATTCAAATATGCATCAGTGCGCATTGAAGGGTTCAAGACTCTATCACTAACCTTTCGTTTTTGCCCTCTAAGCTTTACATTTTGCTTCTCATTTGTTTCTCAATTGTCATGCCATTTACAAATTTGATTTAAAGCTCAAACGTGTACTTTTTTTGTACGAATAGTGGAGCTTGGCTACATACAGTAGCTTTGGAGTCGCCTCAATTTAAAAATTTTCCAACTATAAACCGACTGTCGGCTAAACGTAAAATTTTACCAGATAAATCCGTGGCGTTTTTCTCTATTTCACTGTACGTACCTTGACGGAAGTTCATTTAATTTATTCATTTAAATTTTTAGAAGAATAGGTGCAACAAATCGGAAGCAAATTGTTCGCTGAAGTGTAGCGGGAAGATTACCTATTCGATCTTTGGGCAGATTGGAGAAAATAGAAAATTTTTCCAAATGTAGAAATAAATCGTGGTAGAAGGAGTTGCTAAAAGAACGTTGAAACTCCACAAAAGTTTATGAATTCAAAGGAATAGAGGAATTAATAACGCCATACAGGGAACGGGTGGATTTCACGTCAAAGTACTGTTGTGATTGTGGATATTGTTATCCGTATGTCAAATGCTCCTTTCCACATAATATACATCCAGAAATTATCTTTCTCGAAGCAGATCTCTTTACTGATATTGGGGTTGATGGGTTGAAGGTTATGGCTTAGCAGAAATAACTAATAGAAGGTCATTATTATGCAGGCAAAAAATAAGCGGCACATATTAGGAAAAAATTGTTTGTTTCAATTAACCGGGGCAAGGGTTGTGGGGAGTCAAAGTTTGATTTAGTACATTTCGGAAAATCTAGTACAAAATCAATTTCCTTAGGTCCTGAGAAGAAGTTTGAGTACTCACACTCCTATACTCAGAGGCTTAAATAACCAAAAATTGAGTACGGATTTTTTTAGTATTTCCCATTTTTTTACTCGAACTGGGACCGGATTCTGTAAGGCGGAGAATTTGGTAGATGGGAATTTCGTTTTCTTAGAATTCCTAATTCCCTAATTCTTCATTCCCAATTCACTAGCATGGTTGGAGAGTTAGGGAAAACGTAAGAAATGTGAAAAAGTACGAATCGCCTGGGTAGATTAAGGGTATCACTTTTTGTTGTAGAGGGTTGGACTTTTTTCGTATTTGAGGTACGTCTGTCTATTACCTTCCAATATCGAAATAAACTGAAATTTCTTTTTTGCAGGGGTACTTTTTGAGGGATGTATGAGGGTAGGTTTTCTCGAGTTTTTCCGGGATAACGACAGAATGGAGGGAAGAAGGAGAATGTATGTGGATTAAAAAAAAATGGAGGCTTAGGGCGAACAAGATAGGTGGAGATAATGTGGCGGGGAGACTGCGGGATAGAAATAGGATCTGATTAACGGAAATTATGAAAAAAAATAAAGACAATATCAGGAGCTGCAATAATTCGCATTGGAAAGCTCAGGATCTGTAAGCCCAATAAAAAAAAAACATAAGAATTTGCTTTGGTAATTAGCTATATATGGGTATTATAGGCTATATTTTATTTCGATTAACGGTATTTTGCAGATTTGAGGGGCATCGGCGATAATTTTTTTTGTCGCAATATTCACGGGCGCCTAACTCTGTGTGGGAGGGCTGTAGAGTATTGGGGTTTTTTCCTGATGGATTCAGGGTTTAGAGTACAAAAATAAATGTGAAAATATTTTGGGAGGGTGCTTCGGGGGTTGGGGTCGTACCACCCCTCATAGGGGGTTATCCAAACTACGTCATGTTTGATATCAAATTAAAGAGGAAGAAGAGACTAATCAAGTGGTGTAGTTTGTTTTTGATCGTTTTAATGTGACAGCTGACTTTTGACCGCCGAAAAACGGGTTTTTTGCACTAGGTTCATATACACCCCAGTTCTCATATTTTGCATATATTTCTTCCGTTCTTTGTTTCACATCCATTAGTGTTCCGTTGTGAACATTTTTGCCACAGGAAGTGTATTTTCAGGACTTACCAGTTCTTCGAAATGACCTTAAAAAGGACTGCTACACAAGACGATGATATACATACCATCCGAGCGTTCGGGTTACCAGCATTGCGTTTTTTTATTTATGCCAAATATTCAATTTGTGTGTAATAATGTAGCATTTAGTTGGAATAGAATCGAAAAGCATTTCTTCCATAAATGTTTTCTATTCCATTCTAGCTAAAATTGAATTGTATTGAATGTTTGGCATACATAAAAAAACGCAATGCTGGTAACCCGAACCCTCGGATGGTATGTATATAACCTTATT